>BDMV01000008.1:33558534-34158534 GCA_008326285.1 Oryza officinalis | reverse complement strand
GTACTGTGGAATAGGTTGAGGCTATACCGGCTGAGGGTGAAAGCTTGAACCTTGAATCGAGTAATTTTGATGAGGTTGACATGGAAAATTCTACAGCACCTTAGGCACATATAGGTCCAGTTGATGTCTGTGGTAACATCGGCTGTTGACAAGGAATTTGATTTCTTTGACCCCCTATCGGATGTGAGTTTTGAAATATTCCAGCCGATGTTGGTACGGTCCTTGGAGCCTGATCTCATTGAATTTGCTAAGATGTTTGCCCCCAGGTACAAATTGTTGTTGCATCCCTAAAAAACCTGGGATCTCAGTCTTGATGGTCCTATATGAAAGAAACACATTGTTTGGGAAATATATTGGTCCTTATGTCTTCTCCTCAGTTATAGTTTCATCCATCACCTTTCTGATCACATTAGTTAATGTGTTCAACAACACATTAGATTGATTGATTAAGGCTTGATGCATTGTATAATCCAGTCTATTTTGTAATGAAACCTTCACATCCATAGCTAGTTCTTCTCCTTTACCCTTGATCTCCTCTGTTTTAACTTCATCTCTTTGTGTACTGGATTCTGCCTTAGGTTTTGGGAAGATAACTTTTCCTTTTTGAATAACTTTGTCTTGTCGAGACACAGCGAAGGAATCCAAATACATCTTACAAAACGCTTGGGTGAGCTGATCCATCTCTGCCTTTTGCTCATTGGACAGTTGTTCAACTGTGACTAGGATGATGTTTTCTTCAGTTATTTCAGGCATGATGGCTGTCTTAAAAGTCGTGTCCCACTAAGCATGTCAAAAGCGTGTTGATGCAAAAACACGGCGGCCAGGGAGATTTGCTTCACTCCAGTGCAGGTCCAAGTCTTAGAACAATGGTTTCAGGGCATGCCAGTTGGTTTGATTCTGCAACCAACAAGATGTACAAAGAAAATCATGTTAGATACACGATAGTCGATCGGCCGATAAGCCAATGACGTACCGTATAAGCCTAGCCGATGCGATTTGATTGAAACGGCTATAAGATGTAAGAAAGATAATACTAAGCAAACGCTAAATATGTTCCATCGGCTATAAATGCATAATCACTAGGCAAAGATTAGACCTTAGCTGATGAAGACATAATTAGGCTAAGAACAGATACTATATCGGCTAATACTCCAATACAGCCTTATACAAGAATGTCAATCTAGGTAAATATATTGAGCCAAGCTTGATATATATAACTAAAGTGATATCCTTGTATAAGGTGCAAATATAACATGATCAAGATGATTTAGAAAATAGTTATATTAGATAAGATCGGCTGAAACTCCGATGCTACCTCTATTATAAACAAGAGACAGGCTAGAGATTATGGATCTAATTATGACTAGGGCTGATGTAGTACAAATGTAAAAAGATGCATGTTATCTAGAAAATCAAGCCTTTGAATGCTTTTCAGGGTGGTGGGTACCTTATGCTAATCTAAGCTAATAAGTCGATTCAGCCGATACCGACAAAACCTTAAATAGGGTTCGACCGATACGAGTAAATCGATTCATCGACTTAGATTAGCTAATTTATGTGGTAATCTAATAAGCCATACCTCTAGTTGAAGGTCAAAGTCGGCGCCCAACTCAAAGCAAGAACTCGTCGAAAAGTAATAAGAAAAAGGTGGCAATGCGTCGAAGATGTTTATTGAACTGTTGTTATCTTTTACAATACCTCGGGCTTATATTTATACTCGTACATACAAACCTTGTCCTTGCCGGACACTATTTACAACTTTCCTAAACAAACAAGTTCTAGGTGGACTCTTACCATAATATTACAAGAAGGAAACTAACTCTTATTCCTAATTAATAGATACAATTGTCTTATCTGGACTAAATTCCTATCCAGCAATATCTTCAAGAGTTCTCTTAAACCAATCTGAAGCTAGGCTACCCGTATTGGCTCAACCGAGTCCGATTCAGTTTACTCGTATCGGCTGCCCGAGTCCGATTCCACATCAGCCCATACGGCTCCAGTCGATGCACTACCTGTTCTTGAAAACTGCTTTATCCCTTCAAATCCGCTTCGGATCCAATCTTGATTGTTGGCCTATCTTGCCAAATTTTGCTGTTAACAAACATGTGGGCGCAGGTGGCGGAGCTCCTTCAAGAAGGGTCGGCAGCCGTGAGGAGGTTGTTGAAAGTGGTGGCCACCTTTGGCGTCGGTCATGCCATGGTGGTGGTGAAGTCTCACTATCCGTGGGTTGAGTTGGAGGCTGTCAGGGAAGGGTATGCCGCCAACTTCTTCGACGATGATGTGCAGAGGTTGGAGGAAGAAGTCCGTCCCACCGCGGCTGTCTTGGTGGAAGACCTTGGTTCTTGAACATGCGACTCTTTTCTACTGGTCTGCATGAATTTTTGGTTTAAACAATGGAAAATTTTATGCTGTAATATCTAAGCTTACCTTGTTTGAAGATGTTGACACCAAGGGGGTTTTACTAAGTTGGGGCGAACGAGTAGGCCGAGTAGAAGTAGTCGGTCCTTCATGAGCCGCAAAAGAACAAAGCCCTCGGGCATGCGATGAAGGTGGCGTGGCCGGGTAGGGCGTAGTTGAGTCTCCGTGAGCCGCGAGGAGGGTAGCCCCCGGGCATGCGTTGAAGACGGCATGGCTGAGTAGGGTGTAGCCAAGTCTGCTTGAGCCACAACGAGGGTAGCCCCCGGGCATGTGATGAAGACAGCGTGGCCGGATAGGGCGTAGACGAATTTGCGTGAGCCGTGAGGGGGTAGCTGCCGCGAGGGGGGTATCCCCTAGGCATGCGGTGAAGACGGTGTGGCTATTGGCGAGGGTGAAGGACTCTGCATTGTATTACAAATATTCTCTAGAGTACATGTTACACATTGAATTGTCGGAGGTGCTCGATGTTCCATGAGTTGTTAATAGGGTCGCCCTCCATGGTGGCCAACTGATAAGCACCTGGCCAAGTGACTGCGATGAATCTGTAGGGCCCTTCCCAAGTTGGAGATAGTTTGTGCCAATCTTTAGTGGTTTGGACCTGTCGGAGGACAAGTTAACCAACTGAGAAGGAGCGATCGCAGACGTTGCGTCTTTGTTACTTGCATTGCATTTGTTGGTATCTGCCCGACTCAATGGCTGCGGCTTCGTAGGCTTCTTCAAGTCAGATGGTTCCCTCTTGCAGTAGTTGCTCGATGTTGTCTTCATTGTAAGCTCGCACCCACGGGGATTCGAGTGCTAGTTCCGTTGGTAAGACTACTTCGGCTCCGTAGCATAGGAAGAAGGGTGACTAGCCAGTTCCCCGGCTTGGGGTTGTTCGAAGGGACCATAGCACAGAGGGAAGCTCCTATACCCATTTTCCTACGTATGGTTTGAGCCAGTCGAAGATGCAGGTCTTGATGCCGTAAAGTACCATGCCATGGGCACGCTCCACCTGGCTGTTGCTCATGCGATGGGCGACTGACACGTAGCAGATCTTGATGTTGATGTCATCGCAAAACTCTTGGAAGACTGACCTGGTGAACTAAGTACCGTTGTCGGTGATGATGCTATTGAGCACGTCGAAGCGGTAGACAACGCCCTTGATGAATTCGCAAGCGTTGGCAGCTGTAATCTTGGTGACTGGCTTGTCTTCGATCCAGTTGGTGAACTTGTCGATGTAGACAAAGAGGTGAGTGAATCCGTCGGGTGCTTTCTTGAATGAGCCTACCATGTCGAGGCCCCAGACCACGAATGGCTAAGAGATGGGTATTGTCTGGAGCTCGTTAGCCGACATGTGAATTTTTCGAGCAAAGAATTGGTAGCCTTCGCAAGTGCGGACAATGTCTTGGGCGTCGGTGACGGCTGTTGGCCAAAAGAAACCTTGCCGATAAGCTTTGCCGACAATGGTCTTGGATGCAGCGTGGTTGCCACAATTGCCCGAGTGGATTTCATTGAGCAGATCACGGCCCTCTTGCTGTGAGACACACCTCATGAGTATGCCTATTGCCCCATTGCGATGTAAGTCTTGCTTTGTCGGGAGATCTTTTTCGCGATTGCCCTGTCAGATGGTAGCGTCCATTCTTGATGTAGTCTAGCAGGGGTGTACGCCAGTCATCGTTGATCATGAGGACCTGCTTGGCTAGAGCTTATTCTTGTCAATGGATGGCTTGTTGAGTACCTCAAGGAATACGCTGGTTGGGACCAACTCGTGCTTAGGTCCAAGACGAGCTAGGGAGTCAGCCTCGATGTTGTCGTCACGCCTGACATGGGTTAATTTGAGCCTGTCGAATTTTTCTTCGAGCTTGCGGACCTCCTGACAATTTGCCACCATCTTGTCATCCGTGTACTCCCAATCCTTCATTACTTGGCAGACGACGAGTTGCGAATCTCCCCTTGCTACCACCCGACGGATGTTGAGTGATGTGGTGATTC
The DNA here is from genome assembly GCA_008326285.1 of Oryza officinalis. Classification (NCBI taxonomy): domain Eukaryota; kingdom Viridiplantae; phylum Streptophyta; class Magnoliopsida; order Poales; family Poaceae; genus Oryza; species Oryza officinalis. Next base: position 34,154,142 of record BDMV01000008.1, on the reverse strand, counting down.
ACAAGCCGTGTAGCAAGCCTTTGTACTCGGCAGTGTTGTTCGAGGCAGGGAAATGTATCTGGAGGATGTAGCGTACCTTTCTCCCTTGGGTGAGATTAAAGTGCTCCTGCACCTGCGCCGGTCTTCATGAGGGAGCCATCAAAGTAAAGTAGCTAGTGCACCAATTCTTTGAAGGTACCCGGCTATTGTTCTTCTGTCAACTCGGCAATAAAGTCAGTGAGGGCTTGTGACTTGATGGCCACCTTAGGCTGGAAAGAGATGTCAAAAGCCATCAGCTCGAGCGCCCATTTGGCGATGTGTCCAGTGACCTCCTTATTGAACATGTCATCGTGGAGGGGATAGGCAGTGATGACCGAGATGGGATGAGCTTGGAAGTAGTGGGTTAGCTTGCAGGCCATGATGAATATGGCATAGAGCATCTTCTGTATCTATGTGTACCATGTCTTTGAGTCATTGATGACTTCACCGATGAAGTACACTGGTCTCTGGATATTTTGCACCAACCCGTCTTCTTCCCTTTCAACTACAAAGACTGTACTGACCACGCTTGTGGGGGCAGCGATGTAAAGGAGCATGGGCTCTTCTGGCAGCAAGGCTGTCAGCATGGGTGGGCTTGTCAGGTATCGCTTGAAATTGTCAAAGCTGGCTTAGGCCTCCAGAGACCATGTGAAATTGTTGGACTTCTTGAGGAGCTAGAAGAATGGCATGCCGCGCTCACCCAGTCGGGATGTGAAGCGGCTGAGTGACGCCATACACCCGGTCAGCTTGTGTAGTTTCTTAGGTCGGTAGGAGTTTCCATGGAGTGGATGGAGGCTATCTTGCCCGGGTTGGCCTCGATGCCGTGACGAGAGACCATGAAGCCGAGTAGTTTTCCAGATGGGACACCGAATGTGCATTTCTTTGGGTTGAGCTTCATCTTGAACGCCCATAGGTTGTTAAACATTTCTTCCAAGTTGGCGATGAGATCTTTCTTGACTCGGGACTTGATGATGATGTCATCCACGTAGGCCTCGATGTTGCGGCCAAGTTGATTGTGTAGGCATTTCTGCATGGTTCTTTGATATGTCGCCCCGACATTTTTGACGCCAAAAGGCATGGTGATTCGTAGTAGGCGCCAAATAGAGTGATGAACAAAGTCTTGAGGCAATCGTCTTGATTGAAGGTGATCTGATGATAGCCCGAGTAAGCGTCGAGGAAGGACAGGAGTTCGCACCCGTCCATAGAGTCTATCACTTGGTCGATGCGGGGGAGACCAAATGGTTCTTTTGAGTAGGCCTTATTGAGATCGGTGTAGTCAACACACATACGCCACTATTTATTCTTTTTTCTTACAAGCACCAGGTTGGCAAGCTATTCCGAGTGATACACTTCCTTTATGAACCCAGCAGCTAACAGTTTAGTTAACTCATCCTTGATGGCGTCCCTTTTGTCTAGCATGAAGCAACGCAGCATGGCTTGACGAGCATTGCATCTGATCACATGTGAAGAGAGTGCTCGACAACCTCCCTCAGGACACCAGGCATGTCAGAGGGTTTTTAGGCGAAGATGTCCTTGTTGGCCTGGAGGAAGGTGACGAGTGCGTCTTCCTATTTGGGGCAGAGACTGGCCCCTATGATGGCAGTTTCTGCCAGAGTGGCCGGGTCGAGGACGATCTTTTTGACCGGCACTTCAATCGGCTCCAATGAGGTCTTGGAGGTCTTGGCAGCGGGTAACTCAGTGTCGCCGGGTGATCAAGGAGATGCATTGGCTGCAATGGCCTCTTGATGCAACAAAGCTTCGATTGACTGGGTCATATCGCAACTCTCCTTACCACAGGCGAATGACTGCTTGATGTCGGCTCGGAGGGATATGATGTTGTGTGGCCCAGGCATTTTCATCATGGCGTAGGCATAGTGTGGGACGGCCATAAACATGAACATTTCTAGTCTATCGAAGATGGCATGGTGTAACATACCAAAAATTCGAATTTTGAATTTTGACCTCAGTTAAATAAATAAAATATATTTTCGAGCTAATGACCAAAATTTTTCGAATTTACAACCTAAGTAAGGTTTAAAAACTAGCTAGTGATCATGTATTGAGATACAAGTGATTTGAAACCTTGTCTTTTTCAAACTAATTTTGATATGTAAAACATTTTTAGTAATACAAGTAGGAATCCCTGTTAATTTATACTTATATAAATAATAAAAGCATTATACTTTTTGCCACCTAAGATATTATTAGTCCAACTCAAAAATATACACACACTAGTACCTAGAGAACCAGTGAGTTTGAACATGGTGGAATGAAAGTAAAGCCTTACCCCATCATCCCTGGTTACATACAAATCAAAATATAATTTTACAATTATTTTAATATGTATTTAAAATAAGAATACTTTAAGGTAGACACACTCAATGAATATTTAAAAATAATTGGTGCACTATAAAAACATGAGAAACTTCATGTAGATACTATTCAATATATAAATCCCACTGGAATTTTGGCATAATTTAATAAGCATATTTGATACCTTAAATAATTGGGTCAAACCAGTCAAACTACGATTTACCCCTAAACCCTAATCGGCCAAATCGACATACTTCTCAAATGTGTATTTTATCACATAAAAATGTATAGGGGATATAATTTATTCAAACACTAATATATTTACCATGAATTAATATAATTTTTCCAGATTTTATTTCATAGTTTTTCACCTCTTAAAAATTAAAATCAATTTCGGCTGAATTGAATTTATCTATTTCACTGTGATTAAAATATAGATTATTTTTGAGTGAAACCAAAGAAAATAGAATCTAGGTATTTTTATCTACCACCGGAAAAATCCACAATATTTTATCATGCACACAAAATAAATGGTGAAGGTATAAAGAAGGGAGGGAGACATAAATATGGAATATTGTTTGTAACTACTTGTACAGTAAGCTACCAGAAGATCTATCCATCCCCTTCACTTTGTTTGTGCTTGCATCGACCCTGGACCCACCTGTCGGCCTCCTTGGCTTGCTCTCACCCGGTGCACTCACACTCCACCGCTCAAGCTACACAGAGAGAGACAGAGAGCAGGGGAGAACGGCGCCGGCGTGCTCGACGCGTGGCCAGGTCGTGGCAGCCGCTGAGCTCGCCCATAACCTCTCCTAGCCGCGTCGCATGACCCTTCTCCCCGTCCCAGAGCCGATTCAACCGATGAAGGAAGCCCCCAGCCTTCTCCGTCGCCATTTTCCTTGCTGCCGGCCGCGGAGACGACAACCATCGCCGTCGCCGTTAAGCTACGGTCGTCTCCTCTCCACCTGAGTTCTATCACCTACACGAGGTGCCGAACCCATCCCCTCTAACTCTATCTCGTGTCATGTAGTGGAGACACCGAAACGCCGCCGTGTTCCTAGGAGCTTCAGAGCGCCGCCACTCAGACATCATCGTCGTCCGGCCGACTCCGGCCAAATCAGGCCAAGCTGCCGCGCCACCGTCTTCATCTCGGTCCCAGGAAGCCACCGACCTAAGGAATCAAACTGGGATGTCATGAAGTTGGAGATCGGCCATTTCTTTCCAAGCTCCGGCCGCCGGACTCCGTCGCCAAATACTCCTTCTCCGGTGAGTCTCTATGCAATTCCTTGCGCATGAAGCACCCTAGGGATCTCCTTAACCACCAGTGCATTTCCCTCTAGCTTTTCACCGACCCGAGCGGGCTATCGTCGTGAAGCCGCCATCTGCTGCCGCCATCAGGAAGTGTTCTTCATCGCCGTTACTGTCCGAGTGTCACCAACCATCGTGCGCCCTTCGGTAAGCATCCAGGAGCCATATAGATGCTCATGCATGCATCCACTCACACGGGTTTGAGCCGTAGCTCGATATACACCTGCAACCCGAGAGCCTCCGCCGCCTGCGCCGTCGTCGCCATAGATTCCGGTCACTGTAGCTGCTGAGACGACCACCGATCGCTTCACCTTGATGCCCTCTCCGTTTTCTCTTTTGGTTGCCCACCAAGATCGGCCGCCGTTCGCCCAAGCCGCCGGCGAAAAGCTCGCCATGGCGCTGCTGCCCTGCCTCTTGATGCCGAGCCGCGGACAAGTGGACCCCACTTGATTAAGCGCTAAGGACTCAGCTTAGCAAAGATTTAAAGTTTGTGAGGTTTAATTTGTAAAACTTCTTCATATGACAGATGGGACCAGGACCGAATTAGAAATAGCAAAAACCTTAGGGATTCTTAATGGAAATTGCAATTGCACATGCTTAAGGAGCTCGGGTTAATTCCTGGAAACCCTAGGGACTTTTCTGCAAATTAACAGAGACTGACCAGTGGACCCAACGGATTATGTTTTGGAAATATAATAGAAAAAGGTTAGATCAATATCTTTTCAATAGAAACATTAATCAGAACTTGTGAAATTCATATAAAATCAAATATAGCTCATTTTGAGGTGAAAGCAACTCCAGTAGGTCCATAAAATTGTGAACATTAATATTGTAGAGTAAAATCCTATGCTCACAGTATGAGATTTATTTCTAAAATTACAAATAAGAAATAGTTAACATAGAGCTTGTAGAATTTATAGCAAATTCATTTTTATTCCAAATGGAGTGAACCAAATTTCTGTAGAATCACAAAAGTATGAACTTTAATTTAAAAATATAATATTTCATACTTTCTGTAACAGAAATAGTACTAATAATTTATATTGTAAAATGACCACCACATATGCAAATTAATTTCTAAAATTTATAGGAAATTCATCCTAGCTTTAAAAATTATGAAACCAATTGTATTAATCTTAGAAAACCATACTCTTCATTCCAGTAAGGTCAATTTGATCAAAATCATATATTAACAATGATTCACAACTATACATTAGTAAATAATCCTATATGTCAATGCAAACTTAGAAAATTCATAACTCATAAAAGAAAAGGGATAAAATAGGAATTCTTTCACCTAAATCCATCTTAGGTCAGCACCTATCCACTGTGCACAAATCATGCATTTTAGAGCATTTTGTATCTTTCGCATGATTTGGTATTTATATGCATATTGTGTCATTTGTATAGATAATTCGCATCAACGGTGAAAGAGTGACTTAGGTGTGATATGACCATGCCATCCAACAACATGTTACAACCTTCAAGTCAAGCTACATCAACTCAAGTACCACCAACATCAACACCAGCCCAAGCCTTTGATGGACCGATTACACGAAACCGAGCTAAGAAGCTACAACAAGAGGTGCACGCGCTACTTTGTGAAATTCATTTTAATGTTAATGAAAGTTATGTACTACCTAAGTCGTGCGTGTTGCTATTGCTTAGGTGCACCAAGGAGGATGACAGGAAGACACCAAGAATGAAGCAGAGAGAGGGATCACGTTCGAGCCAGTCCAGCGTGACAGAACCATCAAGAAGAATCCGTCATATCTTTTGATACACAAAAGCTATGAAGGCTCATGAGAACTCGTTGGAAAGCTTATCGAGTCTAGTTTCGAATGGTTCAAGTGCTGACCAGTTTGAATCTTCCATAATGCCTGCCGACCAGATTTAGTGCAGGCTGGTCAGATAGTCAACAGCCTGCATGAAGCTCAAGTTTTTATAATAAACTGTACCATTCTACAATATTTCGTAGAGCATGCTGCACATGGTGTGAAAGGTCATCAAGTTAACTTTCCAACCCAACAAACCGCATGTCATTTGGAGATTCCAAGATGGAGTTATTGCCAAAACATTGAAGACTGCGCAGAAGTCAAACAGCCACGCGGAAACTCTCCAGGAAGGCATCTCGAGGAGGCCCATTCACATAGTCCGTGTTATCTATTTTATTTCGTGTTTCCACCTATCTAGCAGGGCTGTTGCTAGTATAAATACCCCCTAAGACTCATTGCAATCTCAGACTTTGATAATCAAATATAGAACCCCTTTTGTTCAGCTGCGTGCTAACAAATTCAGAGAGAGATCTCTACCCCTTTGCTCTTGTGATTTCCTTTGCGGGATTTACAGAAGCGGCGGCTTCATCCGCTCCCAATTGGTGCTCCTACTCCCTTCGAAGTTTCCTCGATTGATTGTAGGTTGTGTTGGTTGGTTCTTTGAGAGTGTGGTTGGGCGAATCCTTGATTCAGGTTGCCGGTTAAAGATGGTGGTTGGCTTCGAGTTTTATTCGTCAGGTTGCACTAGTTATCGCTGCTTGCAGCAAGTTATTTGAAGATTGATCCTACGCCGTGAAGATCGGGACATCGTATCGTATCAAGGTGATTTACACATTGTTCCAGATCAAGGCAAGTTTATTCCTCCCCTTTCCTTTGATCACATTGAAACCCATGATTTGGGAGATGAAATGTGTTGTTTGCGAAACTGCATATGTATTTGATTAAAAACGGTATTTGAAAACTTAATAAATGGTAGCTATGACCTTATTGCTGCATAATCAACCTTGATATGTTGTTATCCTCTCATTTCTAACCATAGGACGGATTTGATTACTTTATAAATGCTCGCTGAAGAGTATATATGCTTTTATGTATGCCATTTGCTTAGCCATGCTTAAATTTAAGCAAAATACTCACTCTTATGAATTTATAAATGGGATTTTGATTATTTGGTTAATGCTGGATTGAAAATAAAAGTGTTAAGTATTTGCGAACTAAAGTGTGAGTAAAATGATTTTAGACTTGGGCGACAAGTGGTGTGCATATGGTGGTAGTTGTACACCGATAGGGGGAGTGTTCACCTGAGTTAAATAAGGACTGAACTTCGTGTCACCAACTTGAGTATATCGTACATCCACATGTGCTATTATGGGGTAGTCTTAGCTAATTAAGTTGCTTAAAGTCTAACCTTGCATATTGGTAGGCCGGAGTAGAATGAATTAGTCTGAGCGATGATTCATAGGAACTACCTATTTACCCCACTGATTATGGGGGTAGTTTAGGCGTCTAAGTCTGTCCAATTCAATGGTATAGTGCCTCGTGGGGGAACGGATGTGTTCGCTGCCACGGCGTTAGGTTTAAGGCGTGGGCCCGCCACCTAACGATTCTGGGTCATGCCCAGGATGGATTCACACTTGCCATCGCTGATACAAGGTTAGGCGTTAAGTAATGTAAAGGCTACGTTATGACCTGTAGACCACATTCAACATGAAGAGTGTGGTAGTGCTTTGCAAACACGAAACAAACTAGAGTGTTCATATCATGTGGGTAAAGCTGTACAAGCTTTGCAGAGTTCTCTAAAACTAATCGATTAGCCGTGCTCACGGTCATGAGCGACTTGGTGAAGTGTCATGAGTATAAACTTTAATTTTGTTTTATGTTTTCAAATGATGTTTTATGAACTATGGATTTGAAAGTGGTAACTTGGGTTAAGTTATGATGATTTTGTTATATTGATGACGGATGAGAAACTTGATGCCGGGTGGGCAGTCAAGTGTATTATTATGATGAGATTATGACTTGTTGCCGGTATGGGTAACAAGAGTATGTTTATAATGTTGATATATTAAATGTTATGAAGTATCTATGTTAATATTTTGGTTAATTGAATCAGCAACTCTTTTGAAAAGAATTGTGAACCAAAACTTGCTTTACGCTAAAATAAGTTACATATATAGCTTTTCTTTGATTATATGCCTTGCATGTAGTATGTTAGGATTGTTCCGAGCTTGCCAGTACATTAACTTGTTTAATGTACTGATTCTTGTTATACTGGAATATCCATTTTGCAGGTTGTGTGCTTAGCCTTCTGAGTGATACGGGAGATCGTTGTTTTCTTCTAGGACCAGATCCAAAAGGGTCATCTCCTTGTCGGCTGCTTGTGGTTTCGGGTAGCCAAGCTTCCGCGGATCAGTATTTATCTGGCCGTTTGGCCTATCTATTTAAATATAAATGTAGAGTAAAATTTTGTGTGTTTATTCCTTATTATTCTGAATTTCATTGCTTAGATGAAAGTGTGGAACTAGAGCTTTTCCTGGGATCTAGTTCTACACCGGTATGAGTTTTGAGCATTTGGGATGTCGTAGAGCTTTAGCAAATTTCGTCAAGTCTCCTGAGATGTGTAACACATCTGGTCGCCATCTTTGTGTGGTTTGACGGGCATGTCTCAGGCTGAAGTTGACTGGCATGCTAAAGTCCCAGCAATATCCCGTATGCTCTCTACTCGGTGCTTCAGGTTTTATACTATGTATGTTATTTGACTTGATAGGGAAGTGATGAGGTTGGATTGTTATTGTTTTACTCGATTATTACTGACCCCATCCAACTAAACAATTCACACTATCACTTTAGATAACTTACATAATATTTAACCGGGGGTGCACGACACATGGCAGGCGGTTTCGAAATCAGCCACCTCAAAAATGACGTTCTTGGTTCTGAAGACGGTGGGGTTGCCGAAAGTGATGAGGAGAGTTACTTGCTTGGTCGAAGTAATGAGCAAGACAACCCCATGTCCCTGAAGGTTTTGGAGAAGAGTAAACAGAGGGTGCTGCCACCATCGACGAGTACCCTCTTAAGCCATACGCCCTCGACGACTAGGTCAAGAACGAGTGGGTAGCGACCCGGATGTGGCACATGATCCGGGTGATCAGATCGATCAAATGTGGTGGGTGTCTTTGACCATCGGAGGTATTGCAGAGTGGCGCTGACGGAGTTGATCTCCCTCGTAGATGTGGTTGAGCTCGGCGTGAGGGTGTGGGAAGCTAGGATGTGCTTTGCCATCATCTTGAGTGGCCAGGCGTGCCTCCTTTGGCTGGGTGGGCTTGTCAGCAAGTCGTTGTGCGCACTGCTTGAGTAGCCGGCAATCATTCACCAAATGGTTGGTCTTGGGATGGTAGAGGCAGGGACCCTCTATAACCTTGTTAAAGACATCCGTTCTAGGTGCTCTGGGGCACTGGTTGTGGTTGCATCGTTCGGCGACGTGGACACTTGTCACGCCCGAAAATTCACTAGTAATTTCCAAACTAATTTTCTCATACAATTCTCATCCAGGAATCAGCCGAGGCACGCAAATTGACAATTTAATATACAGAATCATCAATAATAGCGTTACATACTTACAAAAGAAAAGAGAACAGCAGCGGACAAATGATCTAGCGATGGCTTCAGCTCTACTCCCACAGGCATCTCATTTGCAAAGGCAGCATTTGGCAAATATTTGAGAGTAGTAAAACAATTGAGTAATTAAATATCAATATTAACCAATCACTAAGCAGCACACCAATGCTGGACAGGCCCAACCATCTCTAAACAACCAATCCCAGTTGCACAGATCTATCTCCATTCTAGTAGCTAAGTTATCATCATCAGATTATTATCTTTAATGAATAGTGTGGGACTAATCACGAAAAACATTGCTAGGCCCGCCCATGACTGCGTGCACGGCTATTCGAACAGTTTTAAACTCTAGCCAGAGGTGTATAAATTTACCCACAAGACACGATCCCACACATGTTACCATGCTTTGAAATACCACCATGGTACTGCAAAGGGGAAAATCATGACAAGACCCTTCGCATAACATGCCCAACAGAATGACACCCACTAAGCGTCTGTCTCCGGTAGGGACGGCCAGTTACCTAGACAGAGAGACTACTCAGTGCCCAAAACAACTATGGACTTACTTGTCTGCCACCTATGGACTTAGTTGTCTGCCACGATAAAAGAACAACGACATACCGTGGTGTCTCCTGCTGAACATGTTACACTACGGATCAAGCCATTACCCACGTTGGCTTGTGGTTAGTACGGTTAATGCTTCACAAGAGTCGCTTGCGAACTGGTCCTTAATTGTCATGAGCAAGACCAACACAATCATGTGCTCATAACCCACCATTAGTCAAGTTTTAGTTGGCAAGTTAATTAATTAACCAGTCATGATTGACCATTGTGAGCTACCATTAAATGTCCATCATTGAGTAATAGTGAAACATTAATTATCCCACATACAATGATACTATAGTTTCTAAGCATGGCTAAGCAATTATAACTAATTTCTAGTTGAACGAATATAGATAAAGTCCAACTAGTCAAATTATAACCCAAGGTATCAAAGAATAGGGTAATCAATACAAATTGGTCATACAAAGGAATAGGTTCACACCACCCAATGACATGTGAAAGTAAATGCACATTTGAAATAAATAGAGCATTTAAATATAGGATCAAAATGCTCAAAGGGATTGTGTTTGGGATCTGTGTGACTTGCCTTACTGATCTTCAAAAACTTCTAAACCTTCTCGTGCAAAAACGGCCTTTATAAGAATGTCGGAAACTAAAGCAAAAGAACAAAATCAACAAAACAGTACGAAAACAAGAATCAACAGTACATGTGGATATTTTTAACAGATAGATCTTGATTTTAGATGAATTTAGCAACTTGAACTACCTAAATCCGACCAAGAATTATTTTTAGAAGGGAAAAAGGAATTATTGCATTAGCTTGGATCGGGTGCACAGAAGCGGTCCACGGGTCCGACGGCTCAGATTAAATGGACTAATCTAACCCTAGATCTAATGGCTCGGATCGCTCGGGTGCACCAAGTGGTGGCTGACGAGGCGGTGACATGGTGCTGACGTTAGCGATGACATCATCATTGGCAACGGTGGCTCTGGACCCTATGGTCACTAGCAATCAAGGGCACGACGGCGAAAACGGAAGTTACCGGCGGCAAGAGCACGACGAGGGAAGCTCACCGGTGGGCAGCGCAACAGCAGATGGCGACGGCGCGGAGCGATGACGACCGACGCGATGGCGAGATGCGGCTGGAGCGGCGACCGACGATGGAGAGAGAAAGAGCTCATAGGGAGGAGGTTTCTGGCAACAACGAAGAGAGGCAGGGGTGGCGGTCGAAAGAGGAGAGGGAGGGGGCTCTATTTAAAGCCACGGGAGGGAGACATCGAGCCCAACACAAGCCCATGGTTATCGAGAACCCTAGGGTTTGGCCGAGCTCGAGCTCGAACCTGCGTTAGTTTCTTGAAGATAAGGTTCGATTCTTGGGCGAAACAGAAGAGGGAGACAAGGAGAATATTTCCCCTAAACTAATTTTGGAAAAGATCAAAAGGGGTGGTCGGATTTTGAGGGAAAAGCGACGACGGGTCGGGCACTGTCTTCAGTCGGAGGTTGAAGAGCAAGGGGGAGGAAAAGTAGACTTCTGCTGTGACTTCTTTTCCTTGGCCTGATTGAAGGAAGGACGCAAACTGGACTTTGGAAAAAGGAGGAAGGCCTACGGAAGAGAGAGGGAGGGGAAATGGACTTGGGAAAGCAAATGGGCCGGCCCGAGAGAAAAAGGAAGGATCAGCCAAGGAAGAAAAATAGACTTTTCCTGTTTTGGCCCAAAATGGAAAAGGGGAATTTTAATTACCTTCTCAACTAAATTAATCAGCAAAATGATCTTTGAATTTTCAAAATTACTTCCAACGCTCAAATAATTCCAAGAAAAATCTTGAAAATACTAGGGCACTCAAAGAATTTAAAAACAATTATAACCAGATCATTAATTGATTAATTTATTATTTAAATAATTACTAAAATGTTCTTTATATTATTAAAATTAGTATTTGAGCTCTAAAAAATCCGAGAAAATTCCAGAGTGTATAACTAATCATGGAGAATTTAATAAAAATTAAATCCAGCCATGTTTTATTTAGTAAATTTTATTTCCCACATTTAAGTTAATGATCGTTTAATATAAATTCTAGAAATAATTTATTAAATAATTTATAAATCCGTAAAACGAAAATCAGGGTGTGATAGACCTCCTCCTTGCCTTTGCGCTTCACGCCCTTGTTCTTCGATGACTCGGGGTGATCGCGCTTGGGCTGGTAGGGCTGCCGTTTCTTGATTTAAGCAACAACCACCATCTCCGAGTCGGCGTCCTTGTTAGCCTGGTCGAATATTTGCTGTACGCTTTGTAGGTCTACCTGAGCCAGCGGAGGTCTTCCGAGCACACGACTTGATGAAGACTTCATTCTTGCAGCCCTGGTAGAAGGCTGCCATCACGTCTGAGTCCTTGACGTGGGGGATGGTGTTGCGTCTCTCCGTGAACCACTGGATGTAGTCAGAGAAGCGCTCGTTGTCGCCCTGGGTGATCTGATAAAGATCCCATCGGGTGCTAGGGTGTGGAAACGTGCTCTGGAACTTGGCGATGAATTGAGCCTTGAGTTCGGCCCAACTGTCGATGGTGTTCTTGGGAAAGCTAGTTAGCCAGGGTTGCCGAAGTCAGTATGATCGACAGGTAGTTGGCCATCGCGCGCTGGTCACCACCAACGTCTTGGATGGCGGTGGAGTAGACGGAGAGCCAACAGGCGGGGTCGGACTTCCCGTCGTACTTGTTGATCCTTATCGGTTTGAAGTTACTAGGCCACTCCACCTGGCGAAGTGTGTCAACGATGGCAGGAATCCCTTCGATCGGGTCCTCGTGGCGGGGCCAATGTCCAGGCACTCTGTCCGAGTGATCTTGGACCGGGGGCATACCACGATGCATCCATCGGGCATGTACTCGGCCCATCGGCAGCCTTCCTCGGTGTCGGCTTCATGAAAGCGGACTCGCTCGGCTTCGCATTGGCGATGGCATTCATTCATGACGTTGCGAAGGTCAGTGTTCATTTGGCAGTTTGCCTCGATCTTATCACGTAAGTCACTGGTGCGCAGGCTTGATCTTGAGCTTGCGGCCTGGGAATGCTGATGAAGATGAGGAAGCCGGGTGCCATGCTGGCGAGACAGTCGTTTGGACGATTCGGTGCCAGAGTTATAAACGGTGGGCACCATTTCTTGGTGCTGAACCGTGGTAGTTTCAACCATGGCTTTCACTTGAGCCATGGTTGTGTTGAGGGCATGATTCTCAGGCACGTTGATGGTGTCGAGGAGAGCCTTGGCCGCCACAATGTTGTGTTGTAGCATCATGAAGACATCGTGGTCCCCCATCTTGGTCTAGAGTATCATGTCCTGGGTGGCCCGGCCATGTTGGCAAAGTTTTGCATGCCATCTATCTATGTCCTCTTGCTGCTCCTTGACGCGGCGCTCTTCCTCCTTGCGCGCTAGTGCCTCGACGTCCAGTTCCTCTCCTAGGACGACAAAGATGTCGCGGGCCAGGCGAGTGGACGTGGAAACACTCCCGGAGCTCTCTAGGTCTGAGTTTGAAAGGCGAACGAACTCGTCCATGAACCCGACCCATTGAGGGCCGAGCTCACGTGGTGCCCGAGAACAACGACGCGTGGTACGACGAGGCTGAGTGTTTGGGCGAATCCGAGTGCCCTCGAGACGTGATGTGGCTTCCTTGCCGAGGTTGGCAAGGCAATCAGCGGAGTTGGCGGCAAGATTCTTTAGGCCGAAGGGGGCTAAAGCGCCGCGTGCCAGCGACGGGGCGGATGGTAGAGCTAGCCTAAGGAGGCTAGTCTTGGTGGCAACGAGGTCAATGGATCCGAAATGGAAATCCATCCTAGGAGAAAAGCGCAGCACCTCAACGCAGCCGACGAAGCAGGGAGAGATCCGGGCAAGGTGGCCAGTCCGATCGGCAACGAAAGACAGGGAGCAGATGGAGATCTTGCCGCCGACGGAGAGCACGGCGTGGTTGGTGAAGACCAATCCTGAAGATGCCATCTGCTCCTTAAATGATGAAGATCAAGCGCACCCCTACCTAGTGCGCCAACTGTTGATTATTATGATCAGCAATAATACTTATAGGGTGCACTAGATTAAAGAGAGATGGTCACACAGAAGGTTTATACTGGTGCAGGCCCTCGATGTGAGGTAATATCCTAGAAAAGTTGTATGTAGATTCGATCTGTGTAGGTCTGCGCAGCACAGCGTTAGAATAGCTCGTGGACATGTGTGAGAATGATCAACCCTCATTAGGGTTCCTCACCATCCCTTATATAGGTAGCGAGGCGGCCGACTAGATGTGGTACGATATCCCTTAAAATCTGAGTATCTACCATCTATTTACATGGATAAGATTAGCTGCCTTATCCTCTATCTCTTTCTTAGCTTACAAGTTATCCGCATGAGCCTAGGGCACTCGGCCCACCCTATGCTTTACAGTCCAAAGGCCCTACCGTGGATACCCGGGTACCATGTACCTCACATTAATATGCAGATCCAAACATAAATAAATCATAAATACTTACATAAGAGACACTTAGTCCTCACAACAAAAGGAAAGCATCAGCGGAAAAGGGACGATCCTAGTGGGGCTTCAGCTCCACTCCTCAGGCAAAATTCAACTGAGGTATAAGCCTTGGTGCTCTAACTTTGTCTTCAACATAGACGCACTAAAATCCTGTAAAAGGGGGAATATAGCTAGGCTAAGTATAACCACCGTACTCAGCATGCCACACTAGTGATGCAGACGTGCAAGGGGAGACAAAGGGAAGTGTGTGGTTATTTTGCATAAAGGTAGTTATAAATATTTATAGTTGAAAATAGTAAAACAGTTAATTAATTAAGGCAAGAATAATCTCTACTGAACAACGCATGCACCACGTTGAACAGGCCCAACCAAACCATCTGAACATTAAGTCAAGTTAATTAATAGTGTGAGACTAATCACGATGAAGTTGGTCGATCGCCCATAATCACGGGCACGGCTATTCAAATAGTTTTACTTTAGCTAGAGGTGCACAACTATACCCACAAGACATAATCCACCGTCATGTCACCGTGCCCGACCAAACACGTCACTATGCGAGTGTAACTCCCTCCTAACCAAGTGCACCACACTTAATGTTTTACCCCCACCCCTAAAACCAGGGTGAGCAGCCCTCTAAGGTGTCACAGTGAATCCGACAACCAATCAACCCCTAAAACCAGGGCCAACCCAACTCAATCATGCGCACCCTCACATCGGTACGTCAGAAAGCAGTGAGTTGTACTACAAGTCAAGCAGTTTCCATTCTTGCTTGTGGTAAGCACGGTAAGTCCTTCAGGATTTTTCGAGAACTGGTCCTTAATTGCCATGGGTGTGACAATCAAAACCATGCACCCACAGCCACTACTAAGCCATATTTTAGTCAAATGATTATGATCAATAAACCATGGTCAAATTTCTCGAGCTCACAGCTCGTCAAGTTAATGTGATTATCCCATTAAATGAGCTAGTGGTAATTAAGCATGGCTAAACATATCATAGTTCTAGTTAGGTCAAGACAAGTTACACACAGTAGTCAAATTATCACCCAAGTTATCAAGGAATGTATATAAGTAGACATGGCACAAGCAAGCAGATAGGTACTCCCTATTCCCATGTAATTAGCAAAACATGCATTTTATTTGCAAACAGTAAAACATTTCATAAGAAAGATTCAATATATATTGAGAGAGATTGAGAAGCAGTTAACAACTTGGTATCAGAGCTTCATCGATCCCCTCTCTACTCCCTTGATTTGACTATGAAACTTTCGAGGAAGGATTGGATTCTTCTCGTTTGACTTGAATCCTCGGAAAGGCAACATACCTTACTTGAGTTGGCTGGATTTAGGGTGAGGTGGACAAGAAGTTATAGAGAAGGAATCGAAGTTAGATCTCTTATTGAAGAAGATGGATGAAACAGAGCGCAAACATGATGAGAGTGAGTTGAAACAGAGTGCGGAGATGAAATCCTTCTAGGTAGCGATGGAAGCTTGGATCCTAGACGTGGAGAAGAAGGTTGATGATCTCAAATCCATTGTGAACCAGT
Organism: Oryza officinalis; assembly: GCA_008326285.1. Classification (NCBI taxonomy): domain Eukaryota; kingdom Viridiplantae; phylum Streptophyta; class Magnoliopsida; order Poales; family Poaceae; genus Oryza; species Oryza officinalis. Next base: position 34,138,493 of record BDMV01000008.1, on the reverse strand, counting down.
TGCAGTTGAAGGTGGAGAAGCTAGCGGAAGTACCTCGGGATGATCTTGTCAGTTCCAGCTGTTGGTGATATGCCCTAGAGGCAATCATAGAGATGATTGTATCACATACTATGTTTACATTTTTATTATATGTTGTTCCTTGATATAGATAACTTATTATTGATCAATGAATGTGTGATTCGTTCATGAGACTATTTATGTTGTATGGTACTATTTCTAAAGGATCCCTAATCAAATACCATATATAGAACAAATATGGTTCAATGATCAACACATTCATTGATTGATGATCATGTCTCATGGATCATGGTATGAAGATACCAAATTAATAATGTGGACACATGTTGGAAAACATGTTGTTGGATAGACCTAACATGAGACACTGCAAGAGCTATATGTGATATGCCATCAGTGGTCTCATATTAGTGTTGGTGTAGAATCCTTAGACCTGAGATTATCATGGTTCCCAACATGTGTAGTAGCTTACTTAGGGGCTGCCAAACACTACTCCGTAACTAGGTAGTTATAAAAGTAGTCTTCGGGCATGCTATAAAACATGTAGTGGGATATGAATAATGAAGATGGGATTTGCCCCTCCTTTGGAGAGATATCTTTGGGCCCCTCGATGTTATAGATTATGGAAGTGCATGGCCATGCCAAAAGTGATTGAGGAGTCAATCGCAGGTTAAATAATCTATTATAGGATCGAGTGAATGATTGAGCTATTAAAGGATGGCACATATCTAGTCTTGAGCTTAATCGATATCGTGAGGCAAAGGGGTTCATACAAGTATACACTAGATGTTCAGCCGATATGATCTTTATGTATGCCCGGTGGGTCAACATGTTCTGCTAGGAGTCGCTATTGACACGTGGACCGAAAATGAGTTTTCAGGTTGCAGCCAAGTGTACATGAACTTATAGGGTCGCACACTTAGCGGGCCAGAATAAAGGGATTGGATGGAGATCCAATATTTGCCCAATTCGGATAGAGATCCGAGTAGGACTCTTATGGGCCTAGGAGGCCAATTCTGGATCCAATATATATCCTTCAGGTGATGAGGCTAGTTGACATAGAGAAACCCTAGTCGTCACTCCCCTCCCGAGCAAAACCGTAGACACACACGGGCGCTAGCACGACCGTGCGACGTGTTCCATCCCTGGACGTGTGGATACCGGTAGAGGCGCTGCTGGTCTGCGGTGCTGATCGGCGTGAGAGCACGGCAGGGCGCACGCACGAGGAGGAGAAGATTGGGTTGCTGCGATCTACTACTTCCTCTACATCGACGCGCGCTACGTCACTAACGTTCCTTCGGCTTCTTAGCACCTACTTCCGCTGCACAGCGCATCGAGTGGTAACGATCTACGATCTCCTACTTACATGGTTCCTAGTTTACGCAATAGAAAAATTTTGATTTACGCTATCGTAGCCTATGCGTATCCTAACACCAGCATCAACTTGGATATGGGGATACCAGTTGTTCGATAGAATGCTCGTCAGGGCTTGAGTGGCCAAGGCACTGCAAACTTGTTCCAGATGCTAACCCTGACCACTGGTGTGTTGTTTAACCAACAATTTGCTCCAATTCCCTGTAACTTGGATGCTTCTACCATGAATTATTACAATGCTGGAATCTCTATGGGCATGAGTGGTGGAGTTGCTCCTATGTCTTGTCCAAAGTTTGATGGTGATAACCCAATCATGTGGAGAAGTAATTGTGAAGCACATTTTGACATCTATGGTATTCATCCATGTTACTAGGTTAAGGTGGCAACCTTAAATTTCACTGGCAATGCATCCTTTTGGTTACAAGCTATGAGATCTCAGATCATGGGGGTATCTTGGGATGAATTATGTGATCAGGCAATGGATAGGCAGCAGGCCCTGATCAGACAATGGATTAAAATTTGTCAGTCAGGCCCAGTTGTTGATTATGTTGATAAGTTTGATTGCATCATGCACCAAATGATGGCTTATGACCCCACCTTAAAACCAGTTTATATTGTAACCAAGTTTATTGATGGTTTGAGGCATGAAATCAGATCTTCTGTGTTGTTAGAAAGACCTGGAGATTTGGATGTTGCTTGTGCTCTTGCTCTGTTATAGGAAGAAGAATTGGAAGGGGATATGATTAAGGAGGGTAAAAGAACTGATGGAACCTATTCCAATAGAGTTGTAGTCAAGGGAGCCCTGCCCCGCCTTTTCCACCTATTGTAAAAGGGGGAACCCCTATATATACAGAAGATAGAAGGGGAAGTGAGTCAGCCAAGACTTAGAGCAAGGAAAATGAAACACTGTCAGGTCTGAAGGCTTATAGAAGAGCTAGGGGCCTTTGTTTCACTTGTGGTGAGAGATGGGGAAGAGACCACAAATGTGCTCCATCGATTCAATTACATGTTGTGCAGCAATTACTGGATATGTTACAGTTGGTCAGTAATTCTGCTGACAATGTGATTACTTAACCTACTCCTGATGAAGCCTCAGTTATGGCTATCTCCCAGCAAGCTGTTAATGGAACTGAATCATCAACTTCATTCAGACTGAGAGGTTGGATGCAAGGGAAGGACGTAGTGATGCTTATTGATTCTGGCAGCACATAATCATTTGTGGATCGTCAGATTGGAATGTCATTAAATGGAGTAACAGCTCTAACATCTCCTGTACAAGTGAACATTGCTGATGGTGGGCAGTTATTTTGTCATTTACAGATAGCTAACTTTGATTGGTATACTCAGGGAGTGAGTTTCAAGTTTGGTTTCTGACTGCTATCCCTTGGAAATAATTATGTGATTCTTGGAATGAATTGGCTAGAGAAATTCGGTCCTATGCATATTGTTTGGATGAACAAATGGTTGGAATTCCATCAGTCTGGAAAGCTAATCTGGTTACAGGGTACTGTAGAAAAAATTGAGTTGTGCCTGGCTATATCTATTGATAAATTGAATGTTTTAGCCAAGGCTGGTAGTATCATGCATCTGGTGCAATTAACTACTTCTGATTTTCTGATTTGCAATCAACCACTAAAATTACCTGTTCTGTACAAAATGTTTTGGATGAGTTCTACGATATCTTCCAAGAACCAAAAGGGTTACCTCCTAAAAGAGCCTGTGACGACAGGATTCCTCTAGTACCAGGTTCAGCTTCTGTTCTGGTCAAGAAGAAAGATGGTTCCTGGAGTGTCGAAACTTGGTTTTGGCAATAAGAAACTGGGGGTAGCAGTCAAGCGCCAAACACGATGGGTTCGTATGCAAAGAGGTTTAGACAGGTTCAGGCCCTCTCTTCGAGAGGTAATGCCCTACTCCTGTTTCGGGGATTCGATCCGCCGAGTGATTTATTGATCTCTTGATCTCTTTCAATATGTGCTCTCGTGAGTTCTCTCTCTGATTCTCTATATTCGTCCATCCCTCAAAGGACGCCCTACCCTCCTTATATAGTCTTAGAGGGTAGGCTTACAAGTCGGAGACTCTATGTTGGACTCCTCAATCTTACCAACTATGGACTATGAGCCGTTACCTTATTACAATGGTAACATAATACCCATGTCATAAGCCGGTTTACATAATCATGAGTCCTAATCTATCCCCTATGGTAAGTCGGATAAGCTAGTCGTGAGGGTATCCGGTACCCATAATCTCCACAGTAGCCCTCGAGACCTTCACAGTCGACGAAATAACTTTGTCCCGAACCAGAATAACACATAGCCGAGTACCTCCTTAGCCGAGTGCTTCTATTGCCGAGTGCTTCCATCATTTCTGCCTGAGTCTCCCGAGTGCTTTATCATCCAATAGAAAGGCTATGAAGGGCTGTAAACATCTCAAAAATTTCTTAAGAATAGATATTTAGGTGCATCGACTGATACACCTAATTAAGTGTAGCCCCCGACTATGTGTTTAGTTAAACAAACTAAGCATATAGTCAAGAATTATAATAATCATACTCTCCTGAGTTAAATAAATGTCTAGCCTAAGCCAAAAGCAATCATAAAAAATCATATAACACATAACCTCATAATCAAGGCATAGTGTATAATGAATTCCGAGTACTCGGCAAGCTCATGCTTATCTGAGTCGTTTTGCCCGAGTCATCTCAGAACAAACAACTCAGCCAACCCTCATGGGTAGAAAATCTGAGTTAATAATTCATCAGTCATCTGAAAAATACAACCAAAATATTAAATAGCTCCAGCCATAATATCGGTCTTAATCAAAAAGAGCACACCAAGGTGGCAGAAAAGCATTGATATAATATAAAACCAAATGCTTTGTAAAAACCAAACAGCTCCTGCAACCCATAAAAAAGTTACCAGGACAGTTATAAAAAACTTTACTGTTTGTCACCTTCCAAGTTGCATCGTACCAACCTTCAACAAGTTGTGTAACTGCTGTATGAAAGGATTTTAAAGGTATTGGGCAGTGAGACACGCGCATATTGCCAGAGCAAATCTGCTTCTCATGGGTCTCGGCCCAATCACGAGAAAACCTAGCGATACCCTAAAATATCTAAAGCGCCGGTGTCTTCCCCGCCGCTTCATCTTCTGATCCGAATGGTTATCCCTCATGGGATGCACCAAAATAGATTTGATAATTGAATCCCGACTGGCGCAAGAACTCAGCTTGTGACCCTTGTGGGAAATAACGATTGATCCAAACCAAGAATATAGGAGATAAGCTCGCGGCCATGTATTCATGTTGCATATATCCAGAATAAGTCCAAATTGAAGGTATGATCCTCGTGCTAGAGCTATTAAGCCCCTGAGCATGTCACTTGTCCTTCTTTCGCAGTCGAGGTTATCCATTGGTGGCAACTGATGCAATCGGCATGAAAGCGAGACCACCAATGTGAAGATAAAATTGCCCATCAAAGGTAACGAAGATATCGGTGGTGGAGACATAGTTGCCCATCAACAGCGATGGCGAAATCCACCAACCATGGAGACGAAGAAAATAGTCGGTGGTGATAAACGTGGCCAGCAGTAATGACGACAGTCACTGGTGACCAAGGCAAGTCGATGTTGAAGATGAAAACGCACATCCGCAGCGACGACGTAGACCAGCAATGACGACGAGACCACCAGTCGGCAACAACGGAGATAGCCGGACGATGAAGACGAAAATGCTAATCAATTGTGGCGTGATAGGCCATCAATTGTGACAGACGCAACCGGTGGTGATGATGATCCGCAGCAGGAGAAAACAACCGATTGTAGAGACGAAATTGTCCGTCAACAGTAGCAAAATAGGTAAGGCCAAAGAGACATGGCAAGATGCTTGATGAAGATGGCGGCGTTGGTGTCTCAATCAAATTTTAGTGCAAACGAAGCCCAAACTCCTGAAGGAAAGAACTTGGTTGACAGTAGTTGACTGAAGATGAAGATAATGCCAATGACAAAGGTGCCGATAATAACATCAATGATAATAATCCATCAAACTGTTGAAAAGATATCAAAGCTCAAGTAGTTTCCTTGACGCTAGCATGTGTGTGGCGAAGATTGATGCAATCGCCTCTTGATTTATGATAACGGTAGTAGAACTTGATTTCATAGTCGTTGAAGATGCTTCACTTGGAGTAAAGTAGATATTGTTATCCAACTCGTCAAATCTGAGTTGATTGGTTGATAACTTCCAAACATGTAGATTAAATCTTGAACTTAACTCTTGAAAAACTTGAATTGACTGTAGCATCAAATGAGAGCCAAAGTTGTCGACGAAAATATTGGAGTTGCTGAAGTAGAAAGTCTGCTCTGGAGCGAAGACGAAGCTGATTTCTCCGAAGTTGATTCGTTGGCTGATTAATTGATTGCTTTATCTTGACATAATGCATGTCGAATTTTGAGTCTTGTATTTGTGTAGCCCCCGACTCTATGCTTAGTTGGGAAACAACTGAACATAGAGTCAAGAACTATAGCTTGTCATTGAGTAGCCATTGCCTGAGTGAAGATACGCATTGAAGATGTCTTGTTGAGGCTCCTGGAGACGTCGTGGTTGGTGAAGTATCGAAGCTTGCGAAGTAGAGGCAATAGAATTTGCCGGTGCCGAAGACAGTGAGGATGAAGTTGCTCCACAATGATGACGAAATTGCACAGCAGTCAATGGCGGCGAAGGCGAGCCGGTGGTGAAGACGTAGACGCCCAACAACGGTGGTGTGAAAACCAAACGTGTAGGCGAAGACACCAGTCGGCGGCGGCGCAGGCAGGCCGACGATGAAGACGTAGACACCCAACAACGGTGGTGTGAAAACCAACCGTGTAGGCGGAGACACCAGTCGACGGCGCAGGCAGGCCGACGATGAAGTCGTAGACGCCCAACAACGGTGGTGTGAAAACCAACCGTGTAGGCAGAGACACCAGTCGGCGGCGCAGGCAGGCTGACGATGAAGTCATAGACACCAAACAACGGTGATGTCACCAATCAACCGTGTAGGCAGAAACACCAGTCGGCGGCGGCGGCGAAGGCAGGCCGACGATGAAGTCGTAGACGCCAAACAACGGTGATGTCACCAATCAACCGTGAAGGCGGAAACACCAATCGGCGGCAGTGAAGACAGGCCGACGATCAAGTCATAGACGCCCAACAACGGTGATGTCACCAATCAACCGTGAAGGCGAAAACACCAGTCGGCGGCGGCGAAGGCAGGCCGACGATGAAGTCGTAGACGCCCAACAACGGTGATGTCACCATCAATCAACCGTGTAGGCGGAGACACCAGTCGGCGGTGGCGAAGGCAAGCCGATGATGAAGTCGTAGAGGCCCAACAACGGTGATGTCACCAATCAACCGTGAAGGCGAAAACACTAGTCGACGGCAGCGAAGGCAGGCCGACGATGAAGTCGTAGACGTCCAGCAACGGTGATGTCACCAATCAGCTGTGTAGGCGAAAACACCAGTCGGCGACGGCGAAGGCTGGCCGACGAAGAAGTCGTAGACGCCCAACAACGGTGATGTCACCAGTCAACCGTGTAGGCAGAAACACCAGTCGACGGCGGCGAAGGCAAGCCGATGATGAAGTCGTAGACGCCCAGCAACAGTGATGTCATCAATCAACCATGTAGGCGAAAACACCAGTCGGCAGCGGCGAAGGTTGGCTGACGATGAAGCCGTAGAGGCCCAACTACAGTGATGTCACCAATCAACCGTGAAGGCGGAAACACCAGTCGGCGGTGGCGAAGGCAAGCCGACGATGAAGTCATAGACGCCCAGCAACGGTGATGTCACCAATCAACCGTGTAGGCAAAAACACCAGTCGGCGGCGGCGAAGGCTGGCCGACGATGAAGCCGTAGAGGCCCAACAACGGTGATGACACCAATTAACTGTGTAGGCGAAAACACCAGTCGGCGGCGGCGAAGGCAGGCCGACGATGAAGCCGTAGAGGCCCAACAACGGTGATGTCACCAATCAACCATGAAGGTGGAAACACCAGTCGGTGGCAGCGAAGGCAGGCCGACGATGATGTATAATTGATCGATCCTGCAGTATAAACACGTCAAATGAGTAGTACCTGATGCAAACATAGTACTTGAGGAAAATTCAAGCATTTCAAAATATTTATAAGTATGTATTTCTTCTCTTGTTGGTTTTGATTTCCCCGAGTAGATGACTCCCCACGTTTAAACACTCTGCCCGACTAGTCATTAATATGAGTTTGTCATTAATGGAACAAAGTTTCACATATCAGAATTTACTACTCGGGTACTTTCAAATTGTTGAGAGCAGAAAATAAATTATTTTATCTTTATGCTTTCGATTTCTTCCGAGTAATACTTAGCACCTTGCATCATACACTCCATCCAACGAGCTCCCGGGTGCTAGGATTCGGCCCAAAGGCAACTATCCATCGACAAACCAAACAGAAAGCGTAGGGAAAATAGAGTAGCACAACTCGATCAGCACTTTTTTTACTCGGATTATGTCGCAAGCAATCAAGATAAATATTATGAAAATTGTTGCAAAAATATGATATAACATCTGTAGCCCCCGACTCACTGCTCAACGGAGGACCAGTTGATGAAGTGAGGCAGAGGAAAAAGAAGATATCATATAAAGAAGGAAAATTAATGATGACTTAGCTTTTTGGTATTTCCACCGGTGTCGGCAGAGGTGGCCGATCTAGGGATAATGTCATCCATCAATGGCGACGAAGACGCCAACCGTGGAGGCAAAGATTCCAGTCGGCAATAACGAAGACGACCGACGGTGAAGACGACGTTGCCATCAACAGCGACGGCGGAGCGCACCAACCGTGGAGGCAAAGAAACTAGTCGGTGGAGCGACGGGAGCTCGTTGGATGAGCACGAAGGTTTTCCCAAGTGGGTCGATTCCAACTCGGAAGATAGAAGATTGTGGTAGATCTCAGCGTCGTTTGGTAACCCAAACGGCGCCGTAACGTTTCCCCCGCCCGACTGGTCCGAATCCGAGTCAAGGAGAGAGGTCTTGCCAAATTCGTCGGTGACGAAGTCGAGGCTGCTGAAGCGGAACGCCTGCCCAGGGGCAAAGGCGAAGTCGTCGATGCCTGATGAAGATCCCATCACGCCTGTCGGCGAGATGAAGAAGAAAACTTGACGCAGAGCCCCTACCTGGCGCAAACTGGGGGTAGCAGTCAAGCGCCAAACACGATGGGTTAATATGCAAAGAGGTTTAGACAGGTTCAGGCCTCTCTTCGAGAGGTAATACCCTACTCCTGTTTCGGGGATTCGATCCGCCGAGTGATTTATTGATCTCTTGATCTCTTTCAATATGTGCTCTCGTGAGTTCTCTCTCTGATTCTCTATATTCGTCCATCCCTCAAAGGACGCCTTACCCTCCTTATATAGTCCTAGAGGGTAGGCTTACAAGTCGGAGACCCTATCATACTCTATGTTGGATTCCTCAATCTTACCAACTATGGACTATGAGCCGTTACCTTATTACAATGCTAACGTAATACCCAAGTCATAAGCCGGTTTACATAATCATGAGTCCTAATCTATCCCCTATGGTAAGTCGGATAAGCTAGTCGTGAGGGTATCCGGTACCCATAATCTCTACATGGAGGGTGTGCATTGATCACAGAAAATTGAATGATATCACTCAGAAAGGTTCTTACCCAATGCCTGTAATTGATGAATTGTGTCGAAACTTAGTTTCGGCAATAAGAAATTGGGGGTAGCAGTCAAGTGCCAAACACGATGGGTTAGTATACAAAGGGATTTAGACAGGTTCAGGCCTTCTATGAAGAAGTAATACCCTACTCCTGTTTCGGGGATTCGATCCACCGAGTGGTTTATTGATCTCGTGATCTCTTTGTGTATTGTAAAATCGTGTGATCGTGTGTCTTTCGCTATATCCCTCCAGAGACGTCCTACCCTCCTTATATAGTCTTGGAGGATAGGCTTACAAGTCAGAGACCTAGTTACACACGACATCGGACTACTCAATCTTACCAACTTTGGACTATAAGCCGTTATCTTATTACAATGGTAACGTAATATTCAAGTCCTAAGCCGGTTCACATAATCAAGAGACATAACCTATCCCCTATGGTAAGTCGGATAAGTTAGCCGTGTGGGCATAATATCCACAGTAGCCCCTAAGACCTTCACAGTTGACGACATAATTTTGCCTCGAACCAGAATAACACATAGCCGAGTACCTCCTTAGCCGAGTGCTTCTATCGCCGAGTGCTTCCATCATCTCTGCCTGAATCTCCTGAGTGCTTTATCATCCAATACAAAGGCTGTGAAGGGCTGAAAACATCTCAAAAAATTTCTTAATAAAAAGAGTACACCAAGGTGGCAAAATAGCATTGATATAATAGAAAATCAAAAGCTTTGTGAAAACCAAACAGCTCCTGAAACCTATAAAAAAGTTACTTGGACAGTTATAAAAAATTTTACTATTTGTCACCTTCCAAGTTGCATTGTACCAACCCTAAAAAAGTTGTGTAACTGCTGTATGAAAGGATTTTGAAGGCATTGGGCAATGAGAAACGCGCATATTGCCAAGGCAAATCTGCTTAAGTCCCTAGAGACACGTGTCAAGCCACACCTGTAGCATGAACCGTAAGCTCCTCATGGGTCTCGGCCTAAACACGAGAAAGCCTACCGATACCCTAAAATCGCTGAAGCGCCGTCGTCTTCCGCGCTGCTTCATCTTCCGAAAATTTCCCCTTTCGCACTCCTGTTCACAAGCTCTTCCGAAGAAACCTAGAACTTGCACGCATCCAAATCCATCCATCCAGAAGCTCAAGCTCCATCAAGATTCATCGCACGCAACTAGCTCCCAGCATTTCCTCCAAGAATCTCCACTCCCAGCTTCAGATTCACCTCCCCCAATACGCATCCATGGCAGAGGAGAGAGAAATCCCCTTCGACCAATGGGCAACCTCAGACGTGAAGGAATCAACACTGCGGGAAATGGTGAAGGACGGAGTTCTTCCGGCCAAGGAAATCATCGGCTGGCGCCCGGCGTTCGGCGAAGAGTTCCCAACCCCAAACACCGATGAGATCGTAGTCTTCACCCACTTCTTTTATTGCGGATTTGGTCTTCCCACTTCCGAATTCTTCCGTGGCATCCTCGAGTACTACGGTCTCCAACTTTATCATCTAAACCCAAACTCCATTCTGCACATCGCCATTTTCATCCACGTGTGAGAAGCTTTCTTGGGCATCTTTCCACACTTCAGTCTCTTCCGCCGTATGTTCTCTCTCAAGGCACACCCAACCAAAGACAACCCCTGTGTTGTTGGTGGCGCCGGCTTTCAACTCCGTGGAACTCTCCGCAAAGATTACTTCCCTCTTCCTCTGAAATCCTCCAATAAGGGCTGGCACGCAAATTGGTTTTACATCTCAAACCCAGCCCCCAGCTTGCCCGACTTCATCGGCCTCCCACCCATCCAACGGGCCAACTGGAACACCATGCCAGACGGGCAAGACTGGATAGAAGCGAACAATCTCCTGGCTAAAATCCTTGAGCTAAAGAATAAAGGCCTCCAAGGAGAACAAATCACCCGGCACTTCGTCATCAAGTGCCGACTGGCTCCCATCAAAGAAAGGTCTAAGCCAGCGTTTGAATACGAAGGCCAGAGTGACCCCAACCGGGAGGACCGCGAATCCCTGAATTTCCAAGTCCTGTGCGCTCGCATGTACAAGATTTTCTCCTCTGGAATTGCAGTGGAGTACAGTAATAAGCTACCAGTTGCTCCCTTCAGTCTTTTTCGACCACCTCCTCCGGTAAGTAGATTCTGCATCACGAACTATTCCTCAATTTGTCCATATCCTTCAACGTATCTTAAGAATACTGCTTGCAGGCAAATGCTTTGATCATTTCTCGGCCATACAAAGTCTTCCATGAAGATACAACTGCCCAGCCAACTATCCAGAAGCCAGCGGGTGGCCCAAAAATCAAACCGCAAACCAAAAACAAGAGAGCTGCTGCTGATGAAGAGACCAGCAAACGCGCTAGCAAAAGGAGGCTGGTCGTGGATGACTCGGACGAAGAAATTGAAGAAACCCAGACTCCGAAGGCCAACATAAGCTCTCCGAAGACATCCACGAGATCTGCTCCAAAAATCAGAAAATCCAACAGGTATCTCTTGCTCAATCGAATTTATCTTCTCGTCAAAAATCTGCTTGTCTCCATCTTACTCATCTTCATCTTCTCCTGCAGGAAACCTCAAGATATAGATCCCACCGGGCAGACAGAAAAAAGAAGCCCATCTGCAACGCCAGAAAAATCAAACTATGCAGAACAAGGGTCTCAAGACCCTCTCCCGAGTGAGGACATTCCCGTAGAAGAGCCCCCGACTACCAACCAGGACACCCCGACTGGAAACCTGCCGGACAACGACAAACAAGGCTCGTGTAGTCAAGAAACACCGGTTGCAGATCCAGCTCCAAGGACAGGTAACTTTCGATAATGCCAAAATTCTTGTCTTGAACATACCTTCTTACCCTTACCTCACATATCACCCTTAGAGCAAACAACCGAAGAGGAGGAAATTACCCGACTGAAGTCCTCAGAAGACTCAGTTCCTCCAATAAAAATTGAGTGGCGAAATGTTGAAGGCAAAAGGCAGGGCATCATCTTGAATAAACAAAAAGAAGCCGAAGAACGTGATATGCTCGTCGCCAGCCTTACTGAAGCAACTCGGCTGATGAATGTATGTGAATCCCTATTATCTCAACCACATAGTCTTGTATAATCGACTGACTCAATCTTCGTAATACAGAGGATACATCACCGCTCAATGGCCAAGTCAGACACTCTCGAGAAGCTGGTTCCTCACATCAACTCTCTGGAGAACATTCAGCAGGATCTCAAAAAGGCCAGCGAAGAAGCTGCGGCTAGAGAGGTCATCTTGTGGGAAGAGATCAATAAGCTTCGGTACATGAACCTGGAACTTCGTGGTTCAATCGGAGGTAATAAAATCAACTAATCTTGTTCTTGTATAATCTGCTCAACTTCATTAACTCCAAATCTTCATGCTGTAGCCAATATGTCTGAGATTGATACCCTCAAGGCTCAATTAAAGAAGGCAGAAACTGACAATGCCAAACTCGAGTCTGACAAAAATAAAGCCTTGGAAGAAATTGAAGGTAAGCCTTGAGACTCATATTCCTTGATCTATCTAATCTTGGTTACTTGTGTATTCTGAATCATACCAAACTTGTAGCTAACAAGATTAAATCCCATGCTCAATTTGAAGTCTTTGCCGAAAAAGTCCGAAGAGCCGAAAGAGTCAGAGACGACATCGCCAATGCTGCTACGCCAATATTATCAGCACTTTATGAAAACGGCCTCGGGACAAGCTCTTTGGATGCTGTTGAAGTCTTTGATAAACTTAGCACAGCGCCGAAGAAGTACATAGAGAACATCACTGATGCTGCTGTCATGAGCGCAAGGCAAACCCTGGCAATGACAAAGTCGCTCTATCCCCGGATAGATATAAACTCAATAGGAGACGGCTTCGCAGACGGCACTACTGATGAACAAGCCCTGGAGTTGATCAATGAAGCACAAGGGTCGGTGAAGAAAATTGCTGTTGATGTAATTGAAAACTTCCAGGGATAATTTCTCTGATGTAAACCATTATTGTAACATAACTCGTAATTTCTCAGTTTATTTATGCTTATGTCCTAATTTAAGTCTTCGCATTTAATTTTTTAAAAATTTTCGTCCGACTGTCATCAAGCCTAGACTTGATTAAGCCATCAAAAAATTTTCAATCCTTATTTGTTGAACTCAAACTAGAACATTAAACAATGATAAACCAAGTATGAACAAGTCATTATTGATAAAAAACATCACACTTTATTGATATTCATCATAGCCCCCGACTGACAACTCAAGAAGTCAGCTTACTTGAAGTCGGCTGTCGAGAAAAACATGATACAATAAGCTTAAATATAATATCGATGAAGATGCTCAATATTCCAGGAATTCTCTACCATGATTCCATCTTCACGCTTCAAATGATATGCTCCTGGCCGAGTGACCTCAGCAATTATATAAGGTCCTTCCCATAGTGGAGATAACTTATGTCTGTCCTTTGTTGTCTGAATTTTCCGTAGAACCATGTCGCCAACAATAAAAGCTCGTGACCGAACGTTGCGATTATGATAATGTCGAAGTCCTTGAAGATACCTTGCCGACTGAACCAATGCAGCCTCACAAGCCTCTTCCAGTCGGGTCAAGTCGTCAACTCTCTCTTGATCATAGCGTTCATCGTTGAAACTGCGAACTCGTACAGATTCGAACTCCATCTCACTTGGCAACATTGCTTCCGTGCCATAAACTAAGAAGAAAGGTGATTGGCCAGTAGCCCGACTGGGTGTAGTCCGTAACGACCATAATACCGAAGGCAACTCTTGAACCCATCTTTCAGCGTAAGGACGTAGCCTATCAAACACCCGGGCCTTAATACCTTGAAGAACCATACCATTGGCATGTTCAACCTGTCCATTGCTCTTGGGGTGTGCCACCGACGCGTAGCAAATCATGATTCCGAAATATTCACAAAACTCTTTGAAGACACCTCCGGTGAACTGAGTCCAATTATCAGTTATAATCCTATTCGGAACACCAAACCGATGCACAATGTTTAAAATAAAGTCTCGCGCCTTATCCGCAGTTATCGTAGCAACCGGTCTAGCCTCAATCTACTTGGAGAACTTGTCAATCGCGATGAATAAGTGTGTAAATCCTCCTAGAGCCTTTTTAAAGGGACCCACCATATCCAAGCCCCATACCGCAAACAGCCACGACAATGGGATTGTTTGCAACTCTTGGGCTAGAACATGGCTTTGCTGAGCGAAGAATTGACAACCTTCGCATGTGCGGATCACCTTGTCGGCATTGGAGACCGCCGTGAGCCAGAAAAAACCTTGCCTGTAAGCCTTGCCCACCAAAGTACGCACCGCAGCATGACTGCCGCAAATACCAGAGTGGATATCTTGCAACAATTGTCGTCCCTCTTCAGGCGTGATGCATCTCATCAAAACTCCAGATGGGCTTCTCTTGTATAACTCCGAATCAACCATGACATAGCTCTGACTGCGACGTCGGACTCGCTCTGCATCATCTCGATCTTCGGGTAGCTCCTGCTGAGTCAAAAACTTGATGAACGGTGTCCTCCAGTCGACGTCGAGCATGGCAACCTGTTCTGTAGCTTCTTCGTTGGGGACCGATTTCTTAGCAACAGTCGGCCCGTAGAGGTGTTCTACAAAAACATCAGTCGGGGCTGCTTCTCGCTTGGACCCAAACTATGCCAACTCGTCTGCTGCCTCATTGTTATGCCTCAAGACATGAGATAACTCCAATCCATCAAACTTGTCCTCAAGCTTGCGAACTTCTTGTCAATAGGCCTCCATGTTATCATTCAAGCAGGACCAATCCTTCATTACTTGGTTGACCACCAGCTAGAAATCTTCTCGTACAATCATCCGTCGTATGCCAAGCGACACAGCGATTCGTAGGCCATGAAGTAAAGCTTTGTACTCGGCGACATTATGTGAGGCAGGGAAGTGAATATGAAGAACAAACCGTAGCCTCTCCCCAGTCAAGGAAATCAAGACAACTCCTGCTCCCAAGCCGGTGACTCGTTTAGATCCGTCAAAATGCATGGTCCAGTATTGCAGCTCCTCCCTAGGTATATCTTCTTGACGCTCGGTCCACTCGGCCACGAAGTCTGCCAAGACTTGAGATTTTATAGATGTTCTCATTTTGAAGGTAATATCCAGTGGCATCAACTCCAGAGCCCACTTTGCAATGCGCCCAGTAACCTCCCGGTTATGGATGACATCGCCGAGTGGCAAAGACGTGACCACGATAACCGAGTGACTCTGAAAATAATGGGCCAACTTCCTGACGGTAATTAGGACTCCATATAGCAGTTTTTGTACCTGGGGGTAGCGGGTTTTGGCTCCTGCCAGCACCTCTCTAACTAAGTAGATCGGCCTTTGAATTTTTTGAGCTCATCCTTCTTCCTCGCGTTCGATGACCAAGACTGTGCTGACTACCTGGTAGGTTGCGGAAATGTGGAGCAACAAAGGTTCTTGAGGGTGAGGTGAAGCCAACACGGATGACGTTGTGAGGAACTCCTTGAAGTCTTCAAAAGCTTTCTAGGCCTCGGTGGTCCATTGAAAATCATCCGTCTTCTTCAGCAACTTGAAAAAAGGCATGCCTCATTCACCAAGTCTGGAAACAAAACGGCTCAGTGCCGCCATGCAACCAGTAAGCTTCTGGACGTCCTTCTGGGTACTTAGGGGCTTCATGTTCCGGATAGCGTTGATCTTCTCTGGGTCAGCTTCAATGCCACGATGAGACACCATAAAGCCGAGTAGCTTGCCTGACGGCACGCCAAAAGTGCACTTTTCCGGGTTCAACTTCATTCTAAAGGCCCAAATATTTGCAAAAGTTTCTTCTAAGTCGGCTATTAGATCCTCTTTCTGTTTGGTCTTGATGACGACATCGTCGATGTAAACTTCCACGTTCCTCCCAAGTTGGGTCTGAAGGCATCTCTGAATCATACGCTGATAAGTAGCTCCGGCGTTCTTCAGGCCAAACGGCATCGTGATGTAGCAATAAGCTCCGAACGGGGTAATGAATGATGTCTTCAGACAGTCGGACTCCTTCAGATTGATAACATCCTTTTGGTCTTGAGCAAAACGGCAGAGTTGTTGTTTTATTGGTTTCGCGTCCTCTTTAACATTTAATGAGTGTTCGATCACCTCTCTAGGAATACCCGGCATATCAGTTGGTTTCCACGCAAAGATATCTTTATTATTTTGTAGAAAGGTGACGAGCGCGCTTTCCTATTTGGGATCTAACTCCGCGCCTATTACAACGGTTTTGGAAGGATCGGCAGGGACAAGGGGAATCTTCTTTGTCTTGGCGTCGCCTTCTCCTGACTTGGCTATCTTCTTTGCGGGGATCTCACCTTCTCCAGATGTCGATGCAGCTAGTCGAACCTCTTGTTGGCCGCGTAATCTCTCACGAGTTTGGGCCATGTTGCAGCTTTCCTTGTCGCAGGTGAAGGCTTGCTTGATGTCGCTGCGCAGGGAGATAACTCCATTGGGACCGGGCATCTTTATCATGAGGTAGGAGTAGTGTGGTACCGCCATGAACTTGGCGAGCGCAGGTCTTCCGATGATCGCATGATAAGTTGCTTCGAAGTCGGCGACCTCAAAGTTGATGTTTTCTGTCCGGAAGTTCACCCGAGTGCCGAAGGTGACGGGAAGGGTGATATGCCCGAGTGGCGTAGATGACAGCCCTGGGATGACTCTGTGAAAAGGGGCTGAACTCGGCTTCAACTCTGATCTCGGGAACTGCATCTCATCCAGCGTCTTGGCGAAAAGGAAGTTGAGGGCGCTGCCGCCGTCGATGAGGATGCGCTTGAGCTTGATGTTGCAAACCACTGGGTCTAGTACCAGGGGATACCGCCCAGGGTGAACCACTCGGTCAGGGTGATCCGAGCGGTTGAATGTGATAGCCACCTCTGACCATCGTAAGTAGTGTGGGACTTCGGGTTGTACCGCGTTGACTTCTCTGTCGGTCAGCTTCTGCTTCCTCTTGGATTCGTACGCCAGCGGTCCCCCGAAGATGTGGTTTAACTCGACCCTATGATCTTGAAAAGGCTCTGAGCTGCCAGCCGGGTCGTCCCTCTTGGTTCCCGAAGTGCCGGCTCCATCCGACAGCTTCTGGTGTAGTTGAGCTGCATATTGCTCGGCGAACTGCTTGTAGATGAAACAATCATTGGCCGTGTGCTTGTGATTCGGATGATGAGTGCATTGGACTTTCATGATCTTGTCGTAGGCGCCGACTCGGGGGCACTGTTGTTGGTAGTTTGACATCGTGGCGACCAGATCCTCGGGCTTACGCTTGCGATCTTTTTGGCCATTGTTGCCGTTGTCGTTGCCATTGCCGTTGTCCTTCTTGGGGCGCCAGCTGCTCCCGATTTGTTTGTCGTGCCTATCCTGCCGTGAGGCCTTGATTGCATCGTCTGATTTGGCATACGAGTTGGCTGTCTCGAACATCTTCTTGACCATCCTCGGCGGCTTACGCCCGAATTTGCCGATCAGCAACTCGTCGCGGACTCCTTTCTGGAATGCGGCTATGATGACGTCGTCAGTGATGTCGGGGATCTTGTTTCGCTTCTCCGAGAAATGCCAGATGTAGTCCTTCAACGACTCGTCTGGCTTCTGAATCACATTGTAGAGATCGAAGTGGGTCCCAGGCCTTTCGAAAGTGCCCTGGAAATTGGCGATGAAGTGGTCCCGAAGCTCGCTTCATGAATCAATCGAACCTCTTGGTAAGCTTGTGAGCCAGTTCCTGGCTGAGTCGGCGAGAGCGACGGGCAAGTAATTCGCCATGGCCTTGCTGTCTCCTCCTGCTGCGTGGATGGCGAGGGTGTAAATGGTTAACCATGACTTAGGGTCGGTTTTGCCGTCGTACTTGTCAATTCCTGTGGGCTTGAAACCACTTGGCCAATCCACTCGACGCAGGTCCCGAGTGAACGCTGGCATGCCATCGTCGTAGTTGTCGAGCGATCTCCTTCGGTCTTCATAAGAGCGTCGGTCACGCTCCCGATGGCGCCGGTCAAGCATCTCCCTCAAGTCACTCGGCGGGGGCCTTCGAGAGCTGCTCTGGTAGTTGGAGTTATGACCATGGCGAATCCGATCGTGGACGGGTGGTCGACCGTGACCTCTCTCATGAGAGTCGGCCGATTGCTCTAGATTCTTCCAAGCTACGTGATGGCGAGGGTCTTTGGATTTGGCGGGCGTCTTGCTTTGCTCGGGTCTCTTGCTTAGCTCGAGTCTGCGGTAGTCTCTAGATCGCATCGGCGGTAGGCGGCTACCCTCGGGTGTCTCGGCGATGGACTCGGTAGCTCTCCGTGCGGAGCTTGTGGGAGCGCCGTTGGCTGTGGCTGCGACGATCGTCTTGATCTTGTGTAGAAGTGGTGTTACTGCAGGGGGTGCCGCTTCGATGACGGTGTCGATGAGGGTGAGAGCAGCGACGGCATTCTGTTGAGGCGTGAGGAAGATGTTGGCATTGTCGACTCGTGTCTGAAGTATGGCCTCACGGGCAGAGCGCCCAGTCGCCCTCAGATCTTGTTTCCTCTTGTCGGCTTCTTCTTTCCTCTTGAGCTCCTCCTCCTTGCACTTGTTCTCCTCCTCCATTCGCTTGCGCTCCAGCTCGAAGTTGGCTCGTTCCTCTTCCGCAACCCTGCGAGCCATGGCCGAGTCGGTCTCGGCTACTTTGGCCATGAGGACGTTGAAGAACATCGGATGTCCTTGTCGAGGTCGGAGTCGTCGAAGTCGTCCGTGGAGATGTCATAGAGGTCGTCGAAGTCGGAAGAGCTGAGGTAATCAGCGAGCTCCGTAGATGAGCACGACCCGAACGATTGAAGTATGACAGCGATTTCCCTTGAGCCCGGATCGCAGCATGATGATGATGAAGATTCTCCCAAGCGGATCGATTCCAACTCGGAAGATAGTACATTGTGGTAAATCTCAGCGTCGTCCGGTAACCCGAACGGCGCCGAGAAGTTTCCCCCTCTTGATTGGTCCGAATCCGAGTCGAGGAGAGAGATTTTGCCGAGTTTGTCGGTTAAGAAGTTGAGGTTGCCGAAGCGAAACGCCTACCCAGGGGCGAAGGCGAAGTCGTTGAAGCCTGAGGAAGATCCCATCGCGCGCTCGTCGGCGAGATGAAGAAGAAAACTTGACGCTGCCCCTACCTGGCGCGCCAACTGTCAAAACTTGGTTTCGGCAATAAGAAATTGGGGGTAGCAATCAAGTGCCAAACACGATGGGTTAGTATGCAAAGGGATTTAGACAGGTTCAGACCTTCTATGAAGAAGTAATGCCCTACTCCTGTTTCGGGGATTCGATCCGCCAAGTGGTTTATTGATCTCGTGATCTCTTTGTGTATTGTAAAATCGTGTGATCGTGTGTCTTTCGCTATATCCCTCCAGGGACGCCCTACCCTCCTTATATAGTCTTGGAGGATAGGCTTACAAGTTGGAGACCTAGTTACACACGACATCGGACTCCTCAATCTTACCAACTTTGGACTATAAGCCGTTACTTTATTACAATGATAACGTAATACTCAAGTCCTAAGCCGATTCACATAATCAAGAGACATAACCTATCCCCTATGGTAAGTCGGATATGCTAGCCATGTGGGTATATGGTACCCATAATCTTCACAAATTGTTAGATGAATTATCTGGTGCCAAGATATTCTCTAAGCTGGATTTAAGAGTTGATATCACCAAATTAGAATGGCTTAAGGTGAAGAATATAAAGCTGCATTCCAAACACATAGTGGGCATTATGAATATAGAGTAATGTCCTTTGGATTAACCGGTGCACCAGCAATTTTCGAAGGGGCAAAGAATGAAACTTTGAGCCCTGTTCTCAGGAAGTTTGCTCTGTTTTTGTAGATGATATACTGATATACAACCCTGATTTGACATTGCACCTAGATCACCTCAGGAGAGTGTTTAAGTTGTTGTCTAATAATCAATGGAAGATTTAATTCAGTAAATGTGCTTTTGCTGAGACTGAGATTTCTTATCTGGGTCATGTCATCACTAGTGCTGGAGTATCTACTAATCCTTCCAAGAGATAGAGCGTTGTAGATTGGGCAACACATGAATGTTAAAAAATTGAGAGGATTTTGTTGACGGTCATTAAGTACCAAATTTGACCGTCAACTCATGTATGAAAGAATATGACATACTAGTTGATACCTCGCGCTTTGTTGCGGGATATGTGGATGAATGCATGTTATATATTATAGAAATGATAGATGTATATGTTTAAATAATGTGAAAATGATATGAAAATAGTGATTTGATATTGCTTGCATTTTGAATTCTAAAAATATAACAAAATTGTAAATGATATGTCATGTTTGCATGATATTTAAAATACTCTAGATAATAATTGCTAGTGTATGATGATGTGGCATATTTGCATGTGATTTAAAATACTCTAGTGCGTGATGATATGACACACTTGCATGTTGAGGTTTAGTAGTTAGTGAGCATTAACTTTATAGTAAGATAGTATAATATCAAACTTAGTGATAAGGGTTTATTACTAACCATATTCACTAGTATTGGTAAACATCGGTATGCATGTGATTTCTGGATGAAAACACACCCGTCATATGACAGAATGTACCTCTAACCAATCATACGTGAGCACAAGGATTGGAGGATCTACATGTCAATCGAAACCGACCTAAAGTGGGGCCAAACAATCCTTAACCGCCATAGGAGCCCACAAGTCAACACCTGGTGAAAGGCAGTGGAGGAATGTGGGGCCCAAGGGTCGGCCGAACCATTGGTTTGGTCGAATCGCCCTTGTGGCCTCCCATCTCCCCCTTCCACGTGGATGGCCAGGATCACCCCCTAATGACAGTTGTGAGTGCACCGACCTCCACAACCACAATTGCAACCATCATATGGCCCTGTAAAAGGAGGAGCTCAAGCCATTTCATAACACACAACAAAGTGAAGTACAACTCACTGTCATATTTTAGGCGTCACTTTAATAGTATGGAGAAAACAGGTAGAGAGTGAGGGGAAAGTCCAGAGGAGTGCCAGAGCTGTCGGCACTCTCTCCTCCCTTGTATGTCGGCGGATGATTCTTTAATAAAGTAAGTTTTTGAGACTTCCTTTCGGTACTTAATTAACTTGCTTAAGTGAGATATCTTCTCATCGTTGAGGATTCGTCGCTTAGTATTATTATTAAGTGTTCTAGTACTAGGAATCTGGATAAAGAAGAAAGTTCCTGCGCGAGACTAGAGTAGTAATCAATAACTTAGGCGTGGTGTCTAGGTTAGCGATTACCTTCATTTGTTGTGTGCTCCACAGAAAGTGAGGTAGGCGGCAGGTGGTGATAGTCCTATCCGTCCTTTGTATCCGTCCATGTTTGGGTACATCATAGAGCTACAGGTTGGACTCAACTTGGCAGACCAGGGGAGAGCCGGTGCCCGAAGCAACCGATAGGGTTTGATCTTTAACTTAAGTCTAGTAAATTAACCCATAGAAATCCTCTCTAGCCTAATCCTGCTCTTAGTTGTTGTCCTTGTATAGAATCTTGTTCCTAGATATACACAAATGTTTCTCATGATTCGATACATTTGAAATACTCTGAGGTGAAATGCTACATCGGTATCCATGTGCTTGCGAATTTATCTGTGACCGTGACAAATACCAACAGATTTTTTTGATTAGCTGGTTATTATAGGAAATTTGTGAAGGATTTTTGGGTCAATCAGTAAACCACTCACTCAGTTGTTGAGGAAAAATGTTCCATTCTTGTTGTCTGATGAGGTGGATGCAGCTTTTAAAAAGCTCAAGAAGGCATTGGTCACAGCTCCAGTTTTGGCATTACCTAATTTCAACAAACCCTTCACCCTTGAAACAGATGCAAGTGAATTGGGAATAGGAGTTGTGCTTTCTCAAGATCAACATCCTATGGCCTATATCAGCAAGGCTTTGGGACCCAGAACCCAAGGCTTATCTACATGTGAGAAGGAATGCCTGGCTATTATGATGGTTGTGGATCATTGGAGACCATACTCAAGAATTTACAATTCTAACAGATCATCATAGCTTGATGCATCTAAGTGAACAGAGATTGAACACTCCTTGGCAGCACAAAGCCTTCACCAAACTTTTGGAGCAGCAGATCAAGATCATTTACAGTAAAGGAAAACATAATGTAGCAACTGATGCTTTATCTAGGAATATGCCTGATGAGACCTGTGAGTATTTGGCTATTTCTAATTGTTCTCTAGTGTGGCTCCAAGACATTCTGCAAGGCTATAACCAGGACCCTGCTTCAATCAAGTTGATATCAGAATTGGCAGTTAATCCTAAGTCTCATAAAAATTTCTCCTTAATCAGTGGTCTCTTAAGGTACAAAGGAAGACTCTGGGTGGGCAGTAATCCAAGTTTACAGCAGCAAATAACTAGTGCCTTGCATGATAGTCCCATGGGTGGTCATTCGGGATTGCCAGTTACATATAGGAGAATTAAGTCCTTATTTACCTGGCCTAATGAAGAAGTCTATTAAGATCCAGTTAGCTGCATGTTCCATCTGTTTGCAAGCTAAACCAGATAGATCTAAGTACCCTGGATTATTGCAACCATTGCCAGTACCAGAAGGCTCTTGGCAAGTCATATCAATGGATTTTATAGAAGGTTTGCCTAAGTTTGGCCAATTAAATTGTATTCTTGTGGTGGTTGACAATTTTCAAAATACTCCCACTTCATGCCACTGTCACATCCTTTCACAGCAATGGATGTTGCTAAAGTTTTCATGTGCAATGTATACAAGCTACATGGGCTGCCTCAAATCATAATATCTGACAGGGACAAGATCTTTACCAGTTTGCTCTGGGAGCATCTATTTACTTGATCTGGCACTAAACTTCATCTTAGTTCAGCTTATCACCCTGAAACAGATGGCCAAACAAAGCAGGTAAATCAATGTCTAGAAATATATTTGAGGTGTCTTGTCCATGCATCACCAACTAAGTGGAGTTCATGGTTGCATCTTGCGGAATTCTGGTACAGTACTTCCTATTATTCAGCTCTACACAAGTCTCCCTTTGAAGTACTCTATGGTTACCCACCTTCTCATTTTGGCATAAGAGAGGAAGCTTGCAAAATCCCTGATTTAGATTAATGGCTATCTGAAAGGAAGATAATGTCTCAGTTCTTGCATCAGCATCTCAACAGAGCTCGACAGTATATGAAGCATCAAGCTGATAAAAAGCGTAGCTTCAGAGAATTTCAAGTGGGAGATTTGGTTTTCTTAAAACTTCAGCCTTATGTGCAATCATCAGTGGCCAACAAGGCTAATCACAAGTTGAGCTTTAAATATTTTGGTCCCTTCCCGGTTTTGGCCAAAATTGGCAGTGTGGCTTATAAGTTACAACTTCCTCCTGAGAGTATTATCCATCCAATTTTTCATATCTCTCAATTGAAGGGAACACAAGGCTTCAAACACTCAGCTCAGCTACAATTACCCAATGAATGCAATCAGTACCAGATTCCTCTCCAAATTCTGGACACCGGGGTTATCAAGAAAGGTAATCACATTCATCAACAAGTTCTGGTACGCTGGTCTAACCAAAATGTAGAGGACGCCACCTGGGAGGATGCAGCTAACCTGCGCCGTCGATTTCTGAAGGCACTGACTTAGTGGCAAATCAGTTTCCAAGGAAGGGGGCTTGTTAGCAACCCAGATCGACACTTGTCGGTTGATGAACAGAACAATGATGCTGTTGCACGGGAACTGAAGAAACGTGAGAAGGTTGCTAACTCCAAATTACCGAGAGAGGGTGAGACAGCTGTATTTTTCTATCTACTTAAGTCTTGCTTGTAAGAGAAAACAACTATGAAATGAATAGAACTTGGAGGCGACTGCCAGCGAAGGCGACACGATCTTGTTGATCGTGGTCGATTATCTTGTGTTCTTGTTGATTGAGTTGAGATTCAATATATATTGAGAGAGATTGAGAAGTAGTTAACAGGCTTGACCCGGCGCTCCTCCAACGAGCGTCGAGCAGCGGCCGAAGGTGGAGAAACTGCGGCGGAGCTCGGGTTGATGGTGGAGGCGATTTGAGGAAGAGGAGCGGTGGCCGGAGTAGCCCTTGGTGTGGCGAGGCCGATGGTGCAAGCGACGTGGCACGACAGTGACGCTACCGGTGGCAGTTGCCTGCTCGAGTGCAACGGCGAGCGACGGAGAGAGAGGGCAACATGGGATGCTCGATTTTGGGTGCGGAGAGCTCTGGCGGAATGGGAAAAAGGGTGAGGAAGGCACGATGATGCTTTTTATAGCTCGAGGAGGCGACAGGAATGCTGGGAAGAGGCGGTATGCGAGCCGATGGGTAGGGGTGGCGACGTGGGCGAGATGCGGCTCGACGCCGAGCGATTCGGGAGGAAGTGGGGGTGGAGGTGGAGGAAACCATGTCCTCTCGGTCGGACGCGAGCGCGGGAGGAGGCGACGTGGGGGGTGGGGGACGGGGACAGTTGATGAGGGTGGGTGGCTAGAAGAAGGGGATGACCACGACAAGTGGGCCCCACCTATCGGCGGCATAGGAGAGGGGAGGGACGCAAACTGGACTTCACGAGAGAGAGGGCAAGCGGACCAGCGCGAGGGAAGGAGGGGAGGAATGGGCCAAGGCCGAGGGAGGAAGGATGGACTTGTCGGTCCTGATGGATGAGGACGAAAAGCAGACTTGGACAGAAACTAGTCTAAGGAGGGGGAGGAGACTTTTAATTTGTTTTTCTATTGAAATAATGTCTGAAATAAAGTTTATATCATTAAAAGTACTTCTTGAGCTCTAAAAATTCAAGTAAAATTCTACAGGATATTTTAGGGCGTGGAGAATATTATAAAAATATTTCTAGCCATGATTTTTAAAGAAAATTTTATTTCCCACATTTAATTCATTTGTAAATTGCTTTTAATTTTATTATAATTTCTAGAAATGAACTGTTAATTATTTTTAATCTCCGAAAGAAAATCAAGACGTGACACAGAGTCCCAGGCATAGATTTGGCACAACACCTTATCCTATATACTTCCTATATACTTATATAATTCATCCCCACTAACTACTCTAATGCTGAGTTCGGCTCCTGCACTTGTGAACTAATTCTCCTCGTTTTCCGCACGCATGCTTTTCAAACTGCTAAATCGTGTGTTTTTTGTAAAAAGTTTATATACAAAAGTTGCTTTAAAAAATCATATTGATTCATTTTTAAAAAAAATTTAGCAAATACTTAATTAATCATGTGCTAATGAGTCGTTCCGTTTTACGTGTCAGGGAGATTAACTCCTAGCACCAACAAAAGAACTCAGCCTAATTCTCTCATCTCACAACGTGCCACATCACCTCAAATTAATATGGCCATTAGATCTATGATTGATGCTTAAGATTCACTGATTCCCGTCCAAACTACTTGTGTGCAATGAAGAGCACACTATACATGAGTCTGTTTGTATACCAAGCCCTTCCATCCTAAGTGGTCCAATTAATGCCATTTCTAGCAGGTTCAGGAAACCGTCGAGGCTCCCCGACTTCCGGCAACCGGCCGAGCAATACAAATACAAATGGTAAGATAACGACCAATCAAAGAGATAGCATACAATATGTAGAATTCATTCATTCAAGCTCGTGGTAATCCCATCTAGCTTCATTTGATGGAGGCGGTGGCAACGCAGGGCGCTGGCCAAGGTCACCAACGTCGACTTCCTATACCACCCTTTCTCGCCCGTTAATTTCAGCGATGGCAGCACCATCTTCAAGGGCTACGCCATCGTCAGCAATTAGGCTTCAGTATTTTTTTTTCATTAGGTTCGGTTCAGTCCCACAAATCCATAATCATAGCACATTGCTTCCCGTGAAGCCTATTCGAATCACAAACATCACCGACGGATAGATCCATATTGTTTTGCATGCTAGCTACAGGATTTTCTCAATCATGTTTTTGTGATTGTTTGTTATACACAGTTATAGCTAATAGCTACATCCCTATGTTTTTTCCCCACGTTTGCATATGAGTGTATATATCAAGTGGTGTCTTCACTTTGCATTGCCTCAGCCTTCTTTTTATAATTTTTTTGTAATTAGTACATATGCACAACTTTATAATCTTGGTAGTCATTTTCGTTTATTAGATATTTTGCGCAACACGTAGGGTATTATCTTGTTTTTATGATTACAGTACACAGATGAAATTTGAAGATGAGACTGACTCAGATGGAAATAGAACTCCAAAAAATTTCCATCAAGTACTTATTGAGTCAAAACGGAACTCATATGCAAATTTGACGATTGTTTGAACTCATTGCTGTCTCGAAAGGCCAAATTAGATTCAAGAACTTGTCCAACTTGAACTCTATGTTTGCTTGATCCATGGTTGACGTGGTGGCACAAAGTATGACATGTAAATGCCTTGACTAGATCCCCAATCAACTAAACTCACCGGTCACACGTTCCATGCATATCTTGCTTCCTTCTTGTTCTACGCAAGTTCTTCTGAAATAAAAATATACAAAACTCATGGTTTAGCATCCTATGTTTAAATATATAGAAACTAAACCTAATGTATAATGTTTTCACCTTTGGTTCAATGTTATAAAACATAATTGTGGTCGTATTTGTGCCAGTGATATCCTCTTCAGGGAGCACCGGGAGGGCTGAGCCTGGCAGTGGCGATGATGGCCAGCCTCCTACTCCTGGCGGCGATGGTGGCCGGCCTCCCTTCAACCTAACCGACTGTCATATAACATGTGGGCCAGTATTGCTATGCTTTTTTATGTGACTGATGTGTGTCTCGTAGACTTTTTAAACTTTTTGTGTTGATGAATTGGTACGTAAGCGTCACGTCAGCACAAGTGGACCAAGTTAATAACGTGTCATGATAGACAAAAGCGTTGATTGTAGTCGTTGATTAATTATATATATACTTTTAGCATTACAATTAATCCAACCAATTGTTTTTAAAAAAAATTATATGACTATTTAGGCCAGATACAAGTAACGGGTGTAATTATATCTAGGTGTAGAATCTTTGTCCCTAACATTAATTCTCCTCTTCCTCCCTCTTCTGATGTGGTCACATTCTCGCGTGTTCATTTGCAGAAGCGCTAAGCACCAATTCTAACGTCGGACTCTGCTGAACGGCTGCACAGTGGATCAATAGGAGCAAAAGACATAAAGACATGTAGACAAAATCATTATCTTCCTGCTGGAGATATGATTCGCCATGAAAGTAAGGCAAGTTCTTGCGCTATTCTTTGCTTCGGTGGTACGTTGCCGACCATAGAGTCATAGACACGACATTAGATTCCGGCAAATGTATTAACACTAACCCGAGCAAAGTGAAAGCCCAAAGCCTTAAAGCTCCAAAGCCAAAGTGCAAAAGCAGTGGCCTACCTTAAGCTACATGCCCCTCACTCCTTAATTTACTCATTTTCTCTTTAATTGGTTCTCACACAGGCAAGCCACAGCATAGCATGCAACAAGCTATCGATCAGTCACTTCCCTAGTTACCTTGTTGCAGTTGCATTGCGCCAGTACCACTCAACAAACCAATGGAGATTCATCTCCATCTCCATGTCTTGGTGATCCTTGTAGTTGTGTCGATGTTGGGTAGCCCCGCCGCCGGTGGTCTCTGCCGCGACAGCTGCGGAGGCATTCCGGTGCGCTACCCGCTGAGCATCGACGACGGGTGCGGCAGCCCGTACTACCGCAACATGCTGACCTGCGCCGACAACGCCACGCTCCGCCTCCGCACGCCGTCGGGCACGTACCCGGTCGTCGGCGCCGACTACGCCGACCCGCACCTCGTGATGACGGACCCTTCCATGTGGACGTGCGAGCGGCCCTTCACCTCCGTCCGCGCCGCGCCCTTCAGTCTGGACACCAGCACCCGCTTCTCGCTGTCGCCGAGGAACGACTACCTCTTCTTCGACTGCGACGAGGAGCGCGTGATCGTGGCGCCGCGGCCGGCGGTGTGCGAGCGGTACCCGGAGCGGTGCGACTCGGCGTGCGACAGCGCGGGGTACCTGTGCCGGAACCTGCCGGGTTGCCGGGGCGCGCTGGAGGAGAACAACATGAGCTGCTGCGCGTACCGGCCGCGGGCGGCGGAGTCGCTGCGGCTGATGCTGCGGCACTGCGAGTCGTACACGAGCGTGTACTGGCGCGCGGTCGGGGACAAGTTCCCGCCATACGACCAGGTGCCGGCGTACGGTGTGCGGGTAGACTTCGAGATCCCCGTCACGACTCGGTGCCTACAGTGCGAGGACCGGCGGCGCGGTGCGGGGGGCACGTGCGGGTTCGACCCGGCGACGAGGGACTTCGTCTGTATCTGCGACGACGCTAGGAACTCCACCACGGATTGTGCAGGTGCGCTCGCCAAGTTCTCCCCTCTTCAATCAGTATTTATAGGCCAAACAAGCAGTTACACTATGGTGCTGTTTGGTTGGAACATGGTAACCGTAATGGTAATGAAAATGATTGCAGCGACAAGTGATTACATTATATCCATTTGCTTCGTGATTTGTTTGGTTTCCCTATCTAAACCACTTCCTTTAGAGCGTTTAGATGGAACCTGTAACGAATTGAGTTTCTAATGGACGAAAAAAGAAATTTCGAATGGTGCACTCGCAAATTCAGGAAGTAGCTGGCCATGAACAAAATAAACCCAAAATGATCAACAAAACGGATAAGTCTATTTACCCCCCTTAACTATTGTGTTTGTCTAAATACACCCCTCAACTTTAAAACCAAACATCCAACACCCTCAACTCCTAAAACCGTTCAGTTTACAACCTCAATGGAAACCAGGATGATTTTATCATGCATGACGCCTACGTGTCTAGTCAGCAAACTTAAAAAAAAATCATAGGGCCATATGTCAGTTGACCACTCTTTTCTCTCTTCCTTTACCCTTCTCTCTATCCACGCCGGCAACCCAGCAACCGCCGACCAGGCGACCACCGCCTCCAGCACACCCAACCGTGGGTTCGACCCCAGTCCTCAGCGGCTCAGCGGGCGAGCTCGCCGCTGTCACCTCCAACTTGCCTAGTGGTTGCTGCGGCAGAGGCAGCGCAGAGGGGACAACATACGGAGCTAGCCTGAAGAATGGGTTAGTGCAAAAGCCTGCTCCCACACCAACTTTCACCCCCAGTTGCTGCTAATGCAATTACGGCTCCCAATTCTAGTTTGTTGGTAGCCCAGTACCACTAACTACTACGTTTGCACTAAGCCATTAACCCATGTGTATCTTCGTTAAACACATCATGCGCAAAGGCGAGTAGGGGGCTCACAGCGGTGGTGGAGCTTGAGCCAAGGTTTGCAATTTCGTTTCAAAATTTCGGAAATTTCCGAAATTATTTCGCCCCCCACAGGCAAGCTCATATCTCGCCCGATCTGGTTTGCTTTGAAGCCAATAGTTACCCCTGATTTTGTCTGAACTCTGATTTTTCTCTGAACAATTGAGCAAGATCTATCTCCTTTTGTATATAATAAAATTCCAGCACATACATCACAAAAACTTGAAACATGGAAAGGTTCATCCTAGTACTTCTGAATGTTATTTCATACACATCAAAGCTTATAAGTGTTCAAAGTTTGTTGAGCAATAGTTATTCAATTTTCTGTTCTGAGTTTTGTTCATACTGTCTGTAACCTGCTCACCTGCTGCTAGCTTCCATGATACCCAAACAGTGGTTTAGAAGGGAAAAGAAATTCAGGTCGAAGGGTTTTTTGGGTGACCCAAAAATTACAAGTGGAAAATATTTGTAGGGGTAAAGATTTACTAGACATCCAAGCAGGCCCTAAGGGTGTCAAATACCTGGTTTTAAAATTTGAGCGTGTGTTTTAGACAAAGCGAAGAGTTAAGGGGGTGTCACATTCAGATTTTTTTTTCATCCTCTCGTTGTAAGTTTATGAACCACGAGACCAAATCCAAATTTCTACATCCAGGAAGATGTACCGTCCGTGAGAATGTGAGATGGAGAAGAAGGCACCTTTGGGATCCGGGTTCCAAATCAAGCTTCTCATGGAGTCATGGTTGGATCTGCCGAGGTTGATGGCTGGGGTCAATCAGCACCATCGATGGAATCGGGATCCAGCGACCTCGGAGAGGATCCGACGAGGGCGGCGCGAGGAATCGGGATCCAACGACCTTATAGAGGATCCGACGAGGGGGCAGCGGCGAGATGCAATGCTACCACAGGAGCAAGACAGAAGTGTGGATGAGCGAGATGCGGCGTTGCGATGCAATCGAGGAGGAGCGTGACTCGCGAGTGGGGCTGGGGAGCGCCTGGGACGACGCGGTAACGGGAATTGATACAGCTCGATTTGGTCCGTATCCGCTTTGAACTAGCCCGTATCAGATAGCATCGTGATCCATCATTACCAGCCCAACAAAAGCAAACAAATGTAACGTTTTCCAATCACGGTGTAATCTGTTACGGACTAATTTGGGCCAAACCTCTCTTCTTTTATCTTTACTAGCAAAATACCTGTGTATGCATCGAGTGTAAGCCCAATAATGTGTGAGAGTATAAGACCATCAGGTTGTTCTTATAGGTAAATCGAATCTTTCTAGTAAAAAAAAGACGCTCAAATGATATAAATATTTGTTGCTCTAAATACGCTGACATGGATGCTTATAAAAAAACTATTAATACAAGAAATTATGTATTACAGACTAAAGATTAAAATCATAATAAGTATTTACTTTTGTCATCTATTATTATTAGAGTCGGTTGCAATGCATGATTATTTTTCGGATACTTGATATTGATAAGCATTTTTTTCATATTTTAAAGAGTAGGTATAGTAAAAGAAATGATTTTGGCTAGCTATCAGATCAAGCTCGCTGCACTTTAATCGCACAATCGCTTTCACTTTAAAAATAGAAGAAAATTGAACAATGAAAAAAAAAGTGATATTTGTTGGTGATGACAAGGGAAAAAAATCTTGATGTAAAGAAGATTAAAACAATTAAATATTTGTTGGTGAATACATATTTTTAAAGATACCAGGCAAGCATCCTATTTAAGTTGGTGTTGCCCAAGCGAGGTGGTATTATTCGTGCTACAGCACCATGATGCTACAGTGCTCGGTTGCTACCGTATCATGCAATACTGTGGTGGGCTGCTCCTCCTTTGCTCGATGCATGGCTGGCTGCTGGGTTGCGGCTGCTTTTTGCTGGGCCGGCCTGCTGTTGCTTTGGCTAGGCTGCTAGCTAGCTTTCTCTTTTCTCTTTTCTTCGATTCTGCTCCACGTTGAGGCGTGGGTGGCAACAGGCCCACACACGCACGACCAGGATGATGCAAGGATCGATGCGTAGTGACGTAAGCGACGGACGAAACACGCATGTTACGAACCGAAATTTGAGTATTTTTTAAGTAGTTTAGATTAGATTTAGATTTACATCTCTACTATTATAAAAATTAAAATTAAAGATGTTTTTACCCAAAATTTTGATACATCATCCCATTCCGATACGATGTCAGTGCACGAGTACATGATTTTTATTTCTACTAGCAAAAATGTCTATGCATTCCAACAGGCGAAGATAATTTTTATGATTAATAAAAACTCTGTCAATTCAAATGACAAAACAAAAATAATAGCAAAATAAAATCAGAAATCATATATAACATTGAACCCGGTTATACTCGCTTCATACATAATCACACGAAGAATCTCTTATGTACATCTTTCCATAGCCTCACAAATCGATCGGGTGGCTATTCTATAAGTTGACGCATGTGTATTTTGTTATACCTCATAGACCAAAGATTGAAATTTTGATTTTTCAATTAGTAAAAATTTACTGTAGATAGAAAGTATTTGCAAAGTAAGAAACTTGCTGCATATTCTGCCCAAAATTTTAGTACGTCATCCTATTCCGATACGATGTCGGGGTATGTCACGCCCTAATTTTTTTTGGGATTAAAAATTATTAAATAATACACTTCTAGAATTTATATTAAAATTTAAAGTAATTTACCAAGTGCATTTTATGTGGAAAATAAAATTTCCTTTAAAAATCATGGCTGAAAATATTTTTATAATATTCTCCATGCCCTAAAGTACTCTCTGAAATTTCCCGTGAATTTTCAGAGCTCAAGAAGTAATTTTAATAATACAAAGCTCATTTAATCAATTAATTAAATGGAAAAACTAATTAAAATATCCTCCTTGCCCTTGGGCCATTTCCGGCTCAAAGTCCAGCTTCCCTCCCTCGGGCCTGCTTGCCCTTCCCTCCTTTCCCCTATCTCTCTTGGGCCGGTCCCTTGTCTCCCTCTCCCTTCCGACCCGGCCTCTTCCTCAAGACTACTTCCCCTATCATGCGGCCCAAGTCCTCCTCTCCTCTCTCCACGAGCTAGCTTAGCCTACTCCCTTTCCCTCTCCATGGTCCGGTCTGCTCGGCTCGGTCGCCCCTCCCTCGCGGAGTCCGTTTCTCCTCCCTCCTTCCTTCTAAGCCGCCGATACGTGGGACCCACCTGTCAGCTCCTCCTCCTACCTCTAGGCGGCCAGCAACCGCCATGCCTGCCCCTTCCCCACGTTGTCGCGCCATTCTCGCGCCTTCCTTCTCCTGCTCCCGCTTTCAAACCCGAGAGGATGCGGTCCACTCCACCTCCTTCCCTCCTCTCCTTCGCAAACAGCGCGGCATAGAGCCGCGTCTCACCCCACGTCACCGTCCCCACTTCCCCTCCAAATCCCATGGACCGTCCATCCTGTGCACGTGGACTTGGTCCACAGTGCACCGCCCCCTTTGGCCGCTAACATGTGGGGCTGCGTGTCGGCGCCAGCGCCCCTTGCTAATGTCAGCATTCCTCTTTTCCCTTCAGAAAATAATTAATAATTGTGCAGTAAATCGAGTTAGTTTTTAGAAATTAATTTAAATGGCTCAAAATTTGTAAAATTCATAACTAATTCATATGAACTCTAAATTGAGTCATTCAACTTGTAAAATTCATCTACAATTGTGCTCTACATGTTTGTTTACTTTTCATGTACTATTTATTTGGTGTTTATTAGGGTTTTTCTCGTTTTGCCTACTAGCGTGTTGATTCCGCCGTTTCGGAAGACCATGTTCGCGAGGAAAGAGTTCGGAAGATTAATCGAAGAAGCATGGCAAGTCACACATTCCTTGAGCATATTGAGCCTAATTTACAAAATATTTTACCATTTGCAAATAAATTATATATTTTGCTAATTACATGAGAATAGGGACTACCTATCTACTCACTTGTGCCATGTTTACTTGATATCCATCCTTTGTCAAACTTGGTTGATAATTTGACTAGCTTATGTCACTTATGTTGACCTTGCTAGACTTATGATAAGCTTAGCCATGCTTAATTACCACTAGCTCACTTAATGGGATAATCAAATTAATTATATTTAGTATCTTGATGAGCTACGAGCTTGAGACATCTGGCCATGTTTTATTGGTCGTAATTATCCAACTAAAATATGGCTTAATGGTGGGCTGTGGGTGCATGATTTTGATTGTTGCACCCATGGCAATTAAGAACCGGTTTGCAAGAAACCGTTGAAGACTTATCGTGCTTACCACAAGCAAGCGTGGGCAACTGGTGGACTTGTAGTATAGCTCTCCTCTTTCTAACGTTCCCAGACAAGGGTGGGCGAGATGGAGTAGGACTGGCCTCAGTTTAGGGGTTGATCGACTGCTGGATTTACCACGGCGCATGGGGGGCTGCCCACCCTGGTTTATGGGTGGAGATGAAACCTTAGCGTGGTGCGTTTGGTTAGGGAGAGTTATGCGAAGTGTCTTGTCATAATCACTCATATGATGATGTGTCAGGCATGGCACGGTAACATACGGTGGATTATATCTTGTGGATGCAGTTGTACACCTCTGGCCGGAGTAAAACTATTCGAATAGCCGTGCCCGTGGTTATGGGTGATCGACCAGCTTCACCGTGATTAGTCTCACACTATTAATTAACTTGACTTAATAAACTAGTGTAGTTCAGGTGGTTTGGTTGGCCCTATTCAACGTGGTTTAGCGTTGTTCAATGGAGATTAATCTTGTCTTAATTAATAAATTGTTTTTACTGTTTTAAACTATAAATGTTTACAACTGCCGTTATGTAAATAGCCACAAACCTCTCTTTGTTTCCCCTTGCACGTCTGCATCTTTGGCGTGGCTTGCTGAGTACGGTGGTTGTACTCAGCCTTACTATTATTCGCCCTTTTCATAAGTTTAGCACTTATGTCTTGAAGACGGTGTTAGAGGACAAAGGCTTATACCCTAGTTGAGTTTTGCTTGCGCAGTGGAGCTGAAGCCCCGCTAGGATCGTTCTCTTTTTGGTGTGAGAACCTAAGTGTCTCTTTTGTAACTATTTGCGCTTTATTTATGTTTGGATCAGTATATTAATTTGTCGTTTTGTGTACGCTAACTTGATTCCTAGACAGGAATTTATACACAAAACAGTTCAAAAATTTGGCTAAATTTCTGGGTGTGACGTGTGCGAGTACATGATTTTCACTTCTACTAGCAAAAATGCCTGTGCGTTGCAACAGGTGAAGATAATTTTCATGATGATCAAAACTCTATCAATTTAAACGACAAAACGATACAATAGCAAAACAAAGTCAGAAATCATATATAACTTTGAACCCGGTTGCACTCGCTTCATGTATTATCGCACGAAGAATGCCTTATGTACACCTTTCCATAGCCTCACAAATCGATCGGGTGGTTATTCCGTAAGTTGACGCATGTGCATTTTGCTATACCTCATGAACCAAAATTGAACTTTTGATTATTCAATTAGTAAATATTTTTTACTGTAGATAAAAAGCATTTGCCAAGTAACAAAGTTGCTGCATACACATTAAACAATGATAAATTCAAAAGGAAAATAATTTTCAGGAGAGAAATTTGGAAGACGAAAAAAGAAGGAAAAAGAGAAAAGGAGGAGAAAATAGAGGGGATTGGAAGGAGAAGGTGAGTGGCGCATGACGCCTAGTGGAGGTGTGTGGGATAGGACGTCGAGATGGTGTGGGCCGATTGGGTTGGATTGGGAGGGAGAAGGGTTAGGCTGGGATAAGGGTATATAATAGTTATTTTAGACTCACATTGAATTGGATACGAGCGAGATATAACCAACTCAAACACGGATGACGTACCTACCTACCTTAAAAAAATACGTAAGGCTTCCTTTGGATTTTTCATCCATCGTCCAGTTTTCCAAGGCTCGGGCCCCCGCCAGCATTACCTGAGCCCACCGCCAACTCGTGCTCGCGAGCTTGTCCTCACTAACGCTCCTAATGACCATCAATTCCTCCATCTCCATGGTCGCCGCCCAGATGTGCCTCCACTGCTGCTTAAGCCGCCGCCGACATAGGGCAAGCTCTAGGATGGTCGCCACCAGGGGCATCGGTTCCTCCACCTCAACTTCCTCTGCTTAGGTCGTCTTCACCAAGCTCCTCACGTTGACCCCTCCCACCATGCTACTGCCGCCTAGCACTAGCGTTATTCGGTCCCGCCACCACGACACCCTCTCCACCGCCAGCATACAGAGGGACTCATCCTGTTGGGCCGCCCCCTCGCCCGCTCTTCCTCAAGCTCTGCATAGGCCGGGAGTCACCGTTAGGCCGCTGGTACTGCCCCGCGGCTATCCGCCAGCCTTGTCGACAGGGCCCTACCTCCTGCACCCCGCCCAACTCCTCTCCGACATCATCCACATGTTTGGCGTCCTCCCTCGACCTCTGTGCTCAAGACGCCACCGTCCGACCGTCGCTGCCTAAGGGGAAGTGGCGGCCTCTTGTGCCCTGTGGTCCCTCGACAGCTCCATCGCTCCATGCAGGCCGCCACCAGCTATCGCATGCCCCTGAGCATGTCGTTGTTGCCTACTCGAGGTTGGGTGAGGGATGCCTGTCCGGTCGGCATGGTCTGCTTTGCAGCCTCTGCTCCCTAGCATAGATTATGACTTGGTCAAGGCTGGCTGTGGAGAACTGGAGGAGAACAGAGAATGTCCATGCGTCACTGTTGAACTACTGTTGTCATATCTTTTTCTCTGCTATTACTCTTTTGTTCCAAATAGTGTTTGGGTTTAGGTTTTCTGTATCTTTAAAAATTTAATTTGATATTTTTTATAAAAACTCTTCACCATTGCAACGCACGGGCCATTTTTCAGTCAATGAAAAAAGAGGCAGAGCTTCTGCCTTTGTTTCAAAATTTTGGGTTGAACCAAACACATGTATAAGTCAACAATAGGTAGTAACAATTGCAATGATCAATCAGGAAATTTTGGTGAGGCAAAAGGCGAGCATAAGGAAAATTGAAGTGCTAAAATCAAAAAAGTACTACCTATGTCCCAGAAATAGTTGATGATTTTAAAATTTGTTCCAAAATAAGTTGATTTATGTTCTTTTACCTATCTTGGTTCTTCTATTGTATTGTTTAGATCTTATTCTAAGCTATTTTAAGTTTATTTATCAATATATTTAATTTTTATATATAACTGTGTAGATAATTTTACTATGATAATCCTGTTAATAAACTGTTTCAAACTGGCCTAAGACGGTTTGGCTTTTGGCAAAAAAGTTTTTCTTAATTAATCCAGGATGCAATTGAGAATATATTGGGTCATGTAAATATAGAAAAATAGGGGGGCATAACTGCTGGATAATATATTTTATCTAACCTTAATCTAATTTGCAAAAGGAACTACTATAATGGTTACAAATTTAAATTTCTTCAGCAACCCAAAAATAACCACAAATCTAAATTTCTACAGCAAACGAAGCTTAATTTAAAAAACTATATTTGTGTTCTTCTAAAAATATTTTAAATTTGTTCCTCCATGTTTCCAGTTGCCACCGTGATGAGCGGTTAGTACTGGTTGTAGCATGAAGTGATAAAGTTGGTGTAATTTATCAACTATGATGTGGATCTCTTACGGATTATGTCCCTCATATTTCTTTGGAGAGAAAGCCATCCCTGTCGATTCTGGAAATCGGCAATAACAAAAAAGATAGCGTACGAGACCTAAAAATGGATGGATACGAAAGATAAAGATTTAGATAGGTTCAAACCCTCTCGATGAGAGATAATACCCTACTCCTATTTGGAAATTGTATCCGCCGGGTATACATTGATCTAACGATCGAGTTGTGGTTATGTCCTTAGAGGGCCTACTGCCAGCCTTATATAGGTTGGAAGGGCAGAATTACAAGATAGAAACATAGCCGGATACGGTATCGGTTCCCTAAATCTACTTTACAATATTATCGAACCAAAACTTTGGGTTGTTCCTTAATATACAAGAAAACATAATACCCAAGTCATGATCCATTACATATTTCATATATATAATCTATCATCTATATTTAGTCGGATAGACCAACCGTATGGGTATATGGTACCAATAATCTCCATAGTAACCCCTAAGACCTTCGTAGTCAAAAAGATAATCTTCACTCGAACCAAATTAATCCAAAGCGGAGTGCTTCAATCATCTTCGCCATAGTCTCCCGAGTGCTTTTACCAAATCAGAAGGTTGTGAAGGGCTGAAAAAATTTCAAAAAATTACCAAGAGTATATACCCATATGCATCGACTAGGTGCACCTAATTAGATGTAGCTCCCGACTATGTGGTTAGTTGAACAAACTAACCATATAGTCAAGAAATAAATAATCTAACCAACCAAGCGGTTTCTAATAATTATAGTCAACCGAGTGACTAATATTAATATACAACACATACGATCTATATTATCGAATAATATGATCCGAATGATATATCGAATGCTTTAAGATAAATGATGCGCATAGCCTAAAACCAATCTGCATCTTTAAGAATCGCATATCAAATGACTTTAACAACAAAAACTTTTACACATGGAGTAAAAGAATTTTCTATGCGTATATTGCCGAGATAAATATGCTCAAATCCCTATAAGACACACAATTTTACCACACCTAAAAATATATGGCATACGTGGTGTAAAATTCAAGTGAAATAACACTCATAAATTGATTTACCAGCCGCCTGAAATTGACCAAAATATATAATCAGCCTAAAGCCATAATATTAGTCTTTGTTAAAGAACACACATATATGTGACCAAAAGCAATGATATCGTATCCAATCAATTGCTCTATGAAATGCAAACAGTGCCTTAACTTATATAAAAAAGTTAATAGAGCAGCTATATATAAAGCTTCACTGTTTGTCACCTTTTAAATTACATTGTACCAACTCCTAAAAAGTTGTGTAACAGCTGTATAAAAGGATTTTAAGGTATTAGGCATTTGAGCACGCACATATTACCGAGAGCAAATGTGCCTAAGTCTCTAAAGGCACGTAATAGGCTACACCTGAGAATATGGGCTGCAGACATATTGGGATTAGGCCCAAAATATGACCGATACCCTTAAAATATGATGTGTATAGCACGCCTATTAATATGCTCCCGAATAACAAATCTCCCAGGTGATGTAGACCGAGCACATCTCATCTAAGTGGCTTCTGATCCGAATGGTTATCCCTCATGGAGTGTATCGAAGTAAATATAATTATTATATCCTGACTGGCGTAAGAACTCAGCTTGTGACCCTTGTGGGGAATAATGACTGATCCAGACTTTGGACGTAGGAAATAAGCTCATGACCATGAATTCTTGTTGTATATATCTGGAAAGAGCTAAAAACAAAAGTGTGATCTTCACGGAGGTGCATGAAAACATAGGTCAAATTTGGAAACAAGCATAATATATAATTTATGTAGCCCTCGACTCACTACGTAGTGAAGCAACAAAAAAAGAATATTATATAATGAAAGAAATTGGTGTTGACTTATCTTTTTGGTTTTACTGAGCTAGTGATTGTTGATGAAGCCATCAACTTAATAAAATATCGTCCCCAACCAGGTCCATGTTCTTGGAGCAGAGAGAAACTGGCCGGGAAGAAAGTGTGGGCGTATAAATCCACATGCATGCTGACACCAAAAATTGATGTTGGGTGATGATGAAGCTGAAGATGCCCATAAGTGACGACGAAGAAACCAACTGACAAGAACGAAGGCAACCGGTGGCGAAAATGATGTTGTCCATCAACAGCAGTGGAATCCACCAACCAGAGTGGCGAAGAATCTATTCGTCGACGACGGAGGCGACCGATGGTGAAGACGATGTCGTCCAATAGCGATAGCGGAGTAAGCCAGCCGTGAAGGTGAGGTAACTAGTTGGTGGCGATGATATCAAGGTCGGTATAGAGGCGAGGCCAAACACGCATGACAGGATGTTGATGAAGATGACGATGTTGATGATCCAGTTAGATTTCAGCGTTGACAAAGCATAGACTCTTGAAGTGAAGAACCTGATTAACAGTAGTTGGTCAAAGATAAAGGTAAAACCAATGACGAAGGTGACAGTGATAACATCAATGATAATAAACTGTTGAAGAGATGTCCAAGTTTGAGTAGTTGTCTTGACGTTAGCATGTGCGTGGCAAAAAATTGATGCAACGCCTCTTGATCTATGATGATAATAATAGAAGTTGGTGTTGAAGCTGTTGGAGATGCTTCACGTGGAGGAAGGTTGATGTTGATACTGTTGACCAACTCATCGAATCTGAGTTGATTGGTTGATGACTCCAAACTCCCTAGGCCTGAACTTGTGAGGCTTGAAGCCGTATCTGAGTTAGAACTCCAAAGGGCAGAGCTAAATCTGACCAGGACATATAAATTAAATCTTGAATTTGAAGTAGATTGTAACATCAACTAGGAGCCAAAAGTTATCGGCGAGAATGTTGGAGTTGCTGAAGTAGAAAGCTTGCTTTGGAGCGAAAATAAAGTCTTGTGTCTTTTGTCGAGGTTCTCGGAGACGTTGAGGTTGATGAAGTACCGAAGCTGGCGAAGTAGAGGCAACATATGTTGCTGGTGATGAAGACGATCGGCAGCAGCAAAAGGCAACCGGTTGTGAAGATGAAGTTGTGCAATAACGGTGACGGAGATGCATAGCCGTGAAGATGAAGAAACCAGTCAATGATTACGAAGGCGGCCATCGGTGAAGACTTAATACCCAACAACGGCGACGTAATAAGCCAGCCGAGAAGGCGAGGATATGTAGCGGCGGCGGCGTAATCGCGTAGCCATAAAGGCAAAGACATCAGTCGGTGGCAGTAAAGGCAAGTCGGTGTGAAGATGAAGACGCCCATCAACGGCGACAGAGTAGGCCAGCCATGAAGGCGAAGACACCAGTCGGTGGCAGTGGAGGCAAGCTGATGGTGAAGATGAAGACGCCCATCAGCAGTGGCATAATAGGCCAGCCGTGAAGGCGAGGACACCAGATGGCGACGGTGGAGACGGCCAACGGTGAAGATGATGTCATCATCAGCAACGGCGATGGAATCCACCAACTATGGAGGCGAAGAAACCAGTCGATGGCTGCGGAGGTTGCCGACGGTGAAGACTATGTCGCACTCAACAACGGCGACGGTGTAATAGACTAATCGTGGAGGCAAGGGCAACAATCGGCGACGACGAAGGCGACTAATCCATTCCCGAAGCATAGGAGATAAGCTTATGGCCATGAATCCCTACTATGCATATCTGGATTTGGATCCTGTAGTATAAACATGTAGGATGAGTAGTATCTGATGTAAATATAGTACTTGAGAAATATTCAAGCATTTTTGCAATATTTATAAATATGTATTTCTCCTCTTGTCGATTTTAATTTCCTCGAGTAATTGACTCCTTATGTTTAAACACTCTGCCCGACTAGTCATAGCCCCCAAGCATCGGAAGTCGGCTCATGGCACTTTCCAGACATGCGTATGAGTGACATGAGTTCGTCTTTCATGTAACAAAGCTTCACGGATCAGAATTTGTGCTACTCAGGTAATAATCTTTATGCTTTTGATTTTTTCCAAGTAGTACATAGCACCTTGTATTATACACTCTAACTGGCAAGCTCCTGGGTGCTAGGAATCGGCTCATGGCAACCATCCATCAACACACAAAACGAAAGCATTGGAAAATAGAGTTTCACTACTCGACATTTTTTTACTCGGATTTATTCACAAGTAATCAAGATAAATATTATAAAAATTCTTGCAAAAATATGGTATAATATCTATAGTCCCTGACTCACTACTCAACGGAGAACCAGTTGATGTAGTGGGATAGAGAAAAAAATATCATATAAAAAAATTAATGAAGACTTAGCTTTTCGGTTTTCCCTCGATGACGGCAAATGTGGCCGACACGAGGATGAGGACATCCAACAAAGGCGACGAAGATACCAATCGTCGAAGTCGTTGAGGCGGCTTACGGTGAAGATGAATACGCCCATCAGCGGCGGCGTAATAGGCCAGCTGTGAAGCCGAGGAAACTGGTTGGCGGCGACGGAGGAAGCTGGCAGTGAAAACGAAGACGTTCATCCGCGGCGGCATTATAGACCAGCCATGAAGGCGAGGAAACCGGTCGGCGGCAACAGAGGCAGCCAATGGTGAAGACATGTTGCCTCATCAATGGTGGAGAAGTCCACCAACCGTGGAGGCGAAAAAACTAGCCGATGACGACAGAGGCAGCCGGCGGTGAAGACGATGTTGCCTCATCAACGGCAGCGGCGAAGTTGGCCAACCATGTAGGCGAAGAAATCAGTCGGCAACGATGGATGCGGCCGATGGCGAAGATGATGTCGTCATCTACAATGGCAGCGGAATCCACCAACCGTGAAGGCAAAGAAACCAGCCGGCGACGACGAAGGCAACCAGTGGTAAAGACGATGTCGCCATCAACAACGGCGATGGAATCCACCAACTGTAGAAACAAAGGAACCTGTCGACAGCGACGAAGGTAAACTGATGATGAAGTCTTCACGGTTGTACATTGGTCTTGCAGCCAGACGAGTTTGTGACCATGATCGTCGTGTGGTCACAACTCAGAAAATATAACCGCCTGAACGCAACATGGTAGCTCAGATAATATATGCATGTAAACAGATAAATCAATCTTGTTAAAATCAAGAAACTGATTCTATATAGGTGCGTGGTGCATGCATAATCACATAAATCAATGGCACATGTATGATCATGTAATATTAATGGTGCATGTTGACAGGTGGATCAACTCATGCACGTGTTCAATTCTCTCCTGGTAAAGCCGTAGGCGGCTGACCCATGTGTGACCAGGGATAGGACGCACATCAGCACTACTTCGGCGTTTAGGTCGCGCATAAATAAAGTCTCAATGTGTGTGGGCGCTATCGACGACTCCATCTCGATCTCAGCCGATCAACACACAGAACAAGAAAAACACCAACAGATCAAACTGGTGATCAGAAATTAATTTAATATAAGAAGATTGAAACAGCGGACCCGACATCTCTTTGTAGATTGATTTGATCATAAGATGATGTTGTCGGTGGTAGAATCCAAGCTACTGAAACAAAGATGATGCCGATTACTTAAGTTGATTCCATCGCATTTTTTTGAAGGGTAACTCGGCGTAACCCCTGCCTGATGCGTCAACTGTCGATTCTAAAAATCTGCAATAATAAAAAAGGATAGCGCATGAGATATAAAAGTAGATAGATGCGGAAGACAAGAATTTAGATAATTTTAGATTGTCTAGATGAGAGGTAATACCCTACTTTTCTTTGGGGATGTATCCATCGGGTGTATATTGATCTGATGATCAAGTTATGGTTATGTCCTTGAAGGGTCTCCTGCCTGCCTTATATAAGTTGGGGGCAGGATTACAGAGAGATAGAAACCTAACCGGATATGGTATCGGTTTTCTAAATCTACTTTACAATATTACCGAACCAAGACTTTTGACTGTTCCTTAATACACAAGGAAACGTAATTATCAAGTCATGATCCATTACATATTTCATATATATAATTTATTCCCTATGTTCAATTAGATAGACCAGTCTTATGGGTATATGATACCTATAATCTCCATAATCTCTAAATTATATCATATAATTGCTCACAATTAAATGGCTATACGTATCGATAGGTGATACAAATACTGAAAGTTACTTTCATTATCTTAAAAAAATATATTTCAGAGGCAGTTAATGTCAGTATGATCTTTATATGCAGATGGTCCTGCCTCAAGGTATCATACATCAGCTGGAGTTGTTGCCGGTGAGCACCACATCTAAAAATGCAATCTTGCTCTGAATTGAATTAATAAGATCACTACATTTTCTTTTG
The DNA here is from genome assembly GCA_008326285.1 of Oryza officinalis. Taxonomy (NCBI): domain Eukaryota; kingdom Viridiplantae; phylum Streptophyta; class Magnoliopsida; order Poales; family Poaceae; genus Oryza; species Oryza officinalis. The sequence continues at coordinate 34,095,249 of BDMV01000008.1, read as the reverse complement.
ATAAAACAGTGAGATTTCAAAAATGATTTCAGCCATTTTTTTTTCAGCAAGCGCTGTGTTCTCAATCTCAGCAGCCATTGGTATCACTGGACTTGTGTGGTACATTCGCAAGATCAAATCGACCAAAGTGGTGACTTGTGGGGTTCAAAGCAATGAGAATAGAATATTTTAATTTGAGATGACTACAAGGAATATTTCGCTGAGGGTGGAGGCCTGGAGGGTAACAACCTTGTTTCTTTTCGTCATATTCGAGAACTTCATTTGAGTAACTTGAAGTTTTTGAATTAGTTGATTGATTATGTCTTGTATATATGAAGATTTATGAACTATTTTCACGCAAGTAGTGGCAAATTTGATTATGTGTATGGTTAATGCGATGTTTTAGGTGAAGTTAATGTTTAAACACAACTTGATGCAAGAGACAGTCATAATAGGTAGTGTGTGGTTGTACATCTTCCGACCACGTCAACCATAGGCACGACGTAGCAATAATGCAGATTTAGAAGTTTTAGATCCAAGGTATGAATTGGACATTACTTTGTCTCATGTTGACTCACACATCGATGAGAAAATTGCACATCTATCATCATATAAAACTAGATTCGCTGAAATACCATCATTTAAATGGGCTTCATTAAAATACCACCCTTAACTAGTGTGCATTCGCCAAACTATCATCTAAGACAAAAATGCCCTTGGCTCTTCTTCTTCCTCCCTGCAATGTCCGGAAAAGCTCACGGGCAACCACTGCCAACTGCTTCTGCATGGTCGTGCAGTGGAGCAACTGCAGCTGCCACTTCTCCCTGCTACCCCACCCCCAATCCCCTAGCCACCGCTGCCGAGCCGTCCTAGCTACGCCGCCCCAACCTCCTGGCCGTTGCTCACCCATGGCTACGACGCTGCCGAGCCATCCATTGTTGCAGCCACTGCCACCCTCCTCTCCCTCTCCGATGCATGAGATCCTGCAAGCGAGCTGGCTTCGTACCGGCGTGGGCGATACCAGATCAAAGAGGGTAGGGGGACGTCGCCTGTTTGGCGCCCACACGGGATTAGAGGCGAGAGGAGCATCGACTTGGGGTGGATAGGGAGAAGTGCGTCGCGGCGGGGAGGAACAAGAGGATTTACCAGTTCGGGTGGCCGCCAACAAGCCTTTTTGGGCATTGGAGGGAGAAAGAAGAAGAGCCAAGGACATTTCTATCTAAGATGGCAGTTTGGCGAATGCATACTGGTTGAGGATGGTATTTTAGTGAAGCTCATTTAAGTAATGTATTTCAACGAATTCATATTTTATGCGATGGTAGATGTACAATTTTCTTCACATCGGCAGAACAAAAGAACACTCCCGTCAGGCATCGGAAACAACATATCATTCTCAGACTTGACTCTCATCACCAGATAGTTTTTAATAGTTAAATCAAGATTGAAGGACTCCAGAAAATTGCACCAGTTGTTCTTGTTGAGAGCACAAATTCTCTCTGCAGTGTTCTCATCATTGTTCCAATCAAAACCTGCAAATCAGGCCAACAACTTCTTTTAAATGTAAATCATTTATCACTTTCCAAAGTTCCCATAAGCTAGAAGTTATATTATTTGGTCCATTTTTCTTATTAACTTATTGTAGCTGTCACCTTTGACAACACATTATGACCAAAATTAAAGCCTATGACCTCTGAATATAGATGGCTAAATGGATGGCCCAGCCTGGCATGGTCTGGGCCCAACCAGGCACGGCTCGAGATTGGGCGTCGGGCCGGGCCGTGCCCATCCACGTGCTGCACCAACAGCCCAGGCATGGCCCAATAGGACTCGGGCCGTGCCGGGCCAGCCCGAGGGCACAACAAGCCCATCGTGCTTCTTGAAATAAGTCTATTTTGCCTCCCTCAACTCTTTGGGCCGTGTCTTATATGACTGGAATAAGTTTATTTTGCATTCCTCATCTCTTTAGGATGTCTTATATGACTGGAATAAGTCTATTTTGTCTCTCTCGTCTATTTAACCTCCCTGATCATTGGACCGAGCCATGCCAGACCGAGGTGTAGGCCAAGCACGGCCCAACAGTCGGGCCAGGCCGACACAGGCCCAACAACAGTCAGGTTGTGTCATGTATGGGTTGGGCCTAAAGTCCGTGCCACGGGTCAGGCCATCAGGCCCGCGCCTTTTGGCCAACTATACCTCTGAAATATCACGTTAGAGCGCTCTGGCCACCACATACTCAAGAAAGAAAGGTGAAATGTTTCCGGTTCTGAACAAAACCTATGATTAGCTGATATGAATACAAAGCGTGACAAATAATTGTTCTAGTTGCTAATAGGGCTTCCAGAATAGTGTACTTTTAATAGTACTGTCACACCCTAAAAGTGAAAAATAAATTTCTAGAAATTATTTAAAAATTAAAGAAAGTGCTTGAATAAAAGTCTATAAAAATTGAAACATGAAATTGAGCTAGCTAAAATTTTATTAAATATTTTGAGTGTCCAAGTTTTTTGTGGATGTTTCCTGGAATTATTTGAGCATCGAAAGTATTTTTAGTAAATGAAACATCATTTCAGCATTTATTTAAATTAAAAATCAAATTAAAATCTTTCTTCAAGTCCTGGGCCGTTTCGGTCCATCCCCCTCTCTCTCTCCCTGTCGGCCTGCCTCCTCTCTCTTTTGGGTCGCCTCAGCCTAGTCCGCTGCTCCCACGCATGCCTTTTTTCTTCGCTGCCGGCCACCGACCGTCGCTTCGGTCGTGTCGCGTCGCCGCGTCGGTCACTGCCGGTCTGCGCTGCCACCTCCCTCGGCACCACAACAGCAAGCCGAAGCCCGACCTCCGCTTCCCGTCCTCCAAAGACCCCGGGAAGGCCTTCGTCGCTGTTCACCCGTGCGCCGCTGCTGGCTGCGCGTCTCCAGCAGCCACCCACCACCGTCTCCGCCTTTGCGGATCCTCTCCAAGGCCACCATTGGCATCGCAGCAGGGAGGAGAACCCTGTCTTCCACCTCTCCTTCTCTGAACTTCGCCGGAACACCACCACCGTCGTTGTCAACCCAATCGTGCGGCCGCATGAAGCTCGCCACTGGCCATCTCCCGTCATCTCTCGTTGTTGTCATCATGTCAGTAAGGATCATCGTGTCTTCCTGTGCCCTCGCGCTTTCGCTGTTGCGCTATAGATCGCCGTCACACCGCCGTCTCGTGCTCATCGATCGGTGATCCCACGTGACCACCATGTCATCCGCTACGTCAGAGTCCACATTATCGTCATCTCAGCTGCCACCTCATCGACATGTGCCATGTGGATCTATTCTAAAACGCTAGATTGGGTTTGATCTGAACGTTGATCTTGGTCAAAAACTGGTCAACCCATGCTAGCCATTGATCTGTGGTTCAGTGTGAACCTCCTGCCTGAACTTGGTCCATGGTAGACCTACCCATTCTTTGTCTCTATGACATGTGGGTCCCACCTGTCATTTACCTCGACCTTTTCTCTTGGCTGTTGTCATTATTATTCTTTTGCAGTAATAACAATTTAATATGATGCAATAAATCATGTGTTTTCTTTACGGGTTTTAATTGATTAAAATTTTATTAATTCATAACTAATTTGTACGAATTCGGAATGAGGTCGTTCAAGTCTCATAATTCATCTAAATTCAAGCTCTACATTTTTTGTGAACTTTAATTGTACTATTTATTTGGTTTTATTAGTATTTTTCCTTGTTTTTTGTGATAGTGTGTAGTTTTTGTCGTTTCGATGGATCGCTTGTTCGTTGGAGAAGTTCCTGAAGATGAATTGAAGACGCTTGTTTGGATGGCATGTCATACAGATCCCAAACATCCCTTTGAGCATGTTGATCCTATGTTTAAATTCTCACTTTATTTCAAATGTGTTTTTATTTTGGAATGTAATTGGGTGGTTTGAGTTTATTTCCCAATGACATGACCAAGATGACTTGATTATCCTATGGGTTCTAACTTGACTAGCTTGAGCTGCATATATTGGTTCGGCTAGATATTAGTATAATTGGTTAGACATGCTTAAAAACTTGTCACACCCAGAAATTCACAAACCAGAATTTCAAGCAGAATGTGTATTAAACCCCAAGGATACACAAACGACAAAGTTGACATATAGATTCATGTCTTACAAAACAGATTAAAAGTCTTACAAATGCAACGCAAATGTAAGGACCCGAAATAGGACCTCTTGTGTATACGTGCTAGTCCAAGATCAACTTAGCACACACAGTCACAAAGATAATATCACAGCCAACATCATGAAAAACTAACATTTATTAATAAAGTGACTGTGATAAGCCTTATGGCTCACTTACATTTATTTACCTTAAGGGCAACACAAGAATAAGATAGCACAGTAGAAAGAAAGATAAATGTGCGAAAGCTCCATTCAACATGCCACGGGCAGTCAACTGTGGCACACGGCCTAGTCCTCGACTTCAGCAGCAAACTCCTGAAAGAACAGCAGAAACCTTCCTTTTGAAGTTGTGGGAATTGAAAGGTGAGTATATGGAATATTCAGTAAGTACACGGAAATATGCATATGCACAGCTGACAAAGAAAGACTATGGCTATTTTACATACCATAGTAGTTGCGATTATAAACAATTTATAAAAAATATTTGAAACAACATTTATAAATAACAGGTGTTACCAACTAACCGTCCACATAGGACCTATCCACACAAGACTACACAACTATATTCATTAACCTGCACACAGTTCATTCCCATTCCAGGATTTCGCAAACTACCCCTCATTACAAATCACCGAGCATGTCCATTCGAATAGATTAGTTAACACTTTGGAGGTTGTACAACTTTACCCACAAGATGCATCATCCTTTTGACGGCCAATCGACAATGTCATACTTTAGGTTATGTGCGGCTAAGGAGTCAGTAACAAGGCTTTTAGAAACTTCGCCCCAACACTACCCTCTCTCATGAGACACCTTCCCTCACACAGACAAGAAAGTACTCATGGCTAATCTTAAAACCTAGCATCTAACCACCAAGGCTAACAATGCCATGACTCAAAATCTTACTAGGTCAGGTCCTTCCGATGAGAACATGTGGTTGTACTCTAGGCTTAGATCAATGGCTTATGAAGTGAAATTCTTAATTGACCAGGACAACTTGCCAAAACTACAATAACACATAGTATAGGGTAGCACCTTAAGGACACATAGTTGGCCCTTGAGCAACTAATAGCACACAACTGGACAGTAGGCTTACACAGAGACCATAGCCGATAATGATCACACAGATACATTATCACCTAACTAGTTTCAGATAGAACCACCCTTCACCCTAGTACAAAATATTTTGTCCGCCCGTTGATTATTACACGGTGTAACACATACTATCGGAAAGATAGCACACAACCACACAATTTATATAAAATAATTATAAGTATATGATTAATAAAGATTATATTTTGCTTGTAAATCAACCTTGAGCAGGGCTAAGCATGGCTACTTTATCCTGAGTTGAGCCCAATGTTCAACTCACAAAGACTAGGGCGACAAGGTATCACAGGTAATCAATAATTATCGAAGGTAGGATATAATAACAATTAGGTCACACTATCTATCGATAATTTATAAATAAAATCATGCATGTTCCATACAAAACATTTTATAAACTGGATTCAATATGATCAAAGAGTGCACTTGCCTTGCATCCAAGTACTGTCCTTGCACTACGTCTTCTATAGCGAACAACTCCTTTGCTCCAACATCTACACGATTGGAAATGAGAAATAAATAAACAAAATAAAAGACTAACTAAACAATATCAAATGAAACCACAAACTGAACCAGGAGATAGAGCTCGATTTTACAAGAATTTAGGAAGAAGAATGGGTCGAATCGAAGTTCGAAAAAAAGTTATGACCTTCGGAAGTTTTAACTAAGGGTAAATCCGAGGATAAAAAGAAATGGAATATTTTGAGATTATTCATTGGCTATTTAATTTCGGGAGTTAAATTATTTTTGTGAAGGAAAATATCAATGGGCCCCACTGATACGTGGCTTGGTTCGTCCACGGTGGATCGGCTGACGTGGATGGACACATGGCAACACGTGGCAAAGGAGGATGGCATGGCGATGATGTGGCGTTGATGTGGATAGATCTAGCGCTGATGTGGCACCGGTTTGATTTATCTAGATCCAATGGCTAAGATTCAATCTAGAGAATTGGACGGCTAAGATTGATTGGGGTTATTTGGCTACGGGACCCACATGACAATGGCACACAAAGGGGAGGAGGAGGAGAACAAAGAAAGCCATGGCTCCATGGGCACTCCGGCACGGCGACATCGGTGGCGGCGTTCACCAGCGACGGCGCACGGCGGCATCGACGAGCGGCTGCATCGGCCAGAGGAGGAGGTGGCGGAGCTGGCAATGCAGCACAGCCTGTCGGGGTGGACCGGAGGCGGCGTTTTGCGGTGCAGTTGGTGGTGCCGGAGAGAGAAGAAGAAGGGAACGGAGACGCAATGTCACACCTAGAATTTCTATCCAAAATTTCAAACGCTTACATGTGTATAAACCCTCGTCCACGAATCAACCGAGGCACACAATAACAAATTGATAATTGTTAACAGCAGATTTTTGTAATCTACCCAGAGAGAAAAGAGAAAACCGACGTAGAGAAGAAGAAGTGATTCGAGTCGAATCGGTTGTGTTATCGGACCAAGCTGGAGTCGGGCCAAGTTCCGTATCGGACTCGACGGTGCATCGGACCAGGTGGAGCGTTAGCAGAGGGACCGTATCGGCCGATGAGGGTTCAATGCGGCCATCGGCCGATGAAAGCGGGAAGTTGATGGAGGCAGCGTGGGCTCGGTTTGGGCTTGGGTTAAGCTTCAAAGGAGATTGCCAAATAGGGATAAGGCCCAATTTTAGGCAATTGTATCTCGTAATTAGGAAGTTAAATTAGATTCGATCTGATCTATGGCAAGAGTCCACCATAAGGACTTGTTTGTTAGTTAGAGATAAAATCGTGTCCTACATGGACAATGTTGTAAATCATGGGTATAAATATCCCGGTAGTCTGTACATAGAAACTCTCTCTGAAATTCAACAATCAACATTTACAATCTACTTTCGGCGCATCGCCACCCTCACAAGAGGTTAACTTTCGGCGAGTTCTTGCTTCCCACAGCAGAGGTAAGAACTCGTACCCGACGATCTACATCGTCGGGGCTAGCGTATCGCTTTAGACACGTTAAGCCCTGGCGATGTGATCGTCGTTTATCATGTCTTGGATGATCTTGACGTGGCTTTCTAATTCTATATCGCCAGCGATTAACTCGTTTTAGAGTTTATTGCCGACGGTGGTTGAATTAGTTTGCTTATCTAGATCATCTAAAGCATCTACCATCCCCAAAAGTGATCGACAACTTGATTTTCTTTGTGTTAGTTCTCGATTCACACTTTGAGTTGCTATCGACCTTAGTCCTGTTTTGAGATCTAACTCAAAGCCTATTTTCGATCATAATTTAGGATAGTGCTGGGGTTTCAGCCAGTCCTATCTAATACATGTGATTATTTTATGTTTTCATATGTATTTGCCACTTGTATGAGTAGATCGACAGATATAAATATATTTGTCACAGATTATTCTCAAGATTTCTCTGTGATCAGTATATTTATATTGGTCGATTGGTTTGTACAAGTTTGCACTAGAATATTAGCTAGTGTATTTATCTTAACAATCCTTCATCGGCCAGTTTCATCAAGTTGATATAAACATATGAATGAAGGCCGATGAGATTGGATCTATCTATTAATCTTATTTCTTTATAACTTCAAGTAGGCCGATATAGCTTTGCCTTATCGACTGGGCCTTCACGATGTGACATCGGCCTATCGGCCTATCGGCCATCATTTACTAACTTAGTTTACTTGTTTATTCTTGTTGATTGCAGATCAAATCAACTGGCATGCCCTAAATACACCAAGGCAAGCCATTGGACCTGCACTGGAGTTAAGCAGATCTCCCAGGCCGCCGTGAAAACATGGAACCCGCTTTGACAGCGGGCGGGTCAAAATTCTGCGCCAACACGCTTTTGGCACGCCTGGTGGGACAAAGAAGAACACAAGCTTCACAACATCAACAAATTCACTCCAAGATGTCCAAGCAGAGCGAGATCTCGGAAGAAAACGTCGTCTCGGTAACCGCCGATCAGCTCAACGAGGAGCAAAAGGCTGATATGGTATCGAGTGGAGTTCAGGGTTTATCAATGACGCTGATGATGATTCCGAAGGTAGACGAGATGTGCCAAGCGACATGGATGTGACCATGGTGTTCGAGCTGCCTACTAAGTTTAGAGCACCCGAGGAGGATGTTGCAGAGCTTGTTCTTGGTCCCAGGAATGCCGTATTTGAGAAGCCAAAAAAATCAGGTGAACACTTAAAGCCTTTGTTTATTAAGGGACACATTGATGGTAAACCTGTTCGTCGCATGTTGGTTGATGGTGGTGCTGGTCACATCCATGCCAACTGTTGTATTCCCTCTATTTTGCATCAATGTTTGATACAGTGGGTAGATGGCGACGTGGAGGTGATTGAGGCCGACAACTCAGCTTGCATCGCTTTGACAGACATGCCGGTTTATTGGCAACATGGCAACATGTAGTGCTTGACAGGTAGAGATTTGTCGGCCTATGATTATGTTAGTATCGGTAAGGATGGACTCGTACCGATACAGGCTCAGTCGGCTAACGTAGTGTGGCTTAATACTCTATCTTTGTAAATGATAAATACAAAAAATAATATCAAGTGGCTACAAAAGCGTATTGCAGAGTATCGTTCAGGAAAGAACGATATGCATGAAACAATTGAGGAATTCGATGACATGGAAAAGCTTGGTCAGAGGTTCTCATCGGCAGATCCACTTGAGGAGGTCGACATCGGGGATGGCAGTGCTTTGCGGCCTACATTCATCAACGCTAACATGACGGCCAATCAGAAAAGCAAGGTATGTGAGTTACTTAGGGAGTTTGTTGATTGCTTTGCTTGGAGTTATACTGAAATGCCAGGTTTGAGTAGAGATTTAGTCGAGCATAGATTACCTATTAAACCTAGTTTCAGGCCATATAAGCAAGCTCCTAGACGTTTTAATTCTAATATGTACGATCGCATCAAAGAAGAAATTGATCGGTTGTTGAAAGCTGGGTTTATTTAGCCTCGTAGATATGCAGAGTAGATCTCAAATATTGTACGTGTTGAAAAGAAAAATACTGGTAAAATTAGAGTGTGTATAGATTTTAGGGACTTGAATAAGGCCACTCCTAAGGATAAATACCCTATGCCTATAATTGATATGTTAATAAATGATGCTTCGGGACATAGAGTAATTAGTTTTTTAGATGGAAATGGTGGGTATAATCAGATTTTTATGGCCGAAAAGGATATGTCTAAAACTGTTTTTCATTGCCCGGGTTTTGTTGGTTTATTTGAGTGGGTGGTCATGATTTTTGGATTAAAAAATGCCGATGCTACCTATCAGCGTGCTATGAATTTAATTTTTCATGATTTGTTGGACATTATTTTGGAAGTATATATTGATGATGTAGTCGTTAAATCGGACAAGTTTGATGGCCATGTGGCCGATTTACGTTTAGCTTTTGAAAGAATGCGTCGGTATGGATTAAAAATGAACCCTCTCAAATGTGCTTTTGGCGTGTCGGGTGGTAAGTTCTTGGGCTTTATAATTCATGAGCATGGTATAGAGATCGATCCTAAAAAGTTGGAGTCTATTGAAAAGTTAGAGGAGCCGACATGCAAGAAAGATGTATAGAAGTTGTTAGGGAAAATTAATTATTTGAGACGATTCATATCTAACCTTGTGGGGAAAATTGAATCGTTTGTTTCCTTACTTAAGATAAAGCATGAAACTGCGTTTACTTGGGGGGCAGAACAGCGGGGGCTTTCAATAATATTAAGCGATATTTGTTGAGTCCTCCAGTGCTTCGAGCGCCCAAGTCCGGTGTTCCTTTCAGGTTGTATATTGTTGCACAAGAGTTAGTGATTGGCGCGGTTCTGGCTTAAGAAGACGGTGGAAAGGAGTATGTTGTGGCTTATCTGAGTCGTCATCTGCTGGACGCTGAGAGCAGTTGTGTGTTTATTGAGAAATTGTGCTTGTCTTTATATTATGCATGTACCAAATTCCGGCATTAGTATCTTGTCAAATTGATGTCATTAAACATATGTTGCAACAACCGATCCTTAGTGGTAGAATTGGGAAGTAGGCTGTCGGTGACATGGGACCGGGGGTGTCGAGACCAAAGGGAAGGGCGGCCACAGTGATCCACATGGCCCGTTCCCCCGGAGGGGTCGAGCCCGAGGGTGACGTGGCGGCTGCCCTCCCGGTCTCCCCCCGAGGGCTGGGGCGCCCCGACCCCCTGTGGTTTTGGTGCCACGGGTGCAGGTTAGGTGAGCGTGGCAGAGCTCACCTAACCGCATTTATGGCGGTTCAGACGAGCGCACTACGCCGCATTCAATGCGGCGTGGCGCATGCCTATCCGGTCTGTGACTGGTCACAGTGAGTGACTGATCACAGACCGGTCAGATTGCGGGTTAGGTGGCGCCAGGCGGCCTGTAGCACGCCTCGCCCCGTCCCGTCAGAATGATGAGAGCCCTCTGTCTCTCGTCTCTCAGCCGGAGCTGGCGTGCCAACTCCTGGAGTTGGTATGCCAATCCCGGTCAGATGCATTCCAGATTCCAGCGCAGGCGAGACGAGAAAGTCGCCCGCCATTTAATGAAGGTTGAAACGAGCGTCCCCTGGATGGACCGGCTAGCTGAGCAGAGGCGTGCTGCGGCGTCTGTCAGAGGCTGCTTCCGGCAGTAGGATAGCCCTAATTGTAAAAGAATGTTTTCTTTCTTAGGTAGCTCGTGGCCCGTGTGGTAGCCCCTTGCCATATAAAAGGAGGCCCAGGCCTAGGAAAGGAAGGAAAAAAAGAAAAAAAGGGAGAGACTCTGGCTGACTCGCTCTAGAGACTGAACTCTCTGGATTCTTTCACACACCCAGATCTACCAGAACACAGGAGTAGGGTGTTACGCTTCTTAGCGGCCCGAACCTATCTAAATCGCCTGTGTCCACGCGTACTTTCTCACTGAAATCCCTCAGATCAGGGGTTAAGAATCTCACCTTGCGCCCCCGGCCGAACCGGCAAAGGGGACCTGCACGGTCTCCTGGTGAGGAGTTTCACGCTCCGTCATAGGCCTATGCATTGATAGAATTTGATTTATTGTACGAACCATTGCGTGCTATGAAAGGTCAAGTGGTTGTTGATTTTATTGTTGATCATATGGTTAAAGACGGTCGAGATATTAATTTTGTTAATGTGTGTCCATGGAAGCTCTATTTTGATGGATCGGTTTGTGGGAGTGGGCAAGGCATTGGTACTGTTTTAATTTCACCAAATAATGTTGCTTATGAAACATCGGTTCATTTAGAATACCCTTGCACTAATAATCAGACCGAGCATGAGGCTTTACTATTCGGTTTGCAGAGTTTGGTAGATATGGGTGTGAGGGATGTCGATGCTTTTGGTGACTCACTTTTAGTAGTCCAGCAGATTAATGGGGAATTTCAGTGTCTGAATGGATTGCTAAATAGTTATTTGGACCGATGTTTAGATTTAATTAAATTGCTAGACACGTTTACCATTCGTTACATCCTCAGGAAAGAAAATGGTAATGCAAATTATTTAGCGCAACAGGCGTCTGGCTACTAGGTTAAGAGAGGTGTATTTTTTATAATAGAGAAGCCGGTACTGTTAAGTGCTAGGGGAGTAATACTGATTTGCATCAACTTAATTCGGTGCCATGTACTGTTGACGTTAGTACCGAATTGAATGGAAGTAGTGAGGGCAGTTCTGTGTGTTGGAATATGATCCGAATTATAACGTGAGTCTTGTGGGGACGCCTGGAGGGCCCACGGTTCGGGTATGTTTATTAGCGGATTTGTTTCCGTATTTGACTGCAGTCAGTCCGTCCTATAAATACATCTTGTAAGCCGCATGGGAAGAGTTGATGACTCATTGTATTCTCTGCGTTCTGTAAACTCTCTCAATATAGTGAAGATCGCCGGTTGGCGCCCGTGGTTTTTTCCCGCAAGGGTTTTCCACGTAAAAATCTGTGTCTCATGTTCGATCTTGTTTTGCATTATTTGCTAACAAGTGGTATCAGAGCTAGACACGAGATTGACAAAAAAAATTATTAGGGTTCCAGTCTCTGTTCTCCACGCCGCCGTTGCCCCCCGTCGTCCGATCTACAAAAGCTAATCTCAGGTTGCTGCTGTTCGAGGCACACACAGATCAAGTCAATCGGCTGTCCGCTGTTGCCTGTCGTCACGATCTGTAGTCCCGAGGAGCGGCTGCTGTTCTGAGGTGAGAGAAATCAACCTGTCGTGTTCAGATCAGAGGAGGAAAATTTTCTGTGCTGTACATGCGGGGATCTGTTGAGTTGTCAGGTCTGCTTGCTTCGTTTGTGATCACGTGAAGGTGAAATTCAATTGGTGAAGTTTCCTTGCTACGTGCACTCATCATTTGTACCAGAAGATTTATTATTCAAGCTATTTGCTGATCGTACACGTCAGGTGTGCCAGGCTGCAGGTTATTGCTAGGGTCACACCTAAATTTCTGCAGATTATTATTCTTCTGGTTATTGCTATTATTTTTCCACCATGTCTTCAGTGAAATATGATATTCCTCAACTAGATCGTGACACAAGGTTCGCACTATGGCAAGTCAAGATGCGGGCTATTCTTACGCAGGCTGATGTTGATGATGCTCTTGAAAAATTTGGTAACAAAGATTCTAAATCTTGGACCGATGATGAAAAGAAAAAAGATCATAAGGCCTTGTCTCAAATTCAGCTTCATCTTTCAAATAATATTTTGCAAGATTGTCTGCAGGAGAAAACTGCAGCTGCTTTGTGGCTCAAATTAGAGTCAATTTGCATGTCTAAAGATTTGACAAGCAATATGCATATGAAGATGAAGTTGTATTCGCACAAGTTGCAAGAGAGTGGTTCTGTGATTAACCATCTAACGGTCTTTAAGGAGATCGTTTCTGATCTACAAGCTATGGAGGTAGAATATGATGATGAGGATTTGGGTCTGATCCTTTTGTGCTCTTTGCCTAGTTCTTTTTCAAACTTCAGAGATACATTATTATATAGCCATGATACACTAACTCTTGATGAGGTTTGTGAGGCGTTGCATGCTAAAGAAAAAATGAAGTTGATGGTGTCTTCTGAAGGTTCTGCTTCAAAAGGAGAAGCTTTGTCTGTTCGTGGGAGAACGGAAAATAAATCAACCAATGGCAATAGAGGCAAAAGTTCTAATCGTTACAAAGGCCGATCGAAGTCTCGTGGCAGAGAAGATAAATTCTGCAGGTATTGCAAGAAGAATAATCATTTCATTGAGAATTGTTTAAAATTAAAGAATAAAGAGAAGAGAAATGGCACATATAGAGAGAAACTTAAACCCAATGATGAAGGTAATGTTTCTGTTGCTGCTTCTGAGGCAGATTATTCCGATGGTGATTCTCTTGTTGCTTTTGCTGGATGTGCAAATAGTGATGATGAATGGATTCTTGATTCCGCTGCTTCTTTTCATATATGCACTAATAGTGACTGGTTTGTCACCTATGATTCTCTCCAAGGTGGAGGTTCTGTTAGATTGGGTGATGACAGTCCACTTGATATTGTTGGCATTGGTTCCATTCAGATTAAGATGCATGATGGCATTGTCAGAACTTTGGCTGACGTTAGGCATATTCCAAGCATGATCAAGAATCTTATTTCTCTCAGTACTCTTGATGCTAAAGGGTACAAGTACTCCGGTGGAGATGGAGTTTTAAAGGTGTCTAAAGGTTCTCTTATTGTGATGAAAGGTGAATTGAAGTCTCCAAATTTGTACCGTCTTCGTGGTACTACAATTACAGGTGATGCTGCTGTAATTTCCAATTCATCATCTAATTCTGATGCTACTGATCTTTGGCATAAGCGTCTTGGACATATGAGTGAGCAAGGCTTGCATGAATTGTGCAAGAGAGGACTTCTTGATGAACATAGCATCAGTAAGTTGAAGTTTTGTGAGCATTGTGTGTTTGGCAAACACAAGAGGGTGTCTTTTAATCTCTCTACTCATAAAAGTAAATGTATTCTTGATTATGTGCATTCTGATTTATGGGGACCATCTCGCAAGCCTTCTTTTGGTGGTTCTCGTTATATGTTGACAATCATTGATGATTATTCTCGTAAGGTATGACCTTATTTCTTGAAGCATAAATCAGAAGCATTTTCAGCATTTAAAGAGTGGAAGGTTATGATTGAAAATCAAACTGAGAAAAAGATTAAAAAGCTTCGCACTGATAATGGGATGGAATTCTGTTCTAATGAATTTAATGCATATTGCAAGTCTCAAGGCATTGTTAGGCAGTACACTATTCCTTATACGCCTCAACAGAATGGTGTAGCTGAGCGTATGAACAGAACTATCATCTTCAGGGCCCGTTGCATGTTGTCTAATGCTGGCTTGAATAGGCATTTTTGGGCTGAGGCTGCTTCCACTGCCTGCTATCTTATTAATCGTTCACCCTCTATTCCTCTTGATAAGAAAACTCCAATTGAGGTATGGTCTAGTTCTCCAGCTGATTATTCGCAATTGAGAGTTTTTGGTTGTACTGCTTATGCTCACATTGATAATGGTAAATTGGAGCCTAGAGCTATTAAATGCATTTTTATTGGTTATCAATCTGGTGTTAAAGGTTATAAATTGTGAAATCCCTAGACTCAGAAGGTTATGCTTAGCAGAAATGTTATCTTTAATGAGACTGTTATGTTTGTTCATAATCCTTCTGTTGATGCTTCTATTGAGGGAGAGAAAATAAGTGTGCAGGTAGAGCACTTAATTGATTCACCAGATGTTGATAATGTTGCTGTGCAAGATGCACCTATTGCTGAAATTTCTCCAATTGTTGATGATTCTTCTGCTATTGAGCATTCTTCTCCAGTTGTGCAGTCTCCACGACATTCTATTGCTGTTGATAGGCCTAAAAGGCAACCTAAACCTGTTAAAAGGTATATTAAAGAATGCAACATTGCTTATGCCATGAGTGTTGCAGAAGAGATTGAAGGTAATTCAGAACCTTCTAATTATTCTGAGGCTATTACTTCTCCTGATTGCAACAATTGGATGACCGCTATGGAAGATGAGATGGAGTCACTTGAAAAGAATGGTACTTGGGATTTAGTCAAATTACCCAAGAATAAAAAGCCTGTCCGTTGCAAATGGATTTATAAAAGAAAGGAGGGTCTTTCTCCTAGTGAGCCAGTAAGGTATAAAGCGAGGTTGGTTGCTAAAGGCTATAGCCAGATTCCATGTATTGATTATAATGATGTATTTTCCCCAGTTGTTAAGCATAGTTCTATTCGTACTTTGCTTAGTTTTGTTGTCATGCATGATTATGAAATTGAGCAACTAGATGTTAAAACTGCATTCTTACATGGGGAGTTGGAAGAAGACATTTATATGAACCAACCTGAAGGTTTTGTTATTCCTGGAAAAGAAAACCTTGTCTGCAAGTTAAAGAAATCGCTTTATGGTTTAAAGCAATCTCCTAGGCAATGGTACAAGAGGTTTGACTCATTTATGCTCTCTCGTGGTTTTAAGCGGTCTGATTATGATAGCTGTGTTTACTTAAAGATTGTTAATGGCTCAGCTATTTATTTGCTTCTTTACGTTGATGATATGTTGATTGCTGCTAAAGATAAATCAGAAATAGCTAAATTAAAGGCACAATTAAGTAAAGAATTTGAGATGAAGGACTTGGGTGCAGCTAAGAAAATTCTTGGTATGGAAATTACTAGAGATAGAAAATCTGGTAAATTATACCTTAGTCAGCGAGGTTATATTGAAAAGGTTCTTCGTCGTTTCAATATGAATAATGCAAAACCAGTGAGTACTCCATTAGCGGCACATTTCAGATTGTCATCAGATTTATGTCCACAGTCAGATCCTGAAATTGAGTACATGTCTAGAGTTTTATATTCCAGTGCAGTTGGTTCTCTTATGTATGCCATGGTTTGTTCTCGTCCTGATTTATCTCATGTATTGAGTGTTGTCAGTAGATTCATAGCTAATCCTGGTAAGGAGCATTGGAGAGCTGTTCAGTGGATTTTCAGATATTTGCGAGGTACTTCTAATGCTTGTTTGCAGTTTGGGAAATCTAGAGATGGACTTTTTGGTTATGTTGATTCTGATTTTGCTGGTGATTTGGATAAGAGGAGATCTCTCACGGGTTATGTTTTCACCATTGGTGGTTGTGCTGTTAGTTGGAAAGTATGTTTGCAATCCACTGTTGCTCTGTCTACTACAGAAGCTGAATACATGGCTATTTCTGAATCTTGTAAAGAAGCTATTTGGTTGAGAGGTTTATACTCTGAACTTTGCGGGGTTTCTTCTTGCACTTCTATACACTGTGATAGCCAGAGTGCTATTTATCTGACTAAAGATCAAATGTTTCATGAAAGGACAAAACATATTGATATCAGATATCATTTTATTCGAGGTGTCATTGCTGAAGGTGATGTGAAGGTATGCAAGATTAATACTCGTGATAATCCCGCTGATATGTTGACAAATCCTGTTCCTGGAGCTAAGTTTGAGCTATGCTCACGCTTAGTTGGTATTTCAAATTAAGTCCTAGTGACTTTTGGCGTCGGTGATTATTTATTATTGAAGTGAGTTGATTGATGATACTTTATTTGCTACAAGATGGAATTCGTCTCAAGGTGAAGTTTGTTGGAATATGATCCGAATTATAACGTGAGTCTTATGGGGACGCCTGGAGGGCCCACGGTTCAGGTATGTTTATTAGCGGATTTGTTTCCGTATTTGACTGCAGTCAGTCCATCCTATAAATATATCTTGTAAGCCGCACGGAAAGAGCTGACGACTCATTGTATTCTCTGCATTCTGTAAACTCTCTCAATATAGTGAAGATCGCCAGTTGGCGCCCGTGGTTTTTTCCCGCAAGGGTTTTTCACGTAAAAATCTGTGTCTCGTGTTCGATCTTGTTTTGCATTATTTGCTAACACTGTGTATGCATGTAGTCCTGGTAGCAATTTTGTGGTGCATGGTGCATGTGGCAGAGTTGAGGAATCGATCCATAAGCATGGCCCTAACGGTAAAATAATGCTTGGGGGAGTAGTAGTTGGCAGGTGCATGCACTGTAGGATGGACGGATTGGTTGTTGTGGACGGTGATGGTTCGGCTGGTGTGGACATAGAAAAAGCCGAACCGCTTAGCAGCAGCAATAGTGTGTTTGAATTAGCAGTGAATGTTGAGCCGAGTGATGGGAGAGAACCTTTGCTTAATTGTTTGAGAAATCCAAGTCAAACAAGGGATAGGAAAGTTCGGAGACAGGTATTAAAGTATACTTTATTAGATGATGAGTTATATCGTCGAACTATAAACGGATTGTTGTTAAAATGTTTAGGTCCATATCAGTCTAGAATAGCCATGGAAGAAGGGCATGAAGAAATTTGTGGGACATATCAGTCGGCTGATAAGATGCAATGATTATTAAAAAGAACGGGTTTTTATTGGCCAACATTGTTTTCGTTATTACAGGGGATGTCAGACGTGTCAGAAGTTTGGAAATGTACAGTTAGCATCTGTAGTCATGTTGCATCCTATTGTTAAGCCATGGCCATTAGAGGATGGAGTTTAGATTTTATAGGTGAGATGCATCCTGTATCTTTTAGAGGTCATAGCTTCGTCCTGGTAGCTACTGATTATTTTACTAAATAAACAGAAACAGTTCCATTGAAAAATATGACCCATAAGAAAGTTATTAGTTTTGTATCGGCATTCCTCAGACATTAACCACGAACAAAGGAGCACCTCAATTCAGTGAATTTGCCGAATCATTTAGGATTAAATTGCTGAATTTGTCGCCTTATTATTTTCAAGCTAATGGACAGGCTAAATCTAGCAATAAAATTTTGATTAAGCTTGTAAAGAAGAAAATAGAGGAAAATTGTCACGCCCCGATTTTCGATCGGGATTAAAAATTGCCTAATAATACATTTTCCAAAAATTTAATAAAAATTTAAAGCAATTTAATCAAGTGAAATTGTGGGGGAAATTAAATTTTCCTTTTAAAAATTATGGCCGGAAATATTTTCGTAATATTCCCCGTGCCCTAAAGTACTCTCCAAAATTTTTTGTGAATTTTTGGAGCTAAAGAAATAATTTTAAAGTCACAAAGTTCATTTAACTGATTAAATTAATGGAAAAACAAATTAAAAATATCCCTTTGTTTTGGGCCGTTTCCGGCCCAAAGCCTTTCTCTCTCTCTCGGCCCAAGGCTGCCTTGGCCCGTTCGGCTCCCCTCCTCCCCTAGTCCACATCACGTCCCTCCCTCTCCCCCTCTTCGGCCTCCTCTTTTTTTCCCTCTCAGGCCGTCGGCCCGTTTGCACCCCTCTTCCCGCCGAAGTCTATGTTGCCTCCCTTCTTCAACCTCCGCCGGGTCAACCGTCGCCATGGCCGCCACGTCGCCACCTCCCGGCTCCCTTGCCCCTTCCGCGCGCGTGGGAGTTGGCCCACGTCCGCCAGTGCGTGCCTCCCCCTGTTTCCCCTCTCTCTCCTGCAAAGACCGGCGCGGAAAAACCCTCCCACGCCGTCGCCATTTTCGCCGGTCTTCACCCCCACGTCCTCCACTTTTTCCAGCCACTCCCGGGCTCACCCCGCGCTCTCCCTCCTCTGTAAAAAGCGCCCCGGAGCTCTCCTCTCCCGTTTCCTCTCCTCCTGCGAACTCGCCGCCCCCTCCCGCGCTCCCCTCGCGAACCCGCACTGCCTCCGCTCGCCGGGCCGTTCCGGCCGCCGCTTCCCGCTGCCCCAGCCGTCGCCGCTAAAATCCGCCGCCCCCTTTGGCTTCGCCGTGCGGTGCCGCACCCCGGCCGCGCCTCCGCCCCGCCGTCCGCCGCCGGTGCCGCAGTTTCCCGCTAGTCCGAACCGCCACCTCCTCGGGCCGGCCATGGTCGTCATTGCCACGCGGTGAGGATCCCTGTCCCCTCTCTCTTCCTCTACTCCCTCCGTCACCCTCCGCGCCGCCGCTGCTCGCCGCCGATGACCATAGGGCCGCGCGCCCGCGCGCGCGCTGCCGCAGCCGGTCGGCGGCCTTGCCGCCTTCCCGTGCCCGGTCGAACCAGGCTGCATCCAGTCGGACCGGCCAAAAGGCCGGCCCCCTTTTCTCAGGCCGGCCCATCACCCCGCTCAGCCCGTTAGCGCATCTTCTCGCGAAAGTCAAATCTTGGTCCCTCGTTGCCCTCTTTCCCTTTTCGGCCCGTCGGCCCATTCCCACGAACAAGTCTGGCCTACCTCCCTCGCTCCCTTCTCCGTTGAGTCGCCGGCCCGATTGGCGCCGCCCATTGTGGGAAGTCCATTTCACGTCCCTCCGCCCGCTTCTTTGGGCCGTCGGCCGATTGGCCCATCTCCCTCGCAAAAGTCTATTTTTGAATCCCTCCTCGTCTCTTTCCTCGTTGGACCATTGGCCCATTAACTTTTCCCAAGGAAGTCCAGTTCACCTCCTCGGCCTCTTCCCAAGTCCAAATTACCTCCCTTGGCACATTTCCATTTCCCTTTTTGCACAAGTCTAGTTTACCTCCCTCTCAGCCCAATTTTTCCCCTTTCCCCTGCAAAGTCCATTTCACCTCCTTTTTCTCTCCGATTCGCCGACACTTGTGTCGCCAACGCGTGGGCCCCTTTTGTTTGGCCCGATCCTCACCCAGACCACGTGGCCGCCCGTGGCTTTGCCGCGTTGGCGTCCACGTCGGCGCTACCTTCTCCCGTCCATCCGCCGTGGCCGCCACGTCGCCGCCAAGTGGTGCGTCCGCACCGGTGCGTGCCTGGACTTGGTCCACCGTGGACCGGCCGCCCATTTGATCCGTTGACACGTGGGATCCGCCGTTCCGGCGCCGATTCCCTTTGATGATGTCAGCGTAGTCCTTTACTTTGTAAAATTATTTAATAATTGCGCAATAAATCGATTTAATTTCCAGAAATTGACTAAAATGGCTCAAAACTTCTAAAATTCATATCTAATTCATACGAACTCCAAATTGAGCCATTCAACTTGCAAAATTCATCTAAAATTGAGCTCTACATGTTTGTTTACTTTTTATGTACTGTTTACTTGGTTTTTATTAGAGTTTTTTCTCGTTTTGCATGCCAGCTTGTAGATTTTGCCGTTTCGGAAGTTCGCGCTCGCGAGAAAAGGAGTCCGGAAGATTGTTTGAAGAAGCAAGGCAAGTCACACATTCCCCTTGAGCATGTTGTACCCATTTTACGAAATGTTTTACGTTTGCAAATAAAGTGCATGTTTTGCTAATTATATGGGAACAGGGTTTACCTATCCGTCCGCTTGTGCCATGTTTACTTGTTAAACCGTCCTTTGTTAACTGTGGGTGATAATTTGACTAGCATAAGTCACTTATGTTGACTTTGCTAGAATTATATATGCTTAGCCATGTTTAATTACCACTAGCTCATTTAATAGGATAATTATACTATTCACATTAGCTTCTAACGAGCGGTTCGCTCGAGACACCGGACCATGTTTTGTTGGTCGTAATTATCCAACTAAAATATGACTTAATGGTGGGCTGTGGGTGCATGGTTTTTGTTTGTCGCGCCCATGGCAATTAAGGACCGGTTCATGGGAAACCCTGGAAGAATAACAGTGCTTACCACAGGTAAGAATGGGCAACTGCTGGATCTGTAGCATAGCTCTTCCCTAGCTAACACTCCTCGGCAAGGGTGGGCGTGATGGAGTTGGGTCGGCCGGGGTATACCGGTTGATCGGCTACCGGATTTACCGCGGCACAAGGGGGGCTGCCCACTGCTGGTTAAGGGAGAGGGGGGCGAAACCTGAGGTGTGGTGCGCTTGGTTAGGGGGAGTTATGTGAAGGATCTTGTCACGATCACTCGCCATAGTGACATGTCTGCGTGGACACGGTCACATGACGATGGATTGTGTCTTGTGGGTACAGTTGCGCACCTCTGGCCAGAGAAAAACTATTCGAATAGCCATGCCCGTGGTTATGGGCGATCAACCAGATTCACTGTGATTAGTCCCACATGCTTAATTAATTTGACTTAATGAACTGGTGTAGTTCAGGTGGAATGGTTGGGCCTGTTCAACGTGGTTGTAATGTTGTTTAGTGAAGATTTAATCCTGTCATAATTAAATAACTGTTTACTGTTTTAAAATATAAAGATTTGCAACCGCTTTTCTGCAAATAGCCACAAGCCTCCCTCGGTCTCCCCTTTGCACGTTTGCATCTTTGGTGTGGCTTGTTGAGTACGGTGGTTGTACTCAATCTTGCTATTTTTCTCCCTTTTCAGAAGTTTAGTACTTCTGAGTTGAAGATGAAGTTAGAGGACTAAGGCTCAGACCCCAGTTGAGTTCGCCTGTGGAGTGGAGCTGAAGCCCCGCTAGGATCGCCTCTTTCCGCTGCTGTTTTTTTTCGGTGTGAGGACTAAGTGCTTCTGTTGTAAGTATTTATCGCTTTATTTACGTTTGGATCTGTTTATTGATTTGTCATTTTGTGTATCCTGGTTGATGCCTGGACAGGGACTTAATACACAAAATGGTCTAGAAATTTAGGAAAATTTCCGGGCGTGACAAAAATCCTAGAAGGTGGCATGACGTTCTTTCTGAAGCTTTATGGGCTCATCGGATATCCAAACATGGTGCTACACAAGTGACACCGTATGAGCTAGTTTATGGACAGGAGGCCGTGTTGGCAGTGGAGGTAAATATGCAAGCTCTTAGAGTGGCCAGACTAAACGGGTTGTCGGCTACCGATTATAGAAACGAGGATATGATAGACGATGTTTCGGAAGAGAGATTAAGAGCTTTAAGAGCGATTGAGAGAGAAAAATTGAGAGTAGCCAAGACCTATAATAAAAAGGTAAGGAAAAAATCGTTTCAAGTAGGTGAGTTAGTGTGGAAAACGATTTTGCCCATTGGTACTAGGAGTAGTAATAAGTTTGGCAAGTGGTCGCCGAGCTGGGAAGGTTCGTATAAAATTGTAGAAATTGTCCCTGGAAATTTATATTTTGTGCAGTCTTTTGGAGGGAGAGAAGTTGCCTAAAGCTCTTAACGGAAGTATTTTAAAAAATATTATCCTAGTGTATGGCAAGAAGCTTGATTATCTCAAGACCAATACTGTGTTTGGATTATCATTTTGAGAGGATGTTCGTAGATTGGCTTAGAACCGGTATCATGCATGTTTAAATATCGTCTTGAGTGTCGATTTTTATAGTGTTTTCGGTAAAAATTATCACATTACTCGTATCGAAAATAGGGGGCCATGTGCTAATGGTGTAATTTGGCCTATTGTTAGTGTCATCTGGGCAGGCCAGATTATTTTGTTTATGGGTTTTACTCGTTGAAGCAGTTGACTTGAGCGATGGTAAATCTATGTGTAAGGACATGGTGCATCTGGTCATGTACAGAGTTGTTGGGTGCGTTTAGCTTGGCATGGATGTGTTTGGCACTATCTGAATTTTTGCTACAGCCAAGGAGGTCTAGTGTTGGTACTGTTAGCATGCAGGAACTGCTACGAAGACTTTAAAAGCTTTATAGATTGATTTTATGCAGATGAGGCTGTAGCGGTGGAGCATGGATGGTTGCATCGTGCTGGACATCTGGTCACAAGGAATCATACATGAATTGCATTGCACACTGCAAATGACAAGATTTTGAACCAGGTGCAGACAAGGCAACCAGGCAATGTGAAGGATGGAAGCTGACGCCCGGTTCTCCTGACATGCGACAAAGCCGGATGATTAGAGATACTATGTGAGGTTTTTTTGGTAATGGATTTCTTTAGATGGAATCGTATTATTTTAGCAGATTTCCTGGATCATTTAGTTGTAAGTCATGCGCGTTGGGTATTCTTATATGTATTAGGATATTAGATCAAGGAAGTCTCTCGAATAATTTTCCAAGACATCTGTCATTTTTCTCTTGAATTTACTACACTTTTGTTTCTCTTCCTCGATCTTTAATGGTTTGCGTTGAAAATCAGTCGGGATTTTCCACGAAAGCGAAAATCTTTGGTATTTTGTTTGAAAAGTATCGTCGTCACGAAAGTATGGCAATATCATTCTTGCTAGGTGAATTAGTTTTACGTGTCAACAAGGGTTCCATTGAGTTTAATAAAATATCTCACTGTGGTTATGCATTCCATATGGCTGCGATTGGATTTGCTAAAACTTTGGATAAAAGATAAAGATATTCGTGCACGTTTTTCAAACTGCTAAACGGTATGTTTCGTGCGAAAATTTTCTATATGAAAGTTGTTCTAAAATATCAGATAAATTTATTTTTTAAGTTTGTAATAATTAAAATTTAATTAATCGCACGTTAAGATCACCTCGTTTTACGTGAAACACTTAATCTTTATCTTTATCTTTATTTTTAAGAGATTCAAACACCACATCTAACTAACCCAGCGGTGAGAGAACCCCAGCCTAAACATTAACTGCTCCAAAAATCGCCAATCCACTCGATCGTAAGCCTTCGACAAATTAAGTTTATAAGCACACGCAACATTTCCAGGCCTTTTGTTCTTCTGGATATTTTTTTTATCTAATCTTGTGATCTTGTCGCAGCTCACAACTATTGCCATCATGTACGCTTTCTTTGGCCCAAGGAAGGATTCAGATTATAAGCAAATCTCAAAACCAAGTCCGATTCTGTTGCCAATTTTTCCGAGCAATGCAACTAAGACAATAGTTTATATTACTAATGTTTAAAGAACTCTGGTGCATGGTGGGTTCTTTACCCTACTTTCCTAATTCACGTCTTTCTTTTTTCGCGCGCACGTTTTTCAAACTGCTAACGGTGTGTTTTTTTTAAAAAATTTTTATACGAAAGTTGCTTTAAAAAATCATATTAATCTATTTTTCAAAAAAAAATAGTAACACTTAATTAATCATGTGCTAATGAGTCGTTTCGTTTTTCGTGCGAAGAGAATTTTCTCCCAACCCACCAAAAGAACGCACCCCTAATGTATATAGGTATCCATAAGATGACTCCAAAATATGTTCTAATTCTAGCTACCTAAACTAGTGCAATCATATCTCCACCGTTGTAATTTAGACCCGTCACAATCTAACGGTATATTTTTTTCTGTGATTTAACGAGGTAATTTATACACATCTACAGCAATCGTGATGTTCTTTCTTGAGCTAATATAAATAGTATGATAGATAGATATATAAACTAATTTTCCCCATCTCCACCCCAACAAATCTTTTCCTGGATTTACCATGTCCAGTAACAGTCACCTCGCGGGCTGACAGCTGGACCTTATCCCTCTCCTAAACCCAAACCCCCCCCCCCCCCCCCCCGACCTTTTCTCTTTCCTCCCTCCGGCCGCTGCGGCGCCCCTCCCCTCTCCAACAATGGCTTCTTGCGCTCTCTTCCTCTCTACCCCGCGACCCCCTCCTCCTCTCGTCGCCGCGCACCGCCGCCCTCCCCTCGCGAGCCGCTCAGGCCTCCGCCGCCGGGAGGGTTGCCCCTGCAGCTGCGCCGCCTCCTCTTCCTCCTCCGGTCGTGCCGGTCCTCAGGAGCGCCCGCCCAGGCCTCGGCAGCAAAAGCAGCGGATGCAGCGTCCCGGCCGCGGCGAGGCCATCGACCCAGTCGGCTTCCTCGCCAAGCACGGCATCTCCGACCGCGCGTTCGCGCAGTTCCTCCGTGACCGGTACGTTCTCCGAGCGTCTGGTATGGCAGGGTGCAACCTCCGGTTTCCCCTCTGCTAAATTCGTTGTAACTGGTCGACTGATGCCTTGACGGGGTGTTTGTACGCATCTCCTTCCATATATTGCTGACAGATTTGCCTGATTTTCCAAAATGGATGGGATTTTTGTATGCATTGACTAGCTAATTCCCCCTACCGTCAGAAACAGGAGGTAAAAATGGTTGTGATTTTGGCAAGAAATCGTTGAATTACTTTCTTGGTAGGGTGGGTTTGATTTGCGTGACTAGTTATCCATCAGAAAAAGAGGTGGTACTCTTTTCTTTTTTTTTTTTGCAAATGAGCATAGCTAGACGTACGCTGGCTACTTCTATGATGCTCGTATGATTCGGTAAAGGTGACCCGTGCAGAAGAGAAGAGGTCCGACAAAACACACGAAATTTTTATTTTTGCAGCGTGTTGAGACAGCAAGAGAGGAGGCATGATCCACATGCATCCATTGGAGGGATTTTTTTTTGCATGCGGTGAGGGAAAGTGGGCAACAGCTAACAGTCATTCCAACTTCTTGGTGGTGCTGGCGAAGTGGCAAAAAAACCCAGCTTCTTAGCACCAGAATTAGGTGTCTGCTTGACAGGCTGATGGGAGTTTCATGGTTTCAAATTAGGTGTTGAACTGTAGATAGAATTATGGAAGGAGGGGCAAGGTATGGAGATGAACCAGAAGGTTGATGAAGTACAGCCAGAAAAACAAGGAGCTCTGATGAAGTATACACTACGAAAAGGGAGACAAGGAAGCCAGGAAGGAGACTAGCTGCTAAGCATGCAACAGACCAGCCTAAATATAGCAGTTTGTGCATTGATTCCATGATAGAACCCAATGTGTGCATCATAAAAGCATCGTATCAGTAGGATCATATGTGAACAGATTCTCTCTTCTTATCTCGCTTTTTATTATTAGGTACAAAGCTTTGAAAGACCGTCGATGGGAGCTGCACTCTCGTCTAATTGATCTGAAAGAGGCATCTTCTGGGTAATTATCCTACCATCTTGGCATCTGGTTTTGTTATCATTCTCGGGTTCTTTGGTAGTGTGATGTGCCCATTGGCCTGTTCGTGCTTCTTTTTCTTTTTGCTGATATAGGTTTGAGTTAATGGGCATGCATCGACATCGGCAGCACCGCGTGGATTTCATGGAGTGGGCACCAGGTATAGATTATCTTGGAGTCAGGTCTGCATTGTTAGTCTGTTATACGGCCATAATTAATACTCTCTCCAGTCACAAAAGAATGTCATCTTAGGATGTATGCTATCAACACAACTTTGACAATATGTACTGTTTAAAATGTAGGTTTTTGGGCAGATGAAAATGATATAACCAAGTTTGTCATAACAAAAGCTTTTATTATATTACAACTGTCTTAACTTCTTTTTAGATTTATGCAAAAGAACTAAATATTTAAGATTCTCATTGACCATTAAAAGTCCAAGGCAACATCCTTTTTTGGCTGGATGGAGTAACCTTAAATCTTGATATACGTGTATGAAGATAACAAACAAAAAGCATGTTTAACTAAATTTACAAGATGATGTGAAAATTGTCATGGAGCTATTTACAACTCTTGCGCGTAATCCTTTGCTCTTCTGAACAAAATGACGATTGCATTTTGCTGCTATGTCCCCAGCAGAACCAGCAACACACAAAGGCTGTCATGATCATGCGTATTTACAATTGTAATACATCAACATGCAATCTGTTACGGCCCTGTTTCAAAGGTCTGAGGATCAAAATAGGCAGCTCGTCCTTGGTTCGCTGGCCAGAGCTTCTCCCTCCACATTGTCTCTTAAGATTCTGCTGATCTAGACTGGACTGGGTCAGTGGTCTAACCGATGGGTCAACAGTCGGATCTCATGAGCCATACAGTACTTTTAAACAGATTTTAGAGAATATTAGCCTAGTTGGTTATCCAATGCAGCATGAAGCAACAGGTCTTGGATTCGAACCGAGCCTCAGACGTAATTTGTAGATGCTCCACATGCTGCATCTGATATTGTGGGTCGGCAGAAATGACCTCTCTGTTTGCTTGGGTGAAAAAAAAGCCAGCGGTTGAACCGGGATTTTCCCGGGTCAACTGCACAAATGGTCCTGATTACTGGACTGGCCTAATCTGGGCCATC
This sequence comes from Oryza officinalis, assembly GCA_008326285.1. Classification (NCBI taxonomy): domain Eukaryota; kingdom Viridiplantae; phylum Streptophyta; class Magnoliopsida; order Poales; family Poaceae; genus Oryza; species Oryza officinalis. The sequence goes on along the minus strand of BDMV01000008.1, from coordinate 34,068,294 downwards.
ATGTTGGTGTGGCTCTTATAACTATGCCTATTAGAGCAGGTACAATAGGGCTGTACCAGCCGGCGATAGTAGGCCATGTCGATTTTGATGGTGAGCTGGAGGGGAGAGGGAGCACAAGCCGGCGACTAATTAGTCACCGGCTGCTCGCGCGCTTCTTTAGACGCATTAAATTATCGCCCAGTGCAGCCCATGCTGATGCTGCAATCCGTGTGGGCTCCGGGCAGCTGACGATGCCAAGTCGGCGGTGCCACTACCTCGGACCGGTCTAGCGATGTTGGCAAGCAACAAGAGAATGGAATAATTATCTAAAAAACAAGAGAATGGAATCTTGAGGAAGAACTGAAGAAGAAGTCGACCAGTAAAGAAGATGCGCTGGATCTGAGATAGGAAGGCCACCACGAGGTTGAGAGAGCTGGGTAATCCAGAGCTTTGGAGCTCGGCGGCGCACACCCAAGCACTTGGCAGCGTGTTCGTCCCATTCGTTATTGAGCTCGGTGATTGCGCATGGCCCATGCTCCACGGAATCTCCAGCTCTATGGCGCTGGGCTCGGCCCCTGAGCTTGTCTGTGGCGTTCTTGTCTGTCCTCTGTCTCTCAAGATCCGTGCTCCAAAATTGCTCCGATGAGCCTGTAACTTGTTTGTACTGCTGGGATGGGGAAATAAAGCAATGGAGGTAGAAAAAGAGAAATGGAAGGAAAGATGGAGAACGTGGGGAATGTGGGCCCATAAAGTATAGGGAAAAGTCCGAATTAACCCCCTAAACTATTGAGTAAGTACGAATTACCCCCTGGACTTGAAAACCAGACATCTTTCACCGTTGACTATTAATATCGGACAAAGAACACCCCTGAGCACTGTTTTGGAGCGGTTTTGACCTGAGATTGCACTCGTGGTGTCAACGTGGCAATCCAGTCAGGCAAAAAAATAGAAAAAAATCCATGGACCCACTTGTCATCTCTCCCTCAAGATATCCCCTCCCCTTCCCTCTTTCCCCTGCTCTCTCTCTCGGAGAGGTGAACGTGTGGTGGGGAGCCGGCGCTCACAGCTGCTTGCGGTGGCGGGGGAGCCGGGAGGCGTCCGCGGCGGCGAGGGAGCCAGAGCTCCGAGCTCACTAGGAGGCATCCATGGCGGCGGCAGAACCGGAGCTTATGAGGAGGCGTATGCGGCGGCGGGGGAACCGGGAGGCGTCTGTAGTGGCGAGAGAGCCGGGAGGCGTCCTCTCGAGTTCCTCCGCCTCCGCCGCTCGAGTTCCGCTGCCCCCTTGCTGTGCAGCGGCATGTCCGACGCTCGCCGCCCCCAACCGCCTTTGCCATTGAGATCCTTCTCCCCGCCGCTCAAGCTCCGTCGCCCTGTCGCTGTGCAGTGGCGCCTCCGCCGTCGAGCTCGTCTGCCCCGCCGCTCGACGCTTCGATGCTCCGCCGCTGCCGCTGCCTCCGCCCCTGCCCCTGCCTGCCGCCTACTCGGCTCCCCCTCCTCCGTTGCCTACCTGTCTCTGCGCACGCCGCAGTCCTCGGCTCCCCCTTCGCCCCTGCCCCCGCCCGCTGCCTACTCGGCTCCCCCTCCGTCGTTGCCTCTCGATTGATAGAGAGAGATGGAGGTGAGGAGAGGGAGAAGAGAGAGATAGAGGTAAGGGGTAAGAGATAAGAGAGGATGAGAGACTGTCAGGTGGCCCCCACCGATTTGAAAAAAGAATTGCTGACTGGACTGCCATGTAGGATCAAAACCATTCCAGATTGACTCAGGGGGGTAATTCGTCCGGTATTAATAGTTAAGGGTGAAAGACATCTGCTTTTCGGGTTTGAGGGGGTAATTAGTACTCACTTAATAGTTTAGGGGGGTAATTCGGACTTTTCCCTAAAGTATATGTTGGATATTGTGCTAGAGCTAGCTGTTGGAGTAGTTGGCTGTATGAATATCTATAGCTGACATGGAAGTACCACACTGCCACGCAGACTATTACAGTAAATAGCGGGCTATATTATTAGACTTGCTCTTAGAGAAGTGGGAAAAACTACAGGATTTACATTATTCTTTTCTTCCTCAATGAAAAGGAAAGCATCCTGCATACTATGCAAAAAGACAACAGCATCCTAAAGAACTATGAGATAACTTAATGATATAAACGTCATAGTTTTCTTTATTGTACTAGAAAGCTTGAAATGCTCATTTAAGCAATACCTACTGTTTTGGGTTTCTTTCAATTGTCTTATCCTCCCCAAATTAGGTTTTCCCTTTGTATCTACATTACTAACAACTACTCCCTCCGACCCTAAAAAACTCTAGTTTTAGCCTAAGAATTTGTCCCACAAAGACTTTATTTTTAGGGTGGGGTCCACTAGAACTCTTTAATGCTACTTCATCCTTTTCTTCTCGTTTTAGCCATCATACCAGTAGAACTCCTTCCTCCTCATTTTCTCTCTGCATTAATGAAGGGCATAGTAGTCTTTTAACCTCCTACTTAATCTGTCTTTGACTAGCCAAAACTACAATCTTTTAGGGATGGAGGGAGTATCTCTTTTTTCATGCACCGTTTTTACCAACATGAACATCTCTGCCACTTTAAAGATATAATCTTATGCGACAATCAAGATGCTACTCTGTGATTTATAATTGATATAGTTCTGGGTGTCATGTCCTGTTTGTGATTCTTTTTTGTTTTAACATTAAACTGAGTACTTGTTACATTTATTTACAGAAAATTGTAATGTCATGTAGGTGCTCGTTATTGTTCTCTAGTTGGTGATTTTAATCAGTGGTCAACTACTGAAAATTGTGCACGAGAAGGTCATTTGGGACATGATGATTTTGGATATTGGACTATCATACTTGAAGATAAACTTAGGGAAGGGCAAGAACCAGATGAATATTATTTCCAAGAGTACAACTACGTGGATGATTATGACAAAGGTGACAATGGTGTTGATGTGGAAGAATTGATCCACAGAATGAACGAAGAGTATTGGGAACCTGGAGAAATTAAGTCACAGAAGTCTCGGTTAGAGGTGGTTGCTAAGCTATATGAGCAAATGTTTGGTCCAAATGGTCCACAAACAGAGGAGGAACTAGGTGACATACCTGATGCTGAAACAAGATATAATGAGTGGAAAGCCTTGCAGAAGGATGCTTCAGCAAGTTCGTTGCCTTGCTATGATATCATTGATAATGGGCAGGAGTTCGACATTTTCAATGTTGCAACCGATCGAGTGTCATTTGAAAAATTTCAAGGAAAATCACCACCTCTTGCTTACTGGGTTGAAATGAGGAAAGGGCGAAAAGCATGGTTGGAGAAATATGTTCCAGCAATTTCTCATAAAGACAAGTACCGTGTTTATTTTAATACTCCTGATGGTGGTTTGGAACGCATTCCTGCTTGGGCTACTTACGTTTTTCCAGGTTCTCCCAACTTATCATTGTAATGATATTCTTCTATTATTATAGATTGGCTTGCAATACATGTATTGTCATTGTTACTGTAAGTACTGCTGTTTGTCTCGGTACAATGCTGACTTAAGTGAAAAGGTAGTAAATGACAATATGGATTTAGTAAAAGATGGTGTCACATTTATTTTTATTGCTAGATCTTCATAAATGGCTACAAGTTTATTAATGATTATTATCATTGGTAATCATAAGGTTTATTGTGATAAGCTAACATGATTGCACAAGTTGCATGTTGTTTTTCTTGCAAAGATTTTTCTTTAGTTTGTAATATTGTTAGTTCTACTTTAAATAGCTCTTGCACTTTACGCATACATTATTAGATTATCTTGTTAAATGTTAATGCCATCTTTACTTGTCGAGCTCACAGCTCTTGTGTTCAATTTTCCAATCCAGGTTAAATAATAATTCAAAATTCTAGTTTTTGTGTAGATGCTGAAGGGAAGCAGTCCTATGCAGTACACTGGGAACCTCCTCCAGAAGAAATTTATAAATGGAGATTTGAACGGCCAAAAGTCAAAGGTTCACTTAGGATATACGAATGTCATGTTGGAATAAGTGGATCGGAGCAAAAAATATCGTCATTTCAGGAGTTCACATCAAATGTATTTCCTAACCCCTGCCTTTCGGTGTTTTGTGGTCACTCTTAACTTCATTATCAACTTTTGTTTCTTCCATTAGGTCCTACCTCATATAAAAGATGCTGGCTATAATGCTATTCAATTGATTGGAATTGTGGAACACAAGGATTACTCTTCTGTTGGCTATAAGGTGAGAATTTACCGATTTGAACAGCATATTGTAATAATATACAATATTTCTCTGTGGTCTTTTTCTGTAGCAAAGATTGGAGTTCAACCACTCGGTAGCAATAATATCACAGAATATAACCCCATAATGGATTCTATCAAACCTTCTCTCCAACCCATCATGCGTGTAATACTTATACTTGGGTGGAATCTTGTTAAACCATCCTTTTCCTTGTTGCCATGTAATTGTTTACCCATTCTTGGTACCATTTTCTCTGCAATGCCAGGTAACCTTGTTCCTTCTGTCAGGTAAACACTTTACTGCTTTGAGTAAGCTATCACAAACTGCAAGTCAACTCAACTGGAGTTCCAACAAGACTACAATGGCTACCCTTGCCCAAATGGAAGTTAAATTCAATGAACCATTAAAATGCTGGCTATGCTGATCGCCAATAAAATCAAACTAAATGTGGTGTAACCTTGATTCTACAATGGGAGACATACTTATGGTTTACAACTTTACACTTAACTACACTGAGCAGAGCGATGTACTTTGTAGTCCAAAACTCCAAATATATCTAAGTGTCTGGGAATATATACAGTGCAAATGAGATTTTTGAAATATATTCTGATCCACCATACAGTCAGACAATAATAATTAACATCGTAAACTTTTACAAACTAATATACATAGCATCTAATGATGCTTCAGATAATTTTCTAGCTTTCAGGAGGTTTCAGGAATTATGGAGGAAAAAAAACTATTCGTTGTAATCAGAGAATTTATGTTGTTAAAATAACTGGCACATTGATTTTTCTCCGATGTAGAATTACCTCCAGAATCTACACTGTAAATGATTACTGCATTTATAAACAATAGAAATCTCCCACCGTATTCAACTCTTTTTAGAAGATTCCATTTCTGTATAGTTGCCTTAGAAGAAATGCATTGTATTTGCAGGTCACCAATTATTTTGCAGTCAGTAGCAGATTTGGCTCGCCAGATGACTTCAAAAAACTAGTGGATGAGGCACACGGTCTGCTTCTCAAATAATTATTTTGAGCAACAATGGAAATTCACACAGTATTTTAAAAACTCATGCTTATTCATGTGGTGGTCCTGAGCTTACTGCACACATTATATTTGAGGCAGGCCTTGCACAAAACGTTCTTTCCATTAAAATATTTTCTGTTTTCTTGCTTTTGGCAAAGTTGAATTTCCAGGTCATAGTAAAAAGAGAGTATCACATTATGGTATGTCAAGTGTGCTACTAGGTAGTGCAAAGTGCAGTTTACTCTAAAAATAACAATGAAGTCTTTGTGTTTGATATCTTCTTGGTGCTTTTCCTGCGTTCTGTTATGCATGCAAGTTTGAAATATCACGAGTGGCATATCTGTAGCAAATTCTCCTATAATTTGGTAGCACTATATTATGAAGTGAAACAGTCACTAGAATTAACATCTGTGCCTTTTCACATCCTTGTGGTTTGCTCAGGCCTTGGATTAGTGGTGTTTCTTGATATTGTCCACTCCTATGCATCAGCAGATGAATTGGTTGGCTTATCCCTGTTTGATGGTTCTAATGATTGTTACTTCCACAACGGTACGTAACTTTATATCTACTGCTTTTTGTTCCTGATTGTAAACTTTGTTTTACTGAGGATTGTATGGAGAATTATATGTAAACTCTTTTTCTGCTTTTTTTATTGTATTGTTTCAACTTGTAAATAATAAGTTTTCATGCACCATGTTTGCTCTACAGCAAATGTCTGACCACGACTAAATGAGTTCAACTTAATAAACTCAAGAAGGACCATGATCCTTGCTCATAGGAGCCAAATTTACAGTTTTGTGTAGAAACATTTATTGGTTGGTTGAACTGCTTAATATGAAGAAAGCATCCTGTTCTTGTAGACCAAGATTAACTTGATAAATAATTGGGTAAATTGGATCCATGTAATTGTAAATTTGCCTATTCAGATAAATGCCATTACAATTCGTCTATTTGTAGCCGTGCCATTGAAATTTTACAAAATTAGGACCATGCCACTGCCGTCATGTTTTTCATCCATCTCCTTTTTTTCCGTTTTCTTCCTTCTTTCTCCCGTCTTCTTCCCTCTCCTCTCCTCTTCCTTGTTCGTGCCAAGCAACGCTCGACGCGGCGAGGGCCAAGGAGGCGGCAGCGACGACCAGGGGTGCGGTAGCGACGGTCCCTCCCGGATCTGGGGTGGCCGGGGACTAGGAAGGCAGCGCTCACATAGGCCTGGCCCGGCCGAGCGTGGGGTGGTGTCTAGCTCAGGTTGCCAGAGGCGACGGCTTCAAGGCGCGCGTGCTAGGTGTCGGTGACCTCGAAATCTGGGAGCGACATGGTGGTCTCCTCCGCTTCCGCGCTCATTGGTGGGTGACCACCTCCGCTTCCATGCTCATTGGCGGGTGACCTATTCCAGCGTCGACAAGGAAGGGGACGTGTCGGACCTCATGCCGTGGCCGCTCGTCTTCGATCTTCTCCCACTGGCCGAAGAGGACAGGGTTCACCGTCTGGATCTGCCAGCACGGATGGGAGTGAGTCGACGACAATGACGACGGTGGTGGCTCTTGAGCCCTCGCGCCCCCAGCCTACTCGAGCTCAAGCTCGCTGCCATCTGCCCCGAGCTCCTTCCACCGGCCAAAGAGGATGGGATTTGCAAGATCAAGCTTGGTGGAGGAATCGATGCCGCAGGAGCAAAGGTGGAGGGCAAGGGTCCCCGGCCCCATCGACCGCCACCCTCTTCGCCCTACCCCTTCCCCTTCGACTGTTGTCACTGCTGCCGTGGAGCTCCTCCTCCCCCAGGGCGCCAGAGCTTGCCAGCCAGCATGGTCAACACAAGAAGATGGGAAGAGAGAAGGAAGAGGACAGAAAAAGGAGATGGATGGAAAACGTGATGGCAGTGGTCCTAAATTTTTAATATTCCAGTGGCACGGCTACGAATAGATGAATTGTAATGACATTTATCTGAATAAGCACATTTGCAATGGCACGGATCCAATTTACCCTAAATAATTTGGTCCAACAGCAGTAGTAAAACAATAGCAGTCAACATCTAGCATAATATATGATAGGCTACATTGGCCATACACAGGAAAAAATATATGCAATTTCCTTTCAACTTGATATTCATATTGTATATTTTGCATGAATTTAATGATTAGTTGGTAGCTGTTTGACCTGATTTGTGCCCTGTGTGGTTGCCTGTTGATATGGCCAACTGATTGGTAGAAGTGACATACTGATACTGTTAAGTAAAAGGCCCATGACGTTTGTACTGGCATGCCTAGCATTAATGTTGAATGCTGCATGTGGTTTGACATATTGTATTACTTAAATTTCGTATGTTCTACATATCTTACAAGTAAATCCTCCCTAAGACTCTTTTTTTTATGCTTCTTTGCTACTACAACATCCTTGTTGTAATTGATCCTTGGCAGGAAAACGAGGGCACCACAAATACTGGGGTACCAGAATGTTCAAATATGATGATATTGATGTTCTACACTTCTTATTGTCTAATTTAAATTGGTAAAATCTAAGCATATGCTTTCATGCTGCAGTCTTACATTCCAAATACTATAAAAAATTGATTCTTTTCAGTTCTATAATCTACCAGTAACTTAAGGACATCTGGCTAATTTTACTAGGTGGGTCACTGAATACCGTATTGATGGATTCCAGTTTCACTCACTGCCTTCTATGTTATATACTCATAATGGCTTTTCTACTTTCACTGGTGCCACTGAAGAGTAAGTTCTACGTTTTCACGATTTTCCTAAAACATTAGTCAATACATTTCTGCATTATGTTGATGTTCTACAATTTTCCAGAACCATATCTGCTCTTCATAATCTTAAATTCTTAATTGTAGGTATTACAATCAATACGTCGACAAGGATGCGCTGATATATTTAATTGTAGCAAATGAGATGTTGCATGAGCTTCATCCAGATATTATAACAATAGCTGAGGATGTAAGTTGTTGTTATACTTGGTTTCTTTTCCTGTAAATTTATGTTCATGTCACATAGTTCTCAGTTTTAGATATGCAGTTTGGTACTGAGATATAGTTATCACCAATGTGCAACTTGGTACTGGCCTTCGGTTGCAACTATTGTAACACTGAGATGCCTGTCTAACAGAGTCATAGGCATACATGCTTTCTGTTTAGTGACTGTATGTCGCTATTTCTACCTATTAAAATGGATACTATTTGCAATTTCCCAACTGATATTGTGTTAGTTTGGCATGTGTTGCTCCTTCAGTTTTTTACGGTGTTTTGTTTATATAGGCAACATTTTATCCTGGGCTATGTGAGCCAACCACTCAAGGCGGATTAGGATTTGATTACTGGGTCAATCTTTCAATTCCTGAAATGTGGTTGTGGCATCTTGAAAATGTTCCTGAGCAAGAATGGAGCATGAATAAGGTCTGCATGCTATCTAAATATTTTTGCATGCCATCATTTGTGTGGCAAGATGTCTTGGGAATTCAGCATTTCAGTTTATGCATTATTTTCCTTATGGAATTCCATCTCGATGATTATATGCCAGGATAATGGTTTTCCGAATCTCCAATTATAGCTTCCCTGCTTTTGTTATTGTTGAAGTATCATATTTCTTATCCAATGACTATCTTGGACTATGCTATCACAGATTATGAGAGTACTAGTAAACAACAACAGTAATATGCTATCATACGTCGAAAATCACAACCAGGTGATACTATTTGCCTAATGTTTTTATCTGTTGCTTCTAATTATATCATGTTATTATCAGTGTAATCTCTTCTTACTGAAAGAAACAGCCCAGATCCTGCACTTGGTTGAGAAAACATATAATGTTAATATGTTATTATATCATGCTTAGAAACGACAAACTTCTATTTCACCATAGAGATGTAATATTTTTTTACCGAGTCACTTTCTGAGAAACTTGACCAATTTGATTAACTGTGTATAGTCATTTTGCTACTAGCATATGGTTGTCATTTTTATCCTGGCATATTGGCCTTAATTGCAATAAAAGTCTCAATCATTTCACTAGTGATAATTCTTGTATATTGACACTTTTCCTCATTTCCTTAAATTTAGAGATTTGTTCAATTATCTCTCTAGGGCATGGTTTTTTGCCTGAACGTACCTTATAATGACATATGCTGGTGCTCTTTTTTTAAGATGCATATTTTGGTTCTCTCTGCTTAGACATTGCTGAATAGCTGTATCATAATATTGTGAGATTGGTTTGAACAAGTGCATGGGCAGATGTGTAAATTCATGCTTCATTGTCTTTTGTACTGATACTATGCTTGCATAATGCATATATGTCCATGAATTTCAGAATCCTAGTTATGTTTTTTCGAATCCAAATCAAATATGTTAGTTTATGGGGGTACACTCTACCTGGTTTTCTGCATACTGCTTCTTTACTTTATCGGAATCTTTAGATGTGTGTTCATTCATGAAAGCCAAACTGAAACATTTGAGAAATCTATTCATTATTTATTTTCTCACCAAACTTTGTGATTAGGTTCTCACATCTAATATTTTGGTACAGTCAATATCAGGGCGGAAATCTTTTGCTGAAATAATTCTTTATAAAGGGAAGTGTTCAAATAGTTCTGCTGACAATGCTTTGATTTTCAAGGCTTCCTCATTGCTCAATGTATGACTATCCCTAACTTTTAATTTTAATATTGTATACTTTGATTCATTATTGCACCTCTTAATTTCTCTGGTATAGCCCCTGTAGGAAATGATGAAAAATATTTAGTTTACATCGTCAGTTCTTTGCATTTGGTTATGGTAGTGTCATGAACCGAATTCATGACAGGGAAAACATTAGTTGGAGGTAGGTCGGACGGCAAGAACATGATAAGGTGGCTTCTCATAGCTGCCCCTAACATATGATACTAATAGATATGCTAACAAACAAGAGATAAGCATTTGATCTGAACTAATTTTAAGATGAGGAAATATCTAGATGAGAAGCATTCTTGCCTTGCTGCATGGCTGGCCCAGTAACTAGGGATACACATAGGTTGACCCGAGGTCCGACCCATGGTACCCATGGTGATAAATTACAGGCCGGGTCAGGCTGACCCACGTATCTTTGCTTGACCCATTGACCCATGGAACCTCATGCATTGACCCATTGACCCTGACCCCTTGTGCATTCAGGCGCAGCAACAGCAAATCAATGAACAAACCAACAGATCCCATGCATGTGAGCAAACCAATTGATGCGGCACGGAGAAATGCTTCTGAAAATCTGATCAGACAAACACAATCCGAGCATATAAACTCATACATAGCAAACCAATTGCTCTGAATTTTTTCACTCAAGAGTGGATCTGAATGCAATCAGATGAAAATCCCCCACTTGACCTATAGCAGATGGAGAACAGTCTGCGCACCTAGCAGTGGCAAATCGATCCATCCGAGCCAACCCTTTCTTCAGTGGTAGCCAGGAATGATGGCGCAGGGGTGAGAACAGCACAGGGATGAGGTGGTAGGAGAAGGCAACGCTGGCCTGCACTGGGAGGTGATGCAGACGGCGGCGACGGCTGAGCATCTGTGTGTACTCGGGAGGCAGGTGGGTCAACCCACCTCTACATGGCCATGGTGGGTTGACCCATGCTGACCCATGAAATTTGATGGGTAAACCCATGTGAGTTTGACCCCATATTTCGTGGGCTGGGTTGACCCAGCCCACGTGCATCCCTACTAGTGACCCGCTACACATAGAGCCCATGCTCCAAGCCTATGACAGTAGCACACTGTTGTGTGTCAGTGCAGATGGTGAACATTATTGGCCACATGCTGGTCAGGTAAGGTTGCCTGAATTATTTTGGCCAACATAATTTTCATAGCCTCAAATCGAACCTAGCTCATCCTCTAAGCAAGCTGCTACTGCTCAGCTGGACTGGTATGAGATAAGGGACCTCTGTGGTTATAGACTTTCTATATTTATTTTATTTTATGACATTCCTTGGCATTGATAAGCAATAAATTTTATGTTCTGCCAAAAATAATCTTCTTTCACATGTTTCAGATAATCAAACTAATTACTTTTACAACGAGTGGTGGTGCATATCTCAACTTCATTGGCAATGAATTTGCACATCCAAAGGTGAGGTACCTACATTACTTTCAGAATTCGACAGCCTTCAATTTCAATTTTGTAAACTTGATCTCTCATTTTTTGCAGTAGACCTTCTAAGCATTTTTGTTAATTATTTCAGAGAATTGAGTTTCCTATGTCAAGCAATGACTATTCCTTCCGCCTAGCTAATCGGCAATGGGAACTACTGGACAAGGGTGTCCATAAACATATATTCAACTTTGACAAGGTATGTAATTACAAGTTAGGAGGCAAGGAAAACAGTCTTTGCTGAAAACATGTGACATCTGTTAACATGTAATCTCTGAATCAGTACTAGTTGTAGTTCAAATCATTCGCAAACATAGCACAACAATGTTTTGAGCCAGCCATTAATAGTTGAAATATAAGATAAATTATTTTTTTATTGTAATATAAAACAAATTCTGAAGAAACTTCAGATTCATTAATAACTTATTCTCAGTATCAAGAACCAGAAAGGACATCCAGGACTTGTTTTTTTTTCTATGCCCTATGAGTCGTACATGGACTGCAATATCTACTATCTACAATGCATTTTAAGAAAGGGGGGGGGGAGTCACCCTTGACGCTTGTGACAAAAAATTCAGACCATTTTGTTCAAAACTTTTCAACTCAGAACTTCTGTTTTGGGGAAAATGCAACAAAAACACAAAAATGTCTCTATGGTCAACCTGTATAGCTCTTTTGCTGTAATGAAGGGTGTTGATTCTTTATACAAATCCAAATATTTTAGGACCCGCTGATAAAGCTGGATGTTCTGAACTACAGTCACTAGTCTAGCTGAAAAGCTTAGCTTGCATTGCATATAGGCATACATATACATGTGGAGGCAGCAGCCACTAGACTTGTTGGCTAAGAAAGCTTACTGTGTAAGACTACTTGACTTGCTGACCAAGGGCCTTTAGCTTACTGATCAAGGAAAAACAGACTTGACTTACTAGCAGGTCTAGCTTTTTGGAGAAGGAAAAAGTTCTACTGACGTATACTATGGTGGTGTTTGAATCTCCCAAAGATATAGATGAAGATAAAGATTAAGTGTTTCACGTAAAACGAGGTGACATTAACGTGGGATTAATTGAGTTTTAATTATTACAAACTTGAAAAATGGATTTATTTAATATTTTAGAGCAACTTTCATATAAAAAATTTCGCACGAAACGCACCGTTTAGCAGTTTGAAAAACGTGCCACGTGAATGAAAACTTTTATCCTGTCGTTTCAGTAGAAACGAACGCAGCCTATGCTTACTAGCTAAGAACTAACACATGACCAATTTCATCCCAGGATATCATGAGCTTAGATGGCAAAGAGAGGCTAATTTCTGGAGGTTCACCCAATGTTCATCACTGTGATGACACTAGCATGGTATGTACATCTTTTGTTAACAGAAGATCAAACCTATTTTACAAACTAATAAAGGTGATGCTTTTTTTCTTCTTTTATTTTGGTAACTTTATCATTTTAATCCTAGTATTAATTATAAACATTCATAATGTTGGATTAGGAATAGAGAAAGCAAATGTGTGAACAGTTGTACCTTTTAGCCCCGAAATGCAATATGTTGTTGCACCAGTTTAAAAGAAGGCAATATCAGTAGAAGAGAAGCACAAAGGTGGGGAAACTCTCCCTACACTTAAAAATGCCCTTTAACAACCATCATCCCTCTAAAATGCAAAGCATATTGCAATACCATTGCATTTGATAGGGTTCCCAATCAACATAAACAATCCGTAGTCCAAATCTTGAAAAATTGAAATTGTTGTTGTTGCGTGCTACTCTTAGAAAAATGTCACGTAGATCTTTTCCACTTCAAAGATTATTGCAGAAACAAACTTGGTGTTCTCCTAGTCCATAAATCATAATAAGATGTTTTACACACTGATTTACCGAGGAGAGTGTTTAACATATACTCAGCTTTCTTTAAAGCTTCCATCCGTAAATTATCTGCTAAATTAGAGTGGGTTAGTATACTCCGTACCAAGTCCATAAGGGTATAAAGTTACACCTTTCAGCTGCTCCATATTATTGAGATTTGTCAGGCATGGAATATGGAGCCACTATTCCATTGTCTTCAAGATACTTAGTCAAAGAGACAGGAATTGTTCATAAGATGCATTTTCCAATGACACAATAAAAAACATCAAGGCCTAACACGGGAACTGAAGCTAAATTCCTTCTCATGGAGGGGACATAGAGAACATTATTTAGATGGAGGATGAAGCTGCTTTCCAAACTCAATGAAAGTTATCCAACAACCTACACTTCAGCCTCTTCACCATTAGCGACTCTAAGCCCTCTCGGGCCCCCCTTGTTTTCACCATTAGTGACTCTAAGCTCTCTCGGGCCCCCCTTGTTATGGTCCTTATTGAATGGAATGCCTGCATAGAGTTAGGGCCATGCACAGCAGCACCGGAATCAACCCACCATGACATGTGGAAAACCAGTATAGTGATATACCATTACCCTTCTTGGGGAGCCACTGATGGAAGCCCGTGCAATCCTTGCAGAAGCGACAGGTCATGACAATTAGGTGTGGCGGGAGACTCCCCCCCCACCCCCCCCACCAACCACCCACCCACCTCCAGGCACAGATTTGTTTTATCCTGCCTTAGGAGAGAAATGCAGCTTCTTCTTAGCCTTGGGCTCCTCTTCAGAGAACTTCCTTTTTGCTTTTCTGTCGCTAACCATAAGAGCCAAATCCCTTCCTCACTTTAATTTATTTCCAAGTTGAGTAATCAACTCACTCATGGACCACTTTTCCTTCTGCATATTGTAATTTATCTTAAATATACCATACTCAGAAGTCAAGGAAATCATAATAAAGTGGAGCAAGAAGCCATGTCGTTCATCTTCATGACATGCTCTCTTATGCTGCAAGAGCCATCAACTTAGTAGTGATCTTCATGATGAGAGTGTTAGCATAAGCTTTTGAGGAGCTTCTGAATTGCTCCTCAATTGAGGCTAGGTAATCGTTATCATTCTTGGACTCAGGAATTGCTCCCTTTAAGCGCGCTGATGGGCCTGCTGCCATCAGCAGCTAGGACAGAGAGGGACAGTCTGCTGGTGGCACAGCCGAGGGCACTTGCATTTGTTTTGGTTCTCAGCTTATCATGTGTGTCAACTGGTAGCATAGAGGTTGGAGTGGGTTGCAGCGTCCAGCGAGCCGTGTCGGACAGGCAGCTTAAAACCCACATCCCTGAATGTGTGTTTTTAGCCATATGATTTTGTGGGATTTCTTTGCACGGGTGGCTGGCAGGTCAGCAAAGTGGCTGCCCTACTTGCACCTGTAGCATCAAGTGGGATGCCCACGACCCTGCAGGTGTGCAGCTTGGTATGTAGGAACTTGAACATGTCAGATTGTTGAGGCGATGTGGGATGCTCACCTGATGTGAATTGGAGCCTGTGGTGGTTGTTGCTGAGCCTGGACCTACTACATCATGAGCCTCATGAACTCTGTGCTGTCATGAAGGACAAAGAGTTCCCCTAGTTCAACAGGGGTGCTGGTAGCAGCTGCTATCCTGCAGCTAGTGACACACTGCTGGTAGCGGCTGACTTTTTTTGCCTGATATTGACTTGAGGGGGTTAAATTGGACTTTTTTCCTTATCTGAACCGGTCTTTGTACTTGAAGGGGTAGAATACTGTCTCACAGGGGATTAAGTAGACTTCTTCCTCGTTTCAACAAAGTATCAATATTCTGGTACCACGTGGTCACCTGAACCGCCTGATGGGGCTTATCACATATGGGTTAAGTACACATGTTGCAGAGGGACAAGAGGGAAAATATGTGGAGGTGCCTAGAGGGAACAAGTACATATTGTACTCTTGAGTTAAATCATGTTATGTCTGCATTCAGTTCATTTTTTTTTGGTGCTAATTATAGTACTCATATTGCAGATCATATCTTTTACTAGAGGACCTTTCCTTTTTGTTTTCAATTTCAATCCTGACGCCTCCTATCAGCTCTATTCTGTTGGTGTGGATGAAGCTGGTGAATATCAGGTAACTGACTTATGCTGTTTGGATGAACTTATTCTTTTGTAAATATGCAAATGGCAGGCACATAAAAAAATGTTGGAGCACCTGACACTTTGATAAACAAAATGAATATGTAAAAATGTAAAAACTACTCGTAGTGATTATTTTTTACCAAAATACTCACTTTTTTTTTACCAAAATACTGCAGGTGAATTTCTACTTTTGTTTCTCCTTACTAGTTTTCAGTTTAAAAATGTAATTCCATAGGGTGACAGGAGAAACTCTATTAACTCTTAATTTTCTATTTTTTTTACTTGTTGGTTTTGTGCTTCATATTTTTTGTGTTTGCACCCAAATGATAGTTTGCCATTTACATTTGTCAGTTGAAACTAATTGACATGGGATGGAATTGTGTGAAAGGACTAAATGCTTATAATCTAGGCTGGATGCATACATCAGAAAACTTTGCCATGATAGTTCATGGCTTGATGCTTTAAATCCTGGACAGTTTGTTTGATGCCTCGAGAAAATCTTGAAATTTTTATTAGCTCATTACTAATGCTGAGAATAAGAACAACTATTAGATTCTTGAAGTACTTCAGTCTGAATTTATTGAACAATTGCGGGTGTGGATTTTGAGAACCAGCAATGGCTTGTATTTTATATCTGTTTGCTTTTTAGAGTTGTGTTCCCAGCACTGATGTTATTGTGTTTCCATCACTTGGCCAGCTTATATTGAACACAGATGAAACTAAATATGGTGGACGTGGGGAGCTGAAGAGCAATCAATATATGAAAAGAACCAGTGACAATAGGTGCTGTTTTTCAGTTTTCATATGATATACATTGTTAGTTTATTATTTTATCTGGACGTATCCATAGTTTGCAACCAAATAAACGTTGTTACTTTCATATAGGGTTGGTGGTTGCCGCAACTCCATGGAATTGACATTACCATCTAGGAGTGCTCAGGTGGGTGGGTGTAAAGATATGTGGTGCCAGAACTCCTTGGAGTTGGTGGTTGCCGCAACTCCATTACAACAGATTTGCTTCTCTTTTAAAAGGACACATATGCTTGCAGGTATACAAGTTGGTACGAATTTTGAGAATTTAGATTCTCAAGGATAGCATTGTTGATAGACCAAGCAATTCATGTCCTCAGAAGACCGAACTTCTCTGTTAATATCTGAACTCTTGCAACTTTAAAGATTCGTATGGCAAAAACTGAGGTATCGGTCCTTGCGGTTTTTCCCCATGTAATTATGATCTGCAAATTGATGAGCTTATTAACAAGGCATTTTACTGCAAACCTCATCCCAGTGACATGGAAACTCACTTCTGTTTTCATATGCCCGCTTCGATTGAATGCAATTCTGACCTTAGCTTTGTCTTAAAGAGAATAAAAGAAAGTAAAACATATTTTTTTCATATTCAAGCATATTTATCCTAAAAAACATGTGAAAAAGTTCCTAAGCATGTGGAACAAATTTAACAGCTCTTGTTTATCGTCCACAGACTGGAGATGCATTGCACAGTGCAACGGTCGGTATGTCCAAAATTTTTGCTCATGCCAGGACTCCTAGACACAGACAAAAAAAACTCGCAACTAGAACCGTCCACCTCAGGTAAACACGCTTAATTACATGACTACATAGTAGTGAGATGGATCCTTCAGGTATGAATGTGCATGCAGATGCAGGTTGTTGGGTTGATGTTCGACATCTCAGATTTGACCTTGTGTTTTGTGCCAGTGTGGCACAATATGAAGTCTTGCAGTATTTATTTAGACCTCAATTTGCCTGTTCTGCTCACTCGTGTACCTTGACTCCATGCCTAGTGTGGCACTGTGGCCAGTTAATCAAGGATGCTATAGACTCAGTACCACAGTCAAACGCTCGTAAGGAGTGCTATTGAAACTAATAAGTTAGGCCTGCTTGCCATGCACATAGAATAGATAGAGTTTTCCAGAGAAAGGCCTCCTAGCTATAAGAGACATAGGGCTAAAGAATACTACAACTATGATACAAGCAGATAATGATAAGTTCGAAAGTAAGCTGTGGTAAAAAAGTTATTGTTTTGGTAAGAACATATAACTGTAACAAAATATGGCATGAATATCTAATTTAAAACTTGTTTGACCTATATGTACAAATACAGCGAATTTTGACTCTTTTGAGTCCTACAATAGCGTTAACATGTTGTACTTATGTTCAGCTTGTATCACCATCTCCGGTTTGCAGTGCCTTTTTAAGTTTCATATGTTGCAGCTGCGACGTAGCATGTTTTCTGATATGTGCTACCATTAATTTTGACATTTTTCACAGGTCCAATTTTGTTGCAGTGCCTTCCTGACATTGTTTCAGTTTTGTGCAATGGTACTTTTGCGTTGTTTTTGGTACCACATTTTCTTCCCAATGTCGTTATGGTACCTATAAATGTCCCGTCAGCTGTAAGACACGTCTCCACGAGTAAAAGAAAAGAATAAACTCGCAACTGTTAATACACTCTCCTCTCTTTCTCTACTTTGTTCTTTTGAGCTCCATAATTTAGAGATAGAAATTCTATGCCAATGCTTCTATCAGCAAGATTTATGTTTCCTTTGAATTTTGTTCAATTTCCTTCATCACCATGCTCTTTGATATTTATGGTTGCTCTTCTGGGAGTGGATTAAATTCATATGGAAATGGAATATTCATATTGTAATGTATTTTGAAGAAAATGTTATTTAACGGAAGAATAGTTGTTGCCATGTTATAAGTGAACTTCTGAAGAACTAATACATGCTTCTTTTGTTCCATTATTTTCATGCTGATCTGCATATTGAATTGTTCTATAAAACATTTAGCAACACATGGGAATCAATACTAGCAATATACTCCGTCAAAAACAAAAAAAAAACTTTTAGCTTTAGTAACAGGTACAAGTTGACAAACAAACAATTCACATACCTTGTCAAATGATGAATTTGATACACATTGTTGCAGACGGTTCCCACTACATCGGTTGTTTGGGGCACTACGGGGCCCACCATGATCAAGACAAGAACTGATGCAGGGACCTCGGTACTGTCCCAGGGCAAGGAAGGTGACCCAAGGTTCGGCTCGGGCCTGAGCTAGCATCAGCTCGAGGCCACGATGGCCGCTGCAATTAGGCCAGAGTCTTGAGGTCGGCATCGGGGCCTAAGGTCTGCTATGGTCAAATCTACATCGTAAAGGAGATTTGACTGGGCCACGTGTGTAGCCTTACTTCTTCATTCCGCATTAATTACAACGTGAAACGATTTCTGTGGAAAGATAACGGGCGATGTGGCTGTGCATGCCTCCCCTACTTGCCCATGTCGTCCCGGAGAACCTACTTGCCCATGTCGTCCCGGAGAAAAGGTGGGTGACGTGGCATGTGCTCCATACTCACAGACTCACCTGCTGGGGCCCCCTTTCATCAACCTCAGTGGTTGACGGATGGGTCCAGTCATAGCTTGGATGATGGTTTCAGCTACCCCACTCTATGTGTTAGGCGGTAGGTCAACCTGTCGTATTCGGTCAGCTCTCTTGGAGGGACAATGATAAGACTAATCCTACCAACTCTAGCGAGTTGGGCCCCACCTATGTACATATAAAAGGAGGACCAATGTCACTAAAAAGAGGGTTCACCTAAGTTAGATTCAAGCCACAGCTAAGAGAGGGTGAGTTCATTTCTTAGCGTTCAAAACAACATCTAAGAACACATCGTAGACTTCATCATATAGCAAAAAAACACAGGCGTAGGGTATTACGCTCTCGAGTGGCTTGAACCTATATACATCGCATGTCCACATCCTCTCGTGCGACCCTAACACGAGCTCGGAGGGGGGGGGGGGGTAGAGGTGGTGGTGGATTGTGGTGGTGCTGTTAAATAGGTGGAATATGTTTGGCCACTCAGCGCCACAACCCCATCACCTATCTCGTCTCGTTCTGTGACTTCCATCCGCACGCATGCCCCGTCCTCGCCTCGCTCGATCCGTGCGCCTCAGGGAACAAGCGCCGCTGCGGCCCCACATGCTTGCCCCTCGGAGGATTGTAATTCCGTTGATTACAATGGCATTAGCTCTGTTACAGCGGGCGCCTCTCCTAGTTGAAATTGAGGGTTGTTTTGGTTTGAAATCATATCAAAATTTTGGTAGTGTTGTATTATTGCAACTCATTTGAACTGGCAAGGTTTGGCCTCAATTCAAATAGCTAGCAAGTACTATTCAAAACTACCTAATAATTGGTAGGGCAAGAATCGGTCTTAATCCAAACAGGCACTGAACCTCTCTTTTCTGAAAATTGCATGGCACTTACTACTTGGGAATAAATGAATCTTGCAGTACAATTTGATTTACAGTGAGGGCTAAGGATCTTACTTATGGTTTATTCTTTTCTATTATTTAGCCTTCAATATGATCAGAGTTTATCCCACACACTGTTTCCGATTTGTTCCAGTGCTTGCACTTCAGCAGTGTTTGTCTCAGATTCTTTGTTTATGGGAAAGGAGAAAGAGGGTGGACATCTTATCTTTCAATGCAAACGGAACACAGATTAGACCATGATGAAGGGAACTGTGAAGCAGCGTCCCGCTCCAACACGATACAAAAGATCGTGCTTTCCGCGCGATGCAGAAACCAAAATTTCACTACTACAGATGTTGGCCCCTGTTTTGTAACACTGGAAACCTAATGTGTTGGTATACACATTCATAGCCAGTACAAAACATATATTAAAATAAATTTAGTCTAAAAAAATTAATACCTTTACAAGGACCAATATGGTCTTGTCCTATCAGATAAACAACAACGGAAACCAAAATAGTAGCAGGCCCAAGTGACATGCCCATAGGCAGTTGGCTAGGGTCATGTCTTAAAAGGGGAGAAAATATCAATGGTGAGTATATAGAGTACTCACAAGCCACCACTACAACATGATTAATGCACATAGGGTAAAAGGAAGGCCAGGGTTCATTTGCACAAAGCCAATTTTCGTAAATATTTTCACAAACCTATGAACTAGTCATTTTAACTTAAAAACAACGTCAAGTTTTTTTTGTTTAACCATGCAGTGAGGGTTGTGTCCACCTCCCCAAGCCTCACTTGGATTAGTTTATCATTAGGCACATTTATCCATTTTTCTATCACTGGAGCCTATCCTCATCTTGGATAGTTCCACCATTCATCATCCATTCCTTAAGATTAAAGTTTATAAATCTAGTCAAGAATAGTACAAGTCCCGATGCTCCTTTAATCTTGAGCATGACTATTCGAATAGATTGGTTTACTCATACTGCAGTGGATGTACGCTTTATCCGCATTCTGTGATGTACCCAACACATGAGACTTGCCACAGCCTAGTCTTCCGGGTCTCTTAAGGTTGCGGTACTTGCTCCATGAACTATTGTTGATGGTCATTATGTACCTATTTTGACTGTTAACTATCATAATAAATAAAGAGAAAACTAGCATTTCTTAAATGTACATCAATAATGAATAATGTAGTTTCACTATACTTGGAGGATTAACATGTATGCAGAGATTATGCACCAAAGTGAAGGAAAAATGAGCCGGCATGCAAAGAACACACCTCCGACAAACCTGTGCAAGCACACGGATTAAGGGGCCCACGAGTCAGGTCAAACCGACTTAAAATGAGGCCAAACCATTGGGAACCATTATAGGGGCCCACCTATCATCCCCTAGTGAAAGGTGGTGGAGGGAGGCGGCGCCGAGGGTTGCCACCCCTCATCTCCACCCTGCATGTGGTGACTCCTGGTGGCTCCTCAATGACAGTTGTGGGAGTAACCGACCTCCCCAACCGTCATAAGCAACTATAAAAGGAGATCACTCTCTTACTTTCAACACACATCTCAAGGATCTATTCTCTCTACTCTACATTGTATCTTCTATAGTATTAGTGGAAATAAACTTAGAGTATCTTCGGTCCTATTGAAAGGACCTTGATGTCGCCTAGAGGAGGGGTGAATAGGCATTTAAAACTTTTATGAAAACGTGAAAGCTAGACTTTTCGGAAATTTCTGAATATTTTCAGATATTTCTGAATATTTTTGGATATTTTCGAAAATCTCATATTTACAAGCAATGTAGCAAGCCAAGCAAAAAGGGGTATTGCCACACATAGGAAAAAAGATTGCACAAACAACAACTAGGCTACTAGCGGCTCCAAATAGCAAAGCTAGATGAATGAGAGAGGGATATCACCAGTATTCTTGTAAGACGATGTGTTCCCGAAGTTCAAACCCTTGAGGAGATTGTACTGTCCGTTGAGGAGCTCACAATGAGCTAGGTCTTTTCCAACCCTATCCTCGTGAGGTTGCACAAATGCACTCCTCCTTCCACTAGGGATATCTCTTTTCTTTCGGAGGTGAGATCCGACCTTCACAAACTCCCTCGGCACACCACAAACAAATCGGTGTCTCGAGGTTGACTCCTAGCCGTCTAGGTGTCCTCAACTACCAAGAGTAACAAATGTAACAAAGATTTCATGGGGATTAATAGAGTGCTCAACAAATCTTCACGAAGTCAACACCAAGCACTCAAACAAACTCAAATCAACCACTCACACACACATATGAAATCCAAACTTGTAGATCGATGGAAAGGAAGAAGTGAGAAGGTAAGACTCAAAATGAATCTCAAATCAACACAAGCCAAGGGTAGAAGACAAACAATAGAGCCAGCAACCCTAACTTGTGGGTGGAGGGCTATTTATAGCCACACCCGCAGATCTGCCTGTTGAGGGCAAAGATTCCATTTTTTCAGAAATTTCCGAAGTGTTTTCGGAAATATCCAAAAATCACCAGAGAGAAAAACAACTTTGGGAACTTGCTATAGTACCTTTGGAGTTTTTTTCAGAGTTTTCTACAGTAACTTTGGAATTTTCCAAATGGTGCAAAATTCCAGCACGAGCGCAACAGAAAACTGGGCAAAATAGCATTTCAGAAAATTCCGAAAATATTTCAAAAAAATCCAAAAAACACTAGTACCAAAAACTCTTCAACTTGTAGCTTCATAAATTATCGAAAGTCACTTCGAAAAACTCCGAAAAACACCAGTACTGAAATCATCCATTTCAATATGGTTTAGAAATTTTCGAAACTCGTTCGAAAACTTTCGAAAATGACCAGTACTAATTTTTGCAAATTACAATGCTTCGAAAATTTTTGAAATGGTCTTCGCAAATATTCAAAAATCACTAGTACCATTTTTCGAAGGCAAATGCACTTTGGAAAATTCCGAAGTTGATTTTAGAAAACTCAGAAAAACACCAGTACATAAATCCAAGAGAGATAACCACTTCAACAAAGATTTTGAGCACCAAACTCATCCCTAGACATCAAGGCAACATCCCACTTAATAGTATGGCTTTCCTACCAACTCAAGAGCAATTAGAAAAGCTATACCAATACGAATACCTTTACACCATCTTCTTTCTTTGCCTTGATCAAGCTAATATGGAATTTGGCTTGATGTCCATCAACGAATCACATGCTCTTGATCTTCAACATTTCATGGTGTTCTTATTCTTCACCAAGGGTTGATTCTCAGCAACTTGTGACATCCTATGGCCTTGGTCGGTTCGTCGGTATTCGGCCAAGCACTTGCTCCTTCACCACTACGTCGGGTCCTTCGGCGGCAAGCCTCCGCTTGCCCTTCTCCTATGCATAGTCCATCGCGTAGCCAAGTCTTGCCAATCCTTCACTACATCTTGCCATCTTCCATCACTTGTAGCTTTGCATCACAATGAAACCACAATGTATTACATCTTCTTCTTCCTCACCTTCATCGGCTCTTCATCGGACTAATCCCTTGCTTATACACTCAATAAGCACAATAGTCCCTTAATCGTTTGTCAGCAATTAACCAAAACCGACTAGGGGCATAGATGCTCTTTCACCTATAGTTTTCTCGGAGATTTCGGTATGTCTTTAGTACTTTACTCTTCTTGTAAGACTATAGTTGAATTAATAGAATTATCTTCTTTATATTCTTGTGTTCAAAATTCATATACTGCTTTAGTAGTTATATTCTTTATGAATAGGATATACTTCATCTATATGCTTCACTTGTTTAGGCTAGTTGATCTATGCTAGGGTGACGGTCCAATCACCTTGATGGATTGCTTTAGCTCTAACTAGTCCATCCGTAGGGTGGGAGTCTAGGGGGAGTTAGTGTCATTATTTACTAGCATAAGCATAGGGTTTAGGTTAGGTAAATGTCGTTGGATGCAGGAATGCCCCATGGAAAGTGAGGTAGGCGGCAAGTGGTGACAGCTTTGTCTGTCCTTTGTATTCCTCCACGTCCGGGTATGATATAAGAGTGCGTAAATGCTATAACCATGCTGGCAGACTAACAGGGAGTGGTCTCTCGGTAGTATCTGGGTGCCTAGAACTAAGTCCTTGCCTTGTAAGCATGTATGTGTTAAGTATATACAAAACATGATTAATATAGAAGCATAGTTGTATCATAGTTCTTTGATATCCTTTTCCACTATACTAATTAATTAGAGATGAATCTCATGTGTGTCACACTACCCCTTAATCATATTTATCCTAACCTTTGTTTAGACTATGGTGAGTTAATTATAGATTGATTAGTGATGTATAAACTATATCTTTATGCCACCGCCTTCCCTGTGGAAATATAAATATGATACCCTTGGGAATACTCATGCGTGAAGTGCTACAGCGGTATCCGTGCGCTTACTGATTTATCTATAAACATTAGAAATACCAACAACTATGAGCCCCATCATCTACCTGGCTTCACAAACTAGAAGTGAGGGGAGTTTTGGCATTCTCGGGATTGTAAGGGAGGGTGTCTTAAGCACAGTTAGTCCAATTTTAGTGTTAGATCTAATGCTTGCCATGAATTCATCATGTTTTGCTCTCTCACATGACCTATATTATTACGGTTCTGAACCATAAATGAATGAGATACTGCCCCCTTATGATGGCCCTGATATTATTGGTCTATGACCATACGAGAAGATACGATCGTACTCAATTCGTTTCCGGACTCGGTCCTTAACTGACCAGGGTCAGCGCTAGCCTTTGCTGGAATCCACCCAAATCATCCAGCCACCCCAATCTAGATCATCTTGTTGTAATTAAGTTTTGGTTTTTCATAAACAACTTCACATGTGGCTTGCGAAATGGCAATGCATGTCTCCATCCGCTTTTCGATAATCACCACTACCTTGGCGATTATCTTCCCAAATCACTTTATCATTTCATATGATAACCAACTATAGGCATTGCTAAGCATGTGTCAATATTTTGACCAAGGACTTTAATATATCCATGGTTATCATGGTAAAGGTAATCAACATCAAGGTAGGCTTAATCAACAATTAGGTGTGCAATTTAAATATAGAATGCAGTTTATTTGAAATCAAAACATTTCGCAACATAGGTACAACATTTTCAAAGGAGGGGGGCGTAGTTACTTGCCTTGTTCTGGATGGTATAAGCTGATTTAACTCACTTTTTGACCTTGCTCAACCTTAAACTCCCTGGGTAGCACCTTCATGATCCTCACGAGCAATACTGTCTAATTACACGAGAAGAAACGAAATACAACAACCAATCAACACACAAAACCAAAATCTAAACCTAGGAAAGAACTAAGCGGTCACTAGCTATCTTTCTCGCATTTCCTACATCTATAGGGCTTCGCCGCTTAACTAAGCTACGGGCTAAGGGTTTTGCTTCTATTTCAACTAGAAGGTCTCTAGAGGGCTTGGCTACAATAAACCAAGGCAAGGCTAAGACCTAAGTTTGCTATAGGACACACCAAAACAATTTAGTGAAGTATTCTTTAGTTAATCTGTTATTTAACTCGTACTCAAGTGATAGTGGATATATCATTAGGTGCTCAAGTTGTGGACAAGCATTTATACCATTGGATAGATTCAGAGTTAATGTTCAATCTGCTTTCACATAATGACTTAACATGTGTGGGTGTGTTATGAGGTGAGGTCGTTATTTGATTTATTTAAGTTAGGTCAACAACTTAATGGTGTGTTTTCAACGTGAGGTTCTCACATCGCTTGTGAACCATTTTAAACACTTTCATGTCCATTTTACTTACATGTTTATATTGATGCGTCATTATATTTAGAGTTTCATTTGGTAGGTGTATTTTATCTGTTAACTTATAAGTCAAATTTTAGTAAAGTAGCCTTGCAATCTTGGAGTTTTAACATGATGTGCTTGCTTGACAAAAGAAAGTAGTTTAGAAACTCTATTTTATTCTTATTTATGGACCAATTTTGGTATCAACACATCCTTAAGTCATTACTTGGGTTAGGTCAAATTTTACTATAGCATCTCATTATTTAGTTTGATGTGGTCTATAACTTGGACATGGGACTTTCATTTGTGGTCTATAACTGTAGAACAACACCAACTTGTGACGACCACCACAACTTAATATGGACTCCGTTTTGGGCATGTAAGTACTTCATAAAAAGCTTACCAAGTCTACTTTCAAATGGATCTGACCTCATGTCCATATCTATTATGGAAAGGCCGCAATCATTGTTTTACTATAGAGACCTTTTTCTGTCTATGGTGCTGCGTCACCTTATTTTGGCCCAATGGGCTATTTATTAAGTTGAGTCTGTTAGGGATGCATTTTAGAGTAAGAGGATGACCCTAACTCGTCCTCCCACCTATATATTTACCTTAGCCACCATAGATCAACTCGAGTTTTATTTAGATCAAAGTTTAGGATCGCTACTTTGCCGTATAATCCCGTGATCGGTTAGATCGCCGGTTTGCTCGTTTCAGAACTCCACTTTGATATTCTTGTTGATTTAATCCAACATCTCTATTTCACAAATTGAGTTGCTTGTTCATCTTGTTCTTGATAGTTCTCGAGATTTGCCCTCGTGTTTGGGCTGACCGTGCATTCGTCGAGATTGGCGGCTACCTCTAGAGTTGGTGTAATGATTGCTAAGGCGCAACGTCCCTGGACAGTTATAGTCAGATCGCCAATGTCGCTCCATCCAATCGAATTATCCTCTCATCGAAAGATCGGGACACCCTCGTGCACATCAACAATTAGCTCCACATTTAATTAAGAGTATTTGGTAAATCCCTCATGTCTTCGTCATGATTTGGGTCCTAAGGCCCATCAATTCTCTCTATGTTTTAGGTCAAAGATATGGGTCAAAAATATTTTAGAGACTCTAAGACTATTATTTGGATTAAAGCTTGGCTAAAAGAAATTTTTAGCATGGTCATTAATTAAACACTTTGGTTTATTTAGCATAAGAAGTGTAAAATAAATTTGCGGCAATTATTATTTCTGGTCTAGAAGGTAGAGCTTGAATTCACAAAATTTTAGAAACAAGTTTCAGTTGATTTGGACTCCATTTAAATTAGTTATGAATTTGCAAATGTTAATTCAGAGTTTTCCGTCACTGAAATAAACACTTTTGTCATTTTAGTTTATTTTTGGAATTATTACTGTTAAAGGAAGGACTTGAGTCAAAGACAGGTGGGGCCTATGTGTTTCCATTTTCGTATGAATTATTTTCCTTAAGAAAAAGGAGTGAGGCACTGACAGGCGGGGGCAGGGTCAACTATTGACCAGGTCAATTTGACTACCATGGTGGCCGTGGGACCCACACGTTAGTGACACATAATTTTCGTAATCGGTTTGGGTCCACATGTCACTCTAAGGGAAGGGGTCAGGATTTAACCCCTTTTTGTTGTCTTCCTCGCCTTGCTCTGCCTAGGTGAGGGCGTGAGGTAGAAGTCCGACGGCAGTAAGGCCAGCGGCAATGCACGCGGAGGCTAGAACGGTGTTGGTATTTGATACGGTCATAGATAAATCTGCAAGCATAGGGATACCACTATAGCATTTCACCCGGAAGTATTTCATGGGTATTGTTATTTGTTTTTCTACAAGGAAAGCGCTGTGTAGAGCATGCGTCAATATATTCATAATCATTCTATAGTTAATATACCAAAGTCTAACAGGGGTAAATGATAATAATAATGATTGTTGGGTAGTGGGACAAATAAAAGAATCATCTTAATAAATAAACTAGCAAGTGGAGAAAGACTAAGGAAAGCTATGGTTTCATATACACTTCTATACTTATCATGCTTAGTCGATACAACAATCATATACATATACATGGCTAGGACTTAGTTCTAGGCACCCAGGCACTACCAAGAGACCACTCCCTACTAGTCTACCAGCGTTGTTATGGCATTTTATGAACTCTTATGTCACACCTGAACGTGGAGGATTACGAAGGACGAATAGGGCTTTCACCACCTGCCGCCTACCTCTGTATCTTATGGGGTACACCTGCATCCAACGACATTTAATCAATCTTAGCACCATTCTTGCATTGCTAAATAATATCACTAATTCCTCTGGGACTCCCACCCTTCAGATGGATAAGTTAGAACTAGTGCAATCCATTAAGATCATTGGACCGATGTCATGGCATAGATCGACTAGCCTAAACTTGTGTAGTTTATGAAAGAGGTATAAACTACTCATAGACCATATAATTGACAAAGCAGTATATGAACTATGAAGACATATAGGTAGAGAAGATATTTCTATTATCGAGGTCATATAGTCTTATAAAGAGAGTACAGTACTAAGACATACACGAATCTCCATGAAGATTAGGAAACTGTTGGCGCAGAATTTCGACCCACCCTTGTGTCAAAGCGGGTTCCGCGTTACCACGGCGGCCTGGGAGATCTGCTTAACTCTAGTGCAGGTCCAATGGCTTGCCTAGGTGTGTGTAGGGCGTGCCAGTTGATTTGATCTGCAATCAACAAGAATAAACAAGTAAACCATGTTAGCAAACGATGGCCGATCGGCCAGTAGGCCAATGTCGCATCGTGAGGGCCCAACCGATAGGGCAAGGCTGTATCGGCCTACTTGAGGTTATAATGAAATAAAATTAATATACAAATCTATTCTCATCGGCCTTCATCAATATGTTTGCGTCGATTTGATGACATCGGCCGATGAGGGATGTGGGAAGTGAATGCACTAGCTAATACTCTAGTGTAAACTTGTACGAACCGATCTGCCGATATAAATGTACTGATCACAGAGAAATCCTAAAAACAATCTATGATAAATACATTTGTATCTGTCGACCCACTCATACAAGTGGCAAATACATACAAAAACATAAAGTAATCACATGTATTAGGTAAGACCGGTTGCAACCCCGGCACTGTCTTTAATCACGGTCGAAAACAGGCTTTGAGTTAGATCTCAAAACACGACTAGGGTTGATAGCAACACAAAGTGTGAATCGAGAATTAACGCAAAGACAATCAAGCCGTCGATCGCTTTTGGGGATGGTAGATGCTTTGAAAGATTTAGATAAGCAGACTAATTCGAGTAACGTCGGCAACAAACCCTAAAACGAATTTACCGCTGGCGAGATAGAATTGGGATGCCATGTCAAGATCATTCAAGACATGATAAACGACGATCACGTCGTCAGGGCTTAACGTGTCTAGAACGACACGCTAGCCCCGACGACGTAGATCGTCGGGTACGAGTTCTTACTTCTGCTCTGGGGAAGCAAGAATTCGCTGTAAATCAACCTCTTGCGAGGGTGGCGATGCGCCGAAAGTAGATTGAACTGTAGTGTTTTTTGATTGTCAGATTGAGAGCGATTATAAGTACAAACTACCGGGATATTTATACCCGTGATTTACAACATTGCCCATATAGGACACGATTTTATCTATAACTAACAAACAAGCCCTCATGGCGGACTCTTGCCATAGATTAGATCAAAACTAATTTAAATTCCTAATTTAAGAGATACAATTGCCTAAAATTGGGCCTTATCCCTATTTGGCAATCTCCTTTGAAGCTTGACTCAGGCCCAAACTGAGCCCGCTCTACCTCCATCGGCTTCCTGCTTCCATCAACCGATGGCCGTATTGAACCCACACCGGCCGATACAGTCCCTCTACTGGCGCTCCATTTGGTCCAATGCACCGCTGAGTCCTATACAGAACTTGGTCCGATACTCGGCTTGATCCGATAGCGTAACCGATCCGACTCAAATTGCTCCTTCTTCTCTGCGTCGGTTTTCTCTTTCTTCTCCGAGTAGATTGCGAAAATCTGGTGTTAACTCATGCGCCCCAATTCCGCTTCATTATATAATGTGGCGGAATTAGCTTCGAAGAACCTCATCGATTTCATCGCTAGGGTTTGCCCAAAATCCACGCAGATCTAGATTCATAGCTTTCCGCCGCCAATTTTCGCACGCAGCTCCTCACAGCCGTCTACGCCTTTCAACTCCAGTGATCCCTCGGCGTCTTCTCGATGGCAACTCCCTCAACAGCGACCTCCTCGACAGCATCCATGGCGACTTTACCGTTCTACATCTCTAAGATCCTTGAGGTAAACCAATCCTTCCTCACATTTGCATTTTCATTTTCCCGCCGAGACTTTTCAAAACTAGGGTTTCTGCTCTTGCCCCCCGTGTCTCATTTTTCTATCACTTTCCATACGCCGTAGGTCTTCAAGAACCAAATTCTGATCCCCACAAACGACAAGTCGCACCGATTTCTCCTGGGTCCCCTGGGCAACCCTGACCCCTCTTGGCTGATAAATACAGAATCAAACAGAATCCCATTTAAACAAGCAAAACCCAACGTCCCCTCGTGGAAACACACCTTCAGATCTTGGCCATCAAAGCTCAATGGATACAGGACCTGGTACAAAAGAATTGCCGCAGCCAAACAAGTCCACTGGGATGAGATTGGAATCGGCCAATGCCTTGCTCTGTCCTTAGCCGATACCAAAAAGAATGAACCCCTTATGTCGGCTGCCACTTATTTCTGGTCCAGTACCTTGAATGCTTTTCTATTCCGGCAAGGTCCAATGACCCCTACATTGATAGACATCAAGATGCTGACAGGCCTGGACATCCTCTCCGAAATCAACCCCTTCAACCTCCTTATCAACAGCAGCCACAAATTGAAGACCAAAAAGATTGGGGGCTGGTCTGGATATATTTCTGAACATATGGAGCAAGGGTCTGTCTCAGATAGGGAACATGTAGCTTTTATGACCTTATGGCTAGAGAGATATATCTTCTGCGGATCAACCTGTGGCTCTACTCTGAATTGCCAACATTTAGCTCAGGCCCTGGTTGAGAAGAAAAAATTTCCACTTGGCCGATACCTCCTTGGGGCTGTCTATCGGCTACTTCACTCTGCCACTCAAGATTTGATGCTGAATCGGACAGTGGCTCATGGAGGTCCATGGTGGTTTGTTCAACTGTGGTTAACTATTTACACCAACACTATGGTCAATCGACCTCCACTATCGGACTCAATCTTCCCATCGGATTACAGTGACAACGAAGATCCCTTATCTAGAAGGTGTATGTCCTTTGGAGAAGCGGCCTCAGTTTATCCTGGAACTGACCAATCGGCCGAAGAGATGTCTGCATGGTTTGTCCGATTCTACACCGGCCCACCATCGGCCAAGATGGATATGTTTGTCTACCCCACAGACTCCGACTTCGAGCTCCCTTCTGATCTGAACTTGGGTCTGCTAAATGATGATATCAACTCAAGGGAAATCTTCATGATCGGTGTGTCCCCATGCCTGCTCCCAGTGGGCATATTCCAAGGTAGAAGCACCAGCTTATCATATGAATTCTATAATCCAATGGTGGCTGCCAGACAATGCGGGCTTGGACAGCTTCCTGTCAGTTTACACTTCCATTGGATGTTAGAAAGCAGGGGCACGGTCTCATCGGCGTTGCTTGTGAGCAAAGTCCTGGAGATTGAAATTCCAACCTTGGGTGACTGCGACCGATTATGGTTGAATGCCTTCATTCATTTCAGCTTCCAAACGTGGTGGCATGAGTGGGCCACTCATATCTTCTATCAATCGGCCAGATTTTACTTAACAGAGCTTATCAATAATATCAGCCCTCAAGTCCCTGATGCCCCAGCTCCAAATGTTAGCAATAGCGGGCAAAGAATAACTTATGCTCTAGTCCTGGCTCCATCAGGAAAAGCTGTCATGGAGTCAACTATCGGTCTTACTGCTCCAAAAGTGTCATCACTGCTCCAAGCACCGATAATCAAAGAAACCACCAAGAGAAAGGCGCCGGCCAAGGACAAAGCTCAAAAACCTGGCAAAAAGTCTAAGACCGACGATCCGGCCGATCTCAACAAGCTGGACCCCTCCGTAGAAGAATTCCTAGACGACTGAGGATCCATCGGCCACAACCACTATAGAACCACCGACCGATGATCAATCTGACGCCGCCCAACCCAAGAGAACTAAACACGCAGTCGGCAAGGTTAGTGTAATCTTCCTCATCTATTTCTTCAATTCCATTTCACTGGTCTATTATAACTTGATTTTTGCATATCGTTGCGTCATCCCTAATTAAGGAGAGAACTCAGTCGGTCCCATCACCAAGAACAAAGAAAGCTACTCTAAAGAAACGTGGACAAGTCAAGCCCCGATTGAGAACTCCATCTCCTTCTCCACCACCTTCTCCAGTTGTCTCGATAAGCGCTGATCTACTTGTCTCATCTTTCTTGCCAATAATGTATACCTGATCATTGCATTCTTACCTTTCTCTTTAGCCATAAGCTCCATCGCCTGCACCACATCGGCCAACCTCTTCGCCTGCCGCTTCAGAACAACAAAAAGAGGCCGATGTAACCACAACCGATGTCTCATCACAGGTAAACTAGACCACTTTGAATCTCTTGCCGATTTTACTTTGACTAAGTTAACCATGTCTTATTTTGATAATTGCATACCTTAGCCGATATGTTTGCTTTTGACATCGGCCAATTTCTTGACGATGAAGACAAAGAGCCATCCAGCACAGCCAAGCCGTCAATTTCCGAAGAACTAAAAGGCCAGCTGTCTGACATCGCCAATCGGCTGGAGGCATCTATAGAATCCCTGGTGGAGAATTGCAATCCGATCAGGAGCAGAGTACAAGAAATCCAAGATCAATTGCCTGAAGAACTGATGGAGATATTAACGCCAGCCATATTCCTGGAGCAATACCACTTCAAACTTCACAAGGCCAAAGAAAGAATTGCAGAGAGGCAGGAGCGTGAAGGCTTGGAATCGGCCGTATCTGCCAGCAAAGCTCAAGTAAATTCTGACAAAACTAAACTGGACGAGCTGGTCGTTGAGCCGATTGCCTTGAATAAAAAGCTTGAAGAACTCTGCTGCCTTGAAGCAGAGCTGTTAATGAAGCTAAAAGCAACCCATGAAGAAATCAAAGAAGTCGAAGTCAAGATAGCTGCCTCCCCAAAGGCGATAGAAGACCAAACGGCAAAGCTGAAAGCATCGGCCAAGTATCTTGCAACCCTGAGTAGGACGTTGAAACCAATTCCAGGGTCATCGGCCGATGATGCTCAAACAATAGATGATATTGATCAAATTCGTCGCAAGGCCATTGCAGCTATCCAGAACTTCATAAACCGATGTAATATACTTTTATTTTCTCCTTGTAAAAGGTTAACCTCGTCTTTGATTAATATATATCTCATTGGCCAATCAGCCGAATACGATCGACTAACTCGTCTTAATCATGTAAATCACAAGAATACCAACTGATTATGAACAATGACACACATCGGCCGATAGAACATAAATAGTGGAGTGCATCAGCCGATGGATCTACTAAGGACGATAAGCATATCGGCGATAAAATCCTTCTGAAAGTCCATCTGAAAAATCCATCCGAAAAAATTTTAAAGTCCACAAATTTGTAATCCATTCGATATCCATTTGAAGAATTGCTGAGTATACATGTGCCCCCCAAATTTTGGAAGATGAGGGCTCATGTTGTAAAATTTGAACTAAGGGCGACAGTATATATCGGCCATCTAAATGCGATGTATCGCACATTGGTTATTACCATTAATCGGCTAGCAAGCCGATCATAAGTCGATCCAAATGCTTGGGTAATATTTCTTTAAATACTTGCCATTAAGCACTCTGCCAAAAACCTCTCCGTCTAACCCTTTTAATAAATATGCATTGTGAGGAACACATCGATGAATCTGAAAAGGACCTTCCCAATTAGGCGACCACTTGTCGAATCTGTTGTCTCTGGAACCAATCGGCAATATCAATTTCCAAACAAGATCCCCTTCCTCAAATGATTTGGCTACAACTTTTTTGTTATAATGACGAGCAACTCAATCTTTATCCCGCTTGATTTTTTCCAAAGCCCGCAATCGTACGTGTGCCAAATCATCCAACTCATCAACCATGAGATTGTGGTACTCATTGGCTGTCAAGTCATCTTGCAATGCAATCCTTCTTGAGCCGATGTTGGTCTCCCACGGCAGCACGGCTTCATGCCCATAAACCAATTGATAAGACGGCACTTGAATTGCACCATGACAAGCCATCCGATACGCCCAAAGAGAATAAGCTAGCGTTGTATGCCACCGTCTCGGCTGTTCATCAATCTTCCTCTTGATCAACTTGATTAAACTCTTGTTAGAAGCTTCTGCCTGCCTATTAGCTTGCGCATAATATGGAGAAGAATTCAACAGTTTGATGCCCATGCTGTCAGCAAACTCAACAAATTCATTGGACACGAAAATTGATCCCTGATCTGTCGTCAACGTCTGTGGAAGTCCAAATTGATATATAATATGCTCCTTAACAAACTGAATGGCATCCTTGGAGTCAACCTTTTTAAAAGGGACAGCCTCGACCCACTTTGTGAAATAATCTGTAGCCGCTAAAATGTACTTGTGTCCTTTGCTTGATGGTGGATTGATCTGTCCGATCATGTCTATACCCCATCCACGAAACGGCCACGGCTTTATGATTGGATGCATAGCCGACATCGGTGCTTTCTGAATTGCTCCAAACTTCTGACAATCTTGACACCCCTTAGAGTACCTGAAACAATCTTCTAGCATTGTCGGCCAAAAATATCCAATACACTTCCAAAGCCATCGCATTTTATGGGCCGATTGATGTGTTCCACAAATTCCTTCGTGAACCTCGCTCATGACAACTTTGGCTTCTTCTAAACTCAAACACCTTAGCAAGACACCATCAATTGTCCGATAGTATAGATCATCATCGAGCAAGACATAATGTAGAACTTTATACTTCATCTTTCGTGACGCCGATTGAGAAGGATTTCTCAAATATTCGATGATAGCGAACCTCCAATCATCGGTGTACATGGTAGTGACTTTAACCTCAGCATCTTTCACCATCGGCCTGTATCCTGATGCTCCCTGAGCTAAATCATTGGCTTCAAAGTTTTGCTTCCGGGGTATATGCCTCATCGTCACAATCTTGAAAGCTTTTAACAATTCTTTGCACTCGTCATTGTAGACCCTTAGAATATCATTCCTGTACTCATACTCCCCAGAAAGCTGATTAATCACCAACTGTGAATCACCAATAATTTCTATAGAATCGGCCTCGACCTCTTTCAATAACTGCAAACCCTTGAGAACAGCTTCGTATTATGCTTGATAGTAAACGCAAACTCGAAGTTTGCCCCCCGAGGGGATACGATGACTAGGCCGATACCGCATCCATGTCTAGAAACAGATCCATCAAAATACAGTGTCCATGGCACAATATCTGAATATGTGATTGAATCATCTCGATGTCGAACGATGAAATCAGCCAGGGCTTGTCCTTTGACCGCTTTGCCAATTCATACCTGAGGTCAAACTCTGACAAGGCAAAAATCCACTTCCCAATTCTCCCTTTCAACACAGGAGCCGATAGCATATACTTCATCACATCGGCCTTACTTACCACAATGCACTCATTGGAAAGTAAATAATGCCTCAATTAAGTACATGAAAAATATAAGCATAAACATAACCTCTCCACTGGCGTGTACCTTGTTTCACCATCCAACAATCTTCTGCTGAGATAGAAAATAGCTCTTTCTTTGCCATCGATTTCCTGAACCAAAACAGAGCCGATAGACCTCTCATCGGCCGACAGGTACAATTTGAATGGAACTCCCTTCTGTGGAGAAATTAAAACTGGTGGGGAACTCAGATATTCCTTGATATTGTCCAACGCCTTTTGCTGCTTATCACCCCATGTAAATTCCTGATCATCCTTCATCTTCAATAATAGAGTGAATGGCTTTATCCTGCCTGACAGGTTTGATATGAAACGTCGGACGAAGTTGATTTTCCCAATCAGAGACTGTAACTTGGTCTTGTTCTCCGGAGGCTGGATCTTTTTTATGGCATCGATGTTCTTCTGTGTAATCTCGATTCCTTTCTCGTGGACCAAGAAACCCAAAAAATGACCGGCCGATACGCCAAAAGCACACTTGTTAGGGTTCATCTTTAGACCATATTTTCTTGCTCTTTCCATTACCTTGCGTAAATCGGCCAAATGATCATTGTACTCTTTTGACTTCACAACCACATCGTCAATGTAGACCTCAATCAAGGAACTGATAAGGTCGTGAAAATTATAATTCATTGCCCTCTAAAAGGTAGCTCCAACATTCTTTAAACCAAATGTTATGATGACCCACTCATACAAGCCGATTGCCCCCGGACACCTAAAAGCTGTCTTGTGAATATCCTCCTCAGCCATGAAAATTTGGTTATAGCCTGCATTTCCATCCATAAAACTGATGATCTTGTGTCCAGATGCAGCATCAACTAGCAAATCCGCCATCGGCATAGGGTACTCATCTTTTGGCGTTGCTTTGTTTAAATCTCTGAAATCGATGGACACCCTAAGCTTGCCGTTTTTGTTCAACACTGGTACTATATTGGAAACCCACTCCGCATATCGGCAGGGTCTGATAAAATTGGCGTCGTAGAGCCTTGTAATCTCTGCCTTGATAGCTTCATGCATATCGGCCTTAAATCTCCTGGGAGTTTGTTTAAACGGCCGATAGCCTGGTTTTATAGGTAGCCGATGTTCCACAATCAATCGGCTTAATCCTGGCATCTCATGATATTCTCATGCAAAACAATCCATAAATTATTTCAAAAGATGTACCAATTTACTCTTATATTCCCTTGGTAGGTTGGCACTTACATATTGTCACGCCCGGAAAATAGAACTCTATATTCCAATTGTGAGTGCATAATTCCTTGTCCCAGGAGGCAAGGTACACATTACAAAGTTGATAAATATCAGAATAAACAAGCGGAAGCGTAGATGGAGTACTTTATTACATGGGTGACCAAAGGCCCAACATTGAAAGATAAACGAATAAAAGATGGCAGCTACGACGGACCACCACAGACACTTCGACGTCAGGCACGAGCTAGACACCAAAGTCTTCAACTTCAAAGTACTCCTCTGCTGGAAGGGGGAAAAAGGAGCAAGGCTGAGTACAACCACCGTACTCAGCAAGCCAT
Source organism: Oryza officinalis (assembly GCA_008326285.1). Classification (NCBI taxonomy): domain Eukaryota; kingdom Viridiplantae; phylum Streptophyta; class Magnoliopsida; order Poales; family Poaceae; genus Oryza; species Oryza officinalis. The sequence goes on along the minus strand of BDMV01000008.1, from coordinate 34,031,545 downwards.
GCCGGGAAAAAAATGCAAATATAATGCTAGGGAGTACAAAGGATTCATATATAGGGATATTTTGCATAAAATCAGCATTTCGAAACATTTAAATATTTAAAGGCATTTTAAATCAACACGAACCTATCTCTAGTCAAATTATCATTAAGTCACGCACCGACGCGATCTTGCCTTATCCTAGGCCAACAAGTACTAACTCCAGTTATTTTAGTTTTAAACAGAATCAAATTCTAACTTGGGTACATTGCTCAGCTTGCCCATAACCGAGGGCGCGGCTATTCGAATAGATTAAACTCTGATCAGAGGTGTACATCTTTACCCACCAGACATGTCTTCCTCACGTGTTGCGACGTGCCACATGCCACCACGGCATACGGACGAAAGCCATGACATAACCTGCGCCTAGTATTGCCCTAAGCGAAAAAGACCGACATAGACTTCCCCCGCCAGGCGCCCTGGGTCGAGCAGATAGTCTATGCCCCCGGGCGTACTGCCAGAGACGTCAACCCCACCAAGGGCTTCATTCATCCCTATCCTTGTCTTTTTGCTCATGGCCGTCCTAGACGACAAGTTAAGCCTTACCCATTAGACAAGTGGTAGTACAGAATATGCCTTGCAATAGAGGCCCGAAGACCGGTCCTTATGACGGCCGAGGTGCGACTAACAAAACCAAGCACCCCGAGCCCAGCCGAAAACAAGTTTGGGGAAATTTTGAAGGGGAAACATCATTTCATGGCTAAACAGCCATTAAACCAAAATTACCATTATTTATAAATTATTCACAATTCTAATTATTGAAAATTAACTCTAATTGTTTCTATGTAAGCAAGGCTAAGCATATTCCTAAGATTTCTAGTAAGCACCACATATATAAAGTCCTTACTAGTTTTATTTTTCCTAGGGTTATCAAGGATCAAAATAATACAAATAGTAAGGTCGTAACAAGGGAAATCGGTAAGGCTAAATAAAACGGTAATAATCGCGGGAATTTAATAAAGCAAAATGCAATAATTTAAATAAACATAATTTTGTAAACTAGGATAGCAATATGATCAAAATGACATGACTTGCCTTGCTCGCTACCAAAGTCTTCCGCGTCGACCTTGAAAAAGAGCAGCTCTTCCGGATCTGCAGCGTCGACCCGACATACGCAAAGGAAAAAGGCCAAAGACAAATAACAACCATATAAGATGCATGAACAAAGCATAAAAATAGGTTCTTTACTATTTAAGGAAAAATTAGCAATTTGAACGGGTCGATTCCGAGTTCAAATAGTCGAGATACGACAATTTGAATTTTAAATGTTGTTCAAATGGCATATTATGAATTTGCTAATTAATATTTTTTTTCCTCTCTTTTTTTTTATAGACAGAACAGAAGAGACAGAGAGAGGGAGACAGTGAGGAGGAAGAAGGAGACAGAGAAAGAGAAGGAGTAGGGAGGGAGAGAGATGGCAGTGAGGGGGCGGCAAGGCTCACCGGAGCTGCGGGAACGGCGAGGTGACGTTGACGACGAGCTTGGCGGCGAGGAACAGTGGCGGCCGGCTCGCGTTGGCGCAAGAAAAGTGTAGCGCGGCGGCTCGGGAGAGTGGGGGAGGAGGGTGGCGGCGTGTGAGACGGAAGGAGGAGGCCGAGGGCTGCCTTTTATAGGCCGGTGGGGAGAGAGAAGGGCGCCGGGGAGGAAGATCGATGCCGGCCATGGTGGAGCTCTCCATTGAAGCAAACTTTCAAAATCCACCACGAATTAATGCCGAATCGAGCGGGATTTGTTGGGGGAAATGATGAGGAGGAGGTGAGGAATCCATTTTCGCAGTTATTTCGGAGGGGAATCGATCAGGGAGGGAGATCAAACGGTGGCTTGCTGCACCTCTACGTTCATTGGAGAGAGAGAGCTGCTGGAGGTTGAAGATGAATAGTGGCTGGGCTAGCTGGGCCACGCAGAGGAGGCAAAATGGACTTCGGTTCGCGGGAGGGAAGCAGCTGGGCTGGCTGAGGAGGGAGTGGCCCAAGGGAGGGAGGGAGGTTTAAATTTAATTTTCTTTTTTAGAAAGTCTGAGAAAGGTTTTTGTTGCATTAAAAATATTTATAGTGCTTTGAAAATTCGAGTAAAAATTGTTTAAATATTTTGAAGCATGAGGAATTCAACAAAAATTCCCACACTCCGGTTCGAGTTGGATCTTGGGGATTTTTAATTGTTGAAGGCTAAATTAGATTTTTACAATTTCTAGAAATAATTTAGACGGTGAAATTTTAAGGTGATTTTCAGGGCGCGACACATATGTCGGCCTAGGCCTATCACCTACCCCTATGTCCACTTCTTCAAGCTCATCGGCCGACGTGAAGCCTTGTCCCAATTTCCCATCCATTTCATCCACCGCATCTTCTGTGTAGGGACTAACTTGTTCATCTTGGCTTGTGGATGTTATGCCTTCGTCAAAGTAACTACTTATCTCCATCTTCGATCGGCTCGATATCACAGTCAGTTACCTTCAGGAAATCGGCCTCCCAAATTTGTCCGGGCAAGCAATCGATTCCCTCCATCTCCCAAACTACAAGATCGACACTGGCCACATGTACTGATCTGTCGGCCTGCACGATCTCGACCTGGTCCCCTTGCCACTGAATAAGGCATTGATGCATTGTCGAAGGGACACAACAATTTGCGTGGATCCAATCTCGCCCCAACAACAGGCTGTAGAACCCTTTCCATCAAAGACAAAGAAGGTGGTAGGGATTGTCTTGTTGCCAACTGTAAGCTCCACATTCAACACCCCTTTTGCTTCGGACGCGTTGTCGCCAAAATCTTTTAATACCATGTTTGTCTTGATTAGATGCTCAGGTACTTTTCCAAGCTTCCTGAAAGTTGTATACGGCATCAAATTCACTGCCGCGCCACCATCGACTAACATCTTCGTCATCGGCCGCCCATTGATGTATCCCTTGATGTACAACGGCTGGAGGTGCCTATAGCTGGTGTTGGCTAGCTTGTTGAACACAGCCTTCTCTGGTGACAACTGCAGCATAGCCGAAGATTGCTCCATCCCGTCATTGGCTATTACTTCATCGGCCATCTGTATACTATACTCTACTGGCAATAGAAAAACCATGTTAACGGAAGCCGATGCTTTGCTTTTACCTTTTGTAGATGCAGGAGCTTGAGTTGACTTCATATGAGGATTTGTAGATGCAGGAGCTCGAGTTGACTTCATATGATCCTCATCGGCCTTTACCACTATAGACTTTGTCTTCCATTCCTTCCTGGTTTTAGTAGGCCGATGAGCGATCGCTGCCTGCTGCTCCTGGATCTTTTCCTTCTGTCTTAATCTCTAGACCCGTCGCTTTTGGGTTTTGCTAAATAAATCATCTGGGCACCACTAAGGGTTTTGGACTTGCATCGGCCCCAGCCTCTCGTGTACGGGTTTCTTCTGCTTGATCGGCCGATGCGCCTGTCTACTTGAACTGCCCTGGTAAGATTCCTCCATGTCATTGCATGCAGGACATTCTTGCATCGCCGGCAACCTCATCCCTCGTTCCAACAAAATCGGAAGAACTCGCACTCCCAATGAGGATCATAGAATTTATCTCGGTCAGAATAGTCTTATGCTTGCTCTTCACGCCTTCGCTGGTATTTCTTGATGAGGTCTTCTGAAGTTTGATGGGGTCGCTTCTTGGTCCGATAGGCATTGCTATCGCCCCTGTCAGCCTGCACCATGTTAACTGGGAACGGGTGTCCTTCGATCTTCATCGGCCTTTTGGCTTCATCAAACTCGATCCTGCCCTGTTCGATGGTCGACTGTATCTGTTGTCGAAAGATTTTGCATTCGTTTGTATGGTGAGAGTACGTGTTGTGCCACTTGCAATATCTCCTTTCCTTTATCTCTTCAGCCGATGGCAACACATGACCTACTGGCAACTGTATCTGCTTCTCTTGCAGTAGTTGGTCAAATATCTTGTCGGCTTTGTTGATGTCGAAGTCAAATTTCTCTTCTTTATCGCCCTTCTTGATCCATTGACATATCGTTGACTTCTTCATTTGGGCCCATTCGGCCAAATCAACTTCAGCATTGACATCGTCATCTTCATCGGATGCGTATTGATAAACGCTGTTGACCTTCTTTGCGAACTTTCTTGCCTCCTGGAACCTTTGCTCGTGGGCCGATACTCTCTGTGCTAGCTGAGCTAGACTTTCAAAATTTTGCGACGAGAACCTTTCTCGTATCGGCCCAAGTAGCCCTTGGAACGCCAAATCGGCCAGCTGGGAATCGGTCAAGCTGAGGCTATAGCACTTGTTTCTAACATCCCTGAATCATTGAATGTAGTCTAGGACCGATTCGTCAACTCTCTGCCTGATGGCGGTAAGATCATACAGCTTCATTTCTTGTACACCATTGAAGAAATATCGATGAAACTGTTTTCCCAGGTCTACCCATCCTTTGATAGAATTGCAGGGCAGAGAGGAGAACCAAGTGAATGTTGACCCTGACAAAGATAAGGGGAAAAATCTCACCCTCAATGCCTCCGCAGCCAATGCCTCACCACATTGAGCTAAAAATCGGCTGATATGCTCATATGTGGAGACATTGTCTTGCCTTGAAAATTTGGAGAAATCGGGAATCTTGTATCGGGTTGGCAGCGGCACTCTGTCAAACTCCTCTGGGTATGGGTGCTGATACATTGTTGCATTCTCCTTGGGCTTTAAACTGAATTGATCACGCATCACTTCGGCTATCATATCGGCCCACTGCCCTTGAGTGACTCCTGTGGGCTGGTGCGGAAGTTCTTGGTGATAAAGCTATTGAAAACCTTCCGGCCGATATTGCCTAGGGGAGTATGGCTGAAAGTGATGATTCAGATTTGGCGCATCATACTGCCCCATGGAGTACTGCTGATAGCCTTGCGGCGCGTTGTAGGTAGCTACCTGTGGAGGATTGCTTGGTAAGGGGAATTGGGCTTGCCCGGCCGATGTTGGATTGGCAGAGGCTTGTTGTATCGGGTCACCCATCGGCTGCTGCAAGGCTACTGGAGCTTGTCTCCCCCTCGTCCACTGCACCAATTGGTCTTCCGTGATGTGCTGGGGGCTTCCTCTCACCTATTTTGTCAAGACCAACGGCATGGTCGAAACTAGCTGGGCTGATGGAGGTGGGATCGGCGCTGTCGGCTGTGGAGCCATACTCAGATCAGTCCTCAAGGTCCGATATGGAGGGAATTTGTTATCAGGCTGGAAGATCGGCCCTTGAGGCTTGTGCTGGTGAATGGAACCATCTAGTATCGACTTAACTGCATTGGCCAACGTGTTCACCAGGACTTCGGATTGGTTGATTAGTGCTGAGTGAACCGCGGAGTCGATGCGGTCCTCTAGCATCGGCGCAGCGTAGCGAGTATCGTCTTCAGTTTTGACTGCTTGATCTTGGGCTGCCGCTGATGTGCTAGCTCCGTCCCCAGGGTTCGGCATTATCACCTTGGATTTTTGAATGATGGTGCCTTGCCGAGTCCTGGAGTATGTCTGCAAGTACATGTTCTGGAACTGTTCAATCAACTTTGCCATCTCAGCCTTTTGCTCCTCGTTGAGCTGATCAACGGTCACCACCGAGACAATATTTTCTTCTGAAATATCGCTCTGCTTGGACATCTTGAAGTGAACTTGTTGACGGTGTGAAGCTTGTGTTCTTCTTGGTCCCACCAGGCGTGCCAAAAGGATGTTGGCGTAGAATTTCAACGCACCCTTGTGTTAAAGCGGGTTCCGCGTTACCACGGCGGCCTGGGAGATCTGCTTAACTCCAGTGCAGGTCCAATGGCTTGCCTAGGTGTGTGTAGGGCATGCCAGTTGATTTGATCTGCAATCAACAAGAATAAACAAGTAAACCATGTTAACAAACGATGGCCGATCGGCCAGTAGGCCGATGTCACATCATGAGGGCCCAGCCGATAGGGCAAGGCTGTATCAGCCTACTTGAGGTTATAATGAAATAAAATTAATATACAAATCTATTCTCATCGGCCTTCATCAATATGTTTGTGTCGATTTTATGACATCGGCCGATGAGGGATATGGGAAGTGAATGCACTAGCTAATACTCTAGTGTAAACTTGTACGAACTGATCGGCCGATATAAATGTACTGATCACAGAGAAATCCTGAGAACAATCTGTGACAAATACATTTGTATCTGTCGATCCACTCATACAAGTGGCAAATACATACAAAAACATAAAGTAATCACATGTATTAGGTAAGACTGGCTGTAACCCCGGCACTATCCTTAATCACGGTCGAAAACAGGCTTTGAGTTAGATCTCAAAACACGACTAGGGTTGATAGCAACACAAAGTGTGAATCGAGAATTAACACAAAGACAATCAAGCCGTCGATCGCTTTTGGGGATGGTAGATGCTTTGAAAGATCTAGATAAGCAGACTAATTCGACTAACATCGGCAACAAACCCTAAAACGAATTTACCGCTGGCGAGATAGAATTGGGATGCCATGTCAAGATCATTCAAGACATGATAAACGACGATCACGTCGTCAGGGCTTGACGTGTCTAGAACGACATGCTAGCCCCGACGACGTAGATCGTCGGGTACGAGTTCTTACTTCTGCTCTGGGGAAGCAAGAATTCGCCGTAAATCAACCTCTTGCGAGGGTGGCGATGTGCCAAAAGTAGATTGAACTGTAGTGTTTTTTGATTGTCAGATTGAGAGCGATTATAAGTACAAACTACCGGGATATTTATACCCGTGATTTACAACATTGCCCATATAGGACACGATTTTATCTATAACTAACAAACAAGCCCTCATGGCGGACTCTTGCCATAGATTAGATCGAAACTAATTTAAATTCCTAATTTAAGAGATAGAATTGCCTAAAATTGGGCCTTATCCCTATTTGGCAATCTCCTTTGAAGCTTGACTCAGGCCCAAATCGAGCCCGCTCTACCTCCATCGACTTCCTGCTTCCATCAACCGATGGCCGTATTGAACCCACACTAGCCGATACAGTCCCTCTGCTGGCGCTCCACTTGGTCCGATGCACCGCTAAGTCCGATACAGAAGTTGGTCCGATAGCGTAACCGATCCGACTCAAATTGCTCCTTCTTCTCTGCTTCGGTTTTCTCTTTCTTTTTCGAGTAGATTGCGAAAATCTGGTGTTAACAGAAACCGAAGAACTATTCTAAGCCTAAACTCCACTAATGCAAAGAGTAATACAAATGTAGAATAGAGAGATTGCTTCTTGACTGTGTGTTGTGAAGTAAGAAAGCCTCCCCTTCTATAGCCTCTAATGACGGTTACTTAAGTCGGCAGTTGTCCAGGAATCGGGCATAATTGCCATTAAGAGTGAAAGAGGGAGTGACACGTGGAAGTCGGTGGCGAAGGGTGGCCAAATCAGTGCAACCGCCTTAGCCCACTGACCTTTCACCAAAGGCTGACAAGTGGGCTCCATGGTCGGTGCATGATGGTTTAGCCCAAATTAAGTCGTTTGGTCTAACTTGTGGGCACTTCAATCCGTGTGCTCTCACTTGATTCGCCGAAGGTGTGTTTCTTTGCATGCCGACACATTTCTCCTTCACTTTATTGTATAATTGTTGCATCTATAGTATTTCTCCAAAGAAAAGTGGAACTTTATTATTTGTAACTAATATGCACGTAAGAAATGTTAATTGTCTTGATGAATAAACGACCGTCAACAAACTCCCCCAAGCTAAACCTTTACTCGTCTCGAGTAAAGATAAAGCCCAGGTTATTGATCAAGAGTTGCATCAATGTTTTATTTCACAAGAGTACCATGCCTACAATATATACTTCTACCTAGAATTGAATAAGCTGACAATAGTACTTTTACTTCTTTTTCCTTATTACTCATGGGGATTTTAGCTTGTCCTCATCTTGGGTAGTTAAGAGATAGAACAGCTTATAGAGCACTAATCACTTACTCCTTGTTCAACTTTATTTCCAAAGGTTTTCAAGAATTTTGCAAAGTAAAGCCAAGTTCCTCAAATGATGCTCTCAAATCTTCAATGCGTATAATTCCTCACCAAGGCATTGTGTTTCCTCTTCTTCATCTTACTTCTAAAAGGTTTATATGTGGAGCTCAAGGTAGGGAAAAATGAATGAGACATTACTTGCATCACATATATTGCAAAATCAAAAAGTGGATCCAAGAGAAAGTAAATCATACAATCTGATCAAGGTGTGCAAGTGTGTGGCTATTTGTGTATGGGAAGTGGTGGTACTCCTTTTCTAATGCTCTCTTTTTGTATCTACTTGGGAATGGCTTCCTTTATTCTTCCTTTCTCCTCTTTTTTTTCATTAGACTATTTTCTCTCTTCTATTTTTGTCATCATGCTTAAAAACATTAGCATGCATATTTTTCTCACCCTTTTTTTTCTTTCATAGCAAGCTCTAGAAGAGACATTTTGATAAACCTATGAAGTACTTTATTTGGTGGTAGACTTTTGCTAACCCCCAATGTAGAGGTCAAGCAATATGGTGCATGTATGGCATAGGTCGTTCCGCCTCTTGTCCCCGAAGACGGGTAATATGTTCTCATACAATGTTGCTCTAACTTTTTTCTAGAGGGCCTAGCTAGCGAGCAATCCTAGTCCGTGGTAGAGAATGTTTTTGCTAACCTCCAGTGTAGAGGTCAAGCATGTGGGGTGAGTGTACGTGATCTTGATCAAGAAAGCATAAAGAGTATCCCACAAGGGTCACAACAATTTGGAAAAGCTCAATGCAATAACATGTAGCACATGAATAAATGTTTTGCAATATAATCATCATATGGCTTTGGTAGGAATTCTATCATCATTGAGAAACTTATAAATTTTTATTCTTTTGAAAACAAAAACTCGGGATGCCAAGTATCACTTGGAAATAAGATCATAGCAACTCTATTTCATCATCTCATATCTCACAACAACTAAGACTTAGATCATGCATGTGCAATCCATAAGTTTCAAGTTCAAGGCAAAGATTTTTTGATCAACAATCTCAAAAGTTAGGTGAAGACTAAGTTGTAAACGGAAATAAAGCATAGCAACTATTCATCATTTCAACCATGAGAACTAAAATCTTTTTACTGTGCATGAAAAGAAAATATTTTTGGTATTTTATCTTTGTTAATTTTTATAATTTTTTTCTTTTAGATGCAATGAAACAAAGATACAAGTTACCTTACATGGGGACCCTCCCCAAGCTAGCTTCTTGCTCATGGTCTGCGATAGGGCTCAAACCCTTGTGAACAGAACTAGTCCATCAAGTCGGCCTGACTTTGCTGCATGGTGGCATTGATGTTTGCCAGCTGGCCCTCAGTATACTGCTACCAAGTGTGGGTCTCCTGAACATGTTGATTCATCGTGTTTTGCATCTGACCGGTTCGAAGATCAAGCTTTCCTAGCTGTTGGGTGATGTCCACAAATCCTCAGTTGAAGTCGCGATAACCTCTGGCCGAGAAAGAGCGGTGTGCACCAAACGACAAGGGCATCCCACTAGAGCTAGAGGAGTAGTCCACATTAGGGTAGTTGTCCCAGTGTCTGTTGGAGGGCTGCTTCTAGTTGCCACTGCTCACACTTTGCCAAGCCGAGCCTCCTACTTCATAAGCCAGCGGTGGTTGGTCCTAACCGGGTGCATACTCGGTTTGGTTCAAATCCGTCTGCTATGCAAATGGATATTGCTGCTGCAGCTGCTCTATGGTTGCATTCTTTGACATTCTCCGAGTCGTCCTGCCAGAAACACTACTCCTGCGAGCTTCCTCTCATGACACTCTCTTTGGTGCTTGGCAGGAGCATCAACACTGCGGGAGCTATTTGCTATGGTGATTGTGTTAGCTCCATAGGGAGGTCGGCATGGGTTGTATTTTTTCATGTATGTGGTGTGAGTTGTAAAACCTTGGTGGTGGTGCGTTGGGGTTTTTAACCCTAGCACTCACTAAATTTCTTTCTCCTTCTTAAAGAAATGATACACAGATCTCCTGCGTGTTCGAAAAAAAACCTCTCATGACACGAGAGGTATTGTTAGCGCCCGATACTTATACAAATAAAATCCTGGGTTAGGTAACAAAATCTTATTTGAATATCCGGAGAAGAAAAATATAAGAGAGATAACTAAACCATGTTTTAAAGTATACCTTCGCACATAATAATCCTTGTCAATGATGGAGCGAGGTTGGGGGCTGCCTATGATTGGACCATCCTTCAACGGTCCAACTTTCACAGCTATACGAGTAATTAAAGTTGTGCATTCAATTGGTTCTACATTCTAGCCTAGGACCAGCATGGTACTGACTTTGAATAGTTATTCAACTTTGTATTCTCTGATTTGACCATTTGCTATTCCTTTGCTACATATTTAAGCCTACCTAGAGTTTCACAGATTTGATTATAGCCGTACAACAAGTGTTTGCCAAGGCATCGATACATCCAACCTCCATTGTGTTGCTTGGTTGAGTCAGTGTATTTCACCATTCCGCTTGCTTTGGTAAGAACTTGTAAGAGCTTGGTTAAAAGCTTGAATGTGTGTGAAATTTGAACCTACGCTACCTAGTAGTTGATAGGAGAATGCATATTCTTGTGTATGTTTCTTGTTTGCTACTAACCATGGCAGGATTGTGCAAGAGGATACAAGTTAGTTATGCTCAACATCAACTTCGCCACCTTCGACGAGATATGGCGACTTCTCCACATGATGCATATGAGGTACCTGACTATAATTTGCACGAGTTGAATCTAAGTTACCATTCTATGATGGTAAGTATGATATTGTTGCTTATATTGATTGGGAGCTAACAGTAGACAACGAATTTGATAAATATGATTTTTTGATGCTCAAATGATTAAGGCTGCTAGTAATAAGTTTATCTCTTCTACTTTCTTTTGGTGGAGTCATGTTAGTAATAAACCTGAAACTTGGGATGAATGCAAAATCATGATGAGAAAATGTTTTGTGAGTTCTAATTACAAATGTACTCTTCTTAAGAGACTAGAACATCTAAAACAAGGTGATAGAACTGTTAGAGAGTACATCTATGAATTTAAAGTTTGTATCATCTACAGTGGTCTAAAAGAATGCAATGAAAACACAATGAGTAGATTTTTCAAGGGGCTTAATTCTGATGTTTAAGTTATGCTTGCTAATGTGACATATAATCATAGTAGACACCTATTCATACTTGCTGGTAGCATTGAGAGTTAAATCATATCAAATACGAGAAAGTATGAACGATGTGATTTATTTCCTGTTTCTGAATCTCCTATCTCCTTGTGCAATGATGATGTGCAAACATGGAAGGAGCAATCTTTTGTGTTCAGAACATTCAACAAAAGGAGGAGAATGATGTTCTCGAGAAGAAAGAGGAGAAGCTTGAAGCACCTGCGATGTCTAAGGAAACTTTGCAAGGTAAATTAAATGGTGCTGAGATAAATGATGGTGAGTATTCTTAAGCTAAGCTACATATGTCCACTTTTCATGCTATAGTAGAGCAACCGTTAGTGAAACCAATTGCTAAGATACCTTTGACACAAGTTGATTTAGTTGCTGTTCCTTGTGATAAAGTTGAGGAACGTGAATTGCAATATTCTTTAAGTGCTTTAGGCTATATTATGTTTGATGACTTTTGTGAGCTCGATAATTTGAAGAAGAAATTATTTGCTATTGATTTGCCATATTCAACTAATACAATATTTCATATCTTTGGCAAATATAATGATAGAGAAGTATATTTGGTACACAAAGTTTACATATGTTTAGTTTTCGAACCACCTATAGCCATCGATCAATATTGCAAGCTAGAGAGTTATATTATTGCTAATCATGCAACTTCGAGTTTCTTTAGTTTTGATTGGAAGAAATAGGTTGTTTTAAATGGACTATGTGAAGAGCACGTTATGGTAAAATCAAGGATGGTTTTCCGTGAAGAAGGGGAGGATGATGTGACCATGGCTGCTATGGATACAACCATTGCTCGCATCATATATCAACAGGAAGATGTCAAGATTAAGTTCTCCAAGTTCTGGAATCCAATTTGGCCATCTGCTACATTGCTAATTTAGAATGGCCTTGGGCCCATGAGTACTTGACGGAAAGCTCTTGGAGTCCTCTTTCCAATAGATCTAGCCTCATCTCCAAATTCCATCTCAGTCATCCGTAGTTGAAGAAACAAGGTATTGCACCACCAATAATGGGCCTATGGGCTTTTAACTTCATCTTGGACCCTGGCCCAGGTGGGACCCATGTGGGGTGCGTCCCAACCTGGTGGAGCATGACCTAGGAACCCCCTTGGCCATCCTCCCACCCGCTTAAATAGCTAAGTACCCCTTCAGGGTTTCTCGGGTTTTGTTTAGATTAAAGTTTAGTTTCTCTACTTGGCTGTGGAATCCCGTGATCGGTTAGATCGCCGGTTTGCTCATTACGGAACCCCAACTTATCATTTGTATTTAATTCCTATTTGCAATTTAGATTGCTTTTGTCTTGTTCTTGCTTGTTTCTTTGATTTGCTTGTAGGAATAAGGTTGATCTGCACCGGCAAGATCAACAACCCACGAAGAGGTGTATCGGTCGCTAAGGCGCAACACAACAACGTCTCGTATGGTTGTAGTCGGGTCATCAACGTTCAACGTTTCTCCAAAATCGTAGTTATCAACAACTCACCGAAATATCGTGCCAATCAAAGCCGTGAGCTTATCAAGTGGAGCTCAGGGTTTATCATTCAAGTTGCTAAATTTATCTAAAATCAAGATCTATCTATTAAAAATATTTATAAATGGTGTTATAAATCTATTTAATCCTTTTTAATAGGTTTAATTGGATTAAATTTTGTAAAATTCATAACTAATTCATATTGAGTCAGAATGAAGCTAGTCAAGTCTCATAATTCATCTAAAATCATAATCTAGATGTTTGTTTATTTTAATTGTACTTTTTATTTGGAGTTTCTTAGTCTTTTCCCTCATTTTGCGTGTTAGCTTGTCATTTTTATCGTTTTGATGGTTCGTGAGTGCGTCGAAAGTATTTCAGAAGACGAATTGAAGACCGATTATTGCAAGGCAAGTCACACAGATCCTAAACACAATTCCTTTGAGCATGTTGATCCTATATTTAAATTCTGTATTTATTTCAAATGTGCATTTATTTCCAATTGACATTGGGTGGTGTGAACCTATTCCTTTGTATGCCCAATTTGCATTGATTACCCTATTTCCTGATATCTTGCGTTATAATTTGTTTAGTTGGACTTTATATATATTGGTTCAACTAGAAATTAGTTATAAATTCTTAGCCATCCTTAGAAACTTTAGTATCATTTTATGTGGGAATAACTAATGATTCATTCATGATTAATGATGGTTAATTATTGGTAGCTCATGACGATTGGTCATGGTTGGTTAATAATTATTCGAACTAAAACCTGATTAATGGTTAGTTGTGAGCATGTGGTTGTGTTGGTCGTGCTCATGACAATTAATGACTGGTTTGTGAGATACTATTATGAAGCATTAACTATACTAACTACAAGCCAATGTGGGTACTGGCTAGATCTTGAGTGTTAATATGTTTGTTAGGAGACACTACGGTTTGTTGTTGTTTTATCGTGACAGACAAGTAAGTCCATAGTTGTTTTGGGCACTAAGTAGTCTCCCTGTCTAGGTAAATGGCTGTCCCTACCGGAGACAGATGCTTAGTGGGTGTCATTTTGATGGGCGTATTATGCAATGGATCTTATCACGGTTTGCCCCTTTGTAGTACCATGGTGGTATTTCGGGGCATGGTAACATGTGTGGAATCATGTCTTGTGGGTAAATTTATACACCTCTGCCTAGAGTAAAACTATTCGAATAGTCGTGCCCGCGGTTATGGGCGGGCCTAGCAATGTTTTTCGTGATTAGTCTCACACTACTCATTAATGATAATAAATTGGTGATGATAACTTGTTAGATCCTGTAATGAAGATAGATCTGTGCAACCAGGATTGGTTGTCTAGAGATGGCTGGGCCTATGCAACATTGGTGTGCTGTTCAGTGATGGGTTAATATTGTTATTTAATTACTTAACTATTTTACTACTCTCAAATATTTGTTAAATGTTGCCTTTGCAAATGAACCCTATTATTGCCATCCTTTGTTATCCCTGAGCACTTGCATACTTACTGTGTGGCTTGCTGAGTATTCCATGTACTCACCCTTACAATAATCAATCAACCTCAGTTGAAGAAAGTTTCCGAAGGAGAAGACGTTTGGCTTATACCCCTGTTGAGCTGCCTTTGGGAGTGGAGTTAAAGCCATCGCTAGATCGTTTGTCTGCTGTTGTTCTTTTTCCTTTTGTAAGTATTTAACGTTGTTATTATGATGATTCTGTATATTAAATTGTCGACGTGTGTACCTTGGCTGATTCCTGGATGAGGATTGTATGCACAAATTAGTTTAGAAATTACTAGTGAATTTCCGGGCATGACACAGGATGACACCATGAAACGACGATTTACTCAGACGGAGCAGTGAGGGGGAGAGCCCCATGTCTTTGAACTTCTTCGAGAAGAGAATGCTAAGGGTGCTGCCACCGTCAATAAGAACCCGCTTTAATCGCACGCCCTCGACAACTGGGTCAAGGACTAGCGGATAATGGCCCGGATGAGGTACTCAATCTAGGTAATCGGGCTGATCAAACGTGATCGAGGCCTCCGACGGGGCCACGTAAGCCGTACAAGGGCGAAGCCCCCAGGCGTATGGAGTAAGGGTGTAGCCGTGCGGAGTTAGCTGTACAAAGGGCGTAGCCCCCGGGCGTGTCAGAGTGAGGCATAGCCAAGGCCGCATATGCCAGACAAGGGCGAAGCCCCCGGGCGTGCGGAGTCAGGGCATTGCCATGCGGAGTTAGCAATACGAAGAACGTAGCCCCTGTGTGTATTCGAGACGTAGCCGTGGCTGTGTAAGTTATATAAGGGTGAAACCCCTGGGAGTGCGGAGTAAGGGCATAGCCGTGTGGAGTTAGCCATACGAAGGGTGTAGCCCCGGGCGTTCCCGAGTGGGGCATAGCTGCGGCCGCATAAGCCGTACAGGGGCAAAGTCCCTGGGCATATGGAGTAAGGGCATAGCTGTGCAGAGTTAGCCCTACAAAGGGCGTAGCCCCCACGCGATTCCAAGTGAGACGTAGTCGAGGCTGCGTAAGCCGTACAAGGGCGAAGCCCCTAGGCGTGCGGAGTAAGGGCATAGCTGTGTGGTGTTTGCCATCTGAAGGGCTTAGCCCTCGGGCGTTTCCGAGTGAGGCATAGCCGGGGCTGCATAATCCGTATAAGGGCGTAGCCGGGCGGAGTTAGCCGTACAAAGGGTGTAGCCCTCAGGCGTTTCCAAGTGGGGTGTAGTCAGGGACACATAAGCCATACAAGGGCGATGCCCCCGGGCGTGTGGATTAAGGCATTGACAAGGAGGAAACTATAGTGTTAATTATCCACAAATTAGTTCGGAAATTACTAGTGAATTTTCGAGCATGACATTATCTGACTTCTTTAGAAGCTTGAAAAGGGCATGCCGTGCTCGCCTAGTCGGGAGGTGAAGCGGCTGAGTGATGTCATGCCGCCGGTCAGCTTCTACATCTTCTTCAAGTCGGTAGGCGGCTCCATGCAGTGGATGGCTGCTATCTTGTTCGAGTTTGCTTCGATACCGCGATGGGATACCACAAAGCTGAGTAACTTGCCGACGAGACACCGAAGGTACATTTTTCAGGATTGAGCTTCATCTGGAAGGCTCGTAGGCTATTGAATGTCTCGGTTAATTTGGTGATCATCTCTTCCTTTACTCGGGATTTGATGACAACATCGTCAACATATGCCTCTATGTTGCGGCCGAGTTGAGTGTGATTGCACTGCTGCATGGTGCGCTGGTATGTGGCTCCGACGTTCTTGAGACTGAAGGGCATTGTTATGTAACAATATGCGCCGAACAGCGTGATGAACAAGGTCTTGAGGCAGTCATCCCTGTTCACAGCAATTTGGTGATACCCCAAGTAGGAGTCGAGGGAAAATAGCAGTTCGCACCAGACCGTGGAGTCTATGGCTTGGTCGATGCTAGGTAGACCGAATGGGTCTTTTGGGCAGGCATTCTTGAGATTTGCATAGTCAACACGCATACGCCACTGTTTATTATTTTTCCTGACAAGCACTGGATTGGCAAGTCAGTCCAAGTGGTACACTTCTTTTATAAGGCCAGTGGCTAAAAGTTTCCTAATCTCCTCTCTAATGGCCTTCCTCTACCAAGCGCGAAGTGAGTTGTCGTTGCTTGACGAGCTTCGCGTCAGGACGAATGTGAAGAGAGTGCTCGACAACCTCCCCCGGACACCAAGCATGTCAGAGGGTTGGGACAAAGATATCCTTGTTGGCCTAGAGGAAGGTGACGAGCATGTCTTCCGATTTGGGGTCAAGAGTAGCCCTAATGACAGTGGTCTTGGAAGGGTTGGCCTCATTGAGGACAATCTTCTTGACCGGTACTTTGGCTGGCTCGATGTTTGCCTTGGAGACCTTTGCAGCCGGGAGCTTGGCTTCATCAGCTTGCTGAGTGGAGGCGATGTTGCAATTCGTCTTCTGGTGGAGTGTCGCCTCTTGGTTCTGGGCCATCTCACAACTCTCCTTGTTGCAAACGAAGGACTGCTTGATGTCATATAGGGAGAGATCATGCCTTGTGGTCCGGGCATATTCATCATGGTGTGGGCATAGTGAGGGACAGCCATGAACATGGCCATGGCTGGACTACCAAAGATGGCGTGGTAGGCCATCTCGAAGTCCACTACCTCGAAGAAGACATTCTCTATTCGAAAGTTGGTTGGAGCGCCAAACGTGATGGGCAGGGTGACTTGCCCAAGTAGGGTAGAGGAAAGACATGAGATCACGCCATGGAAGGCTGATTTACTCAGGCGTAGTGATGAGCAAAGAATGTTGAGTGTGTTACCGGACATCCTCTTCAATCCCATCCTTAATGACAGGGCCAAGCACCAGCGGGTATCATCCCGGGTGAGGTACCCGGTCGAGGTGGTCGGATCTGTCGAAGGTAATTGATGCATCATACCACCTTAGGTACTGCTGGGTGTCAGTGTTGACCACCGTGATTTCCCATTCAGTGAGCTTTTGCTTCCGCTTGAGCTCGGCATGGGGTTGTGGTAAGCCAGGAGGTGCCTCCGGATCCTCTTTGTCGGCTTTCACATCTTTGTTCTGGGTGGGTTTGTCAGCAAGTTGTTGCGCGTACCGCTTGAGCAGGTAGCAATCCTTGGCCATGTTATTCGACCTAGGGTGATACAAGCATGGAATGTCCATCATCTTATTGAAGTCGTCGGAATGGGGAGGGCGGGTCGCCTATTGTTTACTTGCCGTGCTCGGTAACATTGATGGCTTCTTCACCCTTTCACTTCACACCCTTATTCTTGGAGGACTCGAGGTTATCCATGTTAGAGGAGGGAGGCCGCTTTTCGAGGTGGGCCACGACTGCGGCTTGAGAGTTCGCATCTTTATTGGCCCGATCAAACATATGACGAACAGAGGTGGGGGTCTTCCGAGCCCACCACTTAATGAAGTCCTCATTCTTGGTGCCCTGATGGAACGCTGCCATGACCTGCGCGTCCTTGACGTGGGGGATCGTACTGCACTTCTCCATGTACCACTTGATGTAGTCGGCAAAGCATTCGTTGTCGCCTTGGACAATCTGGTATAAGTCCCAAGGCGTTCGGGGCAAGGGAATATACCTTGGAAGTTCGCGATAAATTAAGCCTTGAGATCGGCCCAAGAGCTGATGGTTCCCTCGAGGAGGCTAGTCAGCCAGGCCCGAGCGACTGACGTCAGCATGATCGGCAAATAGTTCATCATGGCCAACTGGTCGCCTCCAATAGCTTTAATGGCGGTAGATTAGATGGACAGCCAGGATGTCGGGTCCAATTTGTCGTCACACTTCCTGACCCCCGTTGGCTTGAAGTTGGAGGACCACATTTGATGTACACTAGAGTTCCCGATCTTCCGAAAGGTTCTGATAAACAACGATTTGGACGGAGTCACGACACAAATCGATCCGGCTTCTTGAACGCGCACGCTCTTGAGCCCCGCAATCGCAGCACCACGTCTCCTCTGGTTATCACCCGTGTCGAAACGCGGGTGACCTCGCCGAAAAGGCTAAACCCTGTTTGCCAATCGAAGAACACAAACAAGAACGAGATAGAATACAACCAAAATTGCAGATGAATGATTAAGCTCACAAGTTGGGGTCTTACAAACCGATCTAGCGGCGAAACTGTTCTTGACAGATTAATCTAAGCAAAACCCAAAACCTAAAGATAGCGACGACTACTGATATATGGAGTTTAGGGTCGTGCAAGCACCCCTTGATGCAACCCTAATGGGCTCCAACACGATACACGGGCCAAAGGCCCAAATACGGCATCGCAGCGCCGGGACAGACTCTGAACGTCAACTTGTTCGGTCAATTCCCGATGACTCGTAACGAATTTGGACATGGGACCAGAACCATTGGAAAGGTTATCTTCTTAGCTTTCCATCCATATAAAGAATGCCCCAATCCGAGCACGTATGCGACCTGGGCGCCTGTTTTAGTGCAGACTGGTCCTGGACTCCGAATTGCACCCGAAGTCGACTTGGAGAAGGTCTTGGTTTGGTCCCCAATCAACTTCTTTGATATTCCATGCATTCGTTATGCTCGGCTTATTTTCCTTCATCCAAGCAAGTACCTCTGCAAACGAAAACAAACAAAACTCATTGTGTAGCAACGTATGTTCAAAAATATAACAAGTAAATCTTATGTAGAACTGGTTAACCTTTGGCTGATTAATACACAAGGTAGTCATGGTTATATCCGAGCTAGTTGTGTCCTCATCAACATTACTCGTCGAATGACATCCATGAAGGCCGGGACCCTGTCTGCGGTGTCGGTTTGGCCGGGGTGGTACTCAGGCTCCTCGTCGGGGTCATCTTGCACGGGGAGACACATGACAGGACGTCCATCGGGAAGGTACTCGGTGCGGCACGCCCCGCCATCACTGGGGTCCTCACGGATGTGGGCCCATTCGCCGTCGCGCCTGCATCATCGCTTGTTCATGACATTGCGCAGGTCAGAGTTCATCCTCCGATTAGCATCGATCTTTTCACGCAAGTCACTAGTGGGAGCCACTGAGCGCGAACTCCTGGCTTGTGAGTGTTGTCGATGAGCTCAGTGGCCCACACTCAAGCTTAAGGATGGTCGCTTGGAGGATTGTGCGGCCGAGTTGGCAATAGTTGGCACGACCTCCTAGTGCTGGACAGCCGTGGCTTTGACCATTGCCTTTACTTGGGCGACGGTGGAGTTGACATCGGCATCAGCGGGTAGCCTGGCCTAGATGGTGTCAAGCAACACCTTGGTCGCTACAATGTTGTGCTAAGGCGTCATGAAGACATCGTGATCCCCCGATTTTGTTTGGAGGATTACATCATTGGCTTGTCAACCTCTCTAGCGGAATTCCTCTCGACGCCTGCCGAGTTCATCCTGTTGCTGTCTGATGAGCAGCTCCTCGACCACTCGTTCCCGGGCTTCGGCATCAACCTCCTCCGTTTTTTGCATGACGAAGACAACACGGGAAGGCGGAGAAACTTCTTCTGAAACACTCCCAGAGCTATCCACCTCTGAGTCAGAGAGTCTGACTGATATGGGGAACTGTCCAGATCTTCACGATGTAGGATCACAACTGATAACTAGCCTCAAAGAGACCAAGATAACTAGCTACAAGTAGCCAATATTCGTAGTGCAATCTGGCAAATAAAACTCAAAGCCAACCACCGTCTTTAACCGACAACCTAAATCGAGGATTCGCTTAACCACACTCTCAAAGAACCAACCAACACAGCCTACAATGTAACATACCCAAAATCTTAAATTTCAATTCTTACATCTAAAAATGTCAAAAATATTTTTCCTAAATAGGAATACTAATATTTTTCAACTAAAAGACGTACGTGAGTCTAATATGACTAGTTTTAATATATAAATTTGTGAATAATTTAAAATCTTTTTCTTGATAGCTCAAAGAAAGAAAATAAAACATAGTGTGTGCATGTAGTTGCATAATGTATTGATGTGACTTGAGTCCTTTTGCTTGTTTTTGGTTCTTACTAGCATTTCATAATAGGATGAGCATTAACTAAAAATTTGAAGCAAATACTAAATATATATTACAAGAATGTATATACATATAATATATAAAGTTGAGTAATTAAAAGTTTAAATCATGCTCAACAACATCTCAGGTCAAACACAGGTTAAATATAATTTTACAATCATTCAATCATATTTTATAATAGGAAACCTATATGTAAAGATAAGGTTAGTGAATTTCTAAAAATAATTGGTGTAAGATAAAACCATGGAAAAATTCATGTAGATGCTACTCAATATGTTAGACTCACTGAAATTTTGGCATGATTTTATATTCACAAATTATATCTCAATTAAATGAGTCAAACCAGTCTAGACTTTAGATTATTTAAAACTCTAATCGGCAAAACATATACCTCATCAAAACCTGTATTAAAATGTATGAAAGTGTATATATAACATAATTTATTCAAATACTAGCATATTTATCATGAATTAATATAATTTTTTCAGGATTTATTTTATTATTTTTGACCTCCTAAAAATTCAATTCAATTTCAGCCAGGCCTATTTTCTTTATTTTGCTGAGAATAAAATATAATGAATTTTTGAGTGCAACCAAAGAAAATGGAAACTATATCATTTTATCTATCTGCACAGAAATCCACTTTAATTTATATGGTGTACAAAATAAAATATAGGATTATAAAGATGAGACAAAGAAGTAATTAGAGGAAAAATCCTGTAATTGTCCAAACAATTTGTTCACAGGTTTCTCTACCCATCCCTCTCACCCTCACATAGACCACATCGCCATGGACCCACCAGGCAGTCACTTGAGCTAGCCCCACTCAGTACAAAATCTCCACTGCTCAAGCTAACTGAGAGGGACACACAGAGAGAACGAGAGAGATTGACTCAGGTGATGCTAGATGCGTGGAGCCAACGTGGCAACGCCGGGAGCCCACCTATATAGCGTCGCACGGCCTCCCTCTTCTCCCGAGTGCCTGTCAAACCGAGGAAGAGGAACCCTAGCCACTTCATTGTCCTCAAACTCGCTATGGGCCGCAAGGAAGACGATGGTCCCATTCGCCGTCAAGCCGTGCTCGTCATCAATTCTTTCCCGTTCCATACTCCTCTCCCCATGCTGATCATTTTATCTTTTGACACCATTTCTTTTCATCCACCATAGCGATGGGAACGCCGCCGTGCCGACGATGCTCGGGAGCATGCACCAAAGGCCGCAGCCGCTGGCATCGTTGTCGCACAGCACGAAGGAGACCACCCTGAGCCAATTCCTCGTGCCACCAGTACCTCCTCATCAGGGTTGAATTTACCGGCGGTAACCGCGCGGTTACCGCGGTAACCGTCAAAAACTGCGNCCGCCGGTAACCGCGCGGTTACCACGGTTACCGCCCGTACCGCGGGGGTACGGTTACCCATACTACGCGGTACGGTAAAAAAAAAAGAAACAAAATCAAAAAAAATAGTGACGGTAGTGCTTGATTTGTAGTGTTTTATGGTGAAGAAATTTCTCAAAAAAGAGTAAAATTTATTCAAATTTGAGAGCAAAACGGAGAACAAATTTGGAAATTGGAAAAAGAAAAAAAAATGAGCCGGCCCGTTACTGTGCATAAGACCCATAGAGGCCCAGGGGAGGAGAAAATATCTCGTCCCCATCTCTACCATGCTCTGTCACTCTGGTCTCTCTCTCCCTCTCCGTCTTCACCCTCGGCGACGCTAGACGCGGCGATTCTGCGCCAGATCCGTCGCCACCATGCTGGCGAGATGGGAAACCACGCGGTAAGCCGCGGTAACCGCGCGGTAGGCAACGGTAACCGCCCACGCTAGCGAGCGCACGGTAAGTCTTCTCCTACCGTCAGGCCTTTGAGTGGATGACGGACATCGATACAGCCGTCGCCGCTTTGCTGGAGGTTGAGATGTATCGCCGTAAGACTGGTGAATTTGGGAGGGCCCTTGCAAGAAAGATGGCCACCGATGGAAAAACTTCCCCTGGTATGTTTTTAATCATTTGCACATGTCATATGTCCTGCTGCTTTACACGTATTCAGTGTTGTAAATTGACATGGAAATTGGCATGTGCAACATAATGGTGGTCTATGTTTGCCTCAGACACGCCGAATTTGAAGAGGCTTGCGCTGCGTATGGTTGGTCAATGTTGCTCTTCAAGTGGATGTGAATGGAACTGGAGCACATTCGCATTCGTACATACCAAGGTCCGTAATAAACTTACCCACAAGAAGCTCAACAAACTAGTTTATGTGAACTACAACCTTCGCCTGCGCATTCAGCAAGCAAATGCCCAAGTTAGGAAGGAGGATGACGATCCCCTTCAAAGACTAGCGGACCTATCATTTTATGAAACTAACAATCATGTTAAAGAATGGATGGATAATGCCCGGTCCAATGCTAACCCAGAACTAGATGAAGACCCAACTGAGAGTGACGCCCCCGTGCCTAGTCCACTTATAGCCAACCTAGTGGACTTGACTGACCTGCGCAGAACCACAGGAGCTTCTTCTATTGCAGAGTGGGCTGATGTGAATATAGGTGACACTCATATTGAAAAAAGAAAGATTCGGCAGCCACCAAAAGCACCTACATCCAAAAGAGCTAAGGGCAAAGGTTGATAGCGATGAAGAGACTGAAGGAAGCCCAGACTACCAAGAGTCGAACGATAGTAGCTCAAGAACTGATTCAGACGATGGAGACAACGGTGGTCAAGGAGGCCAAGGCACCACTGAAGTATCTTCTAGGGGTCACACCCAACAGTCCGATCACCACAGCCCTATTCAATTCATTGGTGCGATGTGCTTCAATTAACATTTAGATCTATACCATTCATTTAATTATTGATTAATTTTCTTCCTACAATTTCATTTGCAGGTAAGGCCGACTTCACTCACGCGACTCAGGACCGTGATCACGGTGCTCCAAGCTCTCAACGAACTACGGTTTCACCGAGTGAGCAACAACAATGACAGCATCTTGACATACCACAGGATAGCTATAGCTCATTCAGTGCCTCTAGTATTGAAAGTGGCTATCCAACGTATGCGTACAATCGTTCCTAAGCTTCTGATTATCCCCCTCCTACATGGGTGTATGAGTGGCAAGAGCCCCAGTGATACGCTCAATTGTATGCTCAGTGGCAAACAACATCATCATGGACAAGTCAAAGTTGGGAGGAATACAAGGCAGGGTTGCTACACTCGCATGGCTTGATGCTCATGTCCACAGAGGAGTACAACATGGCATATAATCAGTGGAACTTATAGCTTGCTCTATGTTGGTATGTCCTTCTAATTTCCTTTCATTGAAAATAAAACTTCTATTTTCGTATTGCTTGCTATGTGAACTATCATATTGTGGATGTTATATTGTGGACATGTGGACACCTTGTGCGATATCTTGAGATTGTTGATTGTTGTTGTCGACATATTATCTTATGAATTGTTCAATTGATTTTAAGTCTGTAATATAGAAAAGATCATGCCAAAATTTTTTATTGCATACCCACAAGTATTGTTTAATTGATTTCAAGTCCCTAATATAGAAAAGATCATGCCAAAATTTTTTATTGTATACCCATAAGTATCCTACATATTTTAATTATTATTCCCAAATTCTACACATTTTTAAGTGTTTCTCCGATTTTTTAAATTTTTTTCTTCATTTCGTTCTTCCTCGGATCACACATCGCGCGGTAACCGCGCGGTTACCACACCATACCGCACGGTAATGGCGGTCGATACCGCGGTTTGCCCGAAATTTTGAATTCAAATTTTCGATTTGCAAATTTGTCGCGGTTTTGCGCGGTTACCGCGGTTACCGCCGGTAACCGCGCTACCGCCGGGGGCCCGGTTACCGCCACCCAGCGGTAAGTACAACCTTGCTCCTCATCATGGTGGTCAAAAGCCCTCAAGAAACTTCAAGAATCATGCACCGACGAGGGAGATTGCCATCGTTTTCCCCAACTCCGTCCAACCGACGCCGTCGCCAATTTCTTTCTCTCCGGTGAGCCACGATTCAATTCCTCGCATGAGTAGCTTCCTAGGGACCTCGCTAAGCTCCTACGCACCTTCTCTTAGCAGCCCACTGACCTGAGCGAGCCATCGCCGTGGAGCCGAAGCATTCCACCACCGCCGGGCCATCTTCTCTACTGTCACCACTGTCTAGGTCTTTCCAAGCCGCGGCCAAGCTTTGGTGAGCATCTATGACTCCTGTAAGAACTCATGCATGCATCTATTGCACTGAATCTAGCCGGGACACTCCATGCACCTGCAGCCTTGAAGCTGCTGCCGCTCGCGCCATGGCTACCATTGATTCCGACCATCACTGGCGACAAGACGATCACCGTCGGGTGCGCAAGAAGCAGGAGCATCTTTTCTCTTTTGGCTGCAATGCCTAAAACGCCGCCGTTCGCCGCCGGCGAGCTCATCAGAGCTGCAGCCATGCTTCACTGTCTCCACGGTTAGGCCAAGGACTCCATTTGTAAATTTGATTAATTCCAGGGATTTAGTTAGAAATATATTTATCACTTACATGTGGGACCGAACCTAGATGTAATAACTTGGAAACCTAAGGACTCTTAATGGTATTGACCTGCAGCACGTGCTAGGGACCTCGGGACCTATTACTAGAAAATTCAGCGACCTTTATGCTTAATTAGCAAGTCACTGACCAGTGGACCCTTTTGTTTAAATTCTGGAAAGTACAAATAAAATACCTAAAACATTATTAGTTGAACTAAAAATTGTGCAAACTTGTAAAATCAGTAGAAAATTCATCTTAGCTCCATTTTGAATGAACCAAATTCCAGAAGACTCACAAAATTATGATCTTTAATATGGTAATATAAAACTTGTCACTTACAGTAGAATAAATATCTCTAAAATTTAGTATAAAGAATAATTAACATAAAACATAATCTAACTTATACTAAGAATAATTAACATAAAACATAATCTAACTTGTAAAATTTGTAGAAAATTCATTTTAGCTCTCAATGAATCAAACCAAAACTTATTAGCTTCACAAAAGTATGAGCTTTATTTATATGAGCTAACGTTTGGAATATTTAGTATACAGAATATAGTTCACTTTTAAGTAAATACAAATGGTCATAATTAGTATGAGATTAATACAAACATTTAAAATTATGAACTCATAATTGTTGGGCTAACAAACTTGTTCATTTACTGTAAACTAAAACTTAACACATTATGTTTATAAAACACCCTTAAAGGTACATATATCGTATAGTTAACTCTATGTACCCTATGGCTTCTAAAATTCGTAACAAATTAATGCTAACTCAAAAAAATGTGAAACGAATTTTGTTAAACTCTTGGGGACCAAGCCTTCACTGCAGCAGCCCAAGACTTCACAAATCTTGGACCTAAAATGTACTTGAGTACTAATAGAGATTAATTAGCCTATGTCTAGAATAGAACTTACAAAATTCATAACTCTCAAAATAGAAGTGATAAAATAGAAATTTTTTCACATAAATTCATTTTAAGACAGTACTAACCCACTGTAAAGAATTCATGCATTTTAGAGCATTTTGGAATTTTCGCATTATTTGGATGTTCATTCGATTTGTATGTTATGATTATATAGATTGCGAGTTCGTTGACGGTGAAGGAGTGGAATTGGTTTTGATATTCATATTAGGGACTTTTACAAGTGAGGCAAGCGCCTTTTCCTTTGAACACATTGAATCCTATGTTTTATGCACAAATGTTTTGTTTATAACTTTGCATGTGTTATTTGGTACAAAATTGTATTTTGCTGACAAGATGATAGTTATAACCCACTTGTTGCACAAACCACCTCAATAAATTTCACTCATTGCTGATTGTAACCATAGGAATAATTGGAGTACATTGGTTGTACTCTAACGGGTCTAATTATGCTTTATATGTGCCATATGCTTAGCCATGCTTAGCAATTCGTTAAATAATATTGTGATCATTTTATAAATGAGATGATGGGCATTATTTTACTTTTGGACAGATATGAGAACTATGATTATTTAAGAAATAAAATGGAGTTAAACATGTTTTTAGACTTGGACGGCAAGTGATGCACATATGGTGTTAGTTGTGCACCGATAGGGGGAGTATTCGCCCGGGTTGATTAAGGACCGAACATTGTGTTGTTCACTATTGTTTACCGTACAACCACATGTGCTATTTATGGGGTGGCCTTAGCTAATTAAGTTACTTAAAGTCTAGCCTTGCATATTGGTAGGCCGGAGTAGAATGAATTAGTCTGAGCGATGATTCATAGGAACTACCCATGTTTGTGTTGAATTTATTACTAGCGAATATTACTAGTTGTGTGTGTTCTGTGAGGGGACGGATGGTCCGCCTCACAATATGGGCGTCTAAGTCTGTCCAATTCAACGGTTAAGTGCCTCGTGGGGGAACGAATGTGTTCGCTGCCACGGCGTTAGGTTTAAGGCGTGGGCCCACCACCTAACGGTTCTGGGTCATTCCCAGGATGGATTCACACTTGCCGTTGCTGATGCAAGGCTAGGTGTTAAGTAATGTAAAGGCTACGTTGTGACCTCTAGACCGTATTCAATGTGTAGAGTGTGGTTGTAACGACGGGTACCGGACAAACTAGAGCAATTCACATCATATGGGTAAAGTTGTACAAACTCTGTAGAGTCAAAAACTAATCGATTAGTCGTGCTCATGGTCATGAGCGACATAGTGAATTGTCATGGGTATAGACTTGTGTTTTATAAATGTGTTTATGAAAATGGGCTCTGGGAATGGTGAGAAGTGTTGAGTTGTGATGATTATGATGATGACTTTGCCCGGTGTAGGCTGATACTGTGATGTATTGCTTGCTGCCATGGATGGCACAAGAATGATATTATGATGATGGTTATGACGCTATTATGTTACCATTTTGATATTATGCCATGCTATTTATTCTATACATTCACGAAGGTTTATCTAAATACGTTGCAAATATTTGTAAACTAAAATTAGCTTTATGCTTAAAATTAAGTTCACATATAGCCTCCCATTGAATGTAGAGCCTTCATGTATGTAGGTTTGATTGTGTACTTGCCGGTACATTAATTTGATTAATATACTGACTCTTACCCTGTAAATATGTTGTTGTTTAGATTCTAATGCAGGCAGTTGTGTGCTCGGGATCGTTTGATTGTTCAGGATGGTCCTACCTAGGGGAATACCCCTAGTCGGTTGTCTGTGGAAATGGGTAGACACGCTTCCGATGGACATTAATTATTAGGCCGGTTGGCCCTATGTATATAATCTAGTTAAATGTCTCTATTTATATCTAAGTCATCCATTGTGTACATTGTTCTGATATATTGGCTCAGATGAAAAATGCAAAGCTAGCAACTTCCTGGAGCTAGCTGAGCATGAGTATGAATTTTGAATAATTGAGATGTTGTAGAGCTCTAGCGATTTGAGTCAAGTCTCCTGGGATGTGTAACATATTTGGTCGTCGCCTTCGTGTGGTTTGACGGGCATGTCTCAGGCTGAAGTTGACTAGCACGCTGAGTCCCAGAGTTCATATTGAATGGTGTTATGTTGTGGTCTATACATTGAGGTTTGAGTGGCTATTTATGCGTGTATGGATCCCACTCATCCAAAATTATGTGGTGATCACAAATAATACTGGACAGTATAAAGGCATGCTCGACATACAATCAATCGACTAAAACCTCATAGGGAGTAGGAGCAAGAATTGGGAACCGATGAAGCGGCCGCTTCTGTAATCCCACGGGGGAATGACAAGAGCAAAGAGGTAGAGATTAAACTCTGAATTTGTTAGCGCACAGCTGAACAAAAGGGATTCATATTTTGGTTGTCAAAAGTCTCCTCATGGATAAAACATGAGGGTTAGTTATACTAGGAACAACCCTCCTAGTTGGGGATGAAATGGCTGTTAAGTTACTGAAGATATGCTAGCTCAAAGGTCACCACGAAGTGAATTCCAGTGGAGGTTCGTGGGACTAATCAGCTTCTGTGCATTCTTCAATATTCTGGCCATTAATCCTTATTGGGAAGTCGAAATGATGAGCCATTTGTTGGAGGTGAAAATAGACCTGATTATCTTTCCATCCATATTCACTATGCACACTGAAACGTGACAGGCTGTGTTGCACATCTCTTGCAATGTGGAACAAATGTCAGCAGACAGGGAACACCAAAATCAGCATGGTGTGATCGATTATTGTCTTCTCATGATTCATCTTTGACTTGATCATTTAGTTCATTGTTCACGTGCAGCATGTCTTCTTTGTGTGTGAACCTAAGCAAGAGTAAAGTGCGAGACTTAGGTAGTATATAGTGCTCGTCAATATCAAAATATTAATCAGCTAGCAGCAAGTTCGCCTCTAACTGTAGTTTCTTGGCTCGGCTGCGTGTAATTGGTCCTTAGAAAGGTGTAACTTGTCCTTAAACCTCCTTAGCTAATCTTGGGTTGGTATAATAATTTCTGAACTATGCCTAACCTTACCATTTGACGGGTTGTTTTGGGTAGCATTGGTGTTGGCAGGGTAATCCGTATTATCCTCCCCCTCTTAAAAGTAGTCGTCCTTGACTCTGTATCATCAAAACCATAGAATGGAGTAAGGTCAGCAACATTAAATGATGCACTTACACCGTATTTTTCAGGAAGGTCAATCTTATATGCATTGTCATTTATTTTGGCAAGCACTTTGAATGGTCCATCTCCTCATGGCATCAACTTGGACTTGTGTTTTTCTGGAAATTGTTCCATGCGCAAATGAAACCAAATAAGATCTGCTGGTTCATAGATGACCTTCTTTCTATGCTAGTTCAACTTTGCAGCTTTAATCTGAGCCTTCTTCTCAATTTCCTCTTTGGTCTTCTCATGTATCTTCTTCACATATGTAGCTCACTTTGAGGCATCCATGTTACTGTTGGAAATATGGTCATAAATCAACATATTTTAATCTAGAAAATGAACATACTAAACATGACTTGCATATAGAGAAGTGATCTAGTAATAGTGCTAAACATGATATTGTTCAAACTAAACATGATATTACTAGACATGATAGAACTAAGCATCAATATGCTAACAACAAAATAAGTATCATCATGTAGTAGCATATGTAACATTTTGGTTAGAGATTTGACATACCCGGAAAAAGCTCCAGTACTAGATGAGACATTGTTGGTGTTGTTGCCTTCGCTGATGGAGCCGTTCTCGCCTCCTCTAGTAGCGTCGTTGCCACCACCATTGCCGCCGCTGCCTCCACCAATAGACATGTCATGTAGTAGTGGAAGTAGACGAAGCAGAGGTCGATGACATAGAGCAGTCGCGCAGAAATGCTCCCCAAAAACTTGATCGCTTGCCTACCCGTGCAGATACTCAGGTGAACAGAGTTTCGGAGGCATGCTCGTTCCGAGCACCCATGTGCACAGGTGAGCAGAACCGGGGAAACAAAAGCAACACAGGAACAAAGAAGAATCACCGCGGAGGAAGAGCAGTGCGCTAGAGAAGACAGAGCCGAGAGAGAGCGCTTCATCTCTGCCTGTCCAGGTGATGGGTTTATATAGTGCGTCAGAGGGAATCTGTCCGTTGCCGGAGTAATCACCAGATCCGTTACCAACGCAATCAATAGAATTATTCTGATAATCAAACTGGGGTTAATTCTCTCATTTGTTGCAGAGGTAATGGTGTTGATTCTCTGATTCAATTCCCATCCGTTGCAAAACATAATGAGAGAGAGAGAGAGAGAGCAGCCACCCGCCTGCCATGCCCACGCCTTAGCCGGCCAGCCAGCCTGGCATGCGACGCGCGCTTGTGGCAGTCCCACCATCACCTCAACCGGTTAACAGGGGTTATCTAATAGCTCCCTATTTAAGTTGAGATCTCTCCACTTAAATTTTCAAGGTGGTATTAATCCCCATAACATTAATTATGGGCCAATGGAATTTATAAACAATAAATTGGGCCTAGCCCATTTATTCCAATAGTCCCCACCAAATTTCATGGCTCACAGGAAATGCTCTCCATTTTGAACCTATTTATTATACCAGTGCTTCGGTGGAGACTGTTATGTTGAACTTTCACCTAGAAAAGGAGCTAGACCAGAGCACAACTGAACAATGGACTATGGCTTGAATTGTCAGTCTTGTGCAATCAGGTTTTACTCAATTCCTTGACTGATACTAGGTTGTCGTTTGCATCCCCTCTTTTCGGAGCGTATAAGTCATACTCCAGGCCTTTTCATGAGTATCTAGAGATCACCGAAACCACATAGACTGTGACTAGCAGTCAGACTCATATAGGTGTGTTCCTTCTAAGATGTTCTGTAGGCCAACATCTCTACTTTTAGGAAAAGCCACTTGGATAACATTAAGGTATATACCATCCTGCCATATAGAAAAAGAGAGAAGTACATCGCGGAGATGAGCCCATTTAAAGGTCTATCTTCTCAATCACCCAATAGTTTGTTTCGCCATCCTAATTCACGGGATCTTCGATCACAAAGGATAGGTTACCACTATTGTGTAATTTCAAGTGGGTCTCAAGCCCATCTCGCTCGATGCACTGTCTATCACATTACATGATAGTCCCTTTGTGAACTGGTCTACTAGATTTTTAGCCGTCTAGACATAGTCCAACACTATCACTCCAGAGTTTTTCAGTTTTCTGATAGACTTCAGTATTCTATTTACATGCCTAGATGACTCATGTTGTCCTTCAAACTATTCACCTTAATAATCACCGTTTGATTATCACAGTTCATCAGGATAGCTGGTACTGGTTTTTCAACCACTAGCAAATCCATCAGGAGCTAATGAAGCGACTTGGCCTCAACAGTGGCAGTATCTAATGCTGTGAGTTATGTTTCCATTGTTGACCTCGTTAAGATGGTCTGCTTGTAAAACTGCCAGGAAACGGCGTCACCTCCAATTGTGAACACATATCCACTTGTGGCCTTTATCTCATCAGCATCTGATATCTAGTTCGAATCATTATGGCTCTCCAGTACTTTTGGGTACCTAGCATAGTGAATTCCATAGCCCATTGTGCCTTTTAGATAACGCATTACCCTTTCCAGAGCATGCCAGGATCATCTCCGGGATTTGAAACAAACCGGCTCAACTTGCTCACAACAAATGGGATGTCAGGCCTCATTGCACTAGCTAAATACATCAATGAACCAATGATCTGGGAGTATCTCAGTTAATCCCTTGCTATTCTTCGGTTTTTCCTTAATAGCACACTGGGATCATAAGGAGTAGGAGCTGGCTTGCAGTCAGTATACCCAAAGCGATTTAAGACCTTGTCCACATAGTGAGATTGCACAAGTGTAATGTCACCCTTATCTTCTCTCAGTAGCTTAATGTTAAGAATAACATCAGCCACTCCCAAATCCTTCATCTCAAAGCTTTTGGACAGAAGATGAGAGAAGATGAGGGTCCTTGACCTCATCAATCACATCGACGTTGATCCTAAAGATCAATATGTCATCAACATATAAACACAAAATCACTCCCTCTCCTCCACCATATTGATAGTACACACATTTGTCAGCCTCGTTCACAACAAAGCCAACAGATGTAAGTGTTTCGTCAAACTTCTCATGTCATGCTTAGGAGTTTGTTTGAGGCCATACAAGGACATCAACAGCTTGCACACCATTCCCTCTTGACCTTCAAATAGATACCCGTCTGGTTGATCCATGTAGATCTCCTCCTCCAACTCTCCATTAAGAAAAGTTGTCTTAACATCCATCTGATGAACGAGAAGACCATGAGAAGCTGCCAGAGCAAGTAGTACTCGATTCGTGGTCAAGCGAGCAACTGGTGAATAAGTGTAAAAAAAATCTTCACCTTCCTTTTGGGTATAACCTATGGCCACAAGTCTTGCCTTGTATTTTTCAACTGTACCATCAGGCCTAAGCTTTTTCTTGAAAACCCACTTGCATCCTACAGGTTTGCACCCATATGGATGCTCGACAACTTCCCAAGTACCATTAGACATAATCGAATCCATTTCACTGTCACGCCCGGAAAATACCTTTCCCGAATGCTAGTGTATTAATCCCCATCCTAGGAAAAGCCGGGGTACACCACACAAACTTGATACAAAAGACACATCTTTATTAATTATCACGATAATATTTACATTATTACAAAGGCACATAAGGCCTGACAACAAAAGAAAAACAGCAGCGGACTAGCGGGCCTACGGCTCCATCTTCACAGGCGCTCAACTGCGGTATAAGCCAGGACTCCACCTAAGACTTCTTCTTCGAGAGCTTCTCAGATTGGAGGGGGAAAGATTGAGCAAGGATGAGTACAACCACCGTACTTAGCTAGCCATGCTGGGAAAAATACAAATATAATGCTAGGGAGTACAAAGGATTCATATATAGGGATATTTTGCATAAAATCAACATTTTGAAACATTTAAATATTTAAAGGCATTTTAAATCAACACGAACCTATCTCTAGTCAAATTATCATCAAGCCGCGCATCGACGCGATCTTGCCTTATCCTAGGCCAACAGGTACTAACTCCAGTTATTTTAGTTTTAAACAGAATCAAATTCTAACTTGGGTACATTGCTCAGCTTGCCCATAACCGAGGGCGCGGCTATTCGAATAGATTAAACTCTGATCACAGGTGTACATCTTTACCCACCAGACATGTCTTCCTCACGTGTTGCGACGTGCGACATGCCACCACGGCATACGGACGAAAGCCATGACATAACCTGCCACCTAGTATTGCCCTAAGCGAAAAAGACCGACATAGACTTCCCCCGCCAGACGCCCTGGGTCGAGCAGACAGTCTATGCCCCCGGGCGTACTACCAGAGACGTCAACCCCACCAAAGGCTTCATTCATCCCTATCCGTGTCTTTTTGCTCATGGCCGTCCTAAACGACAAGTTAAGCCTTACCCATTAGACAAGTGGTAGTACAGAATATGCCTTGCAACAGAGGCCCGAAGACCGGTCCTTATGTCGGCCGAGGTGCGACTAGCAAAACCATACACCTTGAGCCCAGCCGAAAACAAGTTTGGGAATTTTGAAAGGGGAGTCCAACATGTCCAGGCTACCAAGCCTTTAATCCAATTAATCAAGAACATAGTGTTATTCCCAAAGTCTAGAGATTATAAAACAACTAAATGTTTCTATTGAAGCAGGGCTAAGTACAATCCTAAAATATCTAGTAAGCACCACATATAGAGTTCTTACTAGCTGGTTTTTGTTACCTAGGGTTGTCAAAGGTAAATACACAATAACCAATAATAAGGCTATAACAAGGATTGTAGGAAAGACTAAATAAAACAGTTATAACGCGGTAAATTTAATAAAGCGAATGCAATAATTTAAATTAAAATACTTTTCACAAACTGGGATTCAATATGCTCAAGGAGAGCGTGACTTGCCTTGCTCAGAGAAAAAGGGGGGCTTCTGAAGCTTCTGCGACGAACTCGAACTGCACCACGGAAACCACCAAAACGAGAGCAACTACACGAACAAACAAAACAAAGCTATAGCTCTATGAAAGAAACGAGAACAATACATAAAACAACAAACACGGGTTCTTTAAGTTATAATAAAAACTAAGAAATTTGAATGGGTCAATTTAGAGCTCGTATGGCCGAGAAATGACCGTCCAAAATTTAGGTGCAATTAAAGTGGATATTTCCGAGTTGTTTAGTTATTATTAAATCATTAAATTATGTGTAATGCAACATCGCTCGAGGAAAGAAAGGATCAAGCGACCGGTAGCCGGGACCCACGGGTCAGACGGCTAGTTCACTGTGGATCAGGTACATAGAGACGATCCATGGGAAGGACGGAGTGAGAACATACGTGTCAACCGAAACAAGTGACTGACAAGCGGGCCTCACGAAAATGCCACTTGGGCTGCACACGTGGGCAATCACGAGGTGGCCAACACAGGCACACGAACACGACTACCACACGTGGATGCGAAGACCGCACGAACAACCGTCGACACCGGTGAACGAGACCGGGGCCGACAACAGCACGACGGGCACGAGGGCCACAACACGAGGGCTACACGGGTAGGACGAGGACGGGGCAGTGAAGGGGTCCTTACCACAACGCGATGACGGTGACCACCGACGACGAACGGAGGAGACGACCGACGACGAACGGAGCGACGATGAGGAGGACGGCTTCGGCAGTGACCCTTGAACGAAGGCGAGGACGACCTTGACGACGCTTAGCCGAGGACGAAGACGACGGCGAGGGAAGCAGCGACGACTTGACGGAACGACGGGCGACACTTAGGGGACCTTTAGGCTTGACGACGAGGCGGATGACGACGAGCTGCGCTCGACTTGACGGGAACGACGGCCGGCGAAGACGACGACGACGCGAACGACCTCGTTTGACGAAGGGAGGGCCGACGACTAGGACGATGACCGGGATGGGTGAGGGGACGACGACGGTAGCCGGCGGCAACGATGGCAAAGGTGAGATCGGCGTGGAACACATCGCTGCGATGCCGACGACGAGGCGGCACCGCGGGGAAAGGAACGGTCGACCGAAGGTACCACCGGCAACGAACGATGACGGAACGTTTGCGATGAACAGCAAGACCAAGCCATTGCCAGGGAAGAGAACGATGCCACGACATCGGGGAAGGAGACGGCAACGTCGGGCAACCCATTGGCAAGGCAGCAGGAGCTGTCAGAGGAGAAGGACGACGACGACGTTCTCACTGTTCACCGGCGAAGGGACACTTCCTACGGACTTCTAGTGAAACGGAGAGGTGGCCGGGGAAAAGGGAGCGGCTGCGAGGCCGAGGGTGGCGACAACACGGCCGGCCGGCGCTTGGGCGAGGTGGCACAGGCGGCCGGAGTTGCACGACGGTGGCGGTATGAGAAAAAAAATGGCACAGCGGCTAGGGAGAAAGGAGGGGGAGGACGGCGGTGTGTGGGGAGAGAGCAGGGGGTCGGGGCTCCCTTTTATTAGCCAGAGGGGAGGGAGAGGGTCGCCAGGGAGAGGAGACAGAGAGTTCGTCGGAGAAGGAGAAACGGCCGGAGTTCAATGGGGATTAAATCCGGCGAAATAAGGACGAATTGGAAGGGGAAAAGTTGGGGGAATTGATGAGGGAGAGGAGAGGAATCCATTTTCGCAATTAAATCGAAGGGAAATCGATCGTGGAGGGAGATCAATCGGTGGCTGCTGCGTCTGTACGTTCACGAGAGAGAGAGAGCTGCTGGAGGTTGAAGACACATCTGACAGATGGGCCCCACAGCTGGGAAGGAGGAGGTGGCGAGCTGGTGGGCTGGCTGGGCCGGGAGGGG
Source organism: Oryza officinalis (assembly GCA_008326285.1). Classification (NCBI taxonomy): domain Eukaryota; kingdom Viridiplantae; phylum Streptophyta; class Magnoliopsida; order Poales; family Poaceae; genus Oryza; species Oryza officinalis. Next base: position 33,996,089 of record BDMV01000008.1, on the reverse strand, counting down.
AGGAGGCGGCTTGGTTGGGCCGGGAGGGAGGAAGTGGCGGCGACCTGGCGGGCTGGCGGCTCGGCCGGGCCGNGGGAGGAAGGCGGGCTGGCGGCCTGGGCCGGGGGGAGGAAGGCGACCTGGGCCGCGGGAAGGAAAGAGGCGGCGGCCTGGGCCGAGAGGGGAGGGCGGCGACCTGGGCCGGGAGAGGAGGGGGGAAGGAGGGAGAGGCCGGAGTGGGCCGAGAGTGGCCCAAGAGAGGGAAGGAGGTTTATTTTAACTTTTCCTTTTTTAGAGAATATGAGAAATGTTTTTGTTGCATTAAAAATATTTATAGTGCTCTGAAAATTCAAGTAAAAATTGAGGGCTCCTTTTAGACCAAGGAGAAAAATTCTCCGGGCAACATTCGAATTTTTCTTGGACGTATTTTAGTGTTTTGTCATTTTTTTTTGAATTTTAATTATTTCTATTATTCCTTTTAGAAAATGATTTTTAACTCGGGATGAATTTATCAGGACGTGACACTCACTACGTACCGCTTCCTTCCAATAGTCAGAATCAGAAGATGAATATGCCTCTTCTATCGTTCTTGGAGTGTCATCCACAAGGTATACAATGTAGTCATCACCAAAAGACTTTTCAGTCCTTTGTCTCTTACTCTTTCGAGTAGCTACAATGTTATCCTCCTCAGGATTTTCCTCGGGCGTTTGATCATTGTCTTTTATCGACACAAAAGACTCAAGGGATAAAATAGGTTCTTGACTAGAAATGCAAGGTGTGTTTTTCAGGGAAAATTCATTCTCAAAAAATTTTGCATCTCTGGACTCAAATTGTATCAACTCTCATGTCAGGTACTCCAGAATTTACAATTAAGAATATATATCCCACGCTGTGGATAGCATAACCCAAGAACACACAATCCACGGTGTTTGGTCCAAGTTTGTGCTTCTTGACTATAGGTAAATTTACCTTAGCCAAACATCCCCATGTGCACAAGTATGAGAGATTTAACTTCTTTTCTCATTCATCGAAAGGGGTTACTTCTTTGTTCTTAATAGAAATTTTATTCACGACATGACACGTAGTCAATATAGCCTCACCCCACCATTCCTTGAAAAGTCCCGCAGTGTCTAACATGGCATTCACCAACTCAGTTGGAGTGCGGTTTTTTTCTTTTGGCTATCCCATTTGACTGGGGTGAGTAGGGAGGCGTCCTCTCATGAATAATTCCAAACTCTTCGCAGAATGAAGTAAATTCGTTAGAAAAATACTCTCCACCTTGATCAGACCTCAACCGTTTGATTTTCTTTTCAAGTTGGTTTTCTACCTCAACCTTATAGATCTTAAAGTAATGCAATTCTTCATCCTTTGTTTTCAACAAGTACACGTAGCAAAATCTAGTGCAATCATCTATAAGTGTCATGAAGTATTTCCTTCCCCCTTTAGTCAACACGCCGTTCATTTCACACAAATCGGAATAAACAAGTTCTAGAGGTGCCAAATTTCTCGCCTCTGATGCCTTGTGAGGCTTGCGAGATTGTTTCGATTGAACACAACTATGGCACTTAGAACCTTTGACCAAAGTGAATTTCGGGATTAAACTTATGTTAGCTAAGCGTGTCATACAACCAAAATTTACATGACAAAGTCGCGAATGTCACACATTGGACTCATCATCATTGTTTATATGGTTCACAACTTTATTATACATATCATCCAAAGAAAAGCGGAACAAGCCTCCGCTGTCATAACCTTTACCAATAAAAGTTCCATATTTAGATACGACACATTTATTGGATTCAAACACAAGTCTAAAACCATCTCTACACAGTAAAGAGCCGCTAACTAGATTCTTCTTTATTGAAGGGACATGCTGCATGTTCTTCAGCTGCACGGTCTTTCCCAAAGCAAACTTCAGATCGACCGTACCAACACCATGAACCGCCGCAAGCGATCCATTTCCCATCAACAAGGAGGAACCTTTCTTGACTTGGTAAGAAGAAAACAGGGAAATGCCAACACACACATTAATATTACTACCAGTATCAACCCACGAATCAGGTGAGTAAAATACAGAGAGAACTGTTGGTAAAGAATTACCGTACCCCGATGTTCCTCCGCCATCACTAACAACCATGTTTGCAGATTTTTTGTCCTTGCAATCAGGACAATCCTTGGCCCAATGTCCAGGCTTACCGCACACAAAGCAGTCGCCCTTTGTCTTTCCCTTGCCTTTCTTCTTAAAATTGGTTGTTGCCTTGGGTTTGACATCAGGTTTGACTTTCTTGTTGTTGTGAGATGCGTGAGGGTTCTTCTTCTGCACCAAATTGGCGCTAGAACCTCCCTCGACCTTTTTGTCGCGGTTGTCCTTTGCCCTCTCCTTCTCTTCAACACCCAAAGAGCCAATGAGATAAGTGACACTGAACTCTTGCCTCTTTTGTTTCAGAGAAGTGGGAAAGTCCGACCAAGAAGGTGGCAATTTGGCAATAATGCCACCTGCCACAAACTTATCCGGCAACTCACAGCTATTGTTCTCGAGTTCCTTTGCTAGCATCTGAATCTCATGAGCTTGTTCTACTACAGATCGATCATGGACCATCTTGTAGTCATAGAACTGCTCCATGACATACAGCTCGCTGCTAGCATCGAAGACTATGAACTTGGCCTCAAGTGCATCCCACATGTCCTTCCCAGAAGGCATGTGCATATCCATGTTCACTATATTGTCAGCTAATAAACTGATTAGTGCTCAACGGAACAAGCAATCTGCAACCTTGAACTGAGCCTCCTCCTCAAGCGAGACAGGCCATTCAGGCGTCTTGCCCCGTGAAACAAAGAAATATTGCATAGCCGTCAACCACAATAGTGCACGTGCTTTCCATCTTTTATAATTTGAACCATCGAAAGCATGTGGTTTTAGTGATGCCGCAAAGCCAACTACTGAAAAAGACCTATCAAGTTTTTGGATTGTCTGAAATATGGTCATAAATCAGCATATTTTAATCTAGAAAATGAACATACTAAACATGACTTGCATATAGAGAAGTGATCTGGTGATAGTGCTAAACATGATAGTGTTCAAACTAAACATGATATTGCTAGACATGATAGAACTAAGCATCAATATGCTAACAACAAAATAAGTATCATCATGTAGTAGCATATGTAACATTTTGGTTAGAGATTTGACATACTCGAAAAAAGCTCCAATACTAGATGAGGCATTGTTGTTGTTGTTGCCTCCACTAATGGAGCCATTCTCGCCTCCTCCAGTAGCGCCATTGCCCTCACCATTGCCGCCGCTGCATCCACTAGTAGACATGCCGTGTAGTAGTGGAAGTAGATGAAGCAGTGGTCGATGACATAGAGCAATCGCGTAGAAGCGTTCCCCAAAAACTTGATCGCCCGCCTACCGGTGCAGGTACTCAAGCGAATGGAGTTTCGGAGGCCTGCTCGTTTCGAGCACCCGTGTGCATAGGTGATCATAACCGGGGAAACAGAAGTAGCATAGGAACAGAGAAGAATCACCGAGGAGGAAGAGCAATGCGCTAGAGAAGACAGAGTCGAGAGAGAGACTTTCATCTCTGCCTGTCCAGGTGATGGGTTTATATAGTGCGTTCGAGGGGAATCTGTCCGTTGCCGGAGTAATCACCAGATCCGTTACCAGCGCAATCAATAGAATTATTTTGATAATCAAACCGGGGTTAATTCTCTCATTTGTTGCAGAGGTAATGGTGTTGATTCTCTGATTCAATTCCTGTCCGTTGCAAAATATAATGAGAGAGAAAGAGAGAGAGAGAGAGAGAGCAGCAGTAGCAGCCGCCCGCCCACCACGCCCACGCCGGCGGGCCAGCTCGGCTCGGCATGCGCTCGTGCACGTGTGGCAGTCCCACCACCACCTCAGCCGATCAACAGGCGCTGTCTAATAGCTCCCTGTTAAGTTGAGATCTGTCGACTTAAGTTTTCAAGGTGGTATTAATCCCATAGCATTAATTATGGGCCAATGGAATTTATTGAGAATAAATTGGGCCTAGCCCATTTATTCCAACAGTTACTTCTTTCCTGCAATGGAAAATGTAGCAAATCGATTGGTGCAATAGGTTTGAAACCATAAACAATTTTAAATGGACACATCTTAGTTGTAGAATAAACTACCCTGTTGTAAGCAAACTCCACATGGGGTAAGCAATCCTTCCATTTTTTCAAGTTCTTTTTCATCATTGTTCGCAACAGCATTGACAATGTATAGTTTACAACTTCAGTTTGGCCATCTCTTGAGGATGACATGTTGTAGAAAACAACAACTTGGTCCCAAGCTTGGCCCACAACGTCTTCCAAAAGTAACTCATGAACTTCACATCACGATCAGAGACTAATCTCACAATTTCTCTGAAAAACAAAGTAGCTACATGGGAAGCATTATTGCTTTTATGACAAGATATGAAATGTGTCATTTTTGAGAATCTATCAACCACTACAAAAATAGAATCCCTCCCCCTCTTAGTCCAAGGTAATCCCAAAATAAAATCCATGCTAATATCTTTCCAAAGAACACTAGGAACAGGTAAAGGAGTATATAATCCATGAGGGTTTAGTTTTGACTTAGCTTTGCGACACGTGATGCAGCGTTGCACCAATTTTTCAACGTCTCTTCTCATCTTGGGCCAATGGAAGTGATTGGCCAGCAGCTCATAGATCTTGTCTCATCCAAAATGACCCATCAATTGACCTGCATGTGCTTCATGCACAAGAAGAGTCTAATAGAACAATTTGGGACACATAATTTGATAGCTCAAAACAAGAAACCGTCATGCATATGATACTTTCCCCATGCCTTTCCTTGGTGACATATTGCACATGGTTCTGAAAATTCAAGATCATCTTTGTACATTTCTTTTATGCTTTCAAGTCCCAACACACTGACCTCAAGTTGATTCAACAAAATATTTTTCTGGGACAATGCATCAGCAACAACATTTTTTTTACCTTTCTTGTACTTCACAACATTTGGAAATGTTTCTATGAACTCCACCCACTTGGCGTGTCGTCAATTCAGCTTGGTTTGTCCTTTTAAATACTTCAAAGGTTCATGATTAGAGTAGATAACAAACTCTTTTGACCATAAATAATGTTGCCAAGTTTCAAGCACTCTTACCACAGCATACAATTCTTTGTCATAAACAGAATAATTCAATTGAGCTCCTCCCAATTTTTCACTAAAATAAGTAACTGGCTTTTTATCTTGCATTAAAGCACCTCCTATACCAATTCAACTCGTATCACATTCAATTTCAAAAGTTTTAGTGAAATATGGTAAAACTAATCAAGGAGCTTTAGTCAAACATTTCTTTAACTTTTAAAAAGCATTTTCTTGTGATTCACCCCATTGAAACACAACACCTTTCTTTGTTAACTCACTCAAAGGAACAGCTATGGTGCTGAAATGTTTCACAAACCTCCTATAAAAACCAGGAAGACCATGAAAGCTTCTCACTTGGCTTACATTCAGAGGGGTTGGCCAATTCTTAGTTGCCTCCACCTTGGATTTTTCTACTTCAATTCCATGTCCCAAACAACACATCCAAGAAAAACAACCTTCTCAGTACAAAATGTGCACTTCTCAATGTTAGCAAACAGTTGCTCCTTTCTAAGCACATCCAAAACTTGCCGAATATGATCAGCATGTTCATTCAAAGATTTGGAGTAAATCAGAATATCATCAAAGTAAACAACAACAAATTTTCCAATGGAAGCCCTCAAGACATGGTTCATCAACCTCATAAAAGTACTAGATGCATTAGCCAAACCAAAATGCATAACTAACCATTTATACAATCCAAACTTTGTTTTAAAATTAGTCTTCCATTCATCTCCAAGTTTCATTCTTATTTGATGATATTCACTTCTCAAATCAATTTTAGAAAAGATCATAGAACCAGTTAACTCATCAAGCATATCGTCTAACCTTGGGATAGAATGACGATACTGAACAGTGATATTGTTAATGGTCCTACAATCGACACACATTCTCCAAGATCCATCTTTCTTAGGTACCAAAATCACAAGAACAACACAAGAACTTAAACTTTCACGAACATAACCTTTATCTAAAAGTTCTTGCACTTGCCTTTCTATTTCTTTGGTTTCTTCTGGATTGGTGCGGTATGGTGCTCGGTTGGGTAGTGCAGCCCCTGGGATGAGATCAATTTGATGTTTTATACCACGCAAAGGAGGGAGTCCTGCAGGAGTTTCCTTTGGAAAAACACCTCTGTACTCCTGCAAAAGTTGAGAAACAACACTAGGAAGAGATGTTATGTCGTTAGCAGAAAGCAATGCTTCCTTGTACACAAGTACAATGAGCACTTGATCTGGGTTATTCCTCGTATCTCTCATTTCTGATTTTGGGGCTAACATGACTATGTTCTCACCCTCTCCTTTCTTTTTATTTCTCATATTTGGCTTGTGGCTCTCATTCACTGATTTGTGGATGTCTCTCAATTTGTTTTGCACTATTTCTTTCTACTTTCTATCCTAACTTCAAAACAGTTTTGCATATGCTCACCCATGATTTGTTGAGGTGTCATCGGCTTAAGCACGAAATTCTTCCCTTTAAACTTAATAGAAATCTGATTTGTTTGACCACAGTGTTGTGAGTAATGATCATATTGCCAAGGTCCTCCTAACAACAAATGACACACTATCATGGGTACCACATCACACTCTACCGTGTTAGTATATTCACCAATCTTGAAGGGAACTTTCACCCTATATCCAACCTTGATATCTCCTGAATTATTTAGCCATTGGACATGATATGGATGTGGATGTTGCCACAATTTCAGGTCAAGCTTATCACACATCTTCTTGCTTGCAAGATTATGGCAGCTACCTCCATCAATAATTACCTTGCACACCTTTCCCTCAACCTTAGCTCGGGTATTAAAAAGATTGTTTCTTTGTCCATTTTCAGCTTCCTTAAGTTGTACACTCAAAACTTGAATCACAACAAGTACAACACTTTGTTCAAACTCACATTGAGTATCCTCTTCTTCTGCGACATCTTCATTTCCATCGTCGAGAGCAGCTTCTTCCACCTCACTAGCTGAATCATACTCTCCTTGTTCAGTCACAATAATGGCACGATTGTTTGGACATTCTCTAACGTGTCCACGGCCTCTACATGTGAAGCACTGGATATCCTTACTATTAGAAGTAGAACCAATTGAAGTAGTAGATGATGTTGTGGATTTACTTTTCACACTATGTGGAGAGGGTACCGGATACCCTCACAGCTAGCTTATCCAACTTACCATAGGGGATAGGTTATGACTCATGGTTATGTAAACCGGCTTATGACTTGAGTGTTACGTTGCCATTGAGATAAGGTAACGGCTCATAGTCTATAGTTGGTAAGATTGAGGAGTCCGGGATAGAATAGGATAGGGTCTCCGACTTGTAAACCTACCCTCCGAGACTATATAAGGAGGGTGGGTAGTCCCTTGAGAGGACACACGCATAGAGATTTTCACAAGAGCACAAGCGCCCAAACACACGAGAGCGCATATTGATTGAGATCACGAGATCAATAAACCACTCGGCGGATCGAATCCCCGAAACAGGAGTAGGGTATTACCTCTCGAAGAGAGGGCCTGAACCTGTCTAAACTCTTTTGCATACTAACCCATCGTGTTTGGCCCTTGACTGCTACCCCCAGATTCTTATTGCCGAAACCAAGTTTCGATAGTTGGCGCACCAGGTAGGGGCTCTGCGTCAAGTTTTCTTCTTCATCTCGTCGACAAGTGCGATGGGATCTACATCAGGCTTCGATGACTTCGTCTTCGCCCCTGTGCAAGCGTTTCGCTTCGGAGGCCTCGACTTCACCGCCGACAAATTCGGCAAGCTCTCTCTCCTCGACTCGGATTCGAACCAGTCGGGAGGGGGAAATCACTCAATGCCGTTCGAGTTACCAGACGACGCTAAGATCTACTACAATCTCTTGTCTTCCGAGTTGGATCCGATCCACTCGGGAGAATCCTGTTCATCATCTACATGCTGCGATCCGGGTGCAAGGGAGGTGGCCGTCATCCTCGAACGACTCGGGTCATACTCATCTACGGACCTCGACGAAAACCTCAGCTCCGCCGACTTCGACGACCTCTACGACATCTCCACCGACAAAATCAACAGCCTCGACTTGGATAAAGATTACTACGATCCGACGCTCCTCAACGTCCTCATGGCTGAAGTAGCCGAGACCGACTCGGCCATGGCCCGGAGGATCGCGGAGGAAGAACGAGCCAAGCTTGAGCAGGAGCGCAAGCGCATAGAAGAAGAACGAGCCAGGCTGGAGCAGGAGCTCAAACGTGTGGAGGAGGATAACAAACGCAAAGAGGAAGAGCTCAAGAAGAAAGAAGAAGCTGACAAAAGGAAGCGAGACTTGAGAGCGACGGGGCGTTCTGCCCGCGAGGCCATATTGCAGACATGAGTCGACAACGCCAACATCTTCCAGACGCCTTAACAAAACGCCGTCGCCGCCCTCACCCTCATCGACACCATCATTGAAGCAGCGCCCGCTGTGGTAACACCACTCCTGGACAAGATCAAGGCCATTGTTGTGGCAACGGCCAACTATCCTCCGTCCAGCTCCGCACGAAGACCCACGGAGTCTGTCGCCGAGACACCTGGTGGAAGCCGCCTACCACCACTATGGTCCAAGGACTACAAGAGGCCCGAACAAAGCAGGACACCTATCAAGTCAAAAGACCCTCGCCAAGCAGCAGCATGGAAGCATCCAGAACAATCGGCCGACTCTCATGAGAGAGATTATGGTCGACCACCCATTCATGAACGAATTCGTCACAGCTACAACTCCAACCATCAAAGCGGCTCTCGAAGGCCCCCGCCGAGTGACTTGAGGGAAGTTCTTGACCAGTGCCATCGGGAGCGTGAACGACGCTCTTACGAAGACCGAAGGAGATCACCCGACTACGACGACGATGGAGTACCTGCGTTCACTCGGGACCTGCGTCGAGTGGATTGGCCGAGTGGATTGACAAATACGACGGAAAGACTGACTCTGAGTCATGGCTGACCGTATACACCCTCGCCATCTGCGCAGCAAGAGGAGATAGGAAGGCTATGGCTAATTACCTACCCGTTGCTCTCGCTGACTCAACCAGGAACTGGCTCACGAGTTTGCCAAGAGGCTCGATCAACTCGTGGAGTGAACTTCGCGACCACTTCATCGTCAACTTCCAGGGTACTTTCGAAAGGCCCAGGACCCACTTTGATCTTTACAACGTTATCCAGAAGCCAGACGAATCGCTAAAAGACTACATCCGGCGCTTTTTGGAAAAGCGGAACAAGATCCCCAACATCACCGACGACGTTATCATAGCCGCATTCCAGAAAGGCGTCCGCAACGAGTTGCTGATCGGCAAATTCGGGCGCAAGCCACCGAAGACGGTCAAGCAGATGTTCGAGACGACAAACTCCTACGCTAAATCTAATGACACAATCAAGGCCTCGCGACAAGACCGACACGACAAAAGGGACGACAAGCCATCTGGAACCAGCTGGCGTCCTAAGAAGGACAACGGCAACAACAACAACAACGGCCAAAAGGATCGCAAGCGCAAGCCCGAGAATCTGGTCGCCATTACATCCAACTACCAACAACAGCGTCCCCGAGTTGCCGCATACGACAAGATCATGAACGCTCAGTGCACGCACCACCCGAATCACAAACACGCAGCCAAGGATTGTTTCATCTACAAGCAGTTCGCTGAGCAGTACGCAGCACAACTACACCAGAAACCGGCTGATGAAGCCGGCCCATCGGGAACCAAAAGGAACGACCCGGCTGGCAGCTCAGAACCCTTCCAAGATCCCATTGGGGAGCTAAACCATATCTTCGGGGGACCACAGGCGTACGAGTCCAAGAGAATGCAGAAGCTGACCGACAGAGAAGTCAACGCCGTACAACCCAAAGTCCCACACTACCTGTGATGGTCGGAGGTGGCTATCACGTTCAACTGCTCTTATCACCCTGACCGAGTGGTTGACCCGGGGCGGTATCCCCTGGTACTAGACCCGGTGGTTCGTAATATTAAACTCAAGCGCATCCTCATTGATGGCGGCAGCGCCCTCAACATCTTATTCGCCAAAACGCTGGACGAGATGCAGATCCCAAGGTCAGAGTTGAAGCCGAGCTCAGCTCCCTTTCATGGAGTCATCCCAGGGTTGTCATCTACGCCACTCGGGCATATTACCCTTGCAGTCACCTTCGGAGTTCGGGAGAACTTTCGGACGGAGAACATCACCTTTGAGGTTGCCGACTTCGAGGCAGCTTACCACGCAATCATCGGAAGACCCGCGCTCGCCAAGTTCTTGGCGGTACCACACTATACATATCTCATCATGAAGATGCCGGGCCCCACAGAGTCATCACTTTGCGCAGCAACTTCAAACAAGCCTTCACCTGCGACAAAGAGAGCTGCGACATGGCCCAAACTCGCGAGAGACTACGCGGCCAACAAGAAGTCCTACTAGCGGCGTCAACATCTGGAGAAGCAGAGATCCCTGCAAAGAAGATAGCCAAGTCAGGAGAAGGCGATGCCAAGACAAAGAAAATACCCCTTGACCCTTCTGATCCTTCTAAAACTGCTGTAACAGGCGCGGAGCTAGATCCCAAGTAGGAAAGCGCGCTCGTCACCTTCCTCCAGATTAATAAAGATATTTTTGCTTGGAAACCGTCTGACATGCCAGGTATTCCTAGGGAGGTGATCGAGCACTCTTTAAACATCAAAGATGACGCTAAACCTATTAAACAATGACTACGCCGCTTCGCCCAAGATCGAAAAGATGTCATCAGGGAGGAACTTCCCAAGCTCTTGGCCGCCGGGTTTATCAAAGAGGTTTACCATCCTGACTGGCTGGCCAACCCGGTCCTGGTTCGGAAGAAGACAGGACAATGGCGCATGTGTGTGGACTACACCGATCTCAACAAGTCCTGCCCTAAGGATCCTTTCGGATTACCCCGTATTGACCAAGTCGTTGATTCAATAGCCGGTTGTGAGCTGCTGAGTTTTTTGGATTGTTACTCGGGTTACCACCAGATCAGCTTGAAGGAGTCCGACTGCCTCAAGACGTCATTCATCACCCCGTTTGGAGCCTATTGCTACATCACGATGCCCTTTGGCCTAAAGAACGCCGGAGCCACTTATCGGCACATGATCCAGAGATGCCTGCAGTCTCAGGTTGGGAGAAATGTGGAAGCCTACGTCGACGATGTTGTCATCAAGACCAAGCAGAAGGAAGACCTGATCGCCGACTTAGAGGAAACCTTCGCAAATATCCGGGCCTTCAGAATGAAGTTAAACCCGGAGAAGTGCACCTTCGGCATGCCGTCAGGCAAGTTGCTCGGTTTTATGGTGTCTCATCGCGACATTGAAGCAAATCCAAAGAAAATCAACGCTATCTGGAACATGAAGCCCTCGAGTACCCAGAAGGACGTCCAGAAGCTTACTGGTTGCATGGCGGCGTTGAGCCGATTTGTTTCCAGACTCGGCGAACGAGGTATGCTTTTTTTCAGGTTACTGAAAAAGACGGACGATTTTCAATGTAACACCGAGGCCCAGAAAGCTTTCGAAGATTTCAAGGAGTTCCTCACGACGCCACCCGTGTTAGCTTCGCCACATCCTCAAGAACTCCTGTTGCTCTATGTCACCGCAACTCATCAGGTGGTCAGCACGGTCTTGGTCGTCGAGCGCGAGGAAGAAGGCTGAGCTCAGAAGGTTCAACAACCGATCTACTTTGTTAGTGAGGTGCTGGCAGGAGCCAAAACCCGCTACCCTCAGGTACAAAAACTGTTATATGGAGTTCTAATTACAACTAGGAAACTAGCCCATTATTTTCAGGGTCACTCGGTCACCGTCATCATGTCCTTTCCGCTCGGCGATGTCATCCAAAACCGGGAGATTACTGGACACATCGCGAAGTGGGCTCTAGAGTTGATGCCGCTGGACATAACTTTCAAGGCGAGGACGTATATAAAATCTCAAGTCCTGGCAGATTTCGTAGCCGAGTGGACCGAGCAACAAGAAGATGTACCTAGAGAGGATCTGCAGTATTGAACCATGCACTTTGATGGATCTAAAAGAGTCACCGGCTTGGGAGCAGGAGTTGTGCTGATTTCCCTAACTGGGGAGAGGCTACGGTACGTTCTACACATTCACTTCCTAGCTTCGCATAACGTTGCCGAGTATGAAGCCTTGCTGCATGGCCTACGACTTGCTGTTTCACTCGGGATACGGCGGATGGTTGTACGAGGCGACTCCCAGCTGGTGGTCAACCAAGTAATGAAGGACTGGTCCTATTTAAATGAAACCATGGAGGCTTATCGACAAGAGGTTCGCAAGCTTGAGGACAAGTTTGATGGACTGGAGTTATCCCATGTCTTAGGACATAATAATGAAGCGACAGACCAAATGGCGCAGTTTGGGTCCAAGCGCGAAGCAGCCCCGACTATCGTTTTCGTGGAGCACCTCTACGAGCCAACTGTTGCAAAGAAATCAACCCCCGATGAGGAAGCTACAAACTAGATCGCCATGCTCGACGCCGATTGGAGGACACCGATCATCAAGTTTTTAACTCAGCAGGAGCTGCCGGAAGACCGGGATGATGCGGAACGAGTCCGACGTCACAGTCAAAGCTATGTGATGGTTGACTCGGAACTGTACAAAAGAAGCCCTTCTGGAGTTTTGATGAGATGCGTTACGCCTGAGGAGGGACGACAATTACTGCACGATATTCACTCGGGCATATGCGGCAGTCACGCAGCAGCGTGTACTCTGGTGGGCAAGGCTTACATACAAGGATTCTTCTGGCTCACAGCGGTTTCCGACGCAGAAAAAGTGGTCCACACGTGTGAAGGTTGTCAATTCTTCGCCCGACAGAGTCATGTGCCGGCCCAAGATCTACAAACAATTCCTTTATCATGGCCTTTCGCCGTGTGGGGCTTGGATATGGTTGGTCCTTTCAAGAAGGCTCCAGGAGGATTTACGCACCTGTTAGTCGCGATTGACAAGTTTTCCAAGTGGATTGAGGCTAAGCCGGTAGCTACGATAACTGCGGATAAGGCGCGCGAGTTTATTTTAAACATTGTGCATCGGTTTGGCATCCCAAACAGAATCATAACCGATAATGGGACTCAGTTTACTGGAGGCATTTTTAAGGAGTTCTGTGAAGACTTTGGAATCAAGATATGCTATGCGTCGGTGGCACACCCTAAGAGCAACGGACAAGTCGAACATGCCAATAGTATGGTTCTTCAAGGCATCAAGGCCCGAGTATTTGATAGATTACGACCATACGCTGGAAGATGGGTTCAAGAGTTGCCATCGGTGTTATGGTCACTGCGGACTACACCCAGTCGGGCTACCGGCCAATCTCCTTTCTTTTTGGTTTATGGAGCGGAAGCAATGTTGCCAAGTGAGATGGAATACGAGTCTCTTCGAGTTCACAGTTTCAACGACGAACGTTATGATCAAGATAGAGTGGACGACTTAATCCGACTGGAAGAGGCAAGTGAGGCTGCATTGGTCCAGTCGGCAAGATATCTCCAAGGACTTCGGCACTACCATAATCGCAATGTTCGGTCACGAGACTTTATAGCTGGTGACATGGTTTTACGCAAGATTCAAACTACAAAAGATCGCCACAAGTTATCTCCACTATGGGAAGGACCCTATATAATCGCTGAAGTTACTCGGCCAGGAGCATATCGCTTGAAGCGTGAAGATGGGACCATGGTGGAGAATTCTTGGAACATTGAGCATCTTCGTCGATATTATACTTAAGACTTCTTGACTTCATGTTCTTCTCGACTGCCAAACCCAAGCAAGGTGACTTCTTGAGTTGTCAGTCAGGGGCTATACATATATATATCAATAAAGTGTGACTTTCTTTTTCATCACCAATAACTTGTTCGTATTTAGTTTATCATTGTTTAATGTTTTGGTTCGAATTTAATAGATAACGACTGAGAGTTTTTCGATGGCTGAATCAAGCCTAGGCTTGCTGACAGTCGGACAAAAATTCTTAAGAAATTATATATGAAGACTCGGATCAGGGCATTAACATAAATAAACCAAATATTCACAAGTCAGCATTATGACAAGTCAACTATTCCTGGAAGTTTGTAGTTACATCTACAGCTACTTTTTTCGCCGAATCTTGTACTTCATTTATAAGTTCTAGGGCTTGCTCATCTGAGGTGCCTGCTGCGAAGCCATCTCCGACAGAGTCCACATCTATTTGCGGATAGAGTGATTTTGTCTGCGCAAGAGCAAAGCTTGCACTCATGACGGCTGTGTCTATGATATTCTCCATGTATTTTGCCGGTGCTGTCCTGAGCTTGTCAAAGACTTCATCAGCATCCAATGAGCTTGTCCCGAGTCCGTGTTTGTATATTGCTGACAAGATTGGCGCAGCCGCGTTAGCGATGTCGTCCCAAACACTTTCAGCCCTTCGGACTCTCTCGGCAAAGACGTTAAATTGTGCTTGGGACTTCACCTTATTAGCTACAAGATTGAAACAGCGTGGATTACATCGACAGTCAAGACCAAGCAAATTGAAAAGCGCAAATTTCGCGTGCTACCTCGATCTCTTCCAGGGCTTTTTCCTTCTCAGACTCTAGCTTAGCCTTATCAGTTTCCGCTTTCTCTAGCTGGGCCTTGAGAGAATTGACTTCAGATAAATTGGCTATAAGACTTGCATAACGTCAGGATCAGACAAATACATGAAGACAAAATAAGGACAAGATAGCTTGACTCACCTTCGATTGAACCATGGAGTTCCAAGTTCGCGTCTCGGAGCTTCGCAATCTCTGCCCGCAAGACGACTTCTAGAGCTGCAGCTTCTTCTCTGGTAGCTTTCAGGTCTTGGTGGACGTTTTCCAGAGAATTCATGTGGGGAACCAGCTTTTCGAGGGTGTCTGACTTGGCCATTGAGCGACAGTATATTCTCTGCACACGGGTATGAAGATAGTCAATTACATCAGACCGTGAGGATAAGACATGGAGGAGTTATGCTTACGTTCATCAGCCAAGTCGCTTCGTCGAGGCTAGCCACGAGCATGTCGCGTTCCTCATTCTCCTTTTGCTTATTTAAAACGATATCTTGCTTCACACCTTCGGCATCGCACCACTCGATCTTGATAGGAGGGACCGAGTCAGCTGAAGAGTTCAGTTGGGAGATTTCCTCCTCTTTGGCTGATTGATCTAAAGAAGATGGATGAAGATAAAAGTAAGAAGTATATTGAAGACAAGAGTCTGGAGACTATATTGAAGCCTACCTGTCCTAGGAGCCGGGTCCTTGGATGGTGCTTCCTGATTGAGCGAGCCCTGTGGATCTTCAGTCGATTGGTTTCCAACCAGGATATCTTGGCTGGCAGTCGGGGGCTCGACTTTGGGAGCATCTTTATTCGGGGGCTCCACTTCAGGAGCATCCTCACTCGGGGGAGGGTTTTGAGGCCTTTGTTCTGCAGGTCTTGGTTTTTTTGACGCTGCAGGCGGATTGGTGGTTTCGGTCCGCCCGGTGGGATCTATGTCCTGGCGTTTTCTGCAAGAAAGAAGATGAAGACAGTTGAGACAGAAAGGAAAAAATTTTCAACAAGAAGCTGACTTTGGTTATACAAGATACCTGTTAGACCTCCTGATCTTAGGGGTAAATCTGGCGGACGGCTTCGGAGGGCTTATGTTAACCCGTGGAATTTGGATTTCTTCGTCATCCGAGTCGTCGACAACCAGTCTCCTTTTGCTCGCCCACTTGCTGATATCTTCGTCATCAGCAACCCTCTTTTCTTGAGGTTCAACTTTGATTTTGGGGCCACTGGTTGGTTTTTTGGCAGCAGGCCGAGTCGGCTGATCATCATGATATACTTTGTACGGCCGAGATATGATGAGAGCATTAGCCTGCAAGCAGAATTTTTGAGATATATTAAATAACATGAGTGACATAGAAAGAAATTGAAGAGGCCGAGTCTGCTTATCGGAGGAGGATGTCAGAACAGGTTGAAGGGAGGAACCGACATCTTGTGGCTGCGATCTACTGTGATCCCACAGGAGAAAATCTTGTACATACGAGTGCACAAGGCCTGGTAACTCAGAGCATCGCGGTCTTCCCGATTGGGGTCGCTTTCGCCCCCATACTCGAACGCTAGCTTGGATCTCTCTTTGATAGGAGCCAGTCGGTCCTTGATAAAGTGCCGGGTAATTTGTTCTCCTTGGAGGCCTTTCTTCTTCATTTCAAGAATGTTAACCAGGAGGTTATTCGCTTCTACCCAATCTTGGTTCTCTGGCATTGTGCTCCAGTTGGCTCTTTGGATCGGTGGAAGGCCGACGAAGTCGTGCAAACTGGGATGGGGGTTTGAGATGTAGAACCAGTTTGCATGCCAGCCCTTATTGGAGGATTTCAAGGGGAGGGAGAAGTAGTCTCTGCGGAGAGTCCCGCGGAGTTGAAAGCCAGCCCCACCGATGACGTAGGGGTCATCCTTGGTCTGGTGTGGCTTGACATAGAACATACGGCGAAATAGATTGAAATGGGGGAGGATGCCTAAGGAAGCTTCGCATACGTGGATGAAGATTGCAATGTGAAGGATGGAATTGGGATTCAAGTGATAGATTCGGAGGCTGTAATATGCAAGAATACCACGGAAGAAATCGGAAGTGGGAAGGCCAAATCCGCAGTAAAAGAAAGAGGTGAAGACTACAATCTCACCGGTGTTCGGGGTGGGGAACTCCTCGCCGTACGCTGGGCGCCAGCCGATGATCTCCTTAGGAGGAAGAATTCCGTTCTTCACCATCTCTCGCAGGGTCGACTCCTTCACATCCGAGGTCGTCCATTAGTCGAAAGGGATTTCTCTCTCCTCCGCCATGGATGCGATTTGAGAGGAGGTGGATCTAGTACGGGAGATGGAGATTTTTTGAAGAGATGTTAGAAGCTGGATGCGGCTGAGGGATTGTGGTGGAACTTGAGTTCTTGGATGGATGGATTTGAGCCTGCGCGAGTTCTCGGATTTTTCTGCTCAGTTGATGAACAGGAGCGCGAAAAGGGGAAAAATTTTAGGAAGATGAAGCGGCGGGGAAGACGCCGACGCTTTAAGAAAGATTTTTAGGGTTTTGCTGGGTTTTCTCGTGTTTGGGCCGAGCCCATGAGAAACTTGCGGCCCATATCCATATTACAGGTGTGGCTTGATATGTGTCCTTGAGGACTTAAGCAAATTTGCTCTGGCAATATGCGCATGTCTTATTGCCCAATAGCTTCAAAATCGTTTCATACAGCAGTTACACAACTTGTTGAAGGTTGGTACGATGCAACTTGGAAGGCGACAAACAGTAAAGTTTTTTATAACTGTCATGGTAACTTTTTTATGGGTTGCAGGAGCTGTTTGGTCTTTACAAAGCATTTGATTTTATGATTATGTCAATGTTTTTCTGCCACCTAGGTGTGCCTTTTTGATTAAGACCGATATTATGGCTGGAGCTATTTAATATTTTGGTCATATTTTTCAGATGACTGATGAATTATTAACTCAGATTTTCTACCCATGAGGGATTGGCTCAGTTGTTTGTTCTGAGATGACTCGGGCAAAACGACTCGGATAAGCATAAGCTTGCCGAGTACTAGGAATTCATTATACACTATGCCTTGATTATGAGGTTATGTGTTATATGATTTTTTCTGATTGCTTTTGGCTTAAGCTAGGCATTTATTTAACTCAAGAGAGTATGATTATTATAGTTGTTGACTATATGCTTAGTTTGTTTAACTAAACACATAGTCAGGGGCTACACCTAATTAGGTGCATTAGTCGATGCACCTAAATATTTATTCTTGAGAAATTTTTTGAAATGTTTTCAGCTCTTCAGAGCCTTTTGGGATGATAAAGCACTCGGGAGATTCATGGAGGCACTCGGCGATGAAGTCACTTGGCTAAAGAGTCACTCGGCTGTGTGAAATTCTGGTTCAAGGCAAGATTATTTTGTTGACTGTGAAGGTCTCGGGGGCTACTGTGGAGATTAAGGGTACCGGATACCCTCACAGCTAGCTTATCCGACTTACAATAGGGGATAGGTTATGACTCATGGTTATGTAAACCAGCTTATGACTTGAGTGTTACGTTGCCATTGAGATAAGGTAACGGCTCATAGTCTATAGTTGGTAAGATTGAGAAGTCCGGGATAGAATAGGATAGGGTCTCCGACTTGTAAACCTACCCTCCGAGACTATATAAGGAGGGTGGGTAGTCCCTTGAGAGGACACACGCATAGAGATTTTCACAAGAGCACAAGCGCCCAAACTCACGAGAGCACATATTGATTGAGATCACGAGATCAATAAACCACTCGGCGGATCGAATCCCCGAAACAGGAGTAGGGTATTACCTCTCGAAGTGAGGGCCTGAACCTGTCTAAACTCTTTTGCATACTAACCCATCGTATTTGGCCCTTGACTGCTACCCCCAGATTCTTATTGCCGAAACCAAGTTTCGACACACTAGAAACAACAGCCTCTTTTCCACTAGAAGGACAAGAAACATTTGAGCATAAACCACCACTTGAGTTTACGGTGGCTCCTTGATTCAAATTGGCTCTTGGCATAAACTTGTTAATACTGGGGGTAACATGTGCACTAAAAGAACCTATCTTCCTTGCCTTAGCAACTTACTGCAATTGACGCTCAGCTTTGTGATGAGGACATCAACACGGTCGATACATCCACGCCTACACAACAACAACAGATTTCCGGTAAGATTACTCGCGCTCATGCACGCCAAATAAACTACCAGGTGAGTTCATTCTTATCTTCTTGTCCATCTTATTTAGTCCATGAAAATGTTTGCACTCTTGTTTTGGTTAGGAATGATGTATAGGACCCAAAAGGAAACGTAATTGCGCGGGCTGGATTAGGACTGCAGAAAGGCACTGAATTGTGATGACCACCACGACTTCATACGGACTCCGTTTTGAGCGTGCAAGTACTTCATGGAAAGCTTATTAAGTCTACTTTCAAATGGATCTGGCCTCATGTCCATACCTATTCTGGAGAGGCTGCAATCATCATTTTACTACAAAGACCTTTTTCTATCTAATGTGCTGCATCATCTTATTTGGGCCCAATGGGCTATGTATTAAGTTGAGTCCGTTAGGGACATGTTTTAGGGTAAGAGGACGACCTCAACTTGTCCTCTCACCTATATATTTGCCTTAGCCGTCATAGATCAACTAGGGTTTTGTTGATTAGAGTTAGCAACTTGCTACTTGCATGCAGCGCGCGTGTTGACTAAACTGTCCGTCTGTTTGTCTATGGAACACCACCATATCGTGATTTCTTAGTGAAACTTTTCTCTTCATCTAGCAATTCCGTGCTTGTTCTACTTGTTCTTGCTTGTTCTTCAATTTCTTGTAGGATGAGTGCCCTCGTGGCCGGGTTGTCGCGTAACGCAAGTTCATGACAACCTTCGGATGTGGTGTATCGGTTGCTAAGGCGCAACGTCTTTGGACAGTTGTAGTCGAGCCATGAACGTCATCTCCATCCCAATCGAGTTATCCAACCCTCTCATCGAAAGATCGGACATCAAACCCTCCCAGGTTCACATCACTTTGCTTGTTGTTGACGGTCGTTAAATACCAATTTTGACCATCACCTATCATAATAAATAAAGGGAGAATTAAAATGTTTACACGTATATCAATAATAAATAATGTAGTTGTACTGAACTTGGAGAATTAACATGGATGCAGAGAATATACATCAAAGTAAAGGAGAAATGAAGCTGGCATGCAAAGAAACACACCTTCAACGAATCATGTGCGAGCACACGGATTGAGGGCCCACAAGTCTGGCCAAACCTACCTCAACCAACTAAGGCGCCCACCTTTCATCCACTGGCCAAAGTTAGTGGCCGATGGCGGTTTGCCTGGTTTGGCCGAACCAGGGGTTCGCCCGAACTAAGGGTAGCGCCGCTTGGCCTCATCTTCCATGTGGTGCCTCCTTCTGCAATCCTGATGGCGGTTATGCTGATTTCCCAAACAAATAACCACCATACAACTGTCGTTGGGAGGCTATAAAAGAAGAGGAGCTTCTCACTTCACAACACATACCTCAAGGAGCAAATCTCTCTATCCATTGTATTCTATATAATTTTAGTAGAAATAAGCTTAGAGCTTCGGTCCTATAATCTTGTTGGAGATTCCAATATGTCTTTAGTACTTTATTCTTCTTTTAAGACTATAATTGAATTAATAGAATTATCTTCTTTATTTATTTATGCTCATAGTCTATGTACTTCTTTATTGAGTATATGTTCTACGAGTAGTATATACTTTGTATATTTGCTTCAAGCCAGCCTAGTCGATCCATGCTATGGTAACGGTCCAATGACCTTTATAGGTTGCTCTAGCTCGAACTTGTCTATCCGAAGGGTAGGAGTCCTAGAGGAGTTAGTGACATTATTTACTAGCATAAGCATGGTGCTTAGGTTAGATAAATGCCATTGGATGCAGTTGTGCCCCAAGGAAAATGAGGTAGGCGCCAAATGGTGACAGCCCTATCCGTCTTTTGTATTCCTCCACATTCGAGTATGACGTAAGAGTGTGTAAATATCATAACCATGTTGGTAGACCAGCAGGATTGGTCTCTCAGTAGTACCTGGGTGCCTGGAACTAAGTCCTAGTTTATAAGCATATTTATGTTAACTGTATACTAGGCATGATTAGTATAGAAGTACAGTTGCATCGTAGTCTCTACTACTCTTTTCTACTAAACATTAATATAGAAGTGAATCTCCTGTGTGTCCACTACCCTTAATCATATTTGTCCTAACCCCTGTTTAGACTATGGTGAGTTAATTATAGATTGATTAATGATGTATAAACTATGTCTTTACACCGTCGTCATCCCTGTGGAAATATAAATACGATACCCTTGGGAATACTTATGGATGAAGTGCTACAGCGGTATCCGTGCGCTTGCAGATTTATCTTTGAATGTAAGAAATACCAACACTTGCTTAGTGCACTAATTGGACAACGTTGCGGTATGGCTGAAATTCAACAATCTGCTGAATATCCCGGTGTAAACCTGACATAAACCTTGCAATAGATTGCTCTTCATCTTCATAACCATTGGCTTGGATCATGGCCTTCTCCATCTCCTTATAGTACTCCTCAACAGACCAATTACCCTGCTTCAAATTCTGCAATCTATCAAAAAGATCACAACAGTGATGTGTAGGAATAAATCTTGATCTCATTGCAGCCTTAATTTCAGCCCAAGTGGCTATTTCTTCTTGCCCAGCCGCTTCTCTGTCATTCATCAATTGCTCCTACTAGATTAGTGCATAATCATCAAACTCTAATGAAGCCATTGCCAACTTCTCTTCAGAATAATTATGAATGCGAAGTATTTTATCAACCTTCAACTCCCACGTAAGATAAGCTTCTAGATCAGATCCACCATCAAATTTTGGCATGTCGAATTTTAGCTTAACAAACCTCTCTTCATCATTATTTCTCCATCGTGATATGTGATCAAAACGATAGTGCTAATCATCGTCATCATCCTCTTCATCAAATTCAGCATAATGATTGTTTCTTTGAACACGACCTCTGCCTATACCATGAACACCACCTCTCCCTCTCTTACCACGAACACGGTTTCTTCTTTCTCGAGCTTCTAGAGAGCAGCAGCCTCTTCCTCATCCTCCTCATCTTCTCCATTGTGCACACTTGCATCTTCACCAAAAGGATTAATATTTTCAATATGACCCAAAATATTTTGAACATCTTGTGCAATTTGATCTTGTCTTGCCTCCATGTTCCACCTCAACTCATTAAATTGAGCCATGGTAAAACAATCCTCCGGGTTAATTTTAGACATCTTCCTGCATATAAGTAACAAAAAATATATATGTGGAAACTGTCACAACCTCACCGTTCCTTACCAACCAAAACTCTTATGCTTTTCCTACAGGTTACAAAAGAATTCGTGTGGTGGTAACTAAGAGCAATTGTTAAGCGAATACAGGACTCAAATCAACGTAAACGATGGTTTTTTTGTGGAGCTTGGTGGGGTAAACATACACTAAGCAATCTCAATTCTAGTTCTTGTAAATTTAAGTAACAATCCAAACTTGAAGTTCAATGTCTAGTGCTGATCCAAGATGTTTGGAAAAGAAACAACGAACTCATGCACAAAGAAAGAACGGATATTTTGGTGCAACAAAGGATTACGCTAGTGATAGATGGACGTTGTTTCAGACCTAGCAAAATTTGCACCAAAGGTAGATAACAACTGATTTTGCAATGTGGCATAAACGGTTCAGCACATACAACACAAACAGATCGTTCTTTCCACCTTTCTCTTCTCACAAATTCTTTTTTGAACCTCTTTTTTTGGTTCATTTTTTTATCAGCAACTCTTTTTTCAATCTTTTCTCAAATCCTTTCTTTCAACAACTCTTTTTTTTACCCACCACAACACTTTATCAAATATAACTTCCACAAATGGTATGTAAAACTGAACAAAACCAGCGAAAATAATTTGATAGGATCAACGTATACGGGAAGGATAGATATGATTTACTTTTTTTGTGGGGATTTTTACAGACAACAATCGATCGGCTCAAAGGCCACGGGAAGGAAATTATGATCAGCAACTAAACAAAAACTTTAATGAATTGAAACTTAACCAAACTCACTAGAATAACAGATGGAAACAAAGGCAATGAAAAAAATTTGTAGGCTTTTTCTGGATAGGAAAAAAATGAATATATGTAACTAGGGATAAAGAATGCTACCATGACAATGAAGGCTCTAGTACCAGATGATATGTGGAGCGGTCCCGATCTTCATGACGTAGGATCACAACTAATAACTAGCCTCAAAGAGACCAAGACAACTAGCTGCAAGCAACCAAATTCGTAGTGCAACCTGGCAAATAAAACTCGAAGCCAACCACCATCTTCAACCGGCAACCCGAATCTAGGATTCACCCAACCACACTCTCAAAGAACAAACCAACACAGCCTACAATCAATCAAGGAAAACCTCAAAGGGAGTAGAAGCACCAATTGGGAGCCGATGAAGTGGCCGCTTCTATAATCCCATGTGGAAATCACAAGAGCGGTTCATATTTTGGTTGTCAGAAGTCTCCTCATTGATAAAACATGAGGGTTATTTATGCTAGGAACAACCCTCCTAGTTGGGGATGAAACGGCTGTTAAGTTACTGAAGATATGCTAGCTCAAAGGTCACCACGAAGTGAAATCTAGTGGAGGTTCGTGGGACTATTCAGCTTCGGTGCAGTCTTCAGTATTATGGCCTTTAATCCTTATTAGAAAGTCAAAATGATGAGTCATTTGTTGGAGGTGAAAATAGACTTGTTTATCTTTCCATCCATATACATTATGCACACTAAAACTTTTTGAGTTGCACATATCTTGGAATATGGAATAAATGTCAGCAGATAGTGAACTCCAAAATCAGCATAGTGTAATCGATCATTGTCTTCTCATGATTTCTCTTTAACTTGATCAGTTAGTTCATTGTTCACGTCCAGCATGTCATCTTTGCATGTGAACCTAAGCAAGAGTAAAGTGCGAGACCTAGGTAGTATATAGTGCTTGTCAATATCGAAATATTGTTCAGCTAGGAGCAAGTTCACCTCTAGTTGTACTTTCTTGGCTCGGCTGCGTATAATTGGTCCTTAGAAAGGTGTAACTGGTCCTAGATCCTCCACAGCTAACTCTTGGGTTGGTGTAATCATTTCTGAACTATGCCTAACCTTACCATTTGACAGGTTGTTTTGTGTAGCATTGGTGTTGGCGAGGTAATCCATATCACTGACTGCAGTCGACCCAGCGACGCCGAGCTCCCGTGGTACACAGGCTTGGCGGCGTGGGGCCTAGTGGCCCAGGTAGTCTTCGGGCGAGCGGCAATCTGTTCGTCTAGAATAGCCTGGTGCTCGGTAACGACGGTAGCAATGTTCTTTACACTGAATGGAGCTAAGTGACCTCGCATGAGTCCGTGAGCCAGGCCAAGTTAGGTGGAAGATGTAGGCCCAGTCGGGATAAAGGCTAGCTTGAGGATATCGGTGCTAGTGGTGATGAAGTCGATGGATTCGAAGCAGAATTCCACTTCGGGGGCGAAGCGTGTGGCCTTGATGCATCCGACATGTTGAAACTTGGTTTCGGCAATAAGAATCTGGGGGTAGCAGTCAAGCGCCAAACACGATGGGTTAGTATGCAAAGAGATTTAGACAGGTTCAGGCCCTCTCTAACGAGATTCAATCCGCCGAGTGGTTTATTGATCTCTTGATCTCTTTCAATATGTGCTCTCATGAGTTTGTGTATTCGTGTGTATTTTCTCCTATGCCATCGTCCTCCTCTCAAGGGATGCCCTACCCTACTTATATAGTCTCGGAGGCTAGGCTTACAAGTCGGAGACCCTATCATAGTCTATGTCGGACTCCTCAATCTTACCAACTTTGGACTATGAGCCGTTACCTTATCTCAATAGTAACGTAACATCCAAGTCATAAGCCGGTTTACATAATCATGAGTCATAACCTATCCTCTATAGTAAGTTGGATAAGCCAGCCATGAGGGTATCCGGTACCCATAATCTCCATAGTAGCCCCCGAGACCTTCACAGTCAACGAGATTACTTTGCCTCGAACCAGAATAACACACAGCCGAGTGACTCCTTAGTCGAGTGCTTCTATCGCCGAGTGCCTGCATCACCTCTGCCTGAGTCTCCCGAGTGCTCTATCATCCAAAAAGGACTGGGAAGGGCTGAAAACATCTCAAAAAATTTCAAAAATAGATATTTAGGTGCATCGACTGATGCACCTAATTAGGTGTAGCCCCCGACTATGTGTTTAGTTAAACAAACTAAGCATATAGTCAAGGACTATAATAATCATACTCTCCTGAGTTAAATAAATGCCTAGCCTAAGCCAAAAGCAATCATAAAAAATCATATAACACATAACCTTATAATCAAGACATAGTGTATAATGAATCCGAGTACTCGGCCAGCTAATGCTTATCCGAGTTATTTTGCCCGAGTCATCTAAGAACAAACAACTCAGCCAACCCTCATGGATAGAAAATCCGAGTTAATAAACTCATAACTCATCAGTCATCTGAGGAATACGACCAAAATATTAAATAGCTCCAGCCATAATATCAGTCTTAATAAAAAGAGCACACCAAGGTGGCAAAGTAGCATTAATATAATAGAAGATCAAATGCTTTGTAGAAAACCAAACAACTCCTGCAACCTATAAAAAGTTACCAGGACAGATATAAAAAGTTTTTACTGTTTGTCACCTTCCAAGTTGCATCGTACCAACGTTCAACAAGTTGTGTAACTGTTGTATGAAAGGATTTTAAGGTATTGGGCAATGAGACGCGCATATTGCCAGAGCAAATCTGCTTAAGTCCCTAAAGACACGTGTCAAGCCACACCTGTAATATGGGCCATAAGCTTCTCATGGGTCTCGGCCCAATTACAAGAAAACCTAGCGGTACCCTAATATTTCTGAAGCACCGTTGTCTTCCCTACCACTTCATCTTGCGAAAACTTCCCGTTTGACCAATGGGCTACCTCTGACGTGAAGCAATGGGCTATCCCTGTGGGAGATGGTGAAGGACAGAGTTCTTCCAGCCAAGGAGATCATCGGTTGGCGTCCAACGTTCGGCGAAGAATTCCTGACCCCAAACACCGGTGAGATCGTTGTCTTCACCTACTTCTTTTACTGCGGGTTTGGTCTTCCTACTTGTGATTTCTTCTGTGGCCTCCAGGAGTACTACGGTCTCCAAATTTATCATTTAAACCCAAATTCAATCCTACATATCGTCATCTTCATCCATGTATGCGAGGCCTTCTTAGGTATCCACCCGCATTTCAATCTTTTCCGTCGGATGTTCTCTCTTAAGGCACACCCAAATAAGGACAACCCCTATGTTGTGGGTGGCGCCGGCTTTCAATTTCGCAGGACTCTCCGCAAGGATTACTTCCCTCTTCCTTTGAAATCCTCCAACAAGGGCTGGCATGCAAATTGGTTCTACATCTCGAACCCAGCCCCCAGTTTACCAGATTTCATTGGCCTCCCACCTATCCAACGGGCCAACTTGAACACCATGCCAGAAAACCAAGATTGGATAGAAACGAATAACCTTTTGGCTAAAATCCTCGAGCTGAAGAACAAAGGCCTCCAACGAGAGCAGATCACTCGGCATTTCATCAAGTGCCGACTGGCTCCTATCAAGGACAGGTCTAAGCCAGCCTTCGAGTATGAGGGCCAGAGTGATCCCAACCGGGAGGACAGTGAGTCCCTAAACTTCCAGGTCTTGTGCGCTCGCATGTACAAGATCTTATCAACTGGAATTGCGATGGAGTACTACCATAAGCTCCCGGTTGCTCCCTTCAGTCTGCTTCGACCACCTCCTCCGATAAGTAGACTCTGCAACTCGTATCATTCTTCACTTTGTTTCTAACTTTCAATGTGTCTTAATAGTACTGGTTGCAGGCAAACGCTCTAATCATCTCTAGTCCATATAAAGTCTTCCACGAAGATGCACCTGCTCAGCCGACTACCAAGAAACCAGCAGGCGGCCCAAAAATCAAACCACAGACCAAAAACAAGAGAGCCGCTGCCGAGGAGGAAACCAGCAAACGGGCTAGCAAGAGAAGGCTAGTTGTAGATGACTTGGATGAAGACACTGAAGAAATTCATACTTCAAAAATGAACATAACTTCTCTGAGGCCATCCACACGATCCGCTCCAAAGATCAGGAAGTCCAACAGGTATCTTCTTGCTTATTCAAATTTATCTTCTCGTTGAAAATATGCTTGTCTTGACTATCTTCATCTTCTTCTTCAGAAAACCCCAAGATATAGATCCCACTGGGCAGACAGAAAAAACAAGCCAATCAGCAACACCTGAAAAGCCAAAGTCTGCTGAAGAAGGGTCTCAGGACCCTCTCCCGAGTGAGGACACCCCTGTGGTAGAGCCCCCGACTGCCAATCAGGAAGTCCCGACTAGAAACCAGCCAGATGAAGACACACAGGGCTCGTGTGATCAAGAAACGCCGGTTGAAGACCCAGCTCCAAGGACATGTGAGCTTCAAATAGTCTTCAGACTCTTGTCTTGAATATATTTCCCAATATCCTTCTCATTTGTCATCCTTAGAGCAAACAGCCGAAGAGGAGGAGATTGTCCAACTGAAGTCTTCAGAAGACTCAGCTCCTCCTATAAAGATCGAGTGGCGGGATGCTGAAAGCAAAAGGCAGGGCATCGTATTGAATAAGGAAAAAGAGGCTGAAGAACGCGACATGCTCATTGCCAGCCTTAATGAAGCAACCCGACTGATGAATTTATGTATAGTCTTTTCTTATCTCATCCATCTAACCTTGTGTAGTTGACTGACTCTATCTTTGTAATGCAAAGAATACATTGCCGCTCAATGGCTCAGTCTGACACCCTCGAGAAGTTGGTGCCTCACGTCAACTCTCTGGAGAATATTCAACAAGACCTCAAGAAAACCAGAGAAGAAGCAGTGGCTCGAGAGGTCGTCTTGAGGGAAGAAATCAATAAGCTTCGAGATATGAACCTAGAGCTTCGTGGTTCAATCGGAGGTAAGAGAATTTAACCTATCTTGCTCGTGTATAATCTATTTAATTCTGATAATTCCAAGTCTTCATGCTATAGCCAATGCATCTGACATCGACTCCCTCAAGGCTCAATTGAAGAAGGCGAAAACTGAGAACGCCAAACTTGAGTCTGACAAGAATAAGGCCTTAGAAGAAATTGAAGGTAACCTCTGAAACTTATACTTCTCGATCTGTCTAATCTTGGTTATTCATGCAATTTGAATCATATCAAACTTGCAGTTAATAGAATAAAATCCCAAGCCCAATTCGAAGTCTTCGCCGAAAAAGTTCGGAGGGCCGAAAGAGTAAGAGATGATATTGCCAATGCAACCACGCCAATACTGTTGGCGCTCTACGAAAATGGCCTCGGGACGAGTTCTCTGGACGCGGTTGAAGTATTCGATAAACTCAGGACAGCTTGCCTGACGGCACACCGAAAGTGCACTTCTCCGGGTTCAACTTCATTCTGAAGGCCCGAATATTTGCGAAGGTTTCTTCTAAGTCTGCGATCAGGTCTTCTTTCTGCCTGGTCTTGATGACGACATCATCGACGTAGGCCTCCACGTTCCTCCTAAGCTGGGTCTGAAGTCATCTCTGGATCATACGCTGATAGGTTGCTTCGGCGTTCTTCAGGCCGAAGGGCATCGTGATGTAGCACTAGGCTCCAAACGGGGTGATGAATGATATCTTCAGGCAGTCAGACTCCTTCAGGCTGATCTGATGGTAACCCGAGTAACAATCTAAGAAGCTTAGAAGCTCACAGCCGGCTGTTGAATCGACGAATTGATCGATACGGGGCAATCCGAAAGGATCCTTGGGGCAAGACTTGTTGAGGTCGGTGTAAATCACGCACATGCACCATTGTCCTGTCTTCTTCCGAACCAGGACCGGGTTGGCTAACCAGTCAGGATGGTAAACCTCCTTGACAAACCCGGTGTCCAAGAGCTTGGCAAGTTCCTCCTTGATGGCATCTTTTCGATCTTGGTCAAAGCGACGGAGTCGTTGTTTGATAGGTTTCGCGTCATCTTTGACGTTTAATGAGTGCTCGATCACCTCCCTAGGAATACCCGGCATATCAGACGGTTTCCAAGCAAAAATATCTTTATTATTCTGGAGGAAGGTGACGAGCGCACTTTCCTATTTGGGATCTAACTCCGCACCTATTATAGCAGTTTTAGAAGGATCAGAGGGGTCAAGGGGAATTTTCTTCGTCTTAGCGTCGTCTTTTTCTGACTTGGCAATCTTCTTCACAGGGATCTCACCTTCTCCAGATGTTGATGTAGCCATTCGAACTTCTTGTTGGCCGCGTAATCTCTCACAAGTTTGGGCCATGTCGCAGCTTTCCTTGTTGCAGGTGAAGGCCTGCCTAATGTCGCTACGTAGGGTGATAACTCCGTTGGGACCGGGCATCTTCATGATGAGATAAGTGTAGTGTGGTACCGCCATGAACTTGGCGAGCGCAGGTCCCGATGATCGCATGGTAAGCCGCTTCGAAGTCGGCAACCTCAAAGGTGATGTTCTCTGTCCCGAAGTTCTCTCGAATGACGAACGTGACTGGAAGGGTGATATGCCCAAGTGACGTAGATGACAGCCCCGGGATGACTCCATGGAAGGGGACTGAGCTTGGCTTCAATTCTGTTCTTGGGATCTGCATCTCATCCAGCGTCTTGGCGAAGAGGATGTTAAGGGCGCTGCCGCCGTCGATGAGGACGCGCTTGATCTTGATGTTGCGAACCAGCGGGTCTAGTACCAGGGGATACCGCCCCGGGTGAACCACTCGGTCAGGGTGATCCAAGCGGTTGAACGTGATAGCCACCTCCGACCATCGTAGGTAGTGTAGGATTTCGGGTTGGGCCGCATTGACTTCTCTATCAGTCAGCTTTTGCTTCCTCTTGGAATCGTACGCCAGCGGTCCCCCGAAGATGTGATTTAGCTCACCCATGGGGTCTTGGAAGGGCTCTGAGCTGCTAGCCGGGTCATTCCTCTTGGTTCCCGATGTGCCAGCTTCATCTGCCGGCTTCTGGCGTAGTTGAGCTGCGTACTGCTCAGCGAATTGCTTGTAGATGAAACAACCCTTGGCTGCGTGCTTGTGATCTGGGTGGTGCGTGCACTAAGCGTTCATGATCTTGTCATAGGCGGCGACTCGGGGACGCTATTGTTGCTAGTTCGACGTCGTGGCGACCAGATTCTCAGGTTTATGCTTGCGATCTTTTTGGCCGTTGTTGCCGTTGTCCTTCTTAGGACACCAGCTGCTTCCGGATGGCTTGTTGTCCTTCTTGTCGTGCCTGTCTTGTCGTAAGACCTTGATTGCATCGTCGGATTTGGCGTAGGAGTTTGCTGTCTCGAACATCTGCTTGACCGTCTTCGGTGGACGCCTTTCTGGAATGCGGCTATAATGATGTCGTCAGTGATGTTGGGGATCTTATTCCGCTTTTTTGAGAAGCGTCAGATGTAGTCCTTCAATAATTTGTCTGGCTTCTGGATGACGTTGTAGAGATCAAAGTGGGTCCCGGGCCTTTTGAAAGTACCTTGGAAGTTGGCGATGAAGTGGTCCCGAAGCTCGCTCCATGAGTTGATTGAGCCTCTTGGCAAACTCGTGAGTCAGTTCTTGGCTGAGTCGGCGAGAGCAATGGGCAGGTAATTTGCCATGGCCTTGCTGGCTCCTCTTGCTGCGCGGATGGCGAGGGTGTACAGGGTCAACCATGACTCGGGGTCGGTTTTGCCATCGTACTTATCGATTCCAGTGGGTTTGAAACCACTCGACCAATCCACTCGACGTAGGTCCTGAGTGAACGCGGGCACGCCATCGTCGTAGTTGTCGGGCGATCTCCTTCGGTCTTCATAAGAGCGTCGGTCATGCTCCCGATGGCGCCGATCAAGGACCTCCCTCAAGTCACTCGACGGGGGCCTTCGGGAGCTGTTCGGATAGTTGGAGTTTGAGCTATGACGGATCCGATTGTGGACGGGTGGTTCTCACACCCGAAAATTTTCCCAAATTTCCAGACCATTTTGTGTATTAAGTCCCTGTCCAGGCATCAACCAGGGTACACAAAACGACAAATCAATAAACAGACCCAAACGTAAATAAAGCAATAAATACTTACAACAGAGGCACTTAGTCCTCACACCGAAAAGAAAACAGCAGCGGAAAGAGGCGATCCTAGCGGGGCTTCAGCTCCACTCCACAGGCGAACTCAACTGGGGTCATATTTTAGTTGGATAATTATGACCAACAAAACGTGGTTCGGTGTC
Source organism: Oryza officinalis (assembly GCA_008326285.1). Lineage (NCBI taxonomy): Eukaryota > Viridiplantae > Streptophyta > Magnoliopsida > Poales > Poaceae > Oryza > Oryza officinalis. The sequence continues at coordinate 33,965,136 of BDMV01000008.1, read as the reverse complement.
CCAAGCGAACCGCTCGTTAGAAGCTAATGTAAACAGTGTAATTATCCCATTAGATGAGCTAGTGGTAACTAAGCATGGCTAAGCATATATAATTCTACCAAAGTCAACATAAGTGACTTACGCTAGTCAAATTATCACCCACAGTTAACAAAGGACGGTTTAACAAGTAAACATGGCACAAGCGGACGGATAGGTAAACCCTATTCTCATGTAATTAGCAAAACATGCACTTTATTTGTAAAAGTAAAATATTTCATAAAATGGGTACAACATGCTCAAGGGGAATGTGTGACTTGCCTTGCTTCTTCAAACAATCTTCCGGACTCCTTTCCTCGCGAGCGCGATCGTCCGAAATGGCGGAATTTACGCGCTGGCACGCAAAGCAAGGAAAAACTCTAATAAAAACCAAGTAAATAGGACATAAAAAGTAAACAAACATGTAAATCTCAATTTTAGATGAATTTTGCAATTTGAATGGCTCAATTTGGAGTTCGTATGAATTAGATATGAATTTTAGAAGTTTTGAGCCATTTAAATGAATTTCTGGAAATTAAATCGATTTATTGCACAATTATTAAATATTTTCTTAAAAGAAAAAGGGCGTCAGCAGGCGGGACCCACCAGACAGTAATTCAAAGGAGGGGGTGCACGCTGGACCGGGTCCACGCGCGCACGATCCGCGGACGCACCACGTGGCGCACACGTGGCGGCCACGGCGGACCAGAGGGTGGAGGTGGCACCGACGTGGCGCCAACGTGGCACACACGCGGGTGGCCACGGGAGGCAGTAGCCTGGCGCGGGCGGCGGCGGCCGGGCCGAGCGACGGCGAGGCGGCGACGCGGTCACCGGCGGGGACGGCCGGCGAGCGGCGGCGGCGGTGGCGCTGTGGCGGCGGCGTGCGGCGGTGGTGCACGGGGCAGGGCGGTACACCAAGGCGGCGGCGTGGCGGCGAGGACGGCACTGCTCGCGGGTGGAACCGGACGACGAACGGCGGAGCGTCGGCGCGACACAGCGGTGGCGCGCGAGTGGTGGTGGCGCACGGCCGGCAGCGGCGGCGTGGCGGGCGGTCGCGGCGTGGGCTCAGCGGGCGGTGGCAGCGGCGGTGCTTGAGGGAGGCCGGCGCGCACGACTGGCAGCGGTCGGAGTGACGCACGCGAGCAGCGCGGGCGTGGGCGGGCAGCGGTGGTGGCGCAGCGGCGAAAGGCGACAAGCGGCGCCTGCGCGGCGGTAGCGGGCGCACGGGGCGGCGGCACGCGGGCGAGCCTTTTTTTTATGGGGCGCGGGTGGTGCGGCGGCTCGACCGACGGCGCAGGCGGTGAGTGGTAGCCGAGCAGCGACCGGCAACCAGCACGGGCGCCCGAACGGCGGCCAGACGAGGGCGTGGTGGCACGCGGCCGGTGGGCAGCGCGAGGCACGCGGCGTGGCGAGCGGCGGCGTGAGCGGTGCACGGTGGTGACGTCTGCGTGGTGGCACAGCGGCGAGGGCGGCGCTTGCGGGCAGGGTTTTGTGGGCGCGGGAGGACGGAAAGATGGGGCGACGTGGGGAAGTGGCGGCCGAACCGGGTATGGAGGAGAGGGAGAGCGAGGGGAGTTGGGCCTCGGGAGAGAGAAAGGCTTTAGGCCGAAAGCGGCCCAAAGTGAGGGAGGAAAGGGGGACTTGGGCCGGAAGCGGCTCAGGTGCAAGGGAGAGGGTTTTTATTGTTTTTCTTTTTATTTAAGTTGATTGAGTGAACTTTGTGCTATTAGAATTATTTCATGAGCTTTGAAATTTCACAAAAAATTCAGAGAGTATTTTAGGGCACGGGAAATATTACAAAATATTTCCGGCCATGATTTTTAAAAGGAAAATTTAATTTCCCTCACAATTTCACTTGATTAAATTGCTTTAAACTTTTATTAAATATCTGGAAAATGTATTATTAGGCAATTTTTAATCCTGATCGAAAATCAGGGCCTGACAAATCTACCCCCTTACAGGAATCTCGTCCCGAGATTCTGGGATGACTAGAAAGAAAGCTGGCGAGGGCAGGGTTGGACTGGTGTGCTGACCTCGCTGTTCCCTTCTGATTCGGACTGACTGTTTGACCGACCAAACCTGTGTAACTGGACTGGCTGACTTCAACCATAATGTTATATTGCTGTCGAAAAGCTGCACTGGCTGATTCTGCTTGAGCTGATTTTGATCAGGACTATAGGTGTCCATAGATCATGCTTTCTTTGGACTGAACAATTTATGTTGGCAAACATGATAAACTGAGGATTCACTTTGCTGACTAGTAGTTGGCAGAGCTGCCCCTGACACGTTATATCCGATTTTAGTAAATTCACAGACTTGAAATTTCCTTGATCTGCTCTTGACCTGAACGATTTGCGTAGTTGTTTTCTCGAACTAGCCCTGAGCGCTTAACAGACCACGCTCAAAAGGTTATTTCCTTAGTATAACATTTTACTCCTTCGCTTATCCTTGGCTAACTCTTCTAGATCGGTAAACTATAAGCTCTGCAGTTGCTTTCCCACGAGTACTGCAACCTGTACGACTGTCGAAGACTGACTTTGATGTTGCCGAGAGCTTCTGCTTTTTTTTGACCAAAATGTGTTTCCTTTCAGTTCTTGAGTAGAGATGATTCGCTAAGAAGGATTTTCTACCATACACTCCGCTATGCTGGCTATACCTTTCTGGGTTTGATTCTTGTACCTTTCTGGCCAAGAAACTCTAGGTTCCTGATGACACTGACAGGTACACAAGTGAATCCACCTTTTGGATAAACGAGATGAGCCATACGAAAAGGGAAAAACTGCCTGACATAAACTTTATTTGATAATCCTTCTTTTATTACATAACTGCGATGAAGTTTCTACGTACACGGAAAAACACTTGAAGACCAAACACTTGTAAACTGTGGCATGCCTTGGGTGGTGCTGCCTTTACTCCTATGATTCAGGCCGGTTTGTCTTGATTTGTCCTCACTTACTAGCTGGTGTTTCAACGGTAACACTGCTTTTCTTGCAGACATTCCTTGGGAAGATGACAACCTTCTTGGTAACTGCGGTTGGTAGGACCTCCTTGTGTGAGATGTCGCCAATCTGCAATTGGTTGATGGCCATCGGGATCGGAGCAACGCGGGGTGCATTGCTTGGTTTGTTATCAGCCACGCGAACTGTTGCTGGGGACTCTTTGCTGGGGTTGCTGTGGACGGATTGTTCTGTCTTCTTACGGTTGGAGCAGGTTGTCGTTGTCCTGGCATTGCTTGCCCTGCTGTGACTGGCTCTGTAGCTTTGGGATGATTGCCGATGAAACTGGAGACTTTCCTTTGGTAGCCTTAACAATGATTCGCTGTGGTGGGGGTCGCACATCCAGGTGACGGTTGGTTTCACTTTTCTTTTTAGCATTCTTTCGCTGAATCTGACCATGCTGTGCCAAGGTCGAGGCAATTGGGGAAGTTAGGGTGTCGCAGACAGTGCCGGTACCTTGAAGGTATTAACGTTTTGGCATTGGACAACCATCGGATAAATGGCTTGCATCTCCATAGTTGAAACAACGGAGGACTATTCTCTTTGGTCTCGGGAACGGACACTTATTGAAGTGATGTCCTAGCTGAAGGCAACTGTAACAGTTTCCTCTGGGTTGATCACACTGCTTATCCTCTTGGGGCTGCACACTTGAGACTAGAACAGGGGTGAGTAGAGACTCACGAACCTTGTTGCTAGCACTCCTGCTACTGCTGATAGTCTCAACCGGAATTGGAGCTGATTGGTGATCAGGACCGGTGATGTTGCTAGCGACTGCCATAGGTTGACGAACAGGTTGGAGGGGTGTCCTTTGATCTTCCTTGGTCTTAGCTAGGACCACATTCAGGTGGCAGTTCTTAGGCACATAATCTGTTCCCTCACACAAGAAACATGTGATCTTCCTCGTAGGGCATTCATCTGGCGGGTGGGTGTCTTCACCACAGGGGCAAGTGTAGGAGCATGCATTAGTAGTATGTCCAATTTCTCCGCATCTGGTACATGCTTTGAACTCCATTTCTTTTTCACCTTTAAGGATCTCACCATCATCTTCATCATCATCATTAGAGGACACTTCATCGAATCCATCCTTATCGGGCTTAGGCGGACCATACAGCCTAAGGTGTTGAGTTAGCTGATGGGCACCATGGGAGGTGTTTTCTCTCAGACGCCTAGGTATCTTTGCCGCATATTCTGGAGTAAATTCTGAACCAATGATGGTCAGGTTCCTACCATCGTCCATTTTCCATACTAATGTCTTCCTCTTCTTAGAGTTTGATGGTGGCGTACCATAGTTTCTGTACGCAAGTTGACTTGGACGTTTCTCTTCTCTTGGGCATTGTACCTTATCGTCAGTTGGTGTCCTGGTATACACGTTCCAGGGACAATTTGTCGCACGATGACCTTGTTCCTCACAATCCTGACAGATAACATTTGCTTCTCCCTGGTATGAGAGTGATGGAGGTGCATTCATCTGGTGGGATCTTAGCAGTATATCGGTAGGAGGCGTAGGTGCTTGTATTGGAAAATACTGACTTTGGCTCTGATTCAGACTTTGGGCTTGTATCTGAGCTTGCATCTGTTGTTACTGATACTGTCGTTGCATCTGCTGAATCATCATAGCCAGTATTTGCGTTTGGTTAGCCACCACTTGTGCTAGGGTTGGGTCCCCAAATGGTGGAGGCGAAATGTCCATGTGGTTGCTTGGGATTACTCCATAAAACTGCTGCGATCCTGATCCACTGCCATTGTCTCTTACGTTGACCATCTGTTGCAGGTAGAGGAGGGAAGTGAGATTGGTTGAACTAAAGGCCAGACCTTAACCCACTTAGCTACTGATCTGATGTGAGTTCACTCTTACTGTTCAAGTTGATTAGGCAGACAACCTAGTATGGTCACATCCCCACTACTGATGTAAACCATCCACCTGCACACAGCAAACAACACACAATCTAACGACTACCGTTACTACTCTTCTGGGAAGGATTGGGTTTAGGTAAGCCCCAGAAAAACTTCGCTCGAACCTCGAGAACGCTGACTCTAGACTGCTCATCTTGATCCTTGCTTGAAGCTTGGCTCTTAGCTTGTCCTTCATGGGGTTTTCAGTTTGTGCTCCGACCTTAGAAGCTAGAGACCTGGAGGGGAAAGGACAGAAATTTGATAAGCTGTTTTGCAAAGACTCCTCAGGGAGAGAAGAGACATTTTCACACATAAGGTTTTCGCAAAACTTGTCCTTAGGGGTTTGACCGTTTGGCTTGACCTACAGTCAAGATGGCTCTGATACCAACTTGTCACGCCCGAAAATTTTCTCAAATTTCCAGACCATTTTGTGTATTAAGTCTCTGTCCAGGCATCAACCAGGGGACACAAAACGACAAATCAATAAACAGACCCAAACGTAAATAAAACGATAAATACTTACAACAGAGGCACTTAGTCCTCACACCAAAAAGAAAACAGCAGCGGAAAGAAGCGATCCTAGCGGGGCTTCAGCTTCACTCCACAGGCGAACTCAACTGGGGTCTGAGCCTTGGTCCTCTAACTTCATCTTCAACTCAGAAGTACTAAACTTCTGAAAAGGGGGAAAAATAGCAAGATTGAGTACAACCACCATACTCAACAAGCCACACCAAAGATACAAACGTGCAGAGGGGAGACAAAGGGAGGCGTGTGGCTATTTGCAGAAAAGCGGTTGCAAATCTTTATATTTTAAAATAGAAAATAGTTGTTTAATTACGATAGGATTAAATCTTCACTGAACAACGCTACAACCACGTTGAACAGGCCCAACCATTCCACCTGAACTACACCAGTTCATTAAGTCAAATTGATTAAGCACGTGGGACTAATCAAGGTGAATCTGGTTGATCGCCCATAACCGCGGGCACGACTATTCGAATAGTTTTTCTCTGTCCAGAGGTGCGCAACTGTACCCACAAGACACAATCCACTGTCATGTCACCGTGTCCGCGCAGACACGTCACCATGGCGAGTGATCGTGACAAGATCCTCCACATAACTCCCCCTAACCAAGCACACCACACCTCAGGTTTCGCCCCCGCTCCCTTAACCAACAGCGGGCAGCCCCCCTCATGCCACGGTGAATCTGGCAGCTGATCAATAGGTATACCTCGGCTGACCCAACTCCATCACGCCCACCCTTGCCGGGGAGCGTCAGCTAGGGAAGAGCTATGCTACAGATCCAGTAGTTGCCCATTCTTGCTTGTGGTAAGCACTGTTATTCTTCCAGGGTTTCCCATGAACCGGTCCATAATTGCCATGCGCGCGACAAACAAAAACTATGCACCCACAGCCCACCATTAAGTCATATTTTAGTTGGATAATTACGACCAACAAAATGTGGTCCGGTATCTCGAGCGAACCGCTCGTTAGAAGCTAATGTGAACAGTGTAATTATCCCATTAGATGAGCTAGTGGTAATTAAGCGTGGCTAAGCATATATAATTTTAGCAAAGTCAACATAAGTGACTTACGCTAGTCAAATTATCACCCACAGTTAACAAAGGACGGTTTAACAAGTAAACATGGCACAAGCGGACGGATAGGTAAACCCTATTCTCATGTAATTAGCAAAACATGCACTTTATTTGCAGACATAAAACATTTCATAAAATGGGTACAACATGCTCAAGGGGAATGTGTGACTTGCCTTGCTTCTTCAAACAATCTTCCAGACTCCTTTCCTCGCGAGCGTGATGGTGCGAAATGGCGGAATCTACGCGTTGGCATGCAAAACAAGGAAAAACTCTAATAAAAACTAAGTAAACAGTACATAAAAACAAAACAAACATGTAGAGCTCAATTTTACATGAATTTTGCAATTTGAATGGCTCAATTTGGAGTTCGTATGAATTAGATATGAATTTTAGAAGTTTTGAGCCATTTAAATGAATTTCTGGAAATTAAATTGATTTATTACGCCATTATTAAATATTTTCATAAAAGAAAAAGGGCACCGGCAGGCGGGACCCACCAGACAATCACCTGGGGTGCACGGTGGACCGGGTCCACGCGCGCACGGTCCGCGGGCGTACCATGTGGCGCACATGTGGCGGCCACGGCAGACCAGAGGACGGAGGTGGCGCCGACGTGGCGCCAACGTGGCACACACTCGGGCGGCCACGGGAGGCAGCAGCCTGGCGCGGGCACCGGCGGGGACGACCGGTGAGCGGCGGCGGCGCACGGGGCAGGGCGGCGCGTGGCCGGCAGCGCACGGCGGCAAGGGCGGGGCGGCGGCGGACGACGCACGGCGGACCGTTGGCGCGGCGCAGCGGTGGCGCGCGAGCGATGGTGGCGCGCGGCCGACAGCAGTGCCGCGGCGGGCGGTCGCGGTGCGGGCGCGGCGGGCGGTGGCAACGGCGGTGCTCCCGGGAGGCGGGCGTGCGCGATTGGCAGCGGCCGGTGCTCCCAGGAGGCGGGCGCACACGGGCAGCGAGGGCGCGGGCGGGCGGCGGGTGCTGGCGCAGCGGCGAGCGGCGGCAAGCGGCGCCTTCGCGGCGGCACGCGGGCAAGCCTTTTTTATGGGGCGTGGGTGGTGCGGCGGCTCGGCCGACGGCGCAGGCGATGTGCGGCAGCCGAGCGGCAAGCGGCGACCAGCGCAAGCGCGCGAGCGGCGGCCAGGCGAGGGCGGTGGTGGCGCGCGGCCGGTGGGCAGCGCGGGGCACGCGGCGTGGCGAGCGGCGGTGCGCGATGGCGATGCCTGCGCGGCGGCGCAGCGTCGCGGTGGTGGCGCAGTGGCGAGGGTGGCGCTCGCGGGGCGGGGTTTTGTGGGCGCGGGAGGGCGGAAAGAGTGGGCGACGTGGGGAAGTGGCGGCCAGACCGGGTAGGGAGAAGAGGGGAAGCTGGCGCGGGAGGCGTAGGCGGAGTGGGGGTGGTGGCCGGCCGGGTTGGCGGGGAGGAAAGGGGAGGCGTGAGAGGAGTGGTGGCCGAAGGTAGGAGATGACAGGTGGGGCCCATGGTCCCACCTATCGGAGAGAGGGAGAGGGAGGGATGTGATGTGGACTAGGGGAGGAGGGGAACCAAACGGGCCGAGGCGGCCTTGGGCCGAGGAAGAGAGGAAGGAGGAAGGGGCCGGCCCAAGGGGAGTAGAGGAGGAGGGGAGAGAGGGGAGATGGGCCATGGGAGAGAGAAAGGCTTTGGGCCGGAAGCGGCCCAAAGTGAGGGAGGGAAGGGGGACTTGGGCCGGAAGCGGCCCAGGTGCAAGGGAGAGGGTTTTTATTGTTTTTCTTTTTATTTAAGTTGATTGAGTGAACTTTGTGCTATTAGAATTATTTCTTGAGCTCCGAAATTTCACAAAAATTTCAGAGAGTATTTTAGGGCACGGGAAATATTACAAAAATATTTTCGGCCATGATTTTTAAAAGGAAATTTTAATTTCCCTCACAATTTCACTTGATTAAATTGTTTTAAACTTTTATTAAATTTCTAGAAAATGTATTATTAGGCAATTTTTAATCCCGATCGAAAATCGGGGCGTGACAGTGGTCGACCGTGACCTCTCTCATGAGAGTCGCCCGATTGTTCTTCATGCTTCCATGCTGCGTTGCGGGGAGGGTCCTTGGACTTGATGGGTGTCTTGCTCTACTCGGGCCTCTTGTAGTCTTTGGATCATAGCGGTGGTTGGCGGCTTCTTTCAGGTGTTTCGGCGGTGGACTCGGTAGGTCTCTGCGCGAAGCTAGAAGGAGGGCCGTTGGCTGTAGCCGTGACGATGGTCTTGATCTTGTCTAAAAGTGGTGTTACCATAGTGGGTGCCGCTTCGATGACAGTGTCGATGAGGGTGAGGGCAGCTACGGCGTTTTGTTGAGGCGTTTGGAAAATATTGGCGTTGTCGACTCGTGTCTGCAATATGGCCTCACGGGCAGAGCGCCCAGTCGCCCTCAGGTCTCGTTTCCTCTTGTCAGCTTCTTCTCTCTTCTTGAGTTCCTCCTCCTTGAGCTTGTTCTCTTCCTCCACACGCTTGCACTCTTCCTCAAGCTTGGCTCGTTCCTCCTCCGCAATCCTCCGGGCCATGGCCGAGTCGGTCTTGGCTACTTCGGTCATGAGGACGTCGAGGAGCGCCGGATCGTAGTAATCTTTGGCTAAGTCGGAGCTGTTGATGTCGTCCGTGGAGATGTCGTAGAGGTCGTCGAAGTCGGTGGAGCTGAGGTGTTCGTCGAGGTCCGTGGACGAGAACGACTCGAGTTGTTTGAGTATGACAGCAATTTCCCTCGCACCCGGATCGCAGCATGAAGGTAATGAAGAAGATTCTTCCGAGTGGATCGAATCCAACTCGAAAGACAGAAGGTTGTAGTAGATCTTAGCGTCATCCGGTAACCCGAACGGCGCCAAGTGGTTTTCCCTCCTGACTGGTTCGAATCCGAGTCGAGAAGAGAAAGCTTGCCGAAATTGTCGGTGATGAAGTTGAGGCTGCCGAAGCGGAACGCCTGCCCAGGCTGATCAAGTCTGGGCCCAAAACGACGACTATGGTGCCAGAAATCATAGGGTTCGCCCAGAGAGAGAAAACTCAAGTTCAAGCTTGATACGAGGCCAAAATACGTGGTATTGGTTCCACTTCTTGGGGAAAATGGTAGATAAGGATAAGGGGAGGATTCCCCCTGAACTAATTTGACTCGGGAGAAAAAAAAGGGTGGTCAGATTTGGCGGTCAGGCAATGCTGGCTCAGACTCTACCTCCGGTCCTCCGACCGAAGGCAGATGAGCCTGATTGGCGAAAGGGAGAGGGGAGAAAAGGCGCAGGTTGGTAGGTTGTAGCTGGGCCGGTGGCCTAGAGGGAAGGCCGGTTCGAGAGAGAGATGAATCTGGCCAGATTTGGTCCAAAACTTTTGGAAGGGGATTTAATTTGTTTTTAATTTAAATAAATATCAAAATGATGTTTGTATTATTAAAATTAGCAACTGAGCTTCAAAAAATCCAAGAAAATTTCAAAGAGTGTATTTAATCATGAAGAATTTAATAAACATTAAATCCAGCCATGTTTTATTTGAGAAATTTTTTTCCCATATTTAATTTACTTATAAATAATTTAACTTTAGTATAAATTCTAGAAGTATTTTATAAAATAACTTAATAATTCTTAAAGTGAAAATCAAGGTGTGACAATACGCATCGCGATCTTTCTATCAAGGCAACATGGCGTGACTGGCGACCAACGGATGAATGTGGAGCCAGTTGTGACATGACTGGCGGCGGTGGAAGGATGCGGAGCTTTGCCTCGGCGCGACCAATGTCCACCACCATCGTCACTGCCTCGCCTCGCCCTGGCTCGCTCCGTGGCTCGTTGTGGTCGTCTCATGTAGGGAGAGAGAGGAGCGCATTGATCGGTGGGACCTATGATTTTTATTTATTTATTTGGGTTGACTAGATTGCCATGTTTGAGGGGTCATTTGCATGTTTTGAAAGTTAAAAGAAGGGAATTTTTTAGAAATAATATTGTTTTAATGGAAAATCGCAAAAATAGTTGGCTTTCGGACAAAATCGCAAAAATATGGGCCTGTCGAACAACGGCTGTTTGACAAGGCCCAATCGAACGGTGGTAGAACAAGTGCCCGGACCGATCGAACGGCCATGTTTCGAGTGGGCCCAGTCGAACAGCATCAGTTTGACAAGGCCCAGTCGGACGTCGGCTATACGATAGGCCGGCCCAGTCGAACCACGGCCGTTCGACAGGCCTGGCCGGCCAGCCCCTTTTTTTTTAATTTGTTAAGTACTGTTTTTAAGTTATTAATTAATATTAATTTGTTAAGAATTGTTTTTAAGTTGTTAATAATTAATTAATGACAGAATTTTTTATAATTGATTAATTATAATTTTTAAGTTATTTTTATAATTAAGTTTTTAAGTTGTTTTTCTAAATATAATTTTGTTATAATTGATTAATACCCATTTGTAATTGAATATTTGGAGAAACACATCGGATTTACAATTTATTAATTTTAGATATATCCATTTGTAATTTTTTAATTCACAGAACTTTTTTTTAATTTGGTAAGAATTGTTTTTAAGATGTTAATAATTAATTAATGACAGATTTTTTTATAATTGATTAATTTTAATTTTTAAGTTGTTTCTATAATTAAGTTTTTAAGTTGCTTTTACAATTACAATTTATTATAATTGATTAATACCCATTTGTAATTGAATATTTGGAGAAACATATCGGAATTATAATTTATTAATTTAGATATATCCATTTGTAGTTTATTAATTTACAAAAGCTTATTTTGCTTCTCGGTTATTTTGGAAAATTCGGAAAGTCACTTTCGGATAGAGCCGAAAATTTCCAGAAGCGAAAATTGGTTCCGTCTATTTTCGAAAATTCCAAAAATCGTTTTTGGACGAATCCAAAAATTTCCAATTCACAGAACATGTTTTCAGAAACTGAGAAGAAACATTGTTTTAGAATTGATGTTGAGCACATCCATGACTCCTCATATGTCAATGCATCATCCTTTTTAATAGAGCGGTTTTCCTAATGACCGAAAGGAATGAAAATATACAATACAAAGGCAAAGTTGTTGGCGTAGAATTTCGACCTGCCTCACAACAAAGCAGGTTCTACGTTTCCACGGCGGCCTAGGAGATCTGCTTAGCTCCAGTGCAGGTCCAATGGCTTGCCTAGGTGCGTTTAGGGCGTGCCAGTTGATTTGATCTACAATCAACAAGAATAAACAAGTAAACCATGTTAGAAAATGATGGCCGATCGGCCGATAGGCCGATGTTGCATCGTGGGAGCCCAGCCGATAGGGCGAAGCTGTATCGGCCTACTTAAAGATATAGTAAAATAAGATTAATATATAAGTCTAGTCTCATCGGTCTTCATCAACATATCGATGTCGATTTAATGGAATCAGCCGATGAGAGATGCATGAAGGTAAATACACTAGCTAATACTCTAGTACAAACCTATACAAGTCAATCGATCGATATAAATATGTTGATCACAGAGAAGCCCTGAGAATACCCTGCAATAAATATATTTATATCTATCGATCCGCTTGTACAAGTGACAAATACATGCAAGAACATAAATAATTGCATGCATTAGATAAGACCAGCTGAAACCCCGGTGCTATCCTTAATTACGATCAAAGATAGGCTTTGAATTAGATCTCGAAACACGACTAAGGTCGATAGCAACTCAAAGTGTAGATCGAGGGTTAACACAAAGAAAATCAAGCCGCTGATCGCTTTTGGGGATGGTAAATGCTTTAGATGATCTAGACGAGCAAGCTAATTTGATCACCGTCGACAATAAACCTTAAAACGAGTTAATCATTGGCGAGATAGAATTAGAAATCACATCAAGATCAGTCAAAACATGATAAACGACGATCACATCATCAGGGCTTAACGTGTCTAAAACGACACGCTAGCCCCGACGATGTACATCGTCGGGTACGAGTTCTTACCTCTGCTCTAGGGAAGCAAGAACTTGCCATACGCTAACCTCTTGCGAGGTTTGGTGATGCGCCGAAGTAGATTGAATTGAATTGTTGTTGAATTGATTGAGAGAGAGTTTCTATGTACAAACTACCGGGATATTTATACCCGTGATTTACAACATTGTCCATGAAATACACGATCGTATCTCTAACTAACAAACAAGTCCTTATGGCGGACTCTTACCAAAGATTAGATCTAAACCTACTTAATTTACAAGATACAATTGCCTAAAACCAGGCCTTATCCCTATTTGGCAATCTCCTTGAAGCTTATCTTAAGCCCAAACCGAGCCCACGTTATCTCCATCAGCCTCCTGCCTCCATCGGCCGATGGCCGCATTCAACCTGTATCGGCCGATACAGTCTCTCTGTTTGCACTCCACCTGGTCCGATACACTGCTGAGTCCGATACAGATTTTGGTCCGACTCCGGCTTGGTCCGATAACGTAACCGATTCGTCTTGCATTGCTCCTCCTTCTCTGCCTCAGTTTTCTCTTTCCTCTCCGAGTAGATTACGAAAATCTGCTGTTAACACATGCCCCCCAATTCTGCTTCATTATATAATGTGGCGGAATTAGCTCCGAGGAACCCATCGACTTCTTCGCTAGGGTTTGTCTTAAAACCGCGTAGATCCAGATTCGTAGCCTTCCGCCACCGATTTCCTCGCGCAGTTCCTCATTAGTCGTTCGCGCCTCTCGATTCCGGTGACTCCTCGGCGTCCTTCGACATCGACTGCCTCAACAACGACGTCTTCAACAGCATCCATGGCATCCTTGCCGTTCTACACTTCCGAGATCCCCAAGGTAAATCAATCTTTCTTCAAAGCTACATTTTCGTTTTCCCGCCGAGTCTTTTCAAACTAGGGTTTCTGCTCTTGCCCCCCGTGTCTTATTTTCCAATACTGTTCATATGCCATAAGTCTTCAAGAACCAGATTTTGATCCCCACCAATGACAAATCACATCAGTTCCTTCTGGGTCCCATGGGCATCTCTGACCCCTCTTGGCTAATAAATGCGGAGACGAACAGAATCCCTTTCAAACAAGTGAAACCCAATGTCTCCTCATGGAAGCACACTTTCTGATCTTGGCCATCAAAGCTCAATGGCTACAGGACTTGGTATAAGAGAATTGCCGCAGCCAAGCAAGTTTATTGGGATGAAATCGGAATCGGCCAGTGTCTGGCTAACAATCCACACCAATACCATGGTCGATCGGCCTCCATTATCGGACTCGGTCTTCCCATCGGACTACACTAACAATGAAGATCCCTCATCCAGGAGATGTATGTCCTTTGGAGAAGCAGCTTCAATCTATCCTGGAGCAGATCAATCGGCCGAAGAAATATCCACCTGGTTCGTCCGATTCTACACTGGCCCTCCATCAGTCAAGATGGACATGTTTGTCTATCCTTCGGATTCTGAATTTGAGCACCCTGCCGTTCTGACCCTGAGCCAGCTGAATGATGACATAGTATCGAGGGAAGTCTTCATGATCGGCGTCACTCCTTGCCTGCTCCCAGTAGGCGTGTTTCAGGGCAGAAGCACCAGCTTGTCGTATGAATTTTACAACCCCATGGTGGCTGCCAGACAATGCAGGCTTGGACAACTTCCTATTAGCCTACACTTCCATAGGCTCCTAGAGAGCAGGGGTACAGTCTCATCGGCCCTAATCATGAGTAAAGCCTTGGAGATCAGAATACCAAACTTGGGCGATTGTGACCGATTGTGACTGAGCGCCTTCATCCACATCAGCTTCCAATCATGGTGGCAGGAGTGGGCTACTCACATCTTCCATCAATCGAACAGATTCTACTTGACAGAGCTCATCGACAACATCAGCCCCAAGTCCCTAACGCCCCAGTTCCATCTGTCAGCAATAGTGGGCAGAAAATATCTTATGCTCTGGTCCTGGCTCCATCAGGAAAATCTGTTTTGGAGTCAATTATCGGCCTTACTGCCCCAAAGGTATCATCACTGCTCTAAGGGCCGATAGTCAAAGAGACTACAAAAAGGAAGATGCCAGCAAAAGAAAAAATTCAGAAACACAGCAAGAAATCCAAGAATGATGACCAGGCCGATCTTGACAAGCTAAACCCCTCCGTGGAAGAATTCCTGGACAATCAAGAAATGAAGGAGGAAGTCGATGCAGCAGCCGCCGTTCTACCCGAAGAAGAAAACCCATTGGCCAGCACTACTAAAGAGCCATCAGCCAGACCAACTAAAGATCCATCGGCCATGAGCACTACGGATCCACCGGCCGATGACCAAGCCGACGCTGCTCAACCAAGGAGAACCAAACATGCAGTCCGCAAGGTTAATATAATCTCCTTCTTGAATTTATGCGATTTTCTTTTGCTGGTCTATTATATCTTGATTTTCCTTTCAGGTCATTGCATCGTCTTGGTCAAAGAAAGAACTTAATCGGTCCCCCTACCCAGGACTAAGAAGGCCACATTGAGAAAACATGAACAGGCTAAGGCCCGATTGAGAACACCATCTCCTTCTCCACCACCCTCTCCGATTGCTTTGGTAAGAATTGATCTTTTTGCTTTATCCTCTTGATAATGTAGATCTGACCACCATATTCTTGCTTTTCTTCAGCCACGAGCTCCATCACCTGCACCACATCGGCCAACCCCTTCGCCTGCTATCTCAGAACAACAAAAGGAGGTCGATGCAGGCACAGCCGATGTCTCATCACAGGTAAACCAGATCACTTGGAATCCCTTGCCGATTTTGCTTGACTGAATTAACCATGCCCTATCTTGATGATTGCAGAACTTAGCCGATATGTTTACTTTTGATATCGGCTAATTTCTTGATCATGAGGACAAAGAGCCACCCAGCACAGCCAAGGTATCGGTCTCTGAAGAATTAAAGAGCCGGTTGACTGTTATTGCTAATCGATTGGAGTCATCGTTAGAATCATTGGTGGAAAACTATAATCCCATCAGGAGTAGGGTACAAGAAATTCAAGATCAACTGCCTGAAGACCTGATGGAGACCCTGACGCCAGCCATCTTCTTGGAGCAGTACCACTTCAAGCTTCACAGGGCCAAAGAGAGAATTGTAGAGAGGCGGGAGCGCGAAGGATTGGAATCGGCCTTAACTGCCAACAAGGCTCAGGTTAACTCTGATAAGACTAAGTTGGACAAGTTGGCTGTTGAGCCGATCGCCTTAAACAAAAGGCTTGAAGAACTCCGCCGCCTCGAAGCAGATCTAGTGTTGAAGCTGGAGACAACTCGCAACGAGATCCAAGAAACAAAGAACCTCTGACCCAAAGTACTTGGCTTGATGGAACGGAGAACCTGACAACGATCACCGCATCTGCATTTTGGACGGGCTTCCAATCGAGGGAGTGCCATCGTTAGCACCCGCCAGTCGCACTGTTGTTCACGACGTTGTCGTTCGTAAGCTGTTTTGAACTTCAAGTATTGCTCAGTACTTTTTGATGCGAAGTACTAGCGTCCTTCTTGTAAACAAGTGGTTAGGTCGAGAATGGGATTTTATGTATCGACCCACTCGATGTATCCACAAGCCGTAGCGTGGGCCTGACGAATAGATTTGGAAGAAGAATAACCAATCGCTCATGCAAACTGAATAAGCATATGCAGAGAATGAAATACCACACGATCATAGTTAGGGCACCTAAAAAAACACCTTCCTCGAATGTCTGGATTCCTTGAAGCCATTAGTTGGCATCGGTCACCGCAAAGGCAGAGAGGCCGCTGGCACCAAGGTGGGAATAGGTATACACAAGGATCACTACGCCAGTTGGGATCCTCAACGCCCCGGCGTCTAGCCATTGCCGAAAGCTGGTGTGATGAAGGGTTGTGGTAGCTCTTGTTGCCTACACAGATGAAGAAATTTTGTGTTGCATCGCTCGTTATGGGGACTTATGTAGGCACCAAAATCGTAGTGATAACCTTTACATGTCTACATCATGGGGCACAATGGGTCGGCCTGATTACCGCCGAAAGTAAGAGTGGACATATGCGGAATAAGGCCATTCGCCCTTTTAGAGGGCGGGATGGAGCCGAAAGTAAGATTGGACGTATGCCGATGTGACATGTAAGGGCGTGAGAAGCCATTTCGCAGTCGTATCGCACGAGAATAAAGGAGGTTGTATCAATGCAACCGAAAGTACTCGTGCATGCGCCGAAAGCGATCGTGCTTTTGTAAAAAGTAACAGCGAAGTGTACGAATGCGAAGTCGAACTCGCATTGTATTCTCGGTGTGTCCGATTTTCCGACAACGAAATGACATAGGCGTCGAAAGTAGTTTGTAACCACGCGCGAGCACTATTATGTCGATAGTGACTGTTTTCTAAATCTTGTAGAAAAAAATTTAAAAGAAGTCATACTTTAGCACAAGTAGAAAAGACATAGAAAGACAACTTATCAAATAAGTGATGTCATGACGTAGTTCATACATATAATATGACATAAGTAGTAAATGCACAAAAAAATAATCCAGCACCTAAATAACATTACAAGTCAAGCATGACCCACTCTCGCACGCTTGCTCGGCCCT
The DNA here is from genome assembly GCA_008326285.1 of Oryza officinalis. NCBI lineage: Eukaryota > Viridiplantae > Streptophyta > Magnoliopsida > Poales > Poaceae > Oryza > Oryza officinalis. Next base: position 33,948,138 of record BDMV01000008.1, on the reverse strand, counting down.
CCCTTGTTGCGTTGTCTGATTTGCTCTGTCGGATAAGTCAAATTATCTGGTTAATGACCTCAGTTAAGTAAATAAAATATGTTTCAAATTCGAATTTCAAATTTTGACCTCAGTTAAGTAAATAAAATATGTTTTCGAGTTAATGACCAAAAATCCTTCAAATTATACAACCAAAGCAAGGATTAAACTAGCTAGTGGTTATGTATAGAGTTGCAAATGATTTAAATCTTCATCCTTTTCAAATTAATTTGATATGTAAAACATTTTTAGGAACACAAGTATGAATCCCTATTAATTTATATTTATATTTATAATAAAAGCACTTCACTAATTACCACCTTAAGTAGCATTAGTTCAACTCAAATATATATACACTAGTACCTAGGGAATTTGTGAGTTTGAACATGGTGAAATGAAAGTAAAGCCTAACAACATCATCTCTGGTTAAATACAAATCAAAATATAATTTTACAATCATTTAAATATGTATTTAAAATAAGAATACTTTAAGGTAGATGCACTCATTGAATATTTAAAAAATAATTGTTGCAATATAAAATCATGGGGAAATTCATGTAGGTACTATTCAATATATATATATATCACTGGAATTTTAGTGTAATTTAACAAGTACATTTGATACCCCAAATAATTGGGTCAAACCAGTGAAACTATAGATTATTTCTAAACCCTAATCGGTAAAACTGATACACCTCCCACATGTGTATTATATCACATAAAAATGTGTAGGGGATATAATTTATTCAAATACTAATCTATTTATCATGAATTAGTATAATTTTTCCAGAATTTATTTTATAGGTTTTGACCTCCTAAAAATTCAAATCATTTTCAGCTGAACTGAAATTATCTATTTTCCTGAGATTAAAATATAGATTATTTTTGTGTGAAACCAAAGAAAATGGAATCTAGGTATTTTTATCTATCTCCAGTAAAATCCACTTTATTTTATCATGCATGGAAATTATGTTATAGAAGTATAAAGAAGAAAGAAAGAAAAGAAATAGGAAAACATTTGTAAAATTACTCTAAAATCTACCCACTTCCTTCACCTTGCCTGTGTTTGCATCAACCCTGGGCCCACATGGCAGTGACATGAGGTAGCTCCATCCCTGTGCATCTTGCTCCACCGCTCAAAGCCAGCAGAGAGAGGCCGAGGGCGAGAGAGAGCGGCGCCGGCATGCTCGACGCGTGGCCGAGACGTGTCCGTCGCGTCGCATAATCGATCTCTCCGTCCCAGAGCCAATCCAACTGAGGGAGGAAGCCCTCAGCCTTCTCCGTCGCCATTTCCTTGCTGCCAGCCGTGGAGACGACGACCGTCGCCACCGCTATTGCGCCACGGTCATCCTTCTTCTTTTTGTGTTCTGTACTCTCCCATCGATGCCGGTCCCATCCCTTGTGATCTCACCTCTTGCCGTGCAGCTACCACGCCGAAACGCCGCCTTGCCCCTGTAAGCTCCAGAGCACTGCCGCTACCGCATCATCGTCGCCCGGCCAGCTCCGACCAGATCAGGCCAAACCATCACGCCACCGTCTTCATCTCGACCCCGGGGAGCCGCCGACCGAAGGAATTGAACCACGATGCTGTGAACTCGGAGATTGGCCGTTTCTTCCCCAAATCCGGCCGCTGGGCTCCATCGCCGAATACTCCTTCTCCGGTGAGCACCAGACCGATTCCTCACTCGTGGAGCATCCCCAGGTGGTCCTTGAGCTATCCCCCTTCTCTTCCTAGCAGGTTAAAGGCTGAAGGTCGCTGTCGCCGTGAAGCCGGGAGTTTGTGCCGCCGCCGGAGCTCTTTCTCCATCGCCGTCACTATCCGGGCTTCGCCGACCTTCGTGCGCCCTTCGGTGAGCATCCTGGAACCTCTTAGACGCACATGCATGCATCCACTTACACGGGATCGAGCCGTAGCTCGACATGCACATGCATGCCGAGAGCTGCCACCGCTTGCGCCGTCGTCGCCACCCATCCCGGCCACCGCAGCTAGTGAAACCACTACCGACAGCTTCGTCTTGATGTCCTCTACATTTTCTCTTTTAGTTGCCCGCCGAGATCGGCCGCCGTTCGCCGTTGCCGCCGGCGAGAAGTTCGCCGCGCGTCGCTGTCCTGCCTCCTCAGCCATCGAGCCACTAACGAGTGGACCCCACATAATTAGCGCTAAGGACTCGGTTTAGTAAAGGTTTAAAACTGGTGAGGTTTAATTTGAAAAACTCCTTCATATGACAGATGGGACCAGGACCTAATTAGAAATAGTTAAAATCTTAGGGACTTTTAATGGAAATTGCTTTAGCACGTGTTAAGGGGCTCGGGTTGATTCCTGGAAACCCTAGGGGCTTTTCTGCATATTAACAGAGACCGACCTGTGGACCCAATGAATTATATTTTGGAAATAAAATAGAAAAGGTTAGATTAATATCTTTTCAACTGAAAATTATCTAAAACTTGTAAAATTCATATAAAATCAAATATAGCTCATTTTGAGGTGAAACCAACTCCAGTAGGTTCATAAAATTGTGAACTTTAATATGGTAGAATAAAATCCTATGCTCACAGTATGAGATTTATTTCTAAAATTACAAATAAGAAATAGCTAACATAGAGCTTGTAGAATTTGTAGAAAATTCATTTATTTTCCAAATGGAGTGAACCAAATTTCTGTAGAATCACAAAAGTATGACTTTAATTTAAAAATATAATATTTCATACTTTCTGTAACAGAAATAGTACCAATAATTTATATTGTAAAATGACCACTACAAATGCAAGTTAATTTCCAAAATTTATAGAAAATTCATACTAGCTTTAAAAATTATGAAACCAGTTGTGTTAATCTTAGAAAACAATCCCCTGCATTCCAGTAAGGTCAATTTAATCAAAATCATATCTTAAAAATGATTCACAACTATACATTAGTAACTACTACTATATATCAATGCAAACTTAGAAAATTCATAAATCATGCATCTTAGGTCAGAACCTATCCACTGTGCACAAATCATGCATTTTAGAGCATTTTGTATTTTTCGCATAATTTGGTATTTATATGCATATCATGTCATTTGTATAGATAATTCGCATCGACGGTGAAAGAGTGATTTAGGTGATATTCACTTTGTTCAAGATCAAGGCAAGTTATTCCTCCCCATTCCTTTGATCAAATTGAAACCCATGATTTGAGAGATGAAAAGCGTTTGTTTGCGAAACTGCATATATATTTGATTTAAAACGATATTTGAAACATAGTAACTGGTAGCTATGACCTTATTGCTGCATAATCTACCTTGATACATTGTTACCCTTTTTATTTGTAACCATAGGATGGATTTGACTGTCGTATAAATGCTCAGTGAAGTCTTTATATGCGTATATATATGCCATTCGCTTAGCCATGCCTAGAACTATGCAAATGAACAATTTTATGACTTGATAAATGGGATTTTTTTTATTATTGGGTTAATGCTGGATTTAAAATGGAAATGCTAAGTATTTGTAAACTAAAGTGTGAGTAAAATGATTTTAGACTTGGGCGGCAAGTGGTGCACATATGGTGTTAGTTATGCGCCGATAGGGGGAGTGTTCACCCGGGTTGTTTAAGGACTGAACTTTGTGTCGTTCACTATTGTTTACCGTACATCCACATGTGCTATTTATGGGGTGGCCTTAGCTAATTAAGTTGCTTAAAGTCTAGCCTTACATATTGGTAGGCCGGAGTAGAATGAATTAGTTTGAGCGATGATTCATAGGAACTATCCATGTGTGTGTTTATTATAATGCTAGCAACAAGACTAGTTGTGTGTGTTCTGTGAGGGGACGGGTAGTCTGCCTCACAGCATGGGCGTCTAAGTCTATCCAATTCAACGGTATAGTGCCTCGTGGGGGAACGGACGTGTTCGCTGCCACGGCGTTAGGTTTAAGGCGTGGGCCCGCCACCTAATGATTCTGGGTCATTCCCAGGATGGATTCACACTTGCCGTCGCTGATGCAAGGCTAGGCGTTAAGTAATGTAAAGGCTACGTTGTGACCTCTAGACTGCATTCAATGTGTAGAATGTGGTGGTACCGACGGGTACCGGACAAACTAGAGTGATTCACATCATGTGGGTAAAGCTGTACAAACTCTGCAGAGTCTAAAACTAATCGATTAGCCGTGCTCACGGTCATGAGCGACATAGTGAATTGTCATGGGCATAGACTTGTGATTTATAAATGTGTTTATAAAAAAGAGGCTATGGGAATGGTGGTGTGTGTTGAGTGTTGTCGATTATGATGATGAGTTTGCCTGGTGTGGGCTGATATTATGATGTTGATGATGAACGTGAGACTTGATGCCGGGCGAGCGATCAAGTATGTTATTATGATAAGATGATGACTTGGTGCCGGTAATAAGAGTATGTATATGATGTTAAAATGGTAAATATTATGGTTTAACTACGTTAATGTTTTATTAATTGAATTGTCAACTTCTTTACAAATAATTGTGAACTAGAACTTGCTTTATGCTAAAATAAGCTACAGATAACCTTTCCTTGATTATAAGCCTTGCATGTAGTATGTTAGGATTGTCTTGTGCTTGCCGGTACATTAACTTGTTTAATGTATTGACTCTTGTTCAACTGGAATATCCATTTTATAGGTTGTTTGCTTAGTCTTCTGAGTGATTCAGGGAATCGTTGCTTCTTCTAGGACCGGGTCCAAAAGGGGTATCTCCCCAGACGGCTGCTTGTGGTTTCGGGTAGCCAAGCTTCCGCAGATCAGTAATTATATGACCATTTGGCCTATCTATTTAAATATAAATGTAGAGTAAAGTTAATTGTGTTTACTCCCTATTATTCTAATTTTCATCGCTTAGATGAAAGTGTGGAATTAGAGCTTTTCCTGGGATCTAGTTCTACACCAGTATGAGTATTGAGCATTTGGGATGTCGTAGAGCTTTAGCGAATTTCGTCAAGTCTCCTAAGATGTGTAACACATCTGGTCGCCACCTTCGTGTGGTTTAACGGGCATGTCTCAGGCTGAAGTTGACTGCCATGCTAAAGTCCCAGCAATATCCCCTATGCTCTCCACTCGGCGCTTCAGGTTTTATACTATGTATGTCATTTGACTTGATAGGGAAGCAATGAGGTTGTATGGTTACTGTTTTACTCGATTATTATTAGACCCCATCCAACTAAATATTTCGTGCTATCATTTCTAATAACTTACATAATATTTAACCCGGGGTGTCCCCACAGCGGTGGTATCAAAGCAGTTGTCCGACTGTAGGGAAACCCTTTTGAATGATCATTTAGATTGCTTCTTAAAAATTATTTTGAGAACCATGTTCTCAGCTACAAGTTATTTTTGAAAACCTACTACAATCTTATATCTCATCCATCTCTAAGGAATTACTTCCCCCTAAGTCTATATTTTGATTTTAAACTCCTATTCTTACTCCATAGGACTGACACCTTTTGAAAAAGGATATTTCTATGAAAATGTGTTTGAAAACACTCATAAATCATTATAAACCAGTACCAAAGTGTTTTGAAAAGTTTTCAAATCCATTTGCCAACTACTCCTATGGACTAGTTCGAGATTTGCAAAATATCGGGTTGAAAACATGATAGATATGATAGGATTAACTCTCTCTCATGTTATTTCTGTACCTTAAATGAATTTGGAGGGTATTTGAACACTTCTTTCCTAACATTTCAAATTTTATCGATATGACCTAGAACGGGTAGTTGGAATAGGTTGGAAGTTTGTTGTGCTTTGACCACTAGATTGTTTGTTTAGAATGACCACCCAAAATTCATATACCTTCTGCATTATGTTAAGTTTCATTTTATAGTAGAGTGGAGAATTTATCAAACCTAAACATGTCCAAATATTCATTTCATTTTGGTTGCACATGTTCTGGAAATGTGTAGACAGCTGCATTCATAATTTTGTGAAGCTAAAACTATAAGAGAAAAACATGCCCTCTTTTTATAGTAGCTAATGCACTAACCCATATAGCTTCATCAATTTTGGTGGAATTTTTGAATCCTTGTTTCATGGTTTAAAAATTCATATAGTACTGCATGGTCATGTCCTGAAATCTGTAGGTAGCCTGATTGTCGAATTTATATAGCCTAAACTAAAAGTGATAAAATTTTGGTTTCTTCTGGGTAGCTTCACAACTTAATCATGCATCTCCCTGAGTTTTGTCCAAATTTTTGCACCTCTAGGTTTTGATATAAAAATTCGACAAATGCATTGAACAATCTGTTCCAGCACTGCATGACCTATCTTCTCTATTGTCCCCAAGGCAAACCACTTGACCAAAAATTACAATTCCTTCCCAGGATTAAGAAGGCTTTGTTATGAACTTGAATATAAAATTTTTCCCATTTTATCACTCTTCTAACCTAGTTGTTACCTACTGTTTTCATCTCAGAAGTGTGTAGGACAGAGCTAAGCATGTGTAAAATTTTAGCTTTTCACTAAGACTTTTGTTCAACACTATCTCAAAATTTTTTTAAAAAACTTTTAAGGGGGCTAGTGTATCACCATAATCTGAACCTATTATTAAGGATTTTAAAACTTTTCATGCCTCCATAAATCCAAAATATAACTATCTTGATTTGAAGCAAGCTATAAACCAAATTAAGGATTTGAGTTGAGATGGCTCAATATGCAAAATTTTGTGCCCCTTTATGGTTGGATGCAAAATTGTGTGAATTGCAGCTACTCGCAAGTATTCCTTTAATAACATTAAAGTAACATCTAAAATTAATATAGTTCGTAATTGACTTATATATTTTGAACATTTCCCCAGAATGACCTATTCGTCCTAAAATCCTATTTTCTTCCTACAACAAAAAAATTTTGTTAAGAACCTGAATTTTAAAATTTTGTTTGATTTCACCACCATTCCAACTTGGTCTTTAGGCTATGTTTTGGTGCACAGGACCAACCCGTTATCGCATAGCTTGTTTATTTCGTTTTTATCAAACCACTGGACTAAAACTTTTTAAAAATTCTTTTAAGGGGGGTAGCACCTTATCTTATCTTGTAATCCTATAATCTTGTATCTATAAAGGGTTGTAATTTTTCTTATGCCCATGGTAAGTCTTGAGTTGGATTAATCCTTCAAGAACAATTTTCCCAAAAGACTGTATGTCCATGACTCATTCCCTATTACAAGTTTCCTATAAAATATATTTATGCCTCTACCCTTAACCTTGTTGTATCCTTAAAGATGGCACTTGTATACCAACCAAATTGTTTTTCAGGAAGGTACATCAGTAACACCAGGCAATGTACTCCTCTGATTATACTTCAATTTGCCGGGTTTATTCACCCACATGTAAATTGACCGCCGAGAAGATCTCCACTATATACTATGTGTAAAATAGTTGTTAGGTATTTCCCTCCATGTAATAACTTATCGTATGGATGTAAAGCCGGTCTAAGGCTTGTAAATGTGAATTTTCCTAATTAGTTAGCTTGTTGCCCTAAATAGAAAGGTAGGGAGACATGAACTCAAACAAGCCATGCTACCACCACAACTTACCAAATCAGTTGAACCAAAAAGGATTGTTCCATGGCATGTATGCAATACAAAATATTTTCATATGCATTAAATCATTTCATACATACATCGCATCATTCATTCATCATGATAATATAGTATACATCCATGCCTTTTTGAGAAAAAGAAAGTTATTGCTACACATGCCATCTAGCAATCCACTTTATACCATGACCCAAGTATATGAATGTATATGATAAGATATAACCCGACTTTGTTCCAAATATTCAGGTCCCAACATTCCAATTTTCCCAGGTGAGTGATTCAATGAACCATATGATGTAATATGGATGCCACATTTTCCCATTTATGTAATACCCTTATAGATGAATGTAATAGTAATTAGAGACTTGTTATTCCCTATTTTTCTAAATACTGGGCTTGATGTCCTGAAATTTTCCATTTGCCAAAAATGAGCTCAGCAACTCGAGGTCATGACCGTAATGTTTAAAGTTTTGTACCTAGCCATACTCTTAACATGCTAATTGTAACCAACAATGTCCTTTTAATTTGTGTAATTTTTCCATAGCTTAATTTTACCTTCGTTTACCAAATTAAGGGAAACCCTGGATTGAATATGAGTTCCACAAGGTTGGATTGCAACCATAGATCTTATAAAATTTTACTTTGTTACAACCCCGATATATTAACTACCTCTCATAACAGTCTACTAATATATTGTATTTTCCATGAACCATATTCGCTAAGACCGTATAGACACCACTCGTGTCACGTCCTGATAAATTCATCCCAAGTTAAAAATCTTTCGTTAAAAGGAATAATAGAATTAATTAAAATTCAAAAAGAAAATCACAAACATTAAAATGCGTACAAGAAAAATTCGAAAGTGGCTTGGAGTATTTTTCCTAAATTCTCCATGCCTTAAATTGGTCCCTCAATTTTTATGTGAATTTTCAGAACACAAGAAATCATTTTAATGCAACAATAACCAATTTCAGAGTTAATTAAAATGAAAAATATAAAAAAACCCCTCTCCCTCTCCTTGGGCTGCTTCTAGCCCATCCCTCCTCTCTCTTCCTCTCTCGGCTCGGCCCAGCCGGTGTCGAGCACCCCCGGTTAAATATTATGTATGTTATCTGAAGTGATAGTGTGAATTGTTTAGTTGGATGGGGTCTAGTAATAATTGAGTAAAACAATAACCATCCAACCTCATCGCTTCCCTATCAAGTCAAATAACATACATAGTATAAAACCTGAAGCGCCGAGTAGAGAGCATAGGGGATATTGCTGGGACTTTAGCATGCCAGTCAACTTCAGCCTGAGACATGCCCGTCAAACCACAAGAGGATGGCGACCAGATGTGTTACACATCTCAGGAGACTTCACGAAATTCGCTAAAGCTCTACGACATCCCGAATGCTCAAACTCATGTCGGTGTAGAACTAGATCCCAGGAAAAGCTCTAGTTCCACACTTTCATCTAAGCGATGAAAATCAGGATAATAAGGAGTAAACACAAATGACTTTACTCTACATTTATTTTTAATTAGATAGGCCAAACGGCCTGATAAATATTGATTCGCGGAAGCTTGGCTACCCAAAACCAGAAGCAGCCGACAAGGAAGAAATCCCTTTTGGATCCGGTCCTAGAAGAAACAACGATTTCTCGAATCACTCAGAAGACTAAGCACTCAACCTGCAAAATGGATATTCCAGTATAACAAGAGTTAGTACATTAAACGAGTTAAAGTACCGGCAAGCACAAGACAATCCTAACATACTACATGCATGGCATATAATCAAGAAAGGCTGTATAAGTAGCTCGTTTTAGTGTAAAGCAAGTTTTAGTGCACAATTCTTTTCAAAAGAGTTGATGATTCAATTAACCAAAACATTTACATAGATACATCATACCATTTAATATATCATCATTATAAACATACTCTTGTTACCCATACCAGCAACAGGTCATAGTCTCATCATAATAATACACTTGACTGCACACCCGGCATCAAGTCTCACATTCATGAACAATATAACAAAATTATCATAACTTAACCCAATTTACCATTTCAAATCCATAGTTCATAAAACATCATTTGAAAACATAAAACAAAATCAAAGTCTATACTCATGACACTTCAACAAGTCGCTCATGACCGTGAGCACGACTAATCGATTAGTTTTAGAGAACTCTGCAGAGTTTGTACAGCTTTACCCACATCATATGAACACTCTAGTTTGTTTCATGTTTGCAAAGCACTACCACACTCTTAATGTTGAATGTGGTCTAGAGGTCATAACGTAGCCTTTACATTACTTAACGCCTAACCTTGCATCAGCGATGGCAAGTGTGAATCCATCCTGGGCATGACCTAGAATCGTTACGTCGCGGGCCCACGCCTTAAACCTAATGCCGTGGCAGCGAACACATCTATTCCCCCACGAGACACTATACCATTGAATTGGACAGACTTAGACACCTAAACTACCTCCATAATCAGCGGGGTAAATAGGTAGTTCCTATGAATCATCGCTCAGACTAATTCATTCTACTCCGGCCTACCAATATGCAAGGTTAGACTTTAAGCAACTTAATTAGCTAAGGCTACCCCATAATAGCACATGTGGATGTACGATATACTCAAGTTGGTGACACGAAGTTCAGTCCTTACTCAACTCAGGCGAACACTCCTCCTATCGATGTACAACTACCACCATATGCACACCACTTGTCGCCCAAGTCTAAAATCATTTTACTCACACTTTAGTTCGCAAATACTTAACATTTTTATTTTCAATCCAGCATTAACCAAATAATCAAAATCCCATTTATAAATTTATAAGAGTGAGTATTTTGCTTAAATCTAAGCATGGCTAAGCAAATGGCATACATAAAAACATATATACTCTTCAGCGAGCATTTATAAAGTAATCAAATCCATCCTATGGTTACAAATGAGAGGTTAACAACATATCAAGGTTGATTATGCAGCAATAAGGTCATAGCTACCATTTATTAAGTTTCAAATACCTTTTTGATCAAATACATATGCAGTTTCGCAAACAACACATTTCTTCTCCCAAATCATGGGTTTCAATGTGATCAAAGGAAAGGGGAGGTATAACTTGCCTTGATCTGGAACAATGTGTAAATCACCTAAATCACTCTTTCACCGTCGATGCGAATTATCTATACAAAGGACACGATATGCATATAAATACCAAATTATGCGAAAAATACAAAATGCTCTAAAATGCATGATTGTGCACAGTGGATAGGTTCTGACCTAAGATAGATTTAGGTGAAAGAATTCCTAATTTATCCCTTTTCATTCATGAGTTATGAATTACCTAAGTCTGTATTGATATATAGAATTATTTACTAATGTATAGTTGTAAATCATTTTTAATATATTATTTTGATCAAATTGACCTTACTGGAATGAAGAGGGTTGTTTTCTAGGATTAATACAATTAGTTTCATAATTTTTAGAGCTAGTATGAATTTCCTATGAATTTTTGGAAATTAACTTGCATTTGTAAGGGTTATTTTACACTATAGATTATTAGTACCATTTCTGTTACATAAAGTATGAAATGTTATATTTTTAAATTAAATTTCATACTTTTGTGGTTCTACAGAAATTTGGTTCATTCCAATTGGAGTACAAATTAATTTTCTACAAATTCTACAAGCTCTATGTTAGCTATTTCTTATTTGTAATTTTAGAAATAATTCTCATACTGTGAGTATAGGATTTTATTCTACAATATTAAAGTTCACAATTTTAAGAATCTACTGGAGTTGGTTTCACCTCAAAATGAGCTATATTTGATTTTATATGAATTTCACAATTTCTGATTAATTTTTCTATTGAAAAGATATTGATCTAACCTTTTTCTATTATATTTCCAAAATATAACCCATTGGGTCCACATGTCAGCCTCTGTCAATATGCAGAAAAGTCCCTAGGGTTTCCAGGAATCAACCCGAGCTCCAAAAACACATGCAATAACAACTTCCATAACGAGTCCTAGAGGTTTTCTCTATTCTTAATTAGATCCTGGTCCCATCGGTCATATTAAGGAAACTTACAGATTAAACCCTACAAATTTTAAATCATTACTAAGCTGAGTCCTAGGCACGAATCAAGTGGGGTCCACTTGTCAATGGCTTAGCGCTGAGGAGGCAGGGCAGCGGCGCCACGGCGAGCTTCTCGCCAGCGGCTTGGGCGAACGGCGGCCGATCTTGGCGGGCAACCAAAAGAGAAAACGGAGAGGGCATCAAGGTGAAGCGATCGGTGGTCGTCTCAGCAGCTGTAGTGACCGGAATCGATGACGACGACGGCGCAGGCGACGGAGGCTCTCGGGTTGCAGGTGTATATCGAGCTACGGCTCAAACCCGTGTGAGTGGATGCATGCATGAGCATCTATATGGCTCCTGGATGCTTACCGAAGGGTGCATGATGGTTGGCGACGCTTGGACTGTAACGGCGATGAAGAACACTTCCCGACGGCGGCAGCAGATGGCGGCTTCACGACGACAGCCCGCTCGGGTCGGTGAAAAGCTAGAGGGAAATGCACTGGTGGTTAAGGAGATCCCTAGGGTGCTTCATGCGCGAGGAATTGCATAGAGACTCACTGGAGAAAGGAGTATTTGACAACGGAGTCCGGCGGCAGGAGCTTGGGAAGAACTGGCCGATCTCCAACTTCACGGCATCCCAGTTCGATTCCTTTGGTCGGCGGCTTCCTGGGACCGAGATGAAGACAGTGGCGCAGCGGCTTGGCCTGATTTGGCCGGAGTCGGCCGGACGACAATGATATCTAAGCGGCGGCGCTCTGAAGCTCCTAGGAACACGGCGGCGTTCCGGCGTCTCCACTACATGACATGAGATGGAGTTAGAGGGGATGGGTTCGGCACCTCGTGTAGGTGATAGAACTCAGGTGGAGAGGAGACGACCGTAGCTTAACGGCGACGCGATGGTTGTCGTCTCCGCGGCCGACAGCGAGGGATCGAGCGACTGAGAGGCTAGGCTCCCTCTATGTTGGATCAGCACAGGGGTGGAGAGAAAAACCTTGCGACGTGGCTAGGAGAGGATATGGGCGAGCTCAGCGGCTGCCACGACCTGGCCACGCGTCGAGCACGCCGGCGCCGTTCACCCCAGCTCTCTGTGTCTCTCTGTGTAGCTTGAGTGGTGGAGTGTGAGTGCACCGGATGAGAGCAAGCCAAGGAGGCCGACAGGTGGGTCCAGGGTCGATGCAAGCACAAGCAAAGTGAAGGGGATGGGTAGATCTTCTGGTAGCTTACTGTACAAGTAGTTACAAACAATATTCCATATTTATTTCTCCCTCCCTTTTTTATACCTTCACCATTTATTTTGTGTGCATGATAAAATATTATGGATTTTACTGGAGGTAGGAAAAAATACCTCGATTCCATTTTCTTTGGTTTCACTCAAAAATAATCTATATTTTCATCTCAGTGAAAAAGATAATTTCAGTTCAGCTGAAATTGATTTGAATTTTATAAGGTCAAAACCTATGAAATAAAATCTTAAAAAATTATATTAATTCATAATAAATAGAGTAGTATTTGAATAAATTATATCCCTTATACATTTTTATGTGATAAAATACACATTTGAGAAGTATGTCGATTTGGCCGATTAGGGTTTAGGGGTAAATCGTAGTTTGACTGGTTTGACCCAATTATTTAAGGTATAAAATGTGCTTATTAAATTATGCCAAAATTCCAGTCAGATATATATATTGAATAGTATCTACCTGAATTTTTCTCATGTTTTTATAGTGCACCAATTATTTTTAAATATTCGATGTGTTCACCTTCCTTTAAATGTTCCTATTAGAAATATACATTTGAAATGATTATAAAATTATATGTTGATTTGTAATTGACCAGAGATGATGAGGTAAGGCTTTACTTTCATTTCACCATGTTCAAACTCAGAAGTTCTCTAGGTACTAGTGTGTGTATATTTTTGAGTTGGACTAATAATATCTTAGGTGGCAAAAAGTATAATGCTTTTATTATTTATATAAATATAAATTAACAGGGATTCCTACTTGTATTACTAAAAATGTTTCACATATCAAAATTAGTTTGAAAAAACCAAGGTTTCAAATCACTTATATCTCAATACATGATCACTAGCTAGTTTTTAAACCTTACTTAGGTTGTAAATTCGAAAAATTTTGGTCATTAGCTCGAAAATATATTTTATTTATTTAACTGAGGTCAAAATTCGAAATTCGAATTTTTGGTATGTTACAGCCGGCCCCTCTCTTCCTTCCCCTTCTCCCTCCAGCTTGGGCCGGCCTACTTTCCTTTCCTCCCTCTCCCTCGGACAAAGTCCGTTTCCCCTCCCCTTGGCCCAGGCCGGCTTGCCCTCCTCCCCACTGCAGCCCAGCCAGCCCAGGAGGGAAGATACCATCGTCTTCTTCCTAAAACAGAAGAGTCGCCGCCTGTTCCTCTCTCTCTCCGTGAACAGAAGCGCCACCCCTCCACTTGATCTCCCTTCCCGGTTGATTCTTCCCCAATTAAAGTGCAAAAATGGGTTCCTCTCCTTTCCCTCATCAATTCCCCCAAGTTTTCCCCATCTAATTCGGATTTATTTCAACGAATTTACTCTCCGTTGAATCATCGCCATGGATGGCCGGCCAGTGACCTCCCCGGCTATTCTCCTCCTCTCCTCGGTCGTTCCCCTCCTCCTCCCGGCCTATAAATGGCTAGCAACCTCCTCCCCTCCCTCCCCGTGGTATTACCCAAGCCCTTTTGCTCCCTCTTCGTCTCCCTGTGCAGCGTCCTCTCTCCACCACGCCGGCTGCATGCAGCCGCCTGTGCCGTCTCGCCCGAGGGCCGGCCGGGCGTGCCGTCACCTCCCTCGGCCTCGCAGCCACCTCCCCTTCCCCGACCAAACCTCCGTTTTGCCCAAAAGCCACTGAAAGCTCATCCTCACCGGCGAAGAGTGGAGAACATTGTCGTCGTCGTCGTTTTCCTGCGGCCACCATTCTCGTCAAGCCGAGCACAGCCCGTCGTCGTCCGCCTCTTCACCAAGCCCAAAGTTCGTCGAGTGCTGCCCATTCATCTTCATCGTCCCCGAGTCATCGCTGTTGCCCACGTCGTCGCCTTCATCCTCGGCACCGCTTCGTCAAGCTCGTCCTCGCCTTCGCGCAAGGGTTGCTGCCGAAGCCGTCGCCTCATTGTCTACCCGTTCGTCTTCATCGCCCTCGTTCGGTTGCTGCCGCTGTTCCTGCGTCACGCTATGCTCGTGGTGAGAACCCTCCCTCGCTGCCCCTGCCTCGAAGCCCCGTGTTGCGGCCCTCGTGCCCGTCGTGCCGTTGTCGGTCCTAGTCTCGTCCACCGGTGTCGGTAGTCGTTCGTTCGGTCTTCGTGTGCATTTGTTGTGATCCTTTTCGTCTGCCCGTTTAGCCGCCTCCTGATTGCCCACGTGTGCAGCCCGCGTGGCATTCGTGTGAGTCCCCGCTTGTCGGCCACATGTTTTGGTTGACACGCATAGTCTCACTCCATCCTTCCCGTGGATCGTCTCTGTGAACCTGATCCGCAGTGAACTAGCCGTCTGACCCGTGGTTCCCGGCTGCCAGTCGCTCGATCCTTTCCCCTCCTCGAGCGATATTGCATTACACATAATTTAATGGTATGATAATAATTAAACAATTCGGAAATATCCACTTTAATTGCACCTAAATTTCGGATGGTCCTTTCTCGGCCATACGAGCTCCAAATTGACCCGTTCAAATTGTTTAGTGTTTGTTGTAACTTAAAGAACCCGTGTTTGTTGTTTTTGTGTATTGTTCTTGTTTCTTTCATAGAGCTGTAACTTTGTTTTGTTTGTTCGTGTAGTTGCTCTCGTTTCGGTGGTTCCCGTGGTGCAGTTCGAGTTCACCGCTGAAGCTTCAGAAGCCTCCCTTTTTCCCTGAACAAGGCAAGTCACACTCTCCTTGAGCATATTGAATCCTAGTTTGTGAAAAGTATTTTAATTTAAACTATTGCATTCGCTTTACTAAATTTACCGCGTTATAACCGTTTTATTTATCCTTTCCTACAGTCCTTGTTATAGCCTTATTATTTGTTATTGTGTAATTACCTTTGACAACCCTAGGTAACAAAAACCAGCTAGTAAGAACTCTATATGTGGTGCTTACTAGATATTTTAGGATTATGCTTAGCCCTGCTTAAATAGAAACATTTAGTTGTTTTATAATATCTTATTTAATGATGGATTAGAGGCTTGTTGGCCTGGACATGTTGGACTCCCCTTTCAAAATTCCCAAATTTGTTTTTCGCTGGGCTCGAGGTGCATGGTTTTGTTAGTCGCACCTTAACCGACATAAGGACCGGTCTTCGGGGCACGATTGCAAAGCATATTCCGTACTACCACATGTCTAATGGGTAAGGCTTAACGTATCGGTTAGTGCGGTCATGAACAAGGAAGACACGGATAGGGATGGATGAAGCCCTTGGTGGGGTCGACGCCTCTGGCAGTACGCCCGGGGGCATAGACTGTCCGCTCGACCCAGGGCACCTGGCGGGGGAAGTCTATGTCGGTATTCCTTGTTTAGGGCAATACTAGACGATGGGTTATGTCACAGTTTCCGCCCGTATGCCGTGGTGGCATGTGGCACATGGTGACACGTGAGGAAAACATGTCTTGTGGGTAAAGATGTACACCTCTGGCCAGAGTATAAACTATTCGAATAGCCGCGCCCTCGGTTATGGGCAAGCGGAGCAATGACCCAAAGTTAGAGGTTTTATTCTGATGAACTGGAATAATTGGATTGATTATCTGTGGGCCTGGTTTAAGGCAAGATCGCGTTGGTGTGCGGCTTGATAATAATTTGACTAGAGATAAGCCGTGGTTTGATTAAAATGCCTTTAAATGATTAAATGTTTAGAAATGCTAATTTACCGCAAAATAACCCTTATAAATGAATCCTTGTACTCCCTTGCATTAAGTGCATTTTCCGGTGTGGCTTGCTGAGTACGGTGGTTGTACTCATCCTTGCTCAATCTTTCCCCCTCCAGTCAGTGAAGCTCTTGAAGAAGAAGTCTTAGGTGGAGTTCTGGCTTATACCCCAGTTGAGCGCCTGTGAAGATGGAGCCATAGGCCTGCTAGTCCACTGCTGTTTTTCTTTTGTTGTCAGGCCTTATGTGCCTTTGTAATAATATAAATATTATCGTGATAATTAATAAAAGATGTGTCTTTTGTATCAAGTTTGTGTGGTGTACCCTGGCTTTTCTTGGGATGGGGATTAATACACTAGCGTTCGGGAAAGGTATTTTTCGGGTGTGACAAGCTGGTATCAGAGCCATCTCGACTGTAGGTTAAGCCAAAAGGGCAAACCCTAAGGATTTATTTTATAATAAAACTATTTGCAAAAGTTCCCCTTTTTCTTCTTCCCTCATACTATTTGCAAAGTGTTTACTTCTCCCTTCCTTGCTTGGATTCAACACATAATAGTTGAACGAGATGGCAAGAAAGCGAAGGAAGCCTGCTTTAGAAGTTTCCCCTCCCCGTGCCAAGAAGGAGTGAAGATCGCGAAGAACCCTCTAGCCGAACCTAAGCCACCAAGAGTTCTATTATTTTCTTTTAGGCGTGTGCTTTGTTGCTTGTGTTTGTAGCGCGTGGTTTACATCAGTGGGTTGTGATGTAACCATGCTAGGTTTTTTGCTTAATCAACTTGCAAAATAAGTGTAACCAACATCATAGCAATAAAAGATTAGATCTTTTAAGGTCTTATCCTTAGTTCTGATCTATCCGTTCCCTGGTTTTCCTTACTCCCTCCCCAAACCTTGCAGTAGGTGGCTGACAACGAGAAAGGCAAGAAAGTTGGAAGCAATGGCATTAAAGCCTCAAGCTCCCAAGCTAATGAATCACGTGGTGATGACTACATGGCAATGGCCCAGCACATGATCAACCAGGACAACTGGCTTCTTGCAATACTACAGCAACACTTGTCGCAAAATCAGAATTGAAGTCAGAATCAACCTCAAGCCTAGGTGAATCCAATGCAGGAACTCATATCTCAAGGCAGCGTACCACCACCACCTCAGAAGGCCCACAATGACAAGTCACCAGTGGACTCGAAAGAATTGAGCATCATCTATTTCAATTGTGATGAACAAGGGCACTATGCAAGAAACTGCCCTCAACGAAACATTGTCTTGTAGCAGTCCAAGAAGAGAAAAGCACCGCTGAGAACCGAAGCAGAGGTTTGTAAGATGACCATTACTGACACAGAATGGCCTCCAGCTGGTAGGACATTTCTTTCGAGGTATACAACAATTGACCCAACATCTTTTAGCTCATGGCAGCAGAGTGTCCGATAATGAAGATTCAAACCAAGTCTCTTTGGATGACGAAGATGAGAAATCGTCAAAGTTTGACAAGTGGTATAAGCTGGTTATCTAGGGAAATCATAGAGTTATCGACCCTCGCATCGATCAGTAGAAGTATCGAACCCCCCCCCCCAAATCAGGAAAGTTAGTATGAGGCAGTTAGGGGTAAGTTGACAAGCATTATGTCAAAGTCTAAAGTAGTCGGTGGCAAGTTAGAAGTAAATGACAAGCATGGTATCCTCGTGATGACAAACATGCTATATTAGCGGTGACAAGTTGGTTTCAATACATGATAAGAAGTTGGTGTCAAACATAGTGAAGTTGGTGTCAAGCACAATGACAAAGGTTGGCACCAAGGATATGGGTTATGAGAAGCTTTGGAACTGAAGCCTCATCTTCGAGTACCGCAACCCAGCCTAAGACAGCAAAAGGTGCAACCAGGGATGAGTCAGGTGAAGAGGAGATTCCATCTACAATGAGATACCAACCAAGCAATTCAGAGTCGGGAAGTTTGCTCGACAAGTCTGCTAAAGAAGATACAATAGAAGAAATCGGACGAATAAGTGAAGACCGCCCTACCTACCTTCTTGCTAGCCCTTCTGAATCTCGGGGGCGAGATTCCTGTAAGGGGGGTGGATTAAGCTGGTTATAAGCTGCATGACGAAGATGAGAAATCGTCAAAGTTTGACAAGTAGTATAAGCTGGTTACCTAGGGAAATCATAGAGTTATCGAACCTCGCATTGATCAGTAGAAGTATCGAACCCCCCCCCCCAAATCAGGAAAGTTAGTATGAGGCAGTTAGGGGCAAGTTGACAAGCATTATGTCAAAGTCTAAAGTAGTCGGTGGCAAGTTAGAAGTAAATGACAAGCATGGTATCCTCGTGATGACAACCATGGTATATTAGCGGTGACAAGTTGGTATCAATACATGATAAGAAGTTAGTGTCAAACATAGTGAAGTTGGTGTCAAGCACAATGACAAAGGTTGGCACCAAGGATATGGGTTATGAGAAGCTTTGGAACTGAAGCCACATCTTCAAGTACCGCAACCCAGCCTAAGACAGCTAAATGTGCAACCAGGGATGAGTCCGGTGAAGAGGAGATTCCATCTACAATGAGATACCAACCAAGCAATTCAGAGTCGGGAAGTTTGCTCGACAAGTCCGCTAAAGAAGATACAATAGAAGAAATCGGACGAATAAGTGAAGACCGCCCTACCTATCTTCTTGCTAGCCCTTCTGAATCTCGAGGGCGAGATTGCTGTAAGGGGGGTGGATTAAGCTGGTTATAAGCTGGATGACGAAGATGAGAAATCGTCAAAGTTTGACAACTGGTATAAGCTGGTTATCTAGGGAAATCATAGAGTTATCGACCCTCGCATCGATCAGCAGAAGTATCGAACCCCCCCCCCCCAAATCAGGAAAGTTAGTATGAGGCAGTTAGGGGCAAGTTGACAAGCATTATTGTCACACCCCGAAGTTCTCCCAAATCGTAAAACTCGAATTTAATAATTTATCTGAGAAATTGTTATAATCAATCTGGAGAAAAGTCCAATTAAGAAATGCATTAAAGAAGTGGAAATGGCAAGGTGGAATTTTTCTTGAGTTCCCCATGTCAAAATACATTAACAAGATTTTTAGTGGAATTTTCAGAGCCCTAAAAATAATTTTAACCAATTAAAAACCCTCAAGCGCAGTAAATAAATCCCTGGGAAAATTCTTTTTCCTTTTCTTTTTCTTTTTCCTCTCTTGGGCCGTCGGCCCACTCCTCCTCCTTCCTCCTCGGCCGGCCCAAGCCGCCCGCTCGGCCGCCGCTCTCCCTCCCCTCTCCCTCGGCCCAAGGCCATCACCGCCTCCCCGCGCCCCTCCCTTTCCCGGGCCGGCCCGAGCCGCCCGGAAGTCCGCCGCGCCTCCCTCGCGCCGCGCCCGCTGACGCGTGGGCCCGCGGCCGAGTCGTCTCCGACTCGGCCGGCGCCGCCGCTCGCGCCGCCGCGTTTCGCGGGGAGTCCGCAACCGCCGCCGCCCGTGCCCTAGCCGGCCTCCTCCCCTATTTATTTCCCCGCGCCGNCGCCGCTCCGTCGCTGCCATGCCGCCTATGCGCACCCGCCGCTGCCTCCCGCGCCGCGCCGTCCAAACCTTAGCGTCGGCCGCCGCCGTGCGCCAGGATTGGCTCGGTCGAGCCCGAGCCCATGCCGCTCGGCCGCCCGCGAGCCTCAGCCGCCCGATCGGCTACCCGGGTCGATCTGGGCCGTCCGCGCCTCGCCGTGTGGCCGCCGCGTCACCGGGCCGCCCCGCCGTGTGGTCGCCACGTGTGCGCCACGTGGAGCGCAGCCGCCGCCCCCGCGACTGACGTTAGCAGTGACGTCAGTCCTAGCCGTCACGGCCAGCCCTAACGTCAGCCCTGGCGTTTTATTGCGCAATAATTAATTAAGGTTTTTCTGTTATAGTAAAAACACAGATAACTTCAAAAATTCATAACTAATTCATCCGGACTCTGTTTTAGTCCGTGCAAGTTGCAGAAAATTCATAAAAATGCAGAGAATCTATTAAAAATAGTTTTGTTCTTTGTTTCAGTAGACTTATAGCATTTATTGTTGTTTGCTTCGTTTGTCGCATAGATTCCGGTAATTCCGACTCTCCGGTTTACTTTGAAGTCGTTGCCGAGGTCGATCTAGCGCAGGAGCAAGGCAAGTCATACTCAACCATTTGATCATGTTGTACCTAAAATGCAAAACAGTCTTATTTTTCTCTAAATACTGCATTGTTTTATAATGTCATCTATGGGCTTATTTACCTATTGTACTCAGCCTTATTTTGCAATTACCTTATTCCTTTGATAGCTTGGGAAATAAATTGAGTAGTTGCCACAATAGAACTTGCTTAGCCTTGCTTAGAAACATTAGCTCACTAATGGGATAACTAAAGTTTCATTATTACTTAATGATGGTTATTTCATGTTGGTTCACGATGGTTAATCGTGGGCGACATACTAATTATTTCAACTAAAATCTTGTGTAATGGTGGGTTGTGAACACATGGTTTTGATGGTCGTGTTCATAACATTTAAGGACCGGTTCGCGAGAAAACCTGGAAGAATTACCGTACTTTCCACAAGCCAGTGTGGGTAATGGCTGGATTTGTAGTATAGCTTTTTCCTAGCCGACGTACCCAGGCGAGGGTGGGCATGATGGAGTTGGGTCGGCGGGGGTTTACCCGTTGATCGGCTGCCGGATTCACCAAGGCACGAGGGGGGGCTGCCCGCTGCCGGGTAAGGGAGCGGGGGCGAAACCTGAGGTGTGGTGCGCTTGGTTAGGAAGGGTTATGCGAAGGGTTCTGTCACCGCTCCTTTTCCGTTGTACCGTGGTGGTATGTCGGCGCACAATAATGTGTTGTGGGATTGTGTCTTGTGGGTACAGTTGTACACCTCCGATCAGAGTAAAACTATTCGAATAGCCATGCCCGCGGTTATGGGCGATCAACCAGATTCACCGTGATTAGTTGAACTTTCCAATAATTTGACTTAATGGAACCGGTGTAGTTCAGATGGTGGTTTGGGCCTGTCGCAACGTGGTGTAGCGTTGGACAGTGATGATTTAATTATGATTAATTTACTCAACTGTTTTACTTCTTTCAACTATTGTTTTTAAATGCGCATATGCAAAATAGCCTTTGCAGCTCTCCTTTGTTATTACTTGCATCATTATTTTCCTTTCCGGTATGACTTGTTGAGTACAGTGGGTAGTACTCAATCTTGCTTTATTTTTCCCTCACATCAGAATTGGAGTATGTTTCAGAGGAAGACTTTTCAAAAGAGTAGACTTGTTGCTACCGTCGAGGAATGCCTGTGGATTGGAGTCGCTACGTTGCGAGTGTTTAGTTTATTAGAATAGTTTGTTTCCTTTTTTCGCTGCAGTTTTATAAGAGATTTTTATTGTTTTTTTAAGACATGGATCTGTATGTCAACTTTGTCGTTTGTGTACCCTGGCTGGTCCTGGACAGGGATTTTAATACACAATTTGCTTTGGAAGTTCTGGTAGTGAATTTCTGGGCGTGACAAGTTGGTATCAGAGCCGACCTTGACCGTAGGACAAGCCAACTGGAAACCCTAAGAGCCCTCTAAAACTTTTCATGTGCATTTTTCCCTTAATTTGAAATTGTTTTGGGAAAAATTCGGGATCTATGGTCCTTGGGATTTTTGAAAAAAAAAGTGCCTTGCATCAAAAATTTTCTTTTGTTACCCGAGTTCTTTAAAAATTGTTTTTAAAATTGGATTTGAGCACGCATTGAGTCCTGTTCCTTTGCCCTCTGTAGATGGTAGGCCATCCCCCGACACACCACGGTCAGAATATGGAAGGCTTCGTGGTAGAGCTTGCCCGTATGACTTTGGTTGTAGGTACCTTGAAGCGCCGGAGTACACTAAGATCGAGCCTCTCTGTGGCGAGTTCCCGTTCAGAGTCCGTTTGGAGGTACATGGCTTCGTGGGCACCAGTCTTCCCAATATGGTGGTCATCGCTTCAGGAGGATCTGACGAGCACGCCTGTCAAGAGGCGGCTTACCTGATGATGGCCAGGATGTGAGAATTGCACGACCACGCTCCCCACAGCTCAGCATATCGCTATCACCCTTGTCGCAGTAGCTCTTCTAACAGCAGCACCTACCGGTCCGCAGCGGAGGAGAACGACACTACCTTCAGACGGATGATCACAGTGATGAAGGGTCTGGACGAGATGCACGCCGATCTCCACAAGCCATCCTAGGCTCTTAATGACCAGAAGTTGATCAAGATTGCCCGCTTGGAGGATGAAGTCGCACGGCTCAAGGCCGATAATGCTAGACTGCAGGGAAGCCCAGCGCCAAGAGGACTCAGGATTCGTACTACGCCGAGGAAGAGGACCACCGCTCCCGTGCGTATCCAACTTGCGCCAAGGAATTCACCACCTGCTCCAGCGCCAGTTCTGCCGCCGCCACCAGAGTTCGCCATCACCTTCGCCTCAACGTCTGCGTACCAGGGACTAGCCAGTGGTAGCGGAGGTTGGTTGCATGCCACACCCAGTGGTAGCAACGGCAGTGGTTCAAGTTCAGAGCCAACAAGTGGAGACACTGTCATGGCGGATTCCGGAAGCCGTTCCGAGCATTAGGTTCGTTACCCTTAGTTTTCTGTTTTCTTAGTTTGATTTCTTGGGGTTAGCCGATGGTCGATACCATGTGCCTATGGTATGGCTATCTTATTAAGGATTTTGCTTGCTGTTTTGGAGTGTTTTAAAATAGATCAGAACAATTACAGTTAAATTAATATATATTAAAGCTTAGTTCTGAACAGTCTGTTTTGTTTCTTTTCTATTTCTTTCTGTTGGTTCTTCACCTCCAGATGGTCAACACAAGGACGAGTGGTAACAACAACGGACAGGAGGGATCACAGGCCAATGGAACAAACACCAACGCTCCTCCCCACCACCTGACAACCCCACTCTTGCCCAAGTGCTAGCTAGCCAGACGTAGATGATGGCGGCTATGATGCAGCAAATGCAGCAGCAACATCAACAAATGCAACAACAGATGTTGCAACAGATGCAACAACAAGCCCAACAGCAGCAGTAGCAGGCCCAACAGAATCAACCACCACCCCAATCCAAGTTGCCAAAATTTCTTCGTGTCCGGCCGCCGGTTTTCTCGAGTACCACCAATCCCATGGAAGCGAATGATTGGCTTCATCTTATTGAGAAGAAGCTTAATCTACTCCTATGCAATGATCAAGAGAAGGTCGCTTTCGCCACCCATCAATTGCAGGGTCTCGCTTCAGCTTGGTGGGATAATTACCTGGTTACCCGTCCACCCGGGACAGAGGTCACTTGGGCAGAGTTTTGCCGCAGTTTCAGGAAAGCCCAAATCCCTGACGGCATAGTGGCCTAGAAGAAGAGGAAGTTTAGGGCACTCCACCAAGGTAATAGGACAGTGACGGAGTACCTCCATGAGTTCAACCGTCTCGCACGTTACGCTCCAGAGGATGTGCGCACTGATGCAGAAAGGCAGGAAAAGTTTTTTTCCGGCCTGGATGATGAATTGGCCAACCAGCTATTCTCAGGGGATTATGCTGTTTTCGAGAAGTTAGTTGATAAGGCGATCCGTCAAGAGGATCAACACAACCGGATGGATCGAAAGAGGAAGGCAGTCCAATTCAAGGCGCAGCAAGGAAGTCAACAGAAGCCCCGGTTCACCGCCGGACAGCAGGGTGGACCTTCTACAATGATTGTTCGTCAACATCGACCCTACCAGCCTGGTAATTTCAACAACAACAATTCTGGCAACCGCAACAACAACGGGGGACAGCCCAACCACAACCCGGTTCCGCGTCCGCCAATGGCCACAGCTCAGCCAACTCCATCAACTCAACCCAGGAAGGAGTCCGGCAAAAAATCATTTGTTTGTTTCAATTGCAACGAGCCCGGACACTTCGCCGATAAGTGCCCAAAGCCAAGGCGCGCAGGACCCAAGTTTGTTCATGCTCGCGTCAACCATGCATCAGCAGAGGAGGCGCAGGCTGCACCCGAAGTGGTATTGGGTACGTTTCCTGTCAACTCAATTCCAGCCATCACTCTTTTTGATTCTGGTGCTACACATTCCTTTTTATCAAAGCGTTTTGCTGGGACATATGGGTTGTCAATAGTGAAACTTAGAACGCCTATGTGGGTTCACACTCCTGGGAATGAGATGACCACAGCCTACTATTGCCCCTCGGTGGCAATAGAAATCCAGGGTTCTAAATTTCTAGCCTATCTTATCCTTCTTGAATCCAAGGACCTAGATGTCATTCTTGGGATGGATTGGTTAACAAGGCACAAGGGAGTTATCGATTGCGCTAGTCGCACTATCACTCTGGTTAATGAGAAAGGAGAAGTCGTGACGTTCCAGTCGCCGACATCCCAGAAGCAGAGAGTGTGCTTGAACCAAGTCGACGAGATGGAACAGATCGCAGAAGAAGGGAAAGATCTTAAGAAGTTGGAGGATATTCCTATTGCTAGAGAGTACCCTGAAGTCTTTCCAGATGACATAACCACAATGCCACCAAAGAGAGAAATTGAATTTCGGATTGATTTAGTACCAGGAACTGCCCCGATACACAAGAGACCCTATAGGATGGGAGCCAATGAACTGGCGAAAGTCAAGAAGCAAGTTGTTGAGCAGTTGCAGAAAGGATACATTCGCCCGAGTACGTCACCTTGGAGTGCTCCGGTGATCTTTGTGGAGAAGATAAGACCAAGAGGATGTGCGTCAACTATCGCGCCCTCAATGAGGTGACCGTCAAGAACAAATACCCGTTACCTCGGATTGATGATTTGTTTGATCAGCTAAAGGGAGCAACATGGTTCTCCAAGATAGACCTGCGATCAGGCTACCACCAATTGAGGATTAAAGAGGAGGACATTCCGAAGACGGCATTCACTACTCGGTATGGGTTGTTTGAGTGCACAGTCATGTCTTTTGGACTTACCAATGCACCGGCCTTTTTCATGAACTTGATGAATAAGGTGTTCATGGAATTTCTGGATAAGTTTGTTGTGGTTTTTATCGATGATATACTCGTTTACTCTAAGTCCAAGGAGGAGCATGAACAACATCTCCGCTTGGTACTTGAGAAATTAAAGGAACACCAATTGTATGCCAAGTTTAGCAAGTGTGACTTTTGGCTCAAGGAAGTACAGTTCCTAGGCCACATCATCACCGCTCAAGGAGTGGCAGTAGACCCGTCGAATGTGGAGTCAGTTATGAAGTGGACCCCACCGAAGACAGTCACGCAGATCCGAAGTTTTCTTGGACTTGCGGGTTACTATCGTCGGTTCATAGAGAATTTCTCCAAGATTGCCAAGCCAATGACACAGTTGCTGAAAAAGGACGAGAAATTCAAGTGGTCAGCAGAATGCGATAGAAGTTTTGAGGAACTTAAAAAGAAGTTGGTAACGACACCAGTCTTAATTCTGCCAGACCAGACTAAAGATTTTCAGGTTTATTGCGACGCGTCTCGCCAAGGGCTAGGATGTGTATTGTTGCAAGAAGGCAAAGTGGTTGCATACGCTTCGCGGCAACTATGCCCACATGAGAATAATTACCCCACTCATGATCTGGAATTGGCAGCAGTGGTACATGCCATAAAGATCTGGAGGGATTACCTTATTGGAAACCGTTGTGAAGTGTATACGGATCACAAGAGTTTGAAGTATATCTTCACCCAACCGGACTTAAATCTCCGCCAGCGGAGATGGTTGGAATTGATTAAAGATTATGATCTGGGAATCCACTACCATCCCGGTAAAGCTAATGTAGTGGTAGATGCTTTGAGCCGGAAGAGCTACTGCAGTTCCACCAGTATCGAAGGGATGAGCAGCCAGTTGCAACAAGACTTCGAACGGCTGAAGCTCGGTATTGTTGAACATGGGCTCGCGTCTGCTCTAGAAGCACGACCAACACTCGTGGAGCAAGTCCGAGCAGCTCAAGCTAAAGATCCGGAGATAGCGGAGCTCAAGAAAAACATGAGGGTTGGAAAGGCCCGAGATTTTTCCGAAGACGAGCATGGCACGATATGGATGGGAGAAAGACTGTGCATCCCAGAAGACAAAGAGTTAAAGGAGTTAATACTCATGGAAGCCCATCAAACTCAGTATTCAATTCATCCTGGCAGTACCAAGATGTACCAGGATCTTAAAGAAAAATTTTGGTGGGTTAGCATGAGAAGAGAAATAGCTGAATTCGTCGCACTCTGTGACGTGTGCCAGCCAGTCAAGGCAGAACATCAAAGGCCTGCAGGACTGTTACAGCCTCTCCAAATTCCGGAATGGAAATGGGAAGAAATTGGAATGGATTTCATCACAGGTTTGCCAAGAACGTTGTTTGGACATGATTCTATCTGGGTCATCGTGGATCGACTCACGAAGGTGGCTCATTTCATTCCTGTACATACTACCTACTCTGGAAAGAAGTTAGCAGAACTCTACCTCGCAAGAATCATGTGTTTGCACGGAGTGCCTAAGAAGATCGTATCAGATTGAGGAAGCCAGATCACCTCAAAGTTCTGGCAGAAATTACAAGAAGAATTAGGTACACGTTTGAACTTTAGCACGGCTTACCATCCGCAAACCGATGGCCAGACTGAACGAGTGAACCAGATACTTGAGGATATGCTCAGAGCCTGTGCGGTCGATTTTGGAGGAGCATGGGACAAGAGTTTGCCATATGCCGAGTTCTCCTATAACAACAGCTACCAAGCCAGCTTGTAGATGGCACCATTTGAGGTGTTGTATGGCAGAAAGTGTTGTACCCCGCTCTTTTGGGATCAGACCGGAGAACGACAACTATTTGGGACTGAGGTCTTGAGTGACGCAGAAGAAAAGGTCAGAACCGTCAGGGAAAGGTTGAGAATTGCGCAGTCTCGACAGAAAAGCTATGCCGATAATCATCGAAGGGACTATGTGTACCTTCGCGTCACACCGCTTCGGGGAGTACACCGTTTCCAAACTAAAGGCAAATTGGCACCACGCTTTGTAGGACCATACAAGATCCACGAGCGTCGAGGAGAAGTTGCTTACCAGCTTGAGCTTCCACCCAACATGGCTAGTATCCACGATGTGTTTCACATCTCGCAATTGAAGAAATGCTTGAGAGTACCGGAACAACAGGCCAGTCCCGATGAAATTGAGATTCAAGAGGACTTGACTTATGTGGAGAAGCCGATTCGTATTCTCGAAACCAACGAGAGGAGGACCAGAAACAAGGTTACCCGGTTCTGCAGAGTTCAGTGGAGCCATCATTCCGAGGAAGAAGCTACATGGGAAAGGGAGGATGAATTGAAGGCTGCTCATCCGCACCTCTTTGCCAGCACCTCCGAATCTCGGGGTCGAGATTCCGTTTAAAGGGGGTAGGTTTGTCACACCCCGAAGTTCTCCCAAATCGTAATAATCGAATTTAATAATTTATCTGAGAAATTGTTTAATCAATCTGGAGAAAAGTCCAATTAATAAATGCATTAAAGATGTGGAAATGGCAAGGTAGAATTTTTCTTGAGTTCCCCATGTCAAAATACATTAACAGGATTTTTAGTAGAATTTTCAGAGCCCTAAAAATAATTTTAACCAATTAAAAACCCTTAAGCGCAGTAAATAAATCCCTGGGAAAATTCTTTTTCCTTTTCTTTTTCTTTTTCCTCTCTTGGGCCGTCGGCCCACTCCTCCTCCTTCCTCCCGGGCCAGCCCAAGCCGCCCGATCGGCCACCGCTCTCCCTCCCCTCTCCCTTGGCCCAAGACGGCCCAAGGCCGTCACCGCCTCGCCGCGCCCCTCCCCTACCCGGGCCGGCCCAAGCCGAGCCGCCCGAAAAGTCCGCACCGCCTCCCCGCGCCACGCGCTCGCTGACGCGTGGGCCCGCCGCGGCCAAGTCCGTCTCCGACCCGGCGCCGCCGCGCGCCCGCACCGCCGCGGATCCCGGCGGGATTCCCGCCGTGCCGCCCCTATTTATCCCCCCCGAGGCACTTCCTCCCTCTCGTTTTCCCAGCCGTCACCACCCCAAACCCTAACCCTAGCGTTGCCCGAGCCCTAAAGCCGCCGAGCCGCCGCCGTCTTCCGCCGCCGCCTTCCGTCGGTAAGCACCGCCGCCGCTGTCCCTCCTTTCCCCTCTCCACGCCGCGCCGCTCCGCCACTGCCGTGCCGCCTGTGCGCACCCGACGCCGCCTCCCGCGCCGCACCGCCCAAACCTTAGCGCCGGCCGCCGCCGTGCGCCAGGGTTGGCTCGATCGAGCCTGAGCCCCGGCCGCTCAGCTGCCCGTGAGCCTCAGCCACCCGATTGGCCACTCGAGTCGATCTGGACCGTCCGCGCCGTGTCGCGTGGCCACCGCGTCACCGGGCCGGCCCTCCGCGTGGTCGCCGCGTGGCTGCCGCGTCGGCGCCACATGTGCGCCACGTGGAGCGCAACCGCCGCCGCTGTAGCTGACAACAGCGGTGACGTCAACCCTAGTCGTCGCCGCTAGCCCTGACGTTAGCATGACGTCAGCCCTGGGGTTTTATTGCACAATAATTAATTAAGGTTTTTCTGTTATAGTAAAAACACAGATAACTTCAAAAATTCATAACTAATTCATCCGGACTCCGTTTTAGTCTGTTCAAGTTGCAAAAAATTCATAAAAATACAGAGAATCTATTAAAAATAGTTTTGTTCTTTGTTTCAGTAGACTTATAGCATGTATTGTTGTTTGCTTTGTTTGTCGCGTAGATTCCGGTAATTCCGACTCTCCGGTTTACTTTGAAGTCATTGCCGAGGTCGATCCAGCGCAGGAGCAAGGCAAGTCGTACTCAACCATTTGATCATGTTGTACCAAAATTGCGAAACAGTCTTATTTTTCTCTAAATACTACATTGTTTTATAATGTCATCTATGGGCTTATTTACCTATTGTACTCAGCCTTATTTTGCAATTACCTTATTCCTTTGATAGCTTGAGAAATAATTTGAGTAGTTGCCACAATAGAACTTGCTTAGCCTTGCTTAGAAACATTAGCTCACTAATGGGATAACTAAAGTTTCATTATTACTTAATGATGGTTATTTCATGTTAGTTCACGATTGTTAATCGTGGGCGACATACTAATTATTTCAACTAAAATCTTGTGTAATGGTGGGTTGTGAGCACATGGTTTTGATGGTCGTGCTCATGACATTTAAGGACCGGTTCGCGGGAAACCCTGGAAGAATTACCGTACTTTCCACAAGCCAGCGTGGGTAATGGCTGAATTTGTAGTATAGCTTTTTCCTAGACGACGTACCCAGGCGAGGGTGGGCGTGATGGAGTTGGGTCGGCGGGGGTGTACCCGTTGATCGGCTGCCGGATTCACCAACGCACGAGGGGGGGCTGCCCGCTGCCGGGTAAGGGAGCGGGGGCGAAACCTGAGGTGTGGTGCGCTTGGTTAGGAAGGGTTATGCGAAGGGTTCTGTCACAGCTCCTTTTCCGGTGTACCATGGTGGTATGTCGGCGCACAGTAATGTGTTGTGGGACTGTGTCTTGTGGGTACAGTTGTACACCTCTGATCAGAGTAAAACTATTCGAATAGCCGTGCCCGCGGTTATGGGCGATCAACTAGATTCATCGTGATTAGTTGAACTTTCTAATAATTTGACTTAATGGAATTGGTGTAGTTCAGATGGTGGTTTGGGCCTGTCGCAACGTGGTGTAGCGTTGGACAGTGATGATTTAATTATGATTAATTTACTCAACTGTTTTACTTCTTTCAACAATTGTTTTTAAATGTGTATTTTATGCAAAATAGCCTTTGCAGCTCTCCTTTGTTATTACTTGCATCATTATTTTCCTTTCCGGTATGACTTGTTGAGTATAGTGGGTAGTACTCAGTCTTGCTTTATTTTTCTCCCACATCAGAATTGGAGTATGTTTCAGAGGAAGACTTTTCAGAAGAGTAGGCTTGTTGCTATCGTCGAGGAATGCCTATGGATTGGAGTCGCTACGTTGCGAGTGTTTAGTTTGTTAGAATAGTTTGTTTCCTTTTTTCGCTGCAGTTTTGTAAGAGATTTTTATTGTTTTTGTAAGACGTGGATCTGTATGGCAACTTTGTCGTTTGTGTACCCTGGCTGGTCCTGGACAGGGATTTTAATACACAATTTGCTTTGGAAATTCTGTTAGTGAATTTCTGGGCGTGACAATTATGTCAAAGTCTAAAGTAGTCGGTGGCAAGTTAGAAGTAAATGACAAGCATGGTGTCCTCGTGATGACAACCATGGTATATTAGCGGTGACAAGTTGGTATCAATACATGATAAGAAGTTAGTGTCAAACATAGTGAAGTTGGTGTCAAGCACAATGACAAAGGTTGGCACCAAGGATATGGGTTATGAGAAGCTTTGGATCTCGGGGGCGAGATTCCCTGTAAGGGGGGTGGATTAAGCTGGTTATAAGCTGGATGACGAAGATGAGAAATCGTCAAAGTTTGACAAGTGGTATAAGCTGGTTATCTAGGGAAATCGTAGAGTTATCGACCCTCGCATCGATCAGCAGAAGTATCGAACCCCCCCTCCCCAAATCAGGAAAGTTAGTATGAGGCAGTTAGGGGCAAGTTGACAAGCATTATGTCAAAGTCTAAAGTAGTCGGTGGCAAGTTAGAAGTAAATGACAAGCATGGTATCCTCGTGATGACAAACATGGTATATTAGCGGTGACAAGTTGGTATCAATACATGATAAGAAGTTGGTGTCAAACATAGTGAAGTTGGTGTCAAGCACAATGACAAAGGTTGGCACCAAGGATATGGGTTATGAGAAGCTTTGGAACTAAAGCCTCATCTTCGAGTACCGCAACCCAGCCTAAGACAGCTAAAGGTGCAACCAGGGATGAGTCAGGTGAAGAGGAGATTCCATCTACAATGAGATACCAACCAAACAATAGAAGAAATCGGACGAATAAGTGAAGACCGCCCTACCTACCTTCTTTGCTAGCCCTTCTGAATCTCGGGGGCGAGATTCCTGTAAGTAGGGTGGATTTGTCACGTCCTGATAAATTCATCCCAAGTTAAAAATCTTTCGTTAAAAGAAATAATAGAATTAGTTAAAATTCGAGAAGAAAATCACAAACATTAAAATGCGTACAAGAAAAATTCGAAAGTGGCTTGGAGTATTTTTCCTAAATTCTCCATGCCCTAAGTTGGTCCGTCAATTTTTACATGAATTTTCAGAGCACAAGAAATAATTTTAATGCAACAATAACCAATTTCAGAGTTAATTAAAATGAAAAATATAAAAAAAACCCGCTCCCTCTCCTTGGGCCGCTTCTGGCCCATCCCTCCCTCCTCTCCCTCTCTCGGCTCGGCCCAGTCGGTGTCGAGCACCCCCGGTTGAAAAAGACAAGGTTTCAAATCACTTGTATCTCAATACATGATCACTAGCTAGTTTTTAAACCTTACTTAGGTTGTAAATTCGAAAAATTTTGGTCATTAGCTCGAAAATATAGTTTATTTATTTAACTGAGGTCAAAATTCGAAATTCGAATTTTTGGTATGTTACAGCCGACCCCTCTCTTCCTTCCCCTTCTCCCTCCAGCTTGGGCCGGCCTACTTTCCTTTCCTCCCTCTCCCTCGGACAAAGTCCGTTTTCCCTCCCCTTGGCCCAGGCCGGCCAGCCCTCCTCCTCACTGCAGCCCAGCCGGCCCAGGAGGGAAGACACCGTCGTCTTCTTCCTCCAACAGCCGAGCCGCCGCCTGTTCCTCTCTCTCTCCGTGAACAGAAGCGCCGCCCCTCCACTTGATCTCCCTTCCCGGTTGATTCCTCCCCAATTAAAGTGCAAAAATGGGTTCCTCTCCTGTCCCTCATCAATTCCCCCAAGTTTTCCCCATCTAATTCGGATTTATTTCGTTGAATTTACTCTTCGTTGAATCATCGCCATGGATGGCCGGCCAGTGACCTCCCCGGCTATTCTCCTCCACTTCCCGGACGTTCCCCTCCTCCTCCCGGCCTATAAATGGCTGGCAACCTCCTCCCCTCCCTCCCCGTGGTATTACCCAAGCCCTTTTGCTCTCTCTTTGTCTCCCCATGCGGCCTTCTCTCTCCACCGCGCCGGCTGCCTGCAGCCGCCTGTGCCGTCTCGCCCGAGCGCCGACCGGTTGTGCCGTCACCTTCCTCGGCCTCGCAGCCACCTCCCCTTCCTCGGCCGAACCACCGTTTTGCCCAAAAGCCATCAAAAGCTCATCCTCACCGGCGAACAGTGGAGAACATTGTCGTCATTGTCATCTTCCTGCGGCCGCCATTCCCGACAAGCCGAGCGCAGCCCGTCGTCGTCCGCCTCTTCACCAAGCTCGAAGTTCGTCGAGTGCTGCCCGTTTGTCTTCGTCGTCCATGAGTCATCGCTCTTGCCCTCGTCGTCGCCTTCGTCCTCGGCACCATTTCGTCAAGCTCGTCCTCGCCTTCGTGCAAGGGTTGATGCCGAAGCCGTCTCCTCGTTGTCTACCCGTTCGTCTCTGTCGCAATCGTTCGGTCGCTGCCGCTGTTCCCGCATCGCGTTGTGCTCGTAGTGAGAACCCTCCGTCGATACCCCGTGTTGGGGCCCTCATGCCCGTCGTGCCGTTGTCGGTCCTGGTCTCGTCCACCGGTGTCAGTAGTCGTTCGTTCGGTCTTTGCATGCACTTGTGGTGGTCCTTTTCGTCTGCCCGTTTAGCCGCCTCGTGATTGCCCACGTGTGCAGCCCGCGTGGCATTCGTGTGAGTCCCCGCTTGTCGGCCACTTGTTGACACGCATAGTCTCACTCCATCCTTCCCGTGGATCCTTTCCCCTCCTCGAGCGATATTGCATTACACATAATTTAATGGTATAATAATAATTAAACAATTCGGAAATATCCACTTTAATTGCACCTAAATTTTGGATGGTCGTTTCTCGGCCATACGAGCTCCAAATTGACCCATTCAAATTGTTTAGTTTTTGTTGTAACTTAAAGATCCCGTGTTTGTTGTTTTTGTGTATTGTTCTCGTTTCTTTCATAGAGCTGTAACTTTGTTTTGTTTGTTCGTGTATTTGCTCTCGTTTCGGTGGTTCCCGTGGTGTAGTTCGAGTTCGCTGAGCAACGCAAGTCACGCTCTCCTTGAGCATATTGAATCGTAGTTTGTGAAAAGTATTTTAATTTAAACTATTGCATTCGCCTTACTAAATTTACCGCGTTATAACTGTTTTATTTATCCTTTCCTACAGTCCTTGTTATAGCCTTATTATTTGTTATTGTGTAATCACCTTTGACAACCCTAGGTAACAAAAACTAGCTAGTAAGAACTCTATATGTGGTGCTTACTAGATATTTTAGGATTATGCTTAGCCCTGCTTAAATAGAAACATTTAGTTGTTTTATAATATCTAGACTTTGGGAATGTCACTATAATCTTATTTAATGATGGATTACAGGCTTGTTGGCCTGGACATGTTGGACTCCTCTTTCAAAATTCCCAAATTTGTTTTTGGCTGGGCTCGAGGTGCATGGTTTTGTTAGTCGCACCTCAGCCGACATAAGGACCGGTCTTCGGGGCATGATTGCAAAGCATATTCCGTACAACCACATGTCTAATGGGTAAGGATTAACGTATCGGTTAGTGCGGTCATGAACAAGGAAGACACGGATAGGGATGGATGAAGCCCTTGGTGGGGTCGATGTCTCTGGCAGTACGCCCGGGGGCATAGACTGTCCGCTCGACCCAGGGCACCTGGCGGGGGAAGTCTATGTTGGTATTCCTTGTTTAGGGCAGTACTAGACGGTGGGTTATGTCACGGTTTCCGCCCGTATGCCGTGGTGGCATGTGGCATGTGGTGACACTGTTAACAGCAGATTTTCGTAATCTACTCGGAGAGGAAAGGAAAAACCAACGCAGAGAGGAAGGAGCGATTGGTTGTGCTATCGAACCAAGCCGGAGTCGGACCAAGTTCCCTATCGGACTCAGCGGTGCATCGAACCAGGTGGAGCGCTAGCTGAGAGACCATATCGGCCGATACAGGTTCAATGCGGCCATCGGCCGATGGAAGTAGGAAGCTGATGGAGGCAGTGTGGGTTCGGTTTGGGCTTGAGTTAAGCTTCAAAGGAGATTGCCAAATAGGGATAAGGCCCGATTTTAGGCAATTGTATCTGTTAATTAGGAAGTTAGAATAGATTTGATCTAATCTATGGCAAGAGTCCGCCATAAGGTCTTGTTCGTTAGTTAGATATAAATATCCCGGTAGTCTGTACATATAAACTCTCTCTCAATAAAATTCAACAACCAACAGTTTAATCTACTTTCGGCACATCGCCACCCTCGTAAGAGGTTAACTTCCGACGAGTTCTTGCTTTCCCAGAGCAGAGGTAAGAACTCATATCCGACGATCTATATCGTCAGGGCTAGCGTGTCGTTTTAGACACGTTGAGCCCTGATGATGTTATCGTCGTTTATCATGTCTTGGATGATCTTGGTATAGCTTCTTAATTATGCTTCACCAGCAATAAACTCATTTTAGGGTTTGTTGCCGATGATGGTCTAATTATTTTGCTCATCTAGATCCTTCGAAGCCTCTACCATCCCCAAAAACGATCGATAGCTTGATTTTCTTTGTGTTAGTTCTCGATTCACACTTTGAGTTGCTATCGACCTTAGTCCTGTTTTGAGATCTAACTCGAAGCATGTTTTTCGATCATAATTAAGGATAGTGCCGGGGTTTCAGCCAGTCTTACCTAATACATGTGATTGCTTTATGCCTTTATATGTATTTGCTACTTGTATAAGTAGATCGATGGATATAAATATGTTTGTTATAGATTATTCTCAGGGTTTCTTTGTAATTAGTATATTTATATTGATCAATTGGTTTATACAAGTTTGCACAAGAGTATTAGCTAGTGTATTTATCTTATCAAATCCCTCATCGGCCGATGCTGTTAAATTGACATTAACATCTAAACAAAGGCCGATAAGATTAGATCTGTTTATCTTATTTCATTATAACCTCAAGTAGGCCGATACAGCTTCACCCTATCGGCTAGGCCCTCACGATGTGACATCGGCCTATCGGCCGATCGGCCATCGTTTACTAACTTGGTTTACTTGTTTATTCTTGTTGATTATCCAATCAACTGGCACGCCCTAAAAACACCTAGGCAAGCCATTGAACCTGCACTGGAGTTAAGCAGATCTCCTAAGCCACCGTGGAAACGTGGAACCCATTTTGACATCTGGCGGGTCAAAATTATGCGCCAACACGCTTTTGGCACACCTAGTGGGACTAAAAAAGAACACAAGCTTCACACCATCAAAAAACTCACATCAAGATGTCCAAGCAGAGCGAAATTTCTGAGGAAAACGTCATCTCGGTCACCGCTGATCAGCTCAATGACGAGCAAAAGGCCGAGATGGCAAAATTGGTCGAGCAATTCCAGAATATGTACTTGCAGACATATTCCAGGACTCGGCAAGGCACTCTCATTCAGAAATCCAAGGTGATAATGCCGAGCCCTGGGGATTGAGCTAGTACGTCGGCAGTAGCCCAAGACCAAGCCGTCAAAACTGAAGATGACATTCGCAACACTGCACCGACGCTGCAGCACTGCATTGACTCAGCGGTTCACTCAGCGCTGATTAACCAATCCGGAGTCCTGTGAACACGTTCACCAATACGGTTAAGTCGATACTAGATGGTTCTATTCACCAGTACAAACCTCAAGGGCCGATCTTTTTGCCCGAAAACAAATTCCCTGCATATCGGACTTTGAGGACTGACTTGAGCTCGGCCCCACAACCGACGGTGCCGATCCCACCTCCATCGACCCAGCCAGTGCCAACCATGGCATTGGTCTTGACCAAGCAAGCGGGAGGAAGCCCTCAGTACATCACAGAAGACCAATTCGCACAATGGATGAGGGGGAGATAGGCTCCGACGGCCTCGCAACAGCCGATGGTTGAGCCGACACAGCAGGCACCTGCCAATCCAACATCGGCCGGGCAAGCCCAATTCGCTCTACCAAGCAATCCTCCACAAGTAGCTGCTTACAACGCGCCACAAGGCTACCAACAGTACTCCACGGGGCAGTATGATGCATCAAACTTGAACCATCACTTTCAGCCATACTCCCCTAGGCAATATCGGCCAGAAGGTTTTCAACAGCCGTATCACCAAGAGTTTACACCCCAACCCGCAGGAATCACTCAAGGGCATTGGGCCGATATGATAGCCGAGGTGATGCGAGATCAGTTCGGTTTGAAGCCCAAGGAAAGTGCAATAGTGTATCGGCACCCATACCCAGAGGAATTCGACAGAGTGCCGCTGCCGGGCCTATACAAGATTCCTGACTTCTCCAAGTTTTCAGGACAAGATAATGTCTCCACATATGAGCATATTAGCCGATTTTTAGCCCAATGTGGTGAGGCATCGGCTGTGGAGGCGTTGAGGGTGAGATTTTTTCCCTTATCCTTGTCAGGGTCAGCATTCACGTGGTTTTCCTCTCTACCCTGCAATTCCATCAGAGGATGGGTCGATCTGGAGAAACAGTTTCATAAATACTTCTTCAATGGTGCACAAGAGATGAAGTTGTTCGATCTCACCGCCATCAGGCAGAGAGTTGACGAATCGGTCCCAGACTACATCCAACGATTCAGGGACATTAGAAACAGGTGCTACAGCCTCAGTCTGACCGATTCCCAACTGGCCGATTTGGCGTTCCAGGGGTTACTTGGGCCGATACGAGAAAGATTCTCGTCGGAAGAGTTTGAAAGTCTAGCTTAGCTAGGACAGAGAGTATCGGCGCATGAGCAAAGATTCCAGGAGGCAAAAAGGTTCGCAAAGAAGATCAACAGTGTTTACTAGTACGCCTCCGATGAGGATAAAGATGACAATGCCGAGGTCGATTTGGCCAAGTGGGCCTGGATGAAGAAACAGACAACATGTCAATGGGCCAAGAAGGGCGATAAAGAAGACAAATTCGACTTCGACATCAATAAAGCCGATAGGATATTTGACTTACTACTACAGGAGAAACAGATACAATTGCCAGTAGGTCATGTGTTGCCACCGGCCGAAGAGATAAAGAGAAGAAGATATTGCAAGTGGCACAACACGTACTCCCATCATACGATCGAGTGCAAAATTTTTTGGCAACAGATACAATAGGCCATCGAACAGGGCAGGATCAAGTTTGATGAACCCCAAAGGCCGATGAAGATAGAAGGACACCCGTTCCCAGTCAACATGATGCGGGCTGACAGGGCCGATAGCGATGCCTATCAGACCAATAAGAGACCTTATCAAACTTCGGAAGGCCTCATCAAGAAGTACCAGCGGAGGCGTGAGGAACAAGCATAGGACTACGATGACCAAGATAAATTCTATGAGCCCCATTGGGAGTGCGAGTTCTTTCGATTTTGCTAGAACGAAGGGATGAGGCTGCCAACAATGCAAGAGTGCCCTGCATGCAACGACGCTGAAGAGTCTTACCAGGGAAGTTCAAGCAGACAGGCGCATCGGCCGACCAAGCAAAGGAGATCCGTACAGGAGAGGTTGGGGCCGATGCACCGTGATCGCCGAGCAGCAGAAGATGAACAAATTCGAAACCCTCAATGGTGCCCAGGTGATCTATTTAGCAAAACCCAGAAGCGACGGGTTCAGAGGCTAAGGCAGAAAGAGAAGAGAAGACCCAGGAGCAATAGGCAGCAATCGCTCATCGGCCCAATAAGACCAGGAAAGAATGGAAGATAAAATCTACAGTAGAAAAGGCCGATGAGGATAATACTAAGTCAACTCAAGCTCCTATGTCTACAAAAGGTAAAAGCATAGTATCGGCTTCTGTTAACATGGTTTTTCTATTACCAGCAGAGTATAGTATACAGATGGCCAATGAAGCAATAGCCGATGAAGAGATAGAGCAATCCTCGGCTAAGCTACAGTTGTCACCAGAACAAGCCGTGTTCGACAAGCCAGCCGACACCAGTTACAGGCACCTCCGGCTGTTGTACATCAAGGGATTCATCAATGGGCGGCCGATGATGAAGATGCTAGTCAATGGCGGCGCGGCAGTAAATTTGATGCCATATACAACTTTCAGGAAG
The DNA here is from genome assembly GCA_008326285.1 of Oryza officinalis. Taxonomy (NCBI): domain Eukaryota; kingdom Viridiplantae; phylum Streptophyta; class Magnoliopsida; order Poales; family Poaceae; genus Oryza; species Oryza officinalis. Next base: position 33,909,636 of record BDMV01000008.1, on the reverse strand, counting down.
CTTGGAAAAGTACCTGAGGACCTAATCAAGACAAACATGGTGTTGAAAGATTTTGGTGGCAACGCGTCTGAGGCAAAAAGGGTGTTGAACGTGGAGCTCACAGTGGGCAACAAGACAATCCCTACCACATTTTTTGTCTTTGATGGAAAGGGTTCCTACAGCCTGTTGTTGGGACGAGACTGGATCCACGCAAATTGCTGCGTCCCTTCGACAATGCATCAATGCCTTATCAGTGGCAAGGGGACCAGGTTATAAATGTGTTTATAAAAAAGAGGCTATGGGAATGGTGGTGTGTGTTGAGTGTTGTCGATTATGATGATGAGTTTGCCCGGTGTGGGCTGATATTATGATGTTGATAATGAACGTGAGACTTGATGCCGGGCGGGCGATCAAGTATGTTATTATGATAAGATGATTACTTGGTGCCAGTAATAAGAGTATGTATATGATGTTAAAATGGTAAATATTATGGTTTAACTACGTTAATGTTTTATTAATTGAATTGTCAACTTCTTTACAAATAATTGTGAACGAAAACATGCTTTATGCTAAAATAAGCTACAGATAACCTTTCCTTGATTATAAGCCTTGCATGTAGTATGTTAGGATTGTCTTGTGCTTGCCGGTACATTAACTTGTTTAATGTACTGACTCTTGTTCGACTGGAATATCCATTTTGCTAGTTGTTTGCTTAGTCTTCTGAGTGATTCCGGGAATCGTTGCTTCTTCTAGGACCGGGTCCAAAAGGGGTATCTCCCCAAACGGCTGCTTGTGGTTTCGGGTAGCCAAGGTTCCGTGGATCAGTAATTATATGGCCATTTGGCCTACCTATTAAAATATAAATGTAGAGTAAAGTTAATTGTGTTTACTCCCTATTATTCTGATTTTCATCGCTTAGATGAAAGTGTGGAATTAGAGCTTTTCCTAGTATCTAGTTCTACAGCAGTATGAGTATTGAGCATTTGGGATGTCGTAGAGCTTTAGCGAATTTCGTCAAGTCTCCTGAGATGTGTAACACATCTGGTCTCCACCTACGTGTGGTTTGACGGGCATGTCTCAGGCTAAAGTTGACTGGCATGCTAAAGTCCCAGCAATATCCCCTATGCTCTCCACTCGGTGCTTTAGGTTTTATACTATGTATGTCATTTGACTTGATAGGGAAGCAATGAGGTTGGATGGTTACTGTTTTACTCGATTATTATTAGACCCCATCCAACTAAATATTTCGCGCTACCATTTCAAATAACTTACATAATATTTAAGCCGGGGTGTCCCCACAGCTGTGTAGGCTGCGTGACCGGAGGAGCACCGTACCAGTAGTCTAGGCCAGCTTGTGCATCGGGTGTATCCGTCGCGAAGAAATCGTCCACAAACTGTGTTCGAGGAGAGACAGCAGGAACTGCAGAATGCCCCTGGGAAAACCCGTAGTCGTCACCTGTTGCAAAATAGAGGGAATGCCACATTATAATAGTTAATAACTATGCATAAAAATTAAGAGAATGATGATAGTAACTACGTTGTAAACAATACTTACGTGTGTGTTGTGTGTACTCTGACTCCGGTGCGCGCTGAGTAACGTAAAGTCCCCAACCCGGTGTGGGCGCCAGGTTGTCCCCTGTCGGCAGTTAAGGAAAGTTTGCCTCCGCATAAGCTCCCGGGGTATCGTACACCTGCTGTGGCTGTGGACATTGCGTAGGTTACGATATGGTATAAAACGGAGGTTGAGTACGATATAAACTGGATGTTAAGCAAGGTAAACGTGCTGTACCTGTGGCCGTGGTGGTGCCGTACTCGATGCCGGAACCCCAAAGTCAGACGACCTCCCTGAGCAGACAGGGGGAGGCGTCTCCTGAAGCGCAGGCCTAGCGTGCGAAGGACCGGCGTCGTCGTAGGCACGATGTGACGTAGAGGAACAAAACTGGTCCACACTAGAGCGTCGTGGTAGTGGTGGCGATCCTGCCCGCCTAGAAGGCTGCGCCACATCAGTCGTGGTCCGACAGGAGACACGATGAAGTAGCGCCGCAGCACGTGAACGGAAACTACGAAGGACGGTCGCCACGTCGTCTTGCCTGACGAACTGAGGCCTCGTCTCTAGTCTTTGTAGCAACGTGTTCAACTCAACGTGAACCTGTTCAACAAACTTGGCCTATTGAATGATAAGGGAAGGGCGTTAGAGCAACTGAACGTGTTCCACATTTAATGATAATCAACCAAAGCAACGACATACCATTGAGTTGTATGCAGCTCGAGGTTGTGGGGCAAACGTGTCCGTGATCGTCCGCTGGTGGGGGAGAGATGTATCCCCTTGTGGCGGGAACACCTCCAGCACGTAACACTACGGTACCAACGAAGATACTGTCCGTACGAAGCTCCGTCGTCTAGAGGTGTTTGGAGAACCAAGTGTTCCGCCGCATGTTCCCACTCCGCAACCGTTGGCGCGATCATCCGAACAATGGTCCCCTCATGAGACAGACCGAGTCCCTTCCGGGAGTACCTTCGTAGGACATAATGAGCATGTAAGAAACATATACAATGGGATAAAACACACTACTTAAAATTAACATTGTCGGGCATGTACTTAATTGTGGAGGCTAACAGCTAAAGAGCGTCCACCTCTCGGAGGGTAGTCTTGGTACATGCCGAGTTGTTTAAGTACCCTCTACACGTGGTACGGCTCAACATTCACGTCCAGCACAAGGTGACAAGTGGTCCTCCAGAACTCTACATCGCGTGTGCAGAGCTGCGCAAGACCGTGCGGTGCCCGCTTGACGACATCGTGATGCGTGTATGGGGTCCAGCGAACACGGTCGGGCGTAAGCTGGTCGAAGTCGGCCACGAACTGTGTGTACACACGACGTGTCGTTCTGCTCACCCACCCTGGCTGCAATAGCAAGAAATATATGATTAGTGCCCTTAAATTGAGATAATGCGCAAAATAAGAAAGTGCTATGCAAAATGCATTGCAATGTACAATTTACATCGCGGTGTGTCCACAGCGAGCCCATGGTGGGACGATCGTCGATGTCTTCAAGACCAGACTTGTACATCTCATCAACGCCGTAGCTTGCGTACGACTCTAGCTGTGGCCTCCCAATGTCAAAGCGCTCATGCGCCCATAACATTAGAATTAGAGGGCATCCTGTCAGAGAACTTTGCTTGCTATTCCTGGTGCAAGCATCGCGGAGCCCGGCGTACGTCGCTGCAAGGACAGCTGACCTCCAACTGTACTGCAGAATCTCCTCAACAGGTAGCTCAACGATCTGCTCCGCGTAGTGGATGAAGTGCTTGTCCACGGAGTCAGTGTGAGTCCCCGTGAACATCACCCACCCAAACAACCATAGTAGATACGCGACTAAGTGTCGGCGCACTACCCAGTCCTCTTGATCCTCTCGGAAAACCTCCTAGTGGAACTGCTGCAACCAACTCCTCGTGGGCCCATGCCCATCTGTGAGATCCTCTAGTAGAGCAGCCATCACTCCACCAAAACTGGCCAATAGATCATCTGCCCATCCAGCATGGACCAGTGTCGGGCCAACTGCTGCACCCGCTATCGGTAGACCCAACAAAAGTGACACATCTTCTAGAGTGAGTACCATCTCTCCAACTGTCAGGTGAAATGTGTGTGTCTCGGGCCTCCATCTATCGACCAAAGCACTCAACAAGGCCGCATCAATGTTGAAACGTGGTGACCTTCCATGTGAAAGCTCAACCAAGCATGCGAAGGTCAACAACCCAGCGGCTCTTAACCTGTTACATGTCAAAAAGAAATAATTAGCAATGCGAAAAAATTTAAATGACAGTACATTTAAATTTTCAACACGTTCCTTGGAACCCAACGAGGATCAATACGCCAATACTGATCCGATCCCCGCATTTTCAACACGTTGCAGAAAGTCCCTCGACTAAGTCGTCGCGATCGATGATGATCGATCACCTCGTCGATCAGCGATACTTCATCCCTGTCAGCCATATCTACAAAATGCATGATTATCAGTGTCATGAGCAACAGAAATGAATTAAAAAATGACAAATTGAGCGTGAAAAATTATGCAACGCAAAATTATAATAGCAGAAGTCAAATACTGATAAATTGAAGTGAAAACACTGCAGTGCTGGTAAATGTAAATATTACAAGCCAGAAACATGAAAAAATGAGCGTGAAAAAGTTATGCAACGCGATAGTATAGTAGTACATGTAAAATACTAATAAGTTGAAGTGAACACACTCTAGGACTGGTAAATATAAATATTACAACACGAATAACTTCTCTTCGTCAACCTCTGCCCTGGAACACGATGAACATCACCACCTTCTGCATCTTTGCCTACATTATACATGCTGCAATCTTTACGGGCATGCTCTCTGCCGCATACAATACAAGCTTTTGGACACCGCGAACGTCTGTTCATTTCAGCTTCATCCATGTGGTTCTTGATTTGGCGCATCTTGCAACGCCCCTTCGTACCAACTAGCAAATTTGAGTGAGGCACTGTTAATAGCAGATTTTCGTAATCTACTCGGAGAGGAAAGAGAAAACCGACGCGGAGAAGGGGGGTTAAGTTGGAGTCGGAGCAAGTGTCGTATCGGACTCGGTAAGCATATCGGACTGGAAGAAGCGCTAGCAGGAAGAGCATATCGGCCGATACGGATTCAATATGGCCATTGACTGATAGAGCCAAGAAGTTGATAGAGTTAACATGGGCCTGGTCTAGGCTCGAGATAAGCTTCAAGGAAGTTGCCAAACAGAGATAAGGCTCGGTTTTAGGCAATTGTATCTTGTAAATTAAGTAGATTTAGATCTAATCTTTGGCAAGAGTCTGCCAGAAAGACTTGTTTGGTAGTTAGAGATAAGATCGTGTCCTACACGGACCATGTTGTAATCTTGGATATAAATATCCCGGTAGCTTGTACATAGAAGCTTTCTCTCTCACAATACAATACACAAATCAATCTACTTTCGGTGCATCGCCAACCCTCGCAAGAGGTTAATCTCGACGAGTTCTTGCTTCCCCAGAGCAGAGGTAAGAACTCGTGCCCGACGATCTACATCGTCGGGGCTAGCGTGTCGCTTTAGGCATGTTAAGCCTCGATGGTGTGATCGTCGTTTATCATGCTTTGGACAATTTTCGTAAGTGTATTAATTATGCTTCGCCAGCGATCTACCTTAGTCCTGTTTTGAGATCTAACCCAAAGCCTGTTTTTGATCGTAACTAAGGATAGCGCTGGGGTTTCAGCCGGTTTTATCTAATACATGTAATCACCATAATGTTTTATATGTATTTGCCACTTGTATGAGTAGATTGATAAATATAAATGTGTTTATCATAAGTTACTCTTTAGGGTTTGCCTATGATCGATATATTTATATAAGCCGATTGGTTCATACAAGTTTGCATTAGAGTATTAGCTAGTGCACTTATCCCTTTTATCCTTCATCAGCCGATGCTGCTAATTGACATTAACATGTCGATGAAGGCCGATGAGATTAGATCTATATTCTGATCTTATTTTATCACAGTTACAAGTGAGCCGATATAACTTTGCCCTATCGGCTAGGTCATGACAATGCGACATCGGCCTATCAGCCGATCAGTCAGTGTTTACTTACATGGTTTGCTTGTTTATCTTGTTGATTACAGATCAAATCAACTGGCATGCCCTACACGCACCTAGGCAAGCCTTTGGACCTGCACTGGAGTTAAGCAGATCTTCCAGGCCGCCGTGGAAACGTGGAACCCGTTTGGTTGCGAGGCGGGTCTAAATTCTACGCCAACACGCTTTTGGCACGCCCGGTGGGACCTCAAGAACACAAGCTTCACGACAACAAGAAGACCACTGCAGGATGTCAAAGCCGAGTGAGATCTCCAAGGAGAACGTCGTCTCTGTGACCGTCGTCCAGCTCAACAAAGAGCAGAAAGCTGAGATGGACAAGCTGGTCGAGCAATTTCAAAATATGTACCTGCAGACATACTTTAGGACTCGGCAAGGCACCCTCATTCAGAAATCTAAGGTGGTGATGCCGAGCCCTGGAGACGGAGCCAGCATCTCAGCGGCAACATACGACCACACTGTCAAGACCGAAGAAAACGCCGCGCCGACGTTGCAAGACCGCATTGACTCCGCAGTTCATTCTGCGCTAGTCAACCAGTCGGGGATCCTGGTGAACACATTGACCAATACGGTCAAATCAATCTTAGATGGTTCCATTCATCAGTACAAGCCTCAACGGCCGATTTTCTTGCCAGAAAATAAGTTCCCTGCTTATCGGACTTTGAGAACCGACCTGAGCACGGCTCCACAGCCGACAGCGCTGATCCCACCTCCATCGGCCCAACCAGTACCAACCATGTCGCTGGTCCTCACCAGGCAAGCGGGAGGAAGCCCCCAGCACATCACGGAGGAACAATTTGCACAGTGGATGAAGGGGAAACAACCGTTGGTCGAGCCGATGCAGCAAGTTCCAGTCAACCCGCCATCGGCCGGACAACCTCAATTCCCCATGTCTAGTAACCCTCCGCAACCAGCTGCTTACAACGCGTCGCAAGGCTACCAGCAGTACACCGCAGGGCAGTACGACGCACAGAACTTAAATCATCACTTCCAACCGTACTCCCCCAGGCAATATCGGGCAGAGGGCCTGCAGCAGTCTTACCACCAGGAGCTCCCACACCAGCCCGCAGGATACTGGGCCAACATGATAGCCGAGGTGATGCGAGATCAATTCGGCTTGAAGCCCAAGGAGAGTTCTACAGTATATCGGCACCCGTACCCCGAGGAGTTCGACAGAGTCCCACTGCCGAGCCGATACAAGATCCCGGACTTCTCCAAATTTTCGGGGCAAGATAACGTCTCTACATACGAGCACGTAAGCCGATTCCTAGCACAGTGTGGTGAGGCATCGGCCATAGAGGCGTTGAGGGTGAGATTTTTCCCTCTGTCTTTGTCAGGGTCAGCATTTACATGATTTTCCTCTTTACCCTGCAACTCCATCAGAGGATGGATAGATCTAGAGAAGCAGTTTCACAGATACTTTTACAACGGCGTACAAGAAATGAAACTGTCTGATCTCACTACCATCAAGCAACGGGTTGATGAATCGGTCCCAGAGTACATCCAAAGATTCAGGGACATAAGGAATAGGTGTTACAGCCTCAGTTTGACCGATTCTCAACTGGTCGATTTGGCGTTCCAAGGATTACTGGGGCCGATACGAGAGAGGTTCTCATCTCAGGAATTCGACAGCCTAGCTCAGCTAGCACAACGAGTATCGGCCCATGAACAAAGATTCCAGGAGGCGAAGAAGTTCGCAAAGAAGATCAATACAATCTATCAGTACGCCTCCGATGAAGACGATGAAGAAGATGCCGATGTCGATCTGGCCGAGTGGGCCCGGATGAAGAAGCCGACAACATGCCAGTGGGTCAAGAAGGGCGACAAGGAAGATAAGTATGACTTCGACATCAACAAGGCCGACAAGATATTTGACTTACTCCTGCAAGAAAAGCAAATTCAGTTGCCAGTAGGTCATATACTGCCATCGGCTAAGGAAATCAAGAAGAGAAGATATTGCAAGTGGCACAACACATATTCCCATCACACCAATGAATGCAAAATATTCCGACAATAGATTCAATCGGCCATCGAGCAAGGCAAGATCAAGATCGATGATGCCAAGCGGCCGATGAAGATAGAAGGACACCCGTTCCCAGTCAACATGGTGCGGGCGGACAGGGCCGACGGCGATGGCCATCGGACCGGCAAGTGACCTCATCAGACCTCAGAGGGCCTGATTAGAAAATACCAGCGAAGGCGGGAAGAACAAGCACAAGATTACGCCGATCAACACAACTCTTACGACCCTCATTGGGAGTACGAGTTTTTCTGGTTCTGCTGGAACGAAGGGATGAGGTTGCCATCAATCCAAGAGTGCCCTGCATGTAATGATGTAGAAGACTCCCACCAGGGCAGCTCGAGCAAACAAGTGCATCGGCCGAACAAGCAGAGGAAGTCTGTACATGAAAGACTGGGGCCGATGCACCACGATCGTCGGACTGAGGACGACGAGCAAATCCAGAACCCTCAATGGTGCCCAAGTGACGTGTTTAGTAAGACACAATAACGTAGAGTTCAGAGATTAAGGAGGAAGGAGCAGATCCAGGAGCAACAGGCGACAACAGCCCATCGGCCCGCCAAGACCAAGAAAGAGTGGAGGATAAAATCTGCAGTGGTCAAGGCCGATGAGGGCACCTCCAAATCAGCTCAAGCTCTTGTGCTGCAAAAGGTAAAGGTGTAGCATCGGCTTCTGTTAATATGGTTTTCCTATTGCCAGCAGAATACAGCATGCAGACGGCCGATGAAGCGGTAGCCGACGATGAGCAGTCCTCGGCTAAGCTACAGTTGTCGCCAAATCAAGCCGTGTTCGACAAGCCAGTCGACACCAGCTACAGGCACCTCCGGCCGTTATACATCAAGGGATTCGTAAATGGGTGGCCGATGACGAAGATGTTGGTCGATGGCGGCGCGGCAGTGAACTTAATGCCATATACAACCTTCAGGAAGCTTGGAAAAGTACCTGAAGACCTCATCAAGACCAACACGGTGCTAAAAGACTTTCGTGGCAACGCATCCGAGGCGAAGGGGGTACTAAACGTGGAGCTCACCGTGGGCAACAAGACAATACCCACCACCTTTTTTGTCTTTGATGGAAAGGGTTCCTACAACCTATTGTTGGGACGAGATTGGATCCACGCAAATTGTTGCGTCCCGTCAACAATGCATCAGTGCCTCATATAGTGGCAAGGGGACCAAGTCAAGATCGTGCAGGCTGATCGGTCAGTCCACGTAGCCAATGCCGATCTTGCAGTTTGGGAGATGGAGGGAATCGATTGCCTGTCTGGACGAGTTTGGGAGACCGATTTCCTCAAAGTAACTGATTGCGACATCGAGACAATAGACGATCACAACAAGCAGTTGCTTTAACAAAGATGTGCCATCTACTGCCCAAGATGAGCAAGCTAGTCCCTACACAGATGATGCGGTGGATGAGTTAGATGGAAAATTGGGACAAGGCTTTACGTCGGCCGATCAACTCAAGGAGGTTGATATAGGATTAGGTGATAGACCTAGGCCGACGTATGTAAGTGCTAACCTGCCAAGGGAATATAAGAATAATTTGGTAAATCTTTTGAAAGAATTCATAGACTGTTTTGCATGGGAATATCATGAGATGCCCGGGTTAAGCCGATCGATCGTAGAACATCAATTACCTATCAAACCAGGCTATCGACCATTTAAACAAGCTCCTAGGAGGTTTAAGGCCGATATGCACGAAGCTATCAAAGCAGAGATCACAAGGCTTTACGACGCCAATTTTATCAGACCCTGCCGGTACACAGAGTGGGTTTCTAATATAGTTCTAGTGTTGAAGAAAAACGGCAAGCTTAGGGTGTGTATCGACTTCAGAGACCTAAAGAGAGCAACACCAAAAGATGAGTACCCTATGCCGTTGGCCGATTTGCTGGTTGATGCCGCATCTGGACACAAGATCATCAGCTTTATGGATGGGAACGCAGGCTACAACCAGATTTTCATGGCCGAAGAAGACATCCACAAGATAGCCTTCAGATGCCGGGGCCAATCGGCCTATACGAGTGGGTTGTTATGACTTTCGGTTTGAAAAATGCTAGAGCTACCTATCAGAGAGCTATGAATTATATTTTTCATGATCTTATTGGCTCACTGATTGAGGTTTACATCGATGACGTCGTCGTGAAGTCCAAAGAGTACGATATGCACTTGGCCAATTTACGCAAAGTACTAGAAAGGGCGAGAAAATATGGATTAAAGATGAACCCTAACAAATGTGCCTTTGGCGTATCGGCCGGTCAGTTTTTAGGTTTCTTGGTCCATGAAAGAGGAATTGAGATTACACAGAAGAACATTGATGCTATAAAAAATATCAAGCCTCCAACCAACAAGACCAAGTTACAATCTCTGCTCAGCAAGATCAACTTTGTCCGGCATTTTATATCAAACCTGTCAGGCAGGATAGAGCCATTCACTCCATTGTTAAAGATAAAGGACGATCAAGAGTTCGTATGGGGTGATAAGCAACAAAAAGCGTTGGACGACATCAAGGAATATTTAAGTTCCCCTCCAGTTCTAATCCCTCCGCAGAAAGGGGTTCCATTCAGGCTGTACCTATCGGCCGATGAGAAGTCCATCGGCTCAGTTTTAGTTCAAGACATTGATGGCAAAGAAAGAGCTATTTTTTACCTCAGTAGGAGGTTGTTAGATGCTGAAACAAGGTACACGCCAGTGGAGAAATTATGTTTATGCTTATATTTTTCATGTACTAAATTAAGGCATTATTTACTTTCCAATGAGTGCATTGTGGTAAGTAAGGCCGATGTGATGAAATATATGCTATCGGCCCCTGTTTTAAAAGGGAGAATTGGGAAGTGGATTTTTGCCTTAACGGAGTTTGACCTACGGTATGAATCGGCCAAAGCAATCAAAGGACAAGCCATGGTCGATTTCATTGTTCAACACAGAGATGATTCAATTGCATATGCAGACATTGTGCCGTGGACACTGTATTTTGATGGATCTGTTTGCAGACATGGATGCGGTATCGGCCTGGTCATCATATCCCCTCGAGGGGCAAGCTTCGAGTTTGCCTTTACTATCAAGCCTTATTATATTAACAATCAAGCAGAGTATGAAGCTGTTTTAAAGGTTTGCAGTTATTACAAGAGGTCAAGGCCGATTCCGTAGAGATCATTGGTGATTCACAGCTGGTAATTAATCAACTTTCTAGGGAGTATGAATGTAAGAATGATATTCTCAGAGTTTACAATGAGGAGTGCAAGGAGTTGCTACAAGTTTTCAACATTGTGACGATGAGGCATATACCCAGGAAGCAGAACTTCGAGGAAAATGATTTAGCTCAGGGGGCATCAGGATACAGGCCGATGGCCAAAGATGTTCAGATTCAGATTGCTGCCGTGGATGCCGACGACTGGAGGTTTGCTATCATTGATTATTTGAAAAACCCTTCCCAGTCGGCGTCGCGAAAGATGAAATACAAAGTCTTGCATTATGTCCTGTTAGATGATGATCTATACTATCGGATGATTGATGGTGTCTTGCTTAAGTGCCTAGGTCTAGAGGAGGTCAAAGTTGTTATGAGCGAGGTACATGAAGGGATTTGTGGAACCCATCAATCGGCCCAAAAAATAAGATGGCTTTTGAAGCGCCTTGGATATTTTTGGCTGACAATGCTTGAGGACTGTTTCAAATATTACAAAGGATGTCAAGATTGCCAAAAGTTTGGAGCAATTTAGAGAGCACAGGCATCGGCTATGCATCCAATCATAAAGCCGTGGCCGTTTCGAGGATGGGGTATAGACATGATTGGACAAATCAATCCACCATCAAGTAAAGGACACAAGTATATCCTAGTGGCTACAGACTACTTCACCAAGTGGGTTGAAGCCATCCCTCTTAAGAAAGTTGATTCCAAGGATGCAATTCAGTTTGTCAAAGAGCATATTATATATCGGTTTGGATTACCACAAACATTGACTACAGATCAGGGATCAATTTTCGTGTCCGATGAGTTTGTGCAATTTGCCGACAGCATGGGCATCAAGCTGCTAAATTCTTCTCCATATTATGCACAAGCTAATGGGCAGGCAGAAGCTTCTAATAAGACTTTAATCAAGTTGATCAAGAGAAAAATCGACGAACAGCCGAGGCAGTGGCATACCACGCTGGCCGATTCCCTTTGGGCGTATCGGATGGCTTGTCATGGTGCAATTCAAGTGCCGCCATATCAGTTGGTTTATGGACATGAAGCTGTGCTGCCATGGGAAACCAACATCGGCACAAGAAGGATTGCTTTGCAAGACGACTTGACAGCCGATGAGTACTACAATCTTATGGTTGATGAGTTAGATGATTTGGCACACGTCCGATTGCAGGCCTTAGAGAAAATCAAGCGAGATAAAGATAGAGTTGCTCGTCATTATAACAAAAAAGTTGTTGCCAAGTCATTTGAAGAGGGGGATCTTGTTTGGAAATTGATACTGCCGATTGGTTCCAGAGATAATAAATTCGGCAAGTGGTCACCTAATTGGGAAGGCCCTTTTCAGATTCATCAATGTGTTCCTCGCAATGCTTATCTGCTCAAAGGATTAGATGGAGAAATTTATGGCAGAGCTCTTAATGGCAAATATTTAAAGAAATATTATCCTAGCGTCTGGATCGATTCATGATCGGCTTGCCAGCCGATTTATGATAATAGTCGATGTGGTATACATCGTCTTTAGATGGCCGATATGCATTATCGCCCTTAGTTCAAATTTTACAACATGAGCCCTCATCTTCCAAAATTTGGGGGGCATATAGATATATACAAGCAGGGTTATCTTTCAAGATTCCTCAAGTTTACTAGATCAAAATTTTATGGACTTCAAAGAAATTTTATGAACTTCAAAATTTTTCAGACTTGGACTTTTTCAGTATTGTTCAGATCAAATTCGGCTGATTGGCCAATGAGATTTATATTAGTCGAAACAGGAGGTCTATAGACTTACAAGAAGGACACAAAAATATATTACATCAGCCTATAAATTTTTCGATAGCTGCAATGGCCTTACGGCGGATTTGATCAATATCCTCTATTGCTTGGGCGTCATCGGCTGTTGACCCTGGAATTGATTTCAAGGATTTGCTCAGGGTTGCAAGGTATTTGGCCGATGCCTTCAGTTTCGCTGTTTGGTCTTCTATGGCCTTCGGTGATGCAGCTATCCCAGCCTCGACTTCTTGGATCTCCTTACGAGTTGCTTCTAGCCTTGATGCTAGGTCTGCTTCGAGGCGGCGGAGTTCTTCGAGTTTGTTCTTTAAGACAATCGGCTCGACAGCCAGCTCGTCCAACCTGGTTTTGTCAGAATTGACTTGAGCTTTGCTGGCAGACAAGGCCGATTCCAAGCCTTCACGTTCCCGCCTCTCCGCGATCCTTTCTTTGGCCTTATGAAGCTCGAAGTTGTATTGTTCCAAGAAGATGGCTGGCGTCAAGACTTCCATCAAATTTTCAGGGAGATGGTCTTGGATTTCTTGAACCCTGCTCCTGACAGGATTGCAGTTCTCCACCAGTGACTCCAATGATGCTTCCAGCCGATTAGCGATATCGGACAGCCGGTTATTCAATTCATCAGAGAGTGACGCCTTGGCTGTGATGGGTGGCTCTTTGTCCTCGTCATCAAGAAATTGGCCGATATCAAAAGAAAACATATCGGCTAGGTTCTGCAAATATCAACATAGGACATGGTAGCCTAGTCAGACAAGAAACCGGCAAAGGAATCAAAGTGATCTGGTTTACCTGTGATGGGGCATCGGCTGTACTTGCATCAGCCTCCCCTTGTTGTCTTGAGACAGTAGGTGAGGGGGTTGGCCGATGTGGTGCGGGTGATGGAGCTCGCGGCTGAAGAAAGGCAAGAGAATGGTGATCAGATCTATGTTACCAGAGGGGCAATATAAAAATTAATTCTTACCGAAGCAATCGGAGAGGGTGGTGGAGAAGGAGATGGTGTTCTCAATCGGGCCTTGGCTTGTTCTCGCCTTTGTAAGGTTGACTTCTTAGTTCTTGCCAAAGGGGCCGATTGAGTTCTTTCTTTCAGCAAAGATGATGCGACGACCTGAAAAGAATATCGAGTTATAGCATACCAGCAGAAGGAGATTACATAAATTCAAGAAAGGGATTATATCGACCTTGCGGACTGCATGTCTAGTTCTCCTTGGTTGAGCAGCTCGGTCATTGGCCGGTGGGTTCATAGTGGTCTTGGCTGATGGCTCCTTAGCAATTTCGGCCGATGGATTTTCTTCTTCAGGCAGATCGGCAGCTGCTGCATCGACCTCTTCCTCCATTACTTGTTCATCGAGGAATTCTTCCACGGAAGGGTCTAGTTCATCGAGATCGGCTTGATCATCAGTCTTGGGTTTCTTGTTGGTTTTTTGGGTCTTTTCTTTTGCTGGCGCCTTCCTTTTAGGAGTTTCTTTGGTTATCGGCCCTTGGAGTAGTGATGATACCTTTGGGGCAGTAAGGCCGATAATCAACTCCAGAATAGTACTTCCTGATGGAGCCAGGGCTTGAGCATAAGATATTTTTCGCCCACTATTGCTGACTGATGGTATTGAGGCATCGGGGACTTGGGGACTGATATTGTCAATAAGTTCTGTCAAATAATACCTGGCCGATTGATAAAAGAGGTGAGTAGCCCACTCCTGCCACCATGATTGGAAGCTGATATGGATGAAGGGACTCAACCATAATCGGTCACAGTCGCCCAAGTTTGGTGCTTTGATTTCCAGGGCTTTACTCATGATCAGGGCCGATGAGACCGTACCCTTGCTCTCTAGGAGTCGATGAAAATGTAGGCTAAATGGAAGTTGTCCTAACCCACATTGTCTGGCAGCCACCATAGGGTTATAGAACTCGTATGATAAACTGGTGCTTCTGCCTTGAAATATGCCTACTGGGAGCAGGCAAGGAGTGATGCCGATCATGAAAATTTCCCGTAAACCATGTCATCGTTCAGCTGGCTCAGGGTCAGATCGGCAGGGAGCTCGAATTCGGCATCCGAAGGATAGACAAACATGTCCATCTTGGCTGATGGAGGGCCAGTATAGAACCGGCTAAACCAAGTGGATATGTCTTCGGCCGATTGCTCTGCTCAAGGGTAAATTGAAGCTGCTTCTCCAAAGGACATGCATCTCCTTGTTGAGGGATCTTCGTTGTCAGTGTAGTCTGATGGGAAGGCAGAGTTTGATAATGGGGGCCGATTGACCATGGTGTTGGTGTAGATTGTTAACCATAGCTGGATGAACCACCGTGGACCTCCATGCGCCACTGTTTGTTTCAGCATCAGATCTTGAGTGGCAATGTGTAGTAGCCGATAGATAGCTCCAAGAAGATATCGGCCAAGGGGAATCTGCTTCTTTTCAACCAGGGCCTGAGCTAAATGTTGACAGTTTGAAGTAGGGCCACAGGTTGATCCGCAGAAGACGAATCTTTCCAACCATAGAGTTAGGAAAGCCACATGCTCTCTCTCTGAGACAGATCCCTGTTCCATGTGTTCGGATATGTATCCAGACCAACCTCCAATTTTCTTGGTTTTCAGCTTGTGTTTGCTATTGATGAGGAGTTTGAAGGGGTTTATCTCAGAGTGTATGTCTAATCCTGTCAGCATCTTGACATCGATCAGTGTTGGGGTCATCAGACCTTGCCGAAACAGAAAAGCATTCAAGGTGCTAGACCAGAAGTAGGTGGCTGCTGACATAAGAGGCTCGTTCTTCTCGGAATCGGCCAAAGATAAAGCAATGCACTGGCCGATTCCTATCTCATCCCAATGGACTTGTTTGGTCGCGGCAATCCTCTTGTACCAGGTCCTGTAGCCATTGAGCTTGGACGGCCAGGATCTGAAGGTATGCTTCCATGAAGCAACATTGGGCTTTACTTCCTTAAAGGGGATTCTGTTTGTTTCTGCGTCTATCAACCAGGTTGGGTCAGAATTGCCCATGGGGCCTAACAGGAACCGGTGTGACTTGTCGTTGGTGGGGATCAAGATCTGGTTTTTGAAGACCTATGACATGAAAACAATGATGAAAAATAAGATCCGGGAGGCAAGAGCAGAAACCCTAGTTTGAAGAACTCGATGGGAAAACGAAAATGTGAACTCAGAAAGGATTGACTCAACACGGGGATCTCAGAAGCGTAAAACGGCAAGGAGGCCATTGATGAACTTGAGGAGGTCACTGATAAGGGGGTCGATGCCGATGGGACGTCGAGGTGTCGCCGGAGTTGAAAAGTGCGAGTGGCTAACGAAGAAGTGCACGAGGAAATCGGCGGCGGAGGGCTGCGAATCTGGATCTGCGCGGTTTTCAGACAAACCCTAACGAAGAAGTCGATGGGTTCCTCGGAGCTAATTCCGCCACATTATATAATGAAGCGGAATTGGGGGGCATGTGTTAACAGCAGATTTTCGTAATCTACTCGGAGAGGAAAGAGAAAACCGACGCGGAGAAGGGGGGTTAAGTTGGAGTCGGAGCAAGTCTCGTATCGAACTCCGTAAGCATATCGGACTGGAAGAAGCGCTAGCAGGAAGAGCATATCGGCCGATACGGATTCAATATGACCATTGACTGATAGAGCCAAGAAGTTGATAGAGTTAACATGGGCTTGGTCTGGGCTCGAGATAAGCTTCAAGGAAGTTGTCAAACAGAGATAAGGCTCGGTTTTAGGCAATTGTATCTTGTAAATTAAGTAGATTTAGATCTAATCTTTGGCAAGAGTCTGCCGGAAAGACTTGTTTGGTAGTTAGAGATAAGATCGTATCCTACACGGACCATATTGTAATCTCGGGTATAAATATCTCGGTAGCTTGTACATAGAAGCTCTCTCTCTCACAATACAATACACAAATCAATCTACTTTTGGCGCATCACCAACCCTCGCAAGAGGTTAATCTCGACGAGTTTTTGCTTCCCCAGAGCAGAGGTAAGAACTCTTGCCCGACGATCTACATCGTCGGGGCTAGCGTGTCGCTTTAGGCACGTTAAGCCTCGATGGTGTGATCATCGTTTATCATGCTTTGGACGATTTTCGTAAGTGTATTAATTATGCTTCGCCAGCGATCTACTCGTTTTAGGGTTTATTGCCGACGGTAGTTTAATTATTATGCTTAGTTAAATCTTTCAATGCATCTACCATCCCTAAAAGCGATCGACGACTTGATTTTCTTTGTGTTAAATCTCAATTCACACTTTGAGTTGCCATCGACCTTAGTCCTATTTTGAGATCTAACCCAAAGCTTGTTTTTGATCGTAACTAAGGATAGCGCCGGGGTTTCAGCCGGTTTCATCTAATACATGTAATCACCATAATGTTTTGTATGTATTTGCCACTTGTATGAGTAGATTGATAAATATAAATGTGTTTATCATAAGTTACTCTTTAGGGTTTGCCTATGATCGATATATTTATATAAGCTGATTGGTTCATACAAGTTTGCATTAGAGTATTAGCTAGTGCACTTATCCCTTTTATCCTTCATCGGCCGATGCTGCTAATTGACATTAACATGTTGATGAAGGCCGATGAGATTAGATCTATATTCTGATCTTATTTTATCATAGTTACAAGTGAGCCGATATAGCTTTGTCCTATCGGCTAGGTCATGACAATGCGACATTGGCCTATCAGCCGATCGGTCATTGTTTACTTACATGGTTTGCTTGTTTATCTTGTTGATTGCAGATCAAATCAACTAGCATGCCCTACACGCACCTAGGCAAGCCTTTGGACCTGCACCGGAGTTAAGAAGATCTCCCAGGCCGCCGTGGAAATGTGGAACCCGTTTGGTTGCGAGGCGGGTCTAAATTCTACGCCAACAGGCACCCAGTTGGCTTCCCCTGGGGGTGGGTGAGTGAAATCACATACCGCACGCCAACCACGCATTTCACCGCGCCAGGTTGCCTCCCATGCTTCCTTTGTAAAGTAAGGCGAGACGAATATGTTCGCATCGACACTACCTTTTGCGGATGCGGCAAGAACATGAGAGCATGGCAGATGTCGAAGGAAAGACTTGTTGCAGTTGCATTTGCAAGCATGATAGTCTGGCCACAACGTGCACTCCAATGTGATGTCCGTACTCCCAATACCAACTCCACTCTTGTCATGCGGTTGTACCTCAAACAACAACTCCCTATTCCCAGCAAGCCAGACCTTGTGCATTCCCCCTTTCTTGCTTTTCTCCTCCATGTACTGTGTGATAGCGGGGCTATACCTTACATTAGGATTGGCAAGGTTAAGACTAGCCATGGCGTATCTTTTCCAAAGATACTTCTGTGTATCCCTTGTGATGCCCTCTAGGATAGCAACAAGTGGTAAAGAACGTGTATTTTTCATCACCCAGTTGTACACTTCTGCAAGATTTGTTGTCATCACACCATACCGTGAACCATTGAATCGTATAACAAGGACCACTTTTCCCTTGGCTCATGTTCTATCCAGTCAGTGAAGCACTTCGTAGCCCTCCCCCGCTTCCTACATCGAGTAACAGATGGTGATTCGTTTGGAACGGGTTCTAGGCCTTCTGGCTCCTCTTGTCGGGCAAGAACGGGTTTTTTCCAAACCTCTTGCATGTGAGTAGTGGTCAACCGATCCAGCTGTTCCCATATAGCGTCGAACTTTCTTTGCTAATTCTGCTTGCACAACTTTTTGAACAGGTCCATTAACCTCTTACTCTTGAATTGTCTGTAAAAATTTGCACCGAGATATCGCATACACCATCTGCTATGCAAATCTGGCCAGCATACCTCCTCTGTTACATTTTCCTTTAGCTGCTGCACCGCTGATAGAATGCCGACATGTCAGTCATGCAGAACACACACATTTGGTCTGTTTTGAATAACACACCTTTTAATGTGACGCAGGAACCATAGCCAGCTCGATGTGTTCTCGCTTTCAACAAAAGCGAAGGCAACGGGGACAACATGGCTATCAGCGTCGACTCCTATTGCGGTTAAAATAGTTCCCCTATACTTGCCTGTCATAAAAGTACCATCAACACATAACAACGGAATACAATTTCGAAAGGCCTCTATCATGCACCCAAATGACCAAAATGCACGACGAAGTACGTTTTTCCCATTTTCATTAACCTCATCGAGAATAGCCATATATGTGCCCGGGTTTCTGGCCTGCAACACTTCCAAAAGTGGGGGAAGGTTGTGGTACGAATCTTCGTAACTTCCAAATCTCATCTCCAGTGCTTTCTGCTTACCCCTCCAAGCCTTGTCGTACGATATCTCATACCCGTACTCTTTCTCCACGTCATGCATTATTGTGAACGGCGACAAAGAGGTTTTTTTTAACAACCTTTGAGTACACCATTTGTGCCACGAATGCAGCCGTCATGTTCCTGTGTACCAAAGGGGTATTGTCCAACAAACAGGTATGCTCCTCAACCCTTGAAGCTACCCATAAGTTGTCATGTTGTGGCTTGTAACCATGCACTCTCCTAGGGCATCCGGGTTTTGTGCACTTCACGTCATACGTCGTCCTATTTGAAGTCTTCACCCTAGACTCCCGCCTCTGCAGAAAATCCCACCTCTTCACTGCGTCCTGTAGGTGCCCTTTGTCGTGAAACATCTGTCCAACTTGCACTTTCTTACAATCATATCGCCAGTGGGAATCTAAACCATTGTTAACCCCCAGACGGCTCATCGATATGGTCGTCCAATCTTCAGGTACGTTGGTTTCCTCGTCCCACTGTGTTGTATCTTGCCCTTCCACCACGAACGAAATATATTCCTCGTTCTCCAGTTCCATCTCTTCCACTACCGCATCGTTCTCCTCCGCTGCATCAACCGCCAAAGGTAAGTCTGGCTCATCGTCATCCAATTCGTTAGGCGGACAATTGCCACCGGGCACAACTAAATCTACCGGTGCAGTAGCCTCCTCTACTGCTTCCTCTTGCCCACTCCTGCAAATATTAATCTCTTTCATGATATGAGTTTGTTCCACCTCCGTGCGGTTCCAACAACATCTATTTTCTTTGCACCAATATTGCCAGGCTATAACCTTTCTCTCTTACTTTAGCCACAAATTTTCTCCAACTCTCAGTAGATGCAAGCTCTACTACTCTCCACTACCATTCGTATTCACTCCTTACTGGCCACACAACTTTTATGATGAATTTCTCTATCAAAGGATCTATCCCGAACATATTATGCAGCCACCCTAGCACGTCGTTCAAAACCAACTGGTCTGGTGTATTTAGGGTAGTACGGTCAAATACACCCGAACGGGCACATCACCTGACATCCTGAAATAGCATGCCAATTGCTATTAATATGTTACTACCTAGTAAAGTGTCGTATGCTCTACACTTACATTATTGCTCTAACGTATTCAAACTATATTTCATTACTTAAATATAAGTTCCATTCGATTTTAACTAAAATACCTCCATTCAATTTTAACTAATAATAAACGTATCATACCTCCATTTGATTTTAAGTAATAATAAACGTATAATACCTCCATTCGATTTTAACTAATATTAAATGTATCATACCTCCATTCGATTTTAACTAATAATAAACGTATAATACCTGTATTAACAACCAACAATGATTAACAAAAAAAATTGCCGGCGTCCTAAGGGATTACAAATTTATACCTTCGTTGTCGTTGCTCTTTCCTGCACAGTTGCAGACTTCTCCTTCCCAACCGCGTAGTTATTCCCTCCGGCCGAATGACACAACTTTGCACTAAATTAGACTACTTAAATATAACTTCCTTTCGATTTGTACTAATGCTCAACATTCATTTCTCCCCCATGATAACTATTTCAACATTACAAAATTGCTAATCACCTCAACAAACATATACTAACTTCAAATTATTTGCAACATACAACTAAATAACTATATATGCCAACATTAAACAATGACAAATGATTCTCACATTATACGTATTAACATTCAATAATGACTAACGATTCACAAATAATAGCATCGAAATAACAAGCCTCATACTTACGAATTAAAAATTTACAACTTAACTTAGAGATTACGTAACTTCCCTTTCCTTGTAGTGCTGCTACCTCAACGACGACGACACGCAATGGCAGCAATGGCAATGGCGACGGCACCGACGCTAGGCGCGACGGCAGGCTGCGGCTTGCGGCGAGCGAGGCGAGGCGGCGAGGCGAAGTGGTCTCGGTTCGGTTGGATTCGGGACGATTTGGAACCGGGGAGCGCCTTATAAAAGGGCCTGTCGAAGGCCCGTTGGTCGACAGGGGCGGTGGGGGGACCTGTCGAACGCCTATTGTTTGACAGGTGCGGTGCGTGGCAGGCGGTGGGCCCTGTCGAACGCCCGCTGTTCGACAGGTCGGCCTGTCGATCGGCCACCGTTCCATAGGGCCTGTCGACACGTCACTGTTCGATAGGCCCTCATGTCATTTCCCCGCTGTTCGACAGGCCGTTATTTTTGCAATTTCATCCACATGTCAACTATTTTTGTGATTTTCTATTAAAACAATATTATTTCTATAAAAATTCAAAAGATGGTTGGATATCCAGTTTTGGAGTGTTAGGGTATGTTTTAGACATGTGAAGAGTTCAGAATGTAAAATAGAATTTGTCCTTAACTCGTAACCGATCTCGTTTACCACCTATTCAACGCCGGTCGCAATAAAAACCAAACCTTTCTCCGTCTCTGCCTCGTTCTGCCTTCTCGACTCTTCTCCTTTTCCTTTCCACGCCCAATACCATGTGCACGCCGGCGCTCCTCGCTGCAATACAAAAACCTCTCGCCTAGACTCGCCCCCCGATTGAGCCATGGAAAGCCCGCCGCACGCCAACGCCTCCGCCGACGAGATGCCGAGCATATCGAAGGAGCAGCACGCGCAGGACGCGCCACCGGGGTTCGTGCCGCCGATGGGCCCCGGCGAGGTCGCCGCCGTGGAGTCGCTCCTCGGCTACAAGTTCGGGGACAAGGCGCTGGTGGAGGAGGCCCTCACGCACGGCTCCTTCTACTGCCCCTACAGCCCCGGCGTGACCTACGAGCGCCTCGAATACCTCGTCGACGCCGTGCTCACCTGCGTCGTGTCGCGGGAGGTCTTCCTCACCTACGGCCAGCTCCAGCCGGGCCCTCTCACCCGCCTCCGCGCCGCCAACGTCGACAAGGAGAAGCTCGCGCGCGTCGCCGTCGTGCACGGCCTCCACCACTTCCTCCGCCACAAGGCGCCCAATCTCGACGGCCAGGTACGCGCCGCGGGACCGGAGATCTGCAGCCATTTCTTTGCTTTGCTTCCCACGCGATGATATTTGCCTTTTCATGAAGACGACAAAGAAAAAAAAACAGAACTTTTATTGATTGGGCCCTGGGGACGGGCTCATACACTATGGTGAAAGGGGAGGGGAGAATCTATTTTGTTCTTTTTGGAAGCTTTATTTTAACTCAGTTAATCACATTAAGATGATACCATCAAACTGAGTCACCCCCGGTCTTTGCATAAAATGCACACAGCCAAAAAGAAAGAAACAACTAGAAACATCTCCCAAGCACAAAAGTTTAACAAAAGTTTAACAGAAACATATATCTGGCTCTCAATCCGTAGACTAGACCGGCACCCATGCTCTTGGGTAAAAAACTGGCTATCTATTTTGTTATGCACTCTGATTTTTGTCCATAGTATCCAGCGTACACTGATCTATGATTAGCTAAACCTGATACCTTTTTGTGGATTCTGATACTACGTTGTCCTCTTGCTCAACAATTCAATTAGTAAAATTGCCACTACAGTCCAGTATATTGATTCGGAATTTCGGATTCCCGGGCCATTGGCATTAAAGGGTAGAAATCTGTTTCTGTTTTCTCTCGTTTGTTCATAGGCCTCCAGTTTCTAAGAACATGTTATCTCAAGAAAAGAGTATATAGGCTTACGTGAGTTTGAGAAGTTTGTGACCTTTTCATGAATTTTTATTCCATACTTGTAAGTGTTTTAAGGGTTGATTGGCGAGGGGATCCCGAATGTACGAAGTGCCCATTTGAAGTATCATTACTTTGCTTCAATGGGTGTAAAAGTCAAAATTCTGCATCTATTTTTGTGTTTTGGCCTCCTCGGCTCACCACTTGTTTGGTCCCCAATCAAATTGTGGTGGTTCCTTGGAAAGCAATGAAAGCACAATTTGCCGTTTCAACTACATGGACGAGAAATTGGTTCATAGTTTTACCAATTGTATTTGACTTTACGGGCACCATGCATTATTTGCGGTGCGATAACATGTTTTTACCATTGACAAGCATATCTAGCTAAATGGATGCTCCCATTTGCTCTTTGTGCCAAATTAACAACATATATTTCCTAATGGGTGCTTGCTCTGCATGGAAAAAAATGAAATTTGGGATTGTCTTTCTAGCATGTTAGTCTTCTACATTTGACAGTATGTTTTGCAAGTAGCATTATAATTCAAATTTTTTGCATGTTTTTGCTAATCAAGATGTATATGCACTATAGTAACCTGTGATGTAAAAAGCTTGTATGTTATGTATTATACCGTGTTTACATTTTTTTTAAGAAACAGAAAATATGCCATGTCCATTTTGTCTCAAACTAGCATTTAGTAGCGCACATCAATAGAAGTCCCAGAAAGGTATATTGTAGTGCAATGTAATCGACCCAGATTTATATTCCACTATGCTTACACCACCCGTGGTGATGAATGGTGTCTCTGCTCTACATTTTTGGGTGGTTTTGGGATATCTACAAATTTTCTTTAAAGCAGACTTCCTGAATGAGCAGATTAGGCAAACAGTAAGTATTGTAAAAAATGGAATATGGTTATTTGTGGGAAGCAACCTGTGAATCAGAACGTGGTGGATTAGTTAGAATTGTCTGACAGGTTATGTATTAATTTGCACTAATATAGTAATATATAATATATTCAAAATATATAACCAAACGAACTAACGTAAGTTTGTAAACCAAACACTGCTTGTCAGAAAGAATTCATGATGACCAAAGATCCAAAAATCATCTAAGTAGAAGTACTAGTAAATAGCTATCCCTTGCTTAGCAATGTTTTCTGGCAGTGGAAAAGCCAGGATTTGAACATGAGGGGGGCTAACTTGACAAGAATCAAGAAAGACGGAATCAGAAAAGCGGTTTAGCCACTGTTTCCTATATATTACTTTCTCATCACAAGAATCGGAAAAGACAGAATGAATATTCATATTTGAAATGTTTACATGGTTTCCAAATTCATTCAATGGATGGATTTTGTACCTTCATTTTTCAGATCCATATCAAATCATCCATTGAATTTCAAATTTTTTGCATTCATATTCAAAACTGCGTTCTGTACATCAACATGCAGCCCTGAACCTAAACCCCAAAAATTGAATTTTTGTTCTGTACCTCATGATGAACCCCCAATATTTTACAAGTTCTTTTCTTAATCTCCCAACTGACATTGCTTTTCTCTTCGGTCTTGATATCCGTTTTGTGCTTTTCTGTTTGATCACTTGTACACGATGTTTGTTTTTTTGTTGTTTTATACTAGCTGTTTTTCAACAAAGTCAGAGGGAAGAGGAGGAACCATGCTACCAACTTAATATATTTATATAATAAAGATGTTGACAAATTGTGACATATGATTGATGTGTTCCCTACACTTTGGCATTTACAGATTACTGATTTCATAGAAGAATTGTCGATGTACCCAATTCACTCCAACGGATTATTGGATCCTCCAAAAGTGCTCTGTGACGTTGTGGAATCCCTTATTGGTGCCATATATTGTGACTCCAACTTCAATCAAGAAATAGTTTGGCAGGTATTTGCACGTTTATCTCTGAATTTGAAGTACTTTGCGCTTATCCCACATTCTGGAATGAAATCATAATATTTTGTCATAATAGGTTTTTCAAAAGTTGGCTGATCCACTTA
Organism: Oryza officinalis; assembly: GCA_008326285.1. NCBI lineage: Eukaryota > Viridiplantae > Streptophyta > Magnoliopsida > Poales > Poaceae > Oryza > Oryza officinalis. The sequence continues at coordinate 33,885,114 of BDMV01000008.1, read as the reverse complement.
TTAGTCTTGAGACATTAGGCAAGCATCCTGTAAGCGAGCTTTTTGAGTTTTGCCAAAAAACTCGCCGAGGTGTAAAAATTGTGAAGGATGAATGGGATAAGAATTTGACAGTTGAAGTATTGATTGACGGTGAGATGGTTGGAAGGGCAACTTATGCTCAAAAGAAGGAGATAGCGCAGAATCGTGCTGCAAAGGCTGCTCTGGATAAATTAAAGGATACATTGGGACAATCCAAAAATGAACCAATGTCAGGAGAAGTTTCCGAACAATTCAATAAAATGGATCTAGCTGGAAGTTTAGAGGTTCAGTGCAGTGGCAGACCCAGGCCTCAGGCCACCTAAGGGGCTTGGCCTGGGACAGAAAGTCCATTGGATTATCTGTTTTTTTTATAAACAAATCTTACTGCTTAGGATGTGGCTCATCTCATAGAGTCCCAGCCCGGCACTTGCCTAATCCTTAGGTCTGCCCCTGGTTGGGGGTAATTCTCACATCATCATTCATCGATGTCAAAAATGTAGGGTGGATTTAGATAACTAATTCTTTTACATTTTATTTTATTAAGTTGAAATGTAATTATGTAAAAATATATTGAAATCATTATCAAGATTTTTCACAAGCCAATGGTTTTTCTAAGTTAACTTGTTAGATGCTAGTGCCACAGGAAAAGAAGTATGTATCAATTTAGAATAACATCAGGTAAACCTTAATAATCATTGAGCTATAATTTGGAGTAGGCTAAATTATTTAGAATACCTGGCATATTTTTGTGTGATTTGCTTGAAAAGTCAATTGCAATTGTGTGTGCAAGAATTTGTGAGCAATGAGAGGTCGTGAGTGCAAAGTGTTAGGTGGCTGCAGCATTTCAGCCGGGTTGGAGGAGAGTAGCACTGTTCCTATATCACATATATATAGTGCAGATGGAGTGCAGCCAGGGAGTTGCAGTGACGTCGGACCAGCGCCGTTGCTACCGTGCTACGGTAACAAAAAAATCTCGTGTTATATAGTTGATAAACAGTTTATACCTTCTAAAAGCCTACTGTACCTTCTAAAAGCCTACTGTATGTGTATTTCAGTTGATCCTACCTTTAACTAACTTAGGCCTTTAGCTATAAGTAAAGCCACACCCAATGATGCATGACCATGTTAATTTTGTAGTTTTTATGGACTTTTTTTGCGTTGCCGTACAAATCGGAAATTTTTTATACTTTTTAATTTTTTTACGGATGTCTTTTTTGTTTTTTTGGCTTCTTTTTATAAATGGAGTCTTTTCTCGCGTTGAGTCGAACGATTTTTTCTAAACAGATTTCTTATAAACGGTGATTTTTTCTCGCGTTGAGTCGGATGGTTTTGTTGAAGCGTTTTTTTACAAACGGTGGTTTTTTTTCTTGCATTGAGTCAGATGGATTTTTATCTTTTTTTTTGTAAACGGTGTTTTTTCTAATGATATTTTTTTGGAGCGGTTCTTTCACAAATGACGTTTTTTCTCGTGCGGTTTATATAAACTTTTGCATCTTTAGGTGGATTTTGATATATGAGAATTTGAATGAATTTTGAACACGGAAAGACTGATAAAAAAAGTAATTCAAAAAGAGAAAATTGAATTTGCTTTTAAATTTTTGAATTGAGTTTGAGAAATTTTTGGAGAAGCAAAAATGACGAACCACTTTTTTAATTCCGACCATTTTTTAACGGTGCGTGTAACTTTTTTTTCGTGAACCTTTTTTTAGGAATTTTCGGAATTTTAGAAATTTTGGAGGAATTGTTTTTGCGAACATTTTTATCAGGCGGACGACGAAATTTTTTTTGTCTTTTTAAAATAACATAGAAGAGATAGAGATTAAAAAAGTAATTTAATTCAACTTCCAAATATGGGCCGAATTCAGTCCAATCTTTCTTCTCTCCGAAAAAAGTCTTGATTACATCCCTCCACAAACTAGCCTTTTTCCCTTGTCTCTCTCCGGCCCGCGTCCTTTCCGTACAAAGTCCAGTTTACATCTTTCCTTCAATCGGGGCAAGAAAAAAATTCATAGTAAAAGTCTACTTTTTCTCCTCCTTGCTATGTACGGACGACGGAAGCCTTATTTTTTTTATACTAGGTATAGATATAGATATATGTACATATATATATATACACATATACATATATGTATACGTATATGTATATAGGAAACATATGCTATACATACAGGTCTTATCGTGTATATACCGTGCACACTAACTAACAAATTTTATAAAAAAGTTAAAAAAATTATACATATACTTTTAGTAGTATTACATCAACGTGTGAAGTCTAATATTGAAATTCATTATATTTTAACCATAATAAAAAAATTTTTGACAGTGTTAAGAGTATAAATATGTCAGAATATTGTCTTTTTTGTTGCTCTCTATATATAATAAATTTTAAGATGAAACTTCACACATAGATGTTATATTACTAAAAGTATACGTACAATTTTTTTGAATTTTTTTAATAAAATTTGTTAGTTGATGAGCACGGTGTGTACATGAGAAGACTTGCATGTATAGGATATATTCCTATGTATATACGTATATATCCATATGTATATGTATATATGTATGTACATATATGTGTATACCTATATGTATATATATATTTGTGTGTATATATATATATATGATAATTATATTATACATCCATTTAGAATAACTATTTTACACCCTCTCTCACCCAACCCATCCCAACCACCCTATTTCTCTGTCTCCCCCCTCACACATCACCCTTCTCGCCCCACTCCTCAGCCTTCCTCTCTCTCCTGCTTGGCACGCGCCTGCGCTCTCCTTCCCCTCCTCCTGATCTCTTCCTCCCTTCTTTTTTTGGTTTTTCTTGTCCCTTCCCTCCTCTCGATCTCCTCCTCCCTTCTCTTTGTTTTTTGTTTTTCTTCTCTCCATCGATCTCTCCCTTCCTTCTCTGTTTTTCTCCCGATCTCTCCCTTCCTTTTTTTTTCTTCTCTCCATCGATCTCACTCCTTTTCTTTAATTTTTTTCTCTCTATATCTAGAAACCATCGTTCTCTTCCTCCCTTCTCTGTTTTTCTCTTTGTTTTTCTCTTTTGTTTTTCTCCCGATCTCTCCCTTCCTTTTTTTTCCTTCTCTCCATTGATCTCACTCCTTTTCTTTAGTTTTTTTCTCTCTATATCTAGAAACCATCGTTCTCTTCCTCCTTTCTCTGTTTTTCTCTTGTTTTTCTCTTTTGTTTTTCCTTTCTGTTTTTCTCTTTACTAGAAAAATTAAAAATAAATTGGTGAATTCAAGACTTGAACCTATGATCTCACAGTCTATCGGAAGTATTTTAACCAATGTAACCTATGACACTATTTGTTTAAACATTGTAACAGTCGAAACTTGGTTTCGACAATAATAAATAGGGGTAGCGCACAAGTGTCAAACACGATGGGTTAGTAGACAAAAGAAATTAGACAGGTTCAGGCTTTTTATAAAGAAGTAATACCCTACTCCTGTTTCGGGGATTAGATCTGTCGAGTTGTGTATTGATCTCTTGATCGAGTTGTGTATGAAGAAAACCTAGCTAATTGCTATTGTCTCTATCTCCCTCAAGGGACGTCCTACCCTTCTTAGATAGGTTTAGAAGGTAGGATCACAAGTCGGAGACCTAACTATATACTGTATAAAACTCCATAGTATTCCCGATTTAGGATCATAAGCCGTTCCTTAATATACAAGACAACGTAATACTTAAGTACTAAGCCTATTACATGATCATGACTCATAACTTATCCCCTATAGACAGTCGGATAAGCTAGCCGTGTGCGTATATGGTACCCATAATCTTCACAGTAGCCCCTGAGACCTTCACAGTCGACGAGATAACTTTGCCTCGAACCAAAATAATACATAGCCGAATACCTCAATAGCCGAGTGCTACCATCGCCAAGTGCTTCCATCATTTTTGCCTAAGTCTTTCGAGTGCTTTGTCATCCAATAAGAAGGCTGTGAAGGACTAATTAGGTGTTGCCCCCGACTATGTGTTTAGTTGAACAAACTAAGCATATAGTCAAGAACTATAATAATCATACTCATCCGAGTGATATAAATAAATGCTTAGCCAAAGTCAAAAGCAATCACAAAAATCATATAACACATAACCTCATAAACAAGGCATAGTGTATAATGACCCCGAGTACTGGCAAGCTCATGCTATTCGAGTTGTTCTGCCCGAGTTCTCTCAAAACACAACTCCACCATCCTCAGGAATATGTTGTATTAATAATATAAAATCCGAGTCAATAAAAACTCATAATTAGATTCACCAATGACCAAAACATAATAAGTGCAAGCCATAATATTGGTCTTAATTCAAGAAAAGCACACCAATGTGGCAAAATAGCATTGATATAAAATCAATTGCTTTTAAAAAACCAAACAGCTCTAACAACTTATAAAAAAGTTGCCAAAATAGTCATGAAAAACTTCACTATTTGTCACCTTCCAAATTGCATCGTACCAACTCCTAAAAAGTTGAATAACCACCGTATGAAAGGATTTGAAAGACATTAGGCAATAGTACACGTGCATATTGCTAAGACAAATCTGCTTAAGTCCTTAAAGACACGTGACAGGTCATACCTGAATCATGGGCTGTAAGCTTCTCATGGGCCTCGGCCCAAATATGAGGAAACCTACCGATACCCTAAAAAAAATCACTGAAGCACCGTCGTCTTCCCCACCGCTTCATCTTCTAAAATTTTCCTTTTCGCGCTCCTGTTCACAAGCGCCTCCTAGAACACGAGTTCCTCCAAATCCATTCATCCAGATATTCAAAACTCCACCAAACCCCACCGCGCGCATCTTGCTCCTGACATCTCCTCCAGGAATCCTTGCTTCCAACACCTAATTTGATCCTCCACAAATCTCTCTCATGGCGGAAGAGAGAGAAATCCCCTTCGACCAATGGGCAACCTCTGACGTGAAGGAATCAATCCTAAAAGAAATGGTGAAGGATGGAGTCCTTCCAGCAAAGGAGATCATCGGCTGGCGCCCGGCTTATGGTGAAGAGTTCTCAACTCCAAATACCGGTGAGATCGTAGTTTTCACCCACTTTTTCTATTGCGGATTTGGTCTACACACTTTCGAATTTTTCCGCGGCATTCTTGATTACTACGGTATCAAAATTTACCATCTGAACCCGAACTCCATACTACACATTGCCATTTTCATCCATGTATGTGAAGCTTTCCTCCGAATATATCCCCATTTCAACCTTTTTCGCCGCATGTTCTCTCTTAAGGCCCACCCGACCAAGGATAACCCTTGTGTTGTTGGCGGCGCCGGATTTCAACTCCGCGACACTCTCTGTAGAGATTACTTTCCTCTTCCTTTGAAATCTTCCAACAAGGGCTGGCATACAAACTGGTTCTACATCTCGAACCCAGCCCCCAATCTGCCTGACTTCATTGGTCTTCTGCCAATCCAACGGGCCAACTGGAACACTCTGCCCGAGAACCAAGACTGGATAGAAGCTAACAATCTTCTGGCGAAAATTCTTGAAATGAAGAATAAGGGTCTCTAGGGAGAACAAATCACTCGGCACTTCATCAAATGCCGACTAGCGTCCATCAAAGAAAGATCCAAGCCAGCTTTTGAATATGAAGGGTAGAGTGACCTCAATCGGGAAGATCGAGAATCCCTGAATTTCCAAATCTTGTGCGCTTGTATGTACAAGATCTTTTCTGGAATCGCAGTGGATTACAGCAATAAATTGCTAGTTATCCCCTACAACCTTCATCAACCACCTCCTCCGGTAAGTAAACTCTGTATCTCGAATTGCTTTTCATCTTGTCATGTTCTTCAATGTTTCTTAAAAATATTGCTTGCAGGCAAATGCTCTAATCATCTCTCGGCCATACAAAGTGTGTCACGAAGATATACCAACCCAGCTGACTACCAAGAAACCAACTAGCGGCCCAAAAATTAAGCCCCAAGCAAAAAGTAAAAGAGCTGCGGTTGCTGTCGAAGAAACCAACAAACGTGCCAGCAAACAAAGGAAATTGGTCATGGATGACTCAAATGAAGAATCTGAAGAAGTCCAAACCCCCAAGCCCAATATAAGCTCACCCAGGCCATCCACCAGATCTGCTCCAAAGATTAAAAAATCTAATAGGTATTCTTCACACAACTGGTATTGTCTTTTTTGTCAAAAACTTACTTAATTCCACTTTGTTCACCTCCTATCATCTTCTACAGAAAACCTCAAGACATAGATCCCACCGAGCAGACAAAAAAAACAATTCCTTCCGCAACGCCGGAAAAACCAAAGTTTGCAGAACCCTCTCTCGAGTGAAACATCCCTGACCAAGAGCCCTCGACTACCAGTCAAGCTTCCTCGACTAGAAACCAGTCGGACTCTACCAATCAGACATCAACTCAAGAGGCCCCGACTGAGAACCAGGAACAGGCCCCAACCAACCAAGAAGCACCAGTTAAAGATCCAACATCAGCTACTGAAGAAATCAACAAGGATCAAACAACTAAGGATGCTGCCACTCAAGAAAACCGTCCTGAAGCAACAACAGGTAAACCCAATAATCATCACATCCTTGTATTGAACATATCTTCTGAATTTCATCTTACACATCATCCTTAGAACAAACAACTGGAGAAGATGAAGAAATTATCCGACTAAAATCCACAAAAGACTCAATGCCTCCAGTCAAGATCGAGTGGCGTGATGCTGAAGGCAAGAAGCAAGGTATCATATTAAACAAGCAAAAAGAAGCTGAAAAACGCGATATGCTTGTTGCTAGCCTCAATGAAGCCATTCAACTGATGAACGTAAGAACAAATTCCTCATATCTCAATTGCATAATCTTCTATAATCGACTGATTCATGTTTTGCAATGCAGAAAATATATCATCGCTCACAGGCTAAGTCTGATACCTTGGAGAAACTGGTACCTCATGTCAACTCTCTAGAAAACATACAGCAAGACCTCAAGGAGACCAAAGAAGAAGCAGCAGCTAGAGAAGTTGTCCTTCGAGAGGAAATTAACAAGCTTCGGAATATGAAAATGGAACTTCGCGGCTCAATCGGAGGTAAGAAAAATTAACTCATCTGCTTTTGATCAATTTGTTCAACTTTATTAACTCTAGGTCTTCATGCTTTAGCCAATTTATCCGAGATTGAATCCCTCAAGGCTCAGCTAAAGAAGACAGAAAATGACAACGCCAAGCTTGAATCTAACAAAGATAAGGCAATAGTAGAAATTGAAGGTAACCCCAAAAACTCATACTTCTTGATTCAATTCATCTTGGTCATTAGTATAATCTGAATCATATGTATCTTGTAGCCAACAAAGTTAAATCCTGTGCTCAATTTGAAGTCTCTGCTGAAAAAGTCTAGAGAGCCGAAAGAGTCAGGGACGACATTGCCAATGCAGCCACGCCAATATTGTCTGCAATCTATGAGAATGGCCTTGGAACAAGTGCTGTAGATGTTTTAGAAATCTTTGACAAACTCAGAACAGCTCCAAAGAAGTATATAGAAAATATTACTGATGCTGCTATCATGAGTGCAAGTCAAACCCTGGCAATGGCAAAGTCTCTCTTTCCCCGAGTGGATATAAACTCTATAGGAGATGGGTTTACAGACGGCACTACTGATGAACAAGCCTTAGAGCTGATCAATGAAGCACAGGAGTCAGCCAAGAAGATTGCTACTGATGTAGCTGAGAATTTCCAGGGATAAATGCCAAGAATTTATGTTTATGCCCTAATTTGAGTCTTCGCATTTAATTTCTTAAAAATTTTCGTCCGACTGTCACCAAGCCTAAACTTGATTAAGTCATTAAAAAAATCTTAGTCCTTATTTACTTAACTCAAATCAGAACAACAAACAATGATAAACCAAATATAAACAAGCTATTGTTAATAAAAAACTTCATACTTTATTGATATTCATAGCCCCCGACTAACAACTCAAGAAGGCAACTTATTTGAAGTCGGCAGTTGAGAAGAACATGATATAAAAAATTTAAATATAATATCGACGAAGGTGTTCAATATTCCATGAATTCTTCATAATTGTCCCATCTTCACGCTTCAAACGATATGCTCCTGGCCGAGTGACCTCAGCAATTATATAAGGTCCTTCCCATAATGGAGATAACTTTTGTCTATCCTTCATCATCTGAATCTTTCGCAGAACCATATCACCAACAATAAACGCTCGTGATCGAACATTACAATTATGATAACACCGAAGTCCTTGAATATATCTTGCTGACTGAACCAATGCAGCTTCACGAGCCTCTTCCAATCGGGTCAAATCATTGACTCAGTCTTGATCATAACGCTCATTAATGAAATTGCGAACATGAAGAGATTCAAACTCCATCTCACTCGGCAACATAGCTTCAGCCCCATAAACTAAAAAGAAAGGTGACTGACCCGTAGCCCGACTGGGCGTAGTCCGCAATGACCATAATACTGAAGGCAACTCTTGAACCCATCTACCAGCATAGGGACTCAATCTATTGAAGACTCGGGCCTTAATGTCTTGAAGAACCATACCATTAGCGCGTTCAACCTGTCCATTGCTTCTAGGATGTGCCACTGATGCATAACAAATTTTGATCCCAAAATCTTCACAAAATTCTTTGAAAACGCCTCCAGTGAAATGAGTCCCATTATCGGTAATAATCCTGTTTGGGACACCAAATCGATACACAATGTTTAAGATAAAATCTCGCGCCTTGTCTGCGGTAATTGTAGCAACCGGCCTAACCTTAATCCACTTAGAAAACTTGTCGATTGCAACGAACAAATGTGTAAAACCTCCTGAAGCCTTTTTGAAGAGACCAATCATGTCCAAGCCCCAAACCGCAAAGGGCCATGATAGTGGGATTGTTTGCAACTCTTGGGTTGAAACATAACTTTGCCGAGCAAAGAACTGACAACCTTCATAAGTTCGAACCACCATGTCTGTGTCGGAAACCGCCGTGAGCCAGAAAAAACCTTGCCTATAAGCCTTGCCCATCAAAGTACGTGCTGCAGCATGACTGCCACAGATTCTCGAGTGAATATCCTGCAACAATTGTCGTTCTTCCTCGGGTGTAACACACCTTAACAAAACTCCAGACGGGCTTCTTCTGTACAACTCCGAATCCACCATGACATAACTCTGACTACGACGTCGGACTTGCTCTGCATCATCTTGATCTTCGGGTAGCTCCTGCCGAGTCAGAAAATTGATAAAGGGTGTTCTCCAGTCGGTATCAAGCATGGAAACCTGGTCTGTAGCTTCTTCATCGGTAACTGGCTTTTTAGCAGTAGTCGGTTCATGGAGATGCTCTACAAAGACGTCAGTCAGGGCTGCCTCTCGCTTAGAGCCAAACTGGCTAATTGATCTACCGTCTCATTGTTGTGCCTCAAAACATGAGATAACTTCAATCCATCAAACTCGTCTTCTAGCTTATGGACTTCTTGACGATAAGCAACCAAATTGTCGTTTAAACAAGACCAATCCTTTATCACCTGATTTACTACCAACTAGGAATCTGCTTGTACAATCATTCAACGTATGCTAAGAGACACAACAAGTCGTAGTCCGTGAAGTAAAGCTTCCTACTCGGCCACATTGCGTAAAGCAGCAAAATGCATGTGAAGAACATACCGTAGCCTCTCTCCAGTCCGGGAAATCAAGACAACTCCAGCTCTTGTACCGGTGACTCTTTTAGACCCATCAAAATGCATGGTCCAATATTGTGGCTCCTCCCTAGGCACGTCTCCTTGGCGCTCGGTCCACTCGGCCACAAAGTCGGCCAAGATTTGGGACATTATAGATGTTCTGGCTTTGAAGGTAATATCCAATGGCATCAATTCCAAAGCCCACTTTGCGATACGCCCGGTAACCTCCCGATTATGGATGACATTGCCGAGTGAAAAAGATAACCACAGTAACTGAATAATTTTGAAAATAATGAGCTAACTTCCTGACGGCAATTCCATATAGCAATTTTTGTACCTGGGGGTAACGTGTTTTGGATCCGGCCAACACCTCGCTAACAAAGTAGATTGGCCTTTGAACTTTCTGAGCTTGTCCTTCCTCTTCTCGTTCAACAACCAAAACCGTGCTAACCACCTAAAAGGTTACAAAAACGTAGAGTAGCAAAGGCTCTTGAGGATAAGATGAAGCTAACATGTGTGGCGTTCTGAGGAAGTCCTTGAAGTCTTCAAAAGCTTTTTCGGCCTCCGAGGTCCACTGAAACTCGTCTGTCTTCTTGAACAACTTGAAAAAGGGCATGCCTCGTTCACCAAGTTTAGAAACGAACCGGCTTAGCACTGCCAAGCAACTGGTGAGCTTCTGGACATCCCTCTGGGTACTCGGCGGCTTCATGTTCCGAATAGCATTGATCTTCTCTGGGTTAGCTTCAATGCCATGATAAGACACCATAAAGCCGAGTAGCTTGCCTGACGGCACTCCAAAAGTACACTTTTCTAGGTTTAACTTCATCCTGAAGGCTCGAATATTTGAGAAAGTTTGTTCTAAGTCGGTGATCAGATCATGTTTTTGCTTGGTCTTGATGACAACATCGTCAACGTAAGCTTCCACGTTCCTCCCAAGTTGAGTCTAAAGGCATCTCTGGATCATACGCTGATAAGTAACTCTGGCGTTCTTGAGGCCAAAGGGCATCATGATGTAACAATAAGCTCCAAACGGGGTGATGAATGATGTCTTCAGGTAGTCGGAGTCCTCCAAGCTGATTTGATGGTATCTCGAGTAACAATCCAGGAAGCACAGAAGCTCGCAGCCGGCGGTTGAGTCGACGACTTGATCAATGCTGGGCAAACCAAAGGGATCCTTGAGACAAGACTTGTTGAGGTCAGTGTAGTCCACACACATGCGCCATTGTCCTGTCTTCTTCCGAACCAGAACTGGGTTGGCCAACCAGTTGGGGTGATAAACTTCTTTAATGAATCCAGCTGCTAAAAGCTTGGCGAGTTCCTCCTTGATAGCATCTCTTCGATCTTGCGCAAAGAGGCGAAGTCGTTGTTTAATAGGTTTTGCATCCTCTTTAACATTTAATGAGTGCTCAATCACCTCTTTAGGAATACCAGACATATCAGATGGTTTCCAAGCAAATATATCTTTATTATTTTGTAGAAAGGTGATGAGCGCGCTTTCCTATTTGGGATCTAACTCGGTGCCTATTACAGCAGTTTTGGAGGGATCAGAGGGATCAAGTGGAATCTTCTTGGTCTTGGCGTCGCCTTCTCCCGACTTGGCCATCTTCTTTGCTGGGATCTCGCCTTCGCCTGACGTTGATGTGGCCAGTCAGACCTCCTGTCGGCCGAGTAGTCTCTCACGAGTTTGGGTCATGTCACAGCTTTCCTTGTCACAGGTGAAGGCTTGCTTGATGTCACTGTACAAGGAGATGACTCCATTAGGACCAGGCATCTTCATCATGAAGTAGGTGTAGTGCGGGACTGCCATAAACTTGGCGAGCGCAGGTCTTCCAAGAATTGCATGATAAGCGGCTTCAAAGTCGGCAACTTCAAAGCTAACGTTCTCTGTCCGGAAATTTTCTCGAGTGCCGAAAGTAACTGGAAGAGTGATTTGCTCGAATAGCGTAGATGATAGCCCTGGGATGACTCTGTGAAAAGGGGCTGAACTCAGCTTCAATTCAAATCTTGGGATTTGCATCTCGTCCAGTGTCTTCGCGAAGAGGATGTTGAGGGCGCTGCCACCATCTATGAGGACACGCTTAAGCTTGACGTTATGAACTACTGGGTCTAGTACTAGGGGATATCGCCCCGGGTGAACCACTTGGTAAGGATGTTTCGAGCGGTTGAACGTGATAGCCACCTTCGACCATCGTAGGTAACGTGGAACTTCAGGCTGAACTGCGTTGATTTCTCTGTCAGTCAGCTTCTGCTTTCTCTTTGATTCATATGCTAGTGGCCCTCCAAAAATATGGTTTAACTCGGTCCTGTGGTCTTGGAAGGGTTCTGAGCCACCGTTTGCATCGTCCTTCTTGGTTCCTAAGGTGTCGGCTCCATCTGATGGCTTCGGATGAAGTTGAGTAGGATAATCCTCGGCGAACTGTTTGTAGATGAAGCAATCCTTGGCCGCATGCTTGTGATTCGGGTGATGAGTGCATTGGGCGTTCATGATCCTGTCATAGGCGGTGACTCGTGGACGCTGTTGTTGGTAGTTTGACGTTGCGGCGCCCAGATCCTCGGGCTTACGCTTGCGATCTTTTTGGCCATTATTGCCGTTGTCATTGCCGTTGTCCTTCTTGGGGCGCCAGCTACTCCCGGGTTGCTTGTCCTGCCGTGAAGCTTTAATTGCGTCGTCTAACTTGGTGGAGGAATTGGCTATCTCGAACATCTTCTTTACTGTCCTTGGAGGCTTGCGCCTGAATTTGCCGATTAACAACTCATTGCAGACACCCTTCTGAAACGCGGCTATGATGACGTCATCGGTGATGTCAGCGATCTTGTTTCGCTTTTCGAAAAATGCCGAATGTAGTCCTTCAGTGACTTGTCGGGCTTCTGGATCACGTTGTAGAGATCAAAGTGAGTCCCGGGCCTTTCATAGGTACCCTGGAAATTGGCGATGAAGTGGTCTCGAAGCTCGCTCCAGGAATCAATCGAACCCCTTGGTAAACTTGCGAGCCAATTTCTGGCTGAGTCGGTGAGAGCGACGGGCAGGTAGTTTGCCATGGCCTTGCTATCTCCTACTGTGCGAATGGGGAGGGTGTAGATGGTCGACCATGACTCGGGGTCGGTTTTGCCGTCATACTTGTCAATCCTAGTGGGCTTGAAACCACTCGGCCAATTCACTCGGTGCAGTTCCCGAGTGAACGCGGGTACTCCTTCATCATAGTTGTTGGGGGAATTCCTTCGGTCTCCATGATCGGGCTTATTGCGCTCGCGATGACGCTGGTCAAGTATCTCCCCCAAGTCACTCGGCGCGGGCCTTCGAGAGCTACTCTGGTAACTTGAGCCATTGCCATGGCGAATTCGATCATGGACGGGTGGTTGGCCTCGACCTCTCTCACGAGAGTCGACCGACTGATCTCGACGCTTCCAGATTGCGTGATGACGGGGGTCATTGGACTTGGCAGGTGTCTTGATGTGCTTGGGTCTTCGATAATCCTTGGATCGCATCGGTGGTAGGCGACTACCGTCGGGTGTCTCGACGATGGACTCGGTGGCTCCCCGAGCAGAGCCCATGGGGGCGCCGAGTGGTGCTGTAGCGTAGACCATAGTCTTGACTTTATCCAAGATTGGAGTTACGTTGGGGGGTGCCACGTCTCTGATGGTGTCGATGAGGGTGAGAGCGGCGACCGCGTTCTGTTGGGGTGTGAGGAAGACGTTGGTGTTCTCGACTCGGGTCTGAAGTATGGCGTCGTGAGCGGAGCGCCCAGCTGCCCTTAGATCTCATCTTCTCTTGTCATTGTCTTCTTTACGCTTGAGCTCCTCCTCCTTGTGCTTGCGCTCCTCTTCGAACTTGACTCGTTCTTCTTCCGCAACCCTGCGGGCCATGGCTGAGTCAGTCTCCCCTACTTCAGCCATGAGGATGTTGAAGAATAGCGGAGTGTAGTCGTCGTCGAAGTCGGAGTCGTTGATGTCCTCCGTGGAGATATCTTAGAGATCATCGAAGTCGGAAGAGCTAAGGTAGTCGGCGATCTCGGTAGATGAAGACGATCCGAGGGGTTCAATCATGACGGCGATCTCCTTGGAGCTCGGACCGCAGCATGATGGTGATGCAGAAAATTCTCCCGACTGATTCGATCCCAACTCGGAAGATAGAAAGTTGAAGTAGATCTTAGCGTTGTTTGGTAACCTGAACGACGCCGAGTAGTTTTCCCCTCCCGACTGGTTCGGATTCGAGTCAAAGAGAGAAATCTTGCCGAAGTTGTCGGTAATGAAGTTGAGGCTACCAAAGCGGAACGCTTGCCCTAGAGGGAATGCGAAGTCGTTGATGCCTGCTGCAGATCCCATCGCGCTAGTCGGCGAGAAGGAGAAAACTTGACGCACCCCTACCTGGCGTGCCAACTGTCGAAACTTGGTTTCGGCAATAATAAATGAGGGGTAGCGCACACGTGCCAAACACGATGGGTTATTAGACAAAAGAATTTAGATAGGTTCAGGCCTTCTATAAAGAAGTAACACCCTACTCCTGTTTCGGGGATTAAATCCGCCGAGTTGTGTATTGATCTCTTGATCGAGTTGTGTATGTGTTAACACCGGAATTTGGTAAGCCCCGAAGTCTTCATCGGCCCAGGATCTATATCGGCTCAAGGCTAGTATCGGCCTAGAGTTTTACATCGGCCGATGGGGGTTATCTCAAACCAACCACCAATAGTAGTCGGATTCTTGTTAGATTCGAGAAGATCTTATCCAGAGAAGACCGAATTTGAGGAGGATGCGGCTTGTATCTCTTAATTAGGAAGAGTTTGTTAGGTTTCTGTTTTATCTTTAGGAAAGTGTGTTAGTGTCCGGCAAGGACTTTATCTTTTTCCTTTTATCTTTAGGAGAGTTTGAGTCCTAATCTGTTAGGATCTTTGTTAGTTTATGGGTATAAATATGTAAGCCCAAGGTTCATGTAATCATCTCACGATCAATCAACTTCGGCGCATCGCCAACCTTTTTACTTCTATCTTCTTCGGCGAGTTCATGCCCTTCTCGCGAGGGGTAAGTCTCCTTATGGCTGCCTGCGCTGTCGGGGCTAGGGCTTCGACGTTCTGATCTCGTCAACGTAAGCACCTACTATCATGTATCTTAGTCAATCTGGTTTGGCTTCTTGATTTCGTCGTATCGACTGAGATTCGTTTTAGGGTTTATGCCGGTATCGACTAAATCGCCTTGCTAGATTGGATTGGCTAAGGTATCCACCACCCTGAAAATCAGTCAAGGGCTTGATTGTCTAGATCTTGCGTTTCTTTTCATACTTAGTGTTGCATCAGTTCGGTTTGACCTACTAAGTCGTGATTAGAACCGTAATCTCTAGCCTGCTTGTTGATTGCCAATAAGGGTTTCATCGGGGTTTCAGCCGGTGAGTTATCTGGATGTTGCATCGGCCCAAGAGTTTTATATATAGATTGGATCTGGCCGATGACAACAAAGTATTTATTGTTTATCTGCTTATTGAGAGTTTATGCCATCGGACCTTTGGCCGATGTCTGCTTTAATCTTCAGATCGATGTTTATTTTATCATACGATTGGATTATGCTATATTATATTGTTATATCATCATGTTATCGTCAGCCGATTGTCTCTATATAGATGTTTGTTCAGTACACAGCCAATGGATTAAAACCCTAAATGCATCGGCTGGCATCGGCATCGGCTGGAACCGCGCTATCGGCTCATCGACCGATAGGCTGTTTTTGCTATCGGCCGATAGGCCGATACGCTATATGTTCTGCTGTTTTGCATATCTTGTCAGTAGTAGGATCAAACTGACTGGCACGCCCGCGCTTCATCAATTTTAGGACCTGCACTGGAGCTAAGCAGATCTCCCAGGGCTTCGTGTGTCCACGCGCCGGGTCCACATCGGCGGTACGGATTTGGCGTCAACAGTATGATGAAAACCTAGCTAATTGCTATTGTCTCTATGTCCCTCAAAGGACGTCCTACCCTCCTTGTATTGGTTTAGATGGTAGGCTCACAAGTCGGAGACCTAACTACATACTGTATAAAACTCCATAGTATTTTCGATTTAGGACCATAAGCCATTCCTTAATACACAAGGTAACATAATACTTAAGTTCTAAGCCTATTACATGATCATGACTCATAATCTATCCCCTATAGACAGTCGGATAAGCTAGACGTGTGGGTATATGGTACCCATAATCTCCAAAATGACTGATTCAATTTTTTTTTGTTACCACCATAGAACAAATTAGTGATGTTACTATGAAACTCATAATTGGTACAATGTTTCAGTAGTAACATTATCGCGGAAGTGTAGTAACACGCCATGTAACTTAAAAAATTATATTCCATTAGTAACTTCGGTTTGGAAAATGGTAGTAACAGAGAACATGTGGTGGAAATAATATTGCTATTGTACTACTGCTTGTGCAGAGCTAAAGATTTAAAATTTTCAATCTTTAGAGAGCAATATCTCTCATGTCATATATTGTTTTTCTAATCTGTTTGCATCGTGATGCTCGTAAAAAAGTGCTTAACAAAACTAGATTCATCATGACTTTTTTTAACGTCCTTACTGTAGAAAGCAGTCGTGTTACTACACATTGACCGTCACGTTACTACGCCGTTCCAACGAGATGAGAACTGAAAATGAGATAAATCTCAATATTTAGAGAGCAATATCTCTCACATCATATTTTGTTTTTCTAATCCGTTTGCACCATGATGTTCGTAAAAAAGTGCTTAACAAAACTAGATCCTTCACGACAATTTTTTGACGTCGTTACTGCGGAAAGCACTTGCGTTATTACACATTCACCGTCACGTTACTATGCCATTCTAGCGAGATGAGAACGGAAAAAAGGTTGGCGTGGGAGGGAGGCAGCAGACGGGTTTGACTTGGGTTTGACCAATAGGAGGAGGCTTTGACTAACCTTTGACTGAGGTGGGAGGGGAGTTTTGGGCCCTAGAAAGGGAAGGGGAGGTGGATTTGTCCCATGGGAAGGAGGGTGTAGAATAGATTCCCGATATATATGTATATATGTACATATACATATGTATATGTATATGTACATTTACATATATATATACATAGATAAGACACCCATATGGGGCACCATGATGCTCGGGTACCAGGTATAAAATACACAAATTCACTTCAATTTTTAAAAAATTTCAATTTGTGAGTGTGTACCTAAGTAGAAGAATTTGATTCATGCCTATACCCAACAACAAAACAACTCTGGTAGTGTTATGGATAAGGCATACTCAATGATCTCGTATTGGGCTCAGCGAGGCCCACCACATACCAAGTCTTATACGGAATCATGCCTCATATACGAAAAATATTCGAGATAAGGAAGAAGAAGCAGAGTTCAAGTTGGAAACTACAAGGACTACTCGGATCGTATTCATATTTGTCTCCCTAGTTCTACTTGAACAAGGGGACATCTGTGGGTCTAAAGACAAGACCCCGTAAGAGGAGAGGAGAGAGACCAATATAGGCCGCCAGATACCAGCATTAGAGACAAGCCTAGATAGACCCAACCTGGAGCCACAGAGGCTGACAAGAGGGATCTAGCGTTATCTCTGATCTCACCGAGTTCATATTTAAGGAAGAAGACTACCCTATCGTTGACTATGTGTGGAGATCCATGTTTCAAGTCGACGATGACTAGATAGGTTATCCCAAATATTGAACTTGTGCGATTCTGATATATAAGAACAACACCGGCTTCGGCCAACAGGAGTAGGGCTATTACCTATCAGTTAAGGGGCCCGAACATGTATAAAAATTCCTATCTCCCGTCTCTTTTACCTCAATCTCGCATATACAATGGTTCTAATGATCCCCATACTCTACAAATACTGTAGTCACAATCTGCACCTTCGACATTGGCATGCCAAGTAGGGGGATTTTGGTGCTAAAAGGTTTCAACGAGATGGGTTTCAAGAGAAGAATTCTTCGATGACAAACTACCTGACAACTTCGATTTTAGGGAGATACGACCCGATCGAAGTGCGTTCTCCGATGGATCGGGACCCTCGTCATCTCAAGCTTCCTGAAGTCATCGCTGCTATGGAATTTTCGACGAGTGATACTTCGACGATTTTGGCCCCGGGAGATCTGACCCGACCAGAATACGTTCCCCAACCAGATCAAAATCATCGCCGCAAACAGTTTGATCTATCAAAATCAACCAAGCTTCAGAGACATCGTCGCCGTAGAAAACAACGGTTCAATACCGTCGACCACGAGGCTTCAATCCGGGTCGACTACTTCCGAGTTGGTTAGCATCGCTAAACAAGGTAATTAGTATATGGATTTTTTAAATCAATCTACTGATTTCATACATACATCCGGCATGTATCTACAAAGGTATGCAATATTTCATACAATTTACCGTACCTATTTCCAGATCCATAATTTATTATGTTTACCTAGAGCATGTTTTTTTATAGAATATCTATTGTGCGAGTGCCTCCTATGTTAGGCCGACAACAGTATAATATTGGGGGTTCGCTCTGTTTCTCCTGTATAAATCATGTTTGTTTACGATTTACATAATATTTAATCATAAATCTGCTCATTATATCCTTATAATACTAGAAGATTTATCCAGTTTTTTGAATACATGCTTGGTATTCTCTTCTATATATCTTGCCTTTTAGAAAATATTTTTCAGGAACAATCGAGCAATCGAGTAGGCAGCGGTTGAGTACACCCCATTATTGACAATGTTCTCGAACAAATGCGGAGTTGTTGGACCGAACCTACCAACAGAGACCGACGACCTATCTCATATTTAACGCTGGTCACATCCGGACTATCTGAGAAAAGGTTGTTACGGACAAGCCCCTCGCGAATGTTGTCGGCTTGATCACCTGGCACAATTGTGAACGGATGTCTGATATGTTACTAGTTGGGTATGTGAGTCATGCTGGCCACATGAGATGCACATTTAATAACAAACTCAAGCACCCCTATGAGTGGTCGATGTACAACTACACCTCGTCCTCAACCAGCATGGAAGTGGTCTCGCCAACTCTCCAAATCTTCTGCGAGTGGTCGGGTACAACTACACAGCTGGTTTTCAACCAGCATGGTAGCGGTCTCGCCAACTCTCCAAATCTTCTACGAGTGGTTGAGTACGACCACACACCTGGTACTCAACTAGCGTTGTAGCGATCCCGCTAACTCTCCAAATCTTCTACGAGTGGTCAAGTATGATTAGACACCTGGTTATCCACCAGCATGGTAGCGGTATCGCCAACTCTCCAAATCTTCTGCGAGTAGATGAGTATGACTACACACCTGGTTCTCAACCAGCGTTGTAGTGATCTCGCCAACTCTCAAAATCTTCTACGTGTGGTCGAGTACGACTACACACCTGGTTCTCAACCAGCGTTGTAGTGATCTCGCCAACTCTCTAAATCTTCTGCGAGTGATCGAGTACGACTAAACACCAGGTTCTCAACGAGCATGGTAGCGGTCTCGTCAACTCTCCAAATTTTTTGTGAGTGGTCGAGTACGACAACACACCTGGTTCTCAACCAACATGGTAGCGGTCTCGCCAACTCTCCAAATCTTCTACGAGTGGTCGAGTATGACTACACACCTGGTCTTAGTACAGGCGTGGTAGCGATCCTACCACCTCTCCCAGTTTTTACAGGTGGTCGAGGGATGACTATGCCTGGTTTTCAACCAACGGCTATAGTGATTTCCTTCCCACCTTCCCAAGATGCCCACGAGGGGGTCAAGGGATAACTCCACCTATGCCTCGACCAACGGTGGCAGTCATCCTCTCGCCATCTCTCTGCGTTGCTTTCGAGTAGTCGAAGGATAACTACACCTAGTCCTCGGCCGACGGTGGTAGTCATCCTCTTACCATCTCTCCGAGTTGCTTTCAGGTGATCGAGGTATGTCTATACCTGGTCTTCGACCAGCGTCGTACCGGTCCTCCCACCACGTCTTCGAGCGGTCAAGGTATGTCTACACCTGGTCTTCGACCAGCGTCGTAGCAGTCCTCCCACCACGTCTTCGAGCGGTCGAAGTATGTCTACACTTGGTCTTCGACCAGCGTCGTAGCGGTGCTCTCACCACGTCTTCGAGTGGTCAAGGTATGTCTACACTTGGTCTTTGACCAATGTCATAGCGATTCTCCCACCACCCCTACAAGTAGTTGAGAACGACTACATACCTAGTTCTCGACCAGCGGTTATAGCGATTCTCCTACTACCTCTGTGATTTATTGAGTACGATTACACAACGGGTTCTTGAGCAGCGTGGTAGCGATCTCATCACACCCCATGCATCAATCTCTGTAAGTATTTATACATATAAAATGTACAATATTTGTCCGTTGATCCCCTTTTCTTATATCGCTATATCTCGAAGTCGATCCTACTATCCTCTTACGTTAGTCTAGCAAGCTTCGGGGTCCCATGGACCTCGGTTGGGGACAACTCACGCTGTGAAAGTTTGTCAGGCCATACAGGGTCAAACGACCATGTTAGATCTGGTCATGTTAGATTACCCACTTGAGCGTATTAACCAACCCATGTAACCAGGAATTGATTTTCCCAACTTCACGGTTGGGGCTAGAAATTCGCTGCGTCAGCATAGTTTGTTATAAGATTTAAGCTGCCTTTGTGAAAATCGACTTTTACATAAAGACAGCTGAGGCTAGGAAGGGTACCATACTCCGATTGCTAAAGGCAGCTCCGGCGAGAGTACTCTTTTATTGTCATAAATAGATTCAGTTTATTTTCGATTTTTCAATTCACATTTTACCCCTGAGCGTTCGCTCGGGGGCTTTTTCTATCAACAATTTGCTCTGAGTAATTGATTTCTGGAGAGTCAGATATCAGAATAGTTAAGTCAGACATAAGGACTTTGTCACATACTCTGCACCTACTCGGCTGTCCGAGAACGGTTGGTTGAGTTCGACAAGGGTTACTGAATAAAGCAATGGTGTACCCGCCGAGATGGAAGCTTTTTTGACTTCAATACAAATTCTCGATTAAGGCTGGATAGGGACCTTAGTCGTGTACTCCACACCTTTTCGATCGTCCGAGAACGGTTAGGTGAGTTCGATAACTATTGTTTCAAGGTCTTCGGTCGAGAAGGTTAACTCATTCATTTGCATTGAAGACGGGGGCTACTATCAATGTTATGGATAAGGCATTCCCAATGATCTTGGATTAGGCTCAACGGGCCCACCATATACAAAGTCTTATACGAAATCATGCCCCATATACAGAAGGTGTTCCGGATAAGGAAGAAGAAACAGAGTTCAAATTGAAAACTACAAGAACTACTCAGATCGTATCCATATTTGTCTCCCTAGTTCTACTTGGACAATGGGACATCTGTGGGTATAAATACAAGATCTCTAGGAGGAGAGGAGAGAAACCAATATAGGCCGCCAAATACCAACATTAGAGACAAACATAGATAGACCCAATCTGGAGCCATAAAGACCGACAAGAGGGATCTAGTGTTATCTTTGATTTCGCTGAGTTCATATTCAAGGAAAAAGACCACCCTATCATCGACTACGTGTGGAGATCCATGCCGCCAAGTCGACGACAACTAGATAGGTTATCTCAAATATTGTACTTGTGGGATTCTGATATATAAGAGTAATACCGGATTTGGCCACCATGGTGCCATAGTTAATTTTACTACATATACATACATACATACATACATACACACACACATATATCAATTGATGACTCTCGAACAAATTTTTTACTTTCTGTGTTTTTTATTTTGGTTTTATGGCTGAGTTCTGGCAACCCTAAAATATGGTTAATGTTTGCCCTTTTGCGCTGAAAAATAATCATGCTTCTCCATGAAAGCGAGGAGGTTATCCTTTGCTAGTTTGCTCGGAAACTAGTTGTTCGTCGTCACGTATATACGATATTTATCTGCTAATTTGCTCATAAATTAGTCATGTGATTTTACGAAAGTGAATTAATCTCGAAATTAGTTCTTCTATCGGTTTTGATCTGTCGATTTTGACGAGTTCGTTGATTATACCATAAATCGTTAGATGATGTTGATAAAAAAATGTCTACATATTTTGGCGACTCCGCTGGGAAGAATAATTTGACCAAAATCAATCTACCGTGTATTTTTGTCGGCTGCCGAATTGATCTATTCGGTGGCAGCGGCCAGTTAGTCATTCAATCTCATTGCTTAATTGCTCTGTTGGGCATCCTCTCGCCGATCGATTTCATTGGCGACGCTATCTATTTTGTAGCTAAGCAAACGAGTGAGTATATACTTCCGTCTAGTTTTGTAGCACATAGTACAATGCTTGAACCTCTTTAAACTTTGGGCAACTCTCATAGTTCATTGCCCAGAGCAAATGTTGATATTTATCCACTACATGTGTCGTATGAAGAATCCTCTATGTCATATTCTTGTGATACATCACACTCCAATGTTTTTAGTCCGCAACAAATTGATTGTGAATCTACTAGGATAATGGCCAAGCAGCATTCAGATTCTAAGAGCATTGGGGGGAAATTTTTAGAAAAGATCGATGTCAAGATAGAGAGCCAAATGGAAAAAATGTGTAAAGAAATGAAGGAGAACTTTGATGTTTATTTTCTAAGTAAGAAGTCGAAACCAAAATTTTCAAAACAACAAAAGCTGATAAATTTAGAATTATCGTCAAATGAAAAGGAGGTAGCTATGCTTGATTTCTCTGGAGACATTGGAACTTTTATTTTGCCAGATGAATTTTGTGACAAGGAAGTTGACAAGCATCAAGACAACAATGAAGCGTGAAACCATGCGAAAGAGAAGGAGGTGTTGGAGGGCCATCAGATGGCTAAGCAAGACATTGTTCAGGTGAAGAAATTGCTGTTGGTGATATGCCCTAAAGGCAATCATAGAGATGATTGTATCAGATACTATGTTTACATCTTTGTTATACGTTGTTCCTTGAAATAGGTAACTTATTATTGATCAATGAATATGTGATTCGTTCATGAGACTATTTATATTGTATGTTACTATTTCTAAAGGGTCCCTGATCAAATATTATATATGGAACAAATATGGTTCAATGATTAGAGCATTTGTTAATTAACGATCATGTCTTATGGATCATGGTATAGAGATACCAAATTAATAATGTGGACACATGTTGAAGAACATGTTGTTGGATAGACCCAACATGAGACACTGCAAGAGGTATATGTGATGTGCCATCAGTGGTCTCATATTAGTGTTGGTGTAGAATCTAAAATTATCATGGTTCCCAACATGTGTAATAGCTTACTTAGGGGCTACTAAATACTACTCCGTAACTGGGTAGTTATAAAAGTAGTCTTTGGACATGCTATGAAATATGTAGTAGAATATAAATAAACAAGATGGGATTTGCCCCTGCCTTGGAGAGATATCTCTGGGCCCCTCGATGTTATAGATTATGGAGGTGCATGGCTGTAACAAAAGTGATTGAGGAGTCAATCACAGGTTAAATAATATATTACAGGATCGAGTGAATGATTGAGCTATTAAAGGATGACACATATCTAGCCTTGAGCTTAATCGATATCGTGTGGCAAAGGGGTTCATACAAGTATACACTAAAGGTACAAAATTAAAATTGGAAAATATTAAAATGGCCGATGCTAATATAGTGAATAGTTTTAAATCATTGGATAAGGAAAAAACAAGCAACTGTGTAGCCGAATGGGTAGATAGCAAATCCGAACCATTCGTTTGCTTAGCTTTAAAGCCGATTCCACAAAAAGTGTTGGCTAAAGGAAAAGAAGTATACTTTTGATTGGACTATGTGTCATCATGTTTTTTATGTGTTGCTAGAAAATGATTATATTGAATTACTTGGTCACCATGAAATGCCATCACTTCAAGATTTAAAAGAACGAAATTATTGCAAGTGACATAATTCGTTCAATCATTGTATTAGTGATTGCGATATTTTTTGTCAGAAAATACAATCAGCTATTAATAAAGGCTTAATAAAGGCTGATTGAATTTTGAAACTCCAAGAAAGTCGCATGCCAAGGATGACCATTTTGATAAGACAAATCGGTCTAGGTGGTCCAGCAAGAAGTCTTTGGCACAAACAGGAGGTAGTTCAATGAGAAAGCAAATCTGGGTGAAGTCTGGAGGTCAAGAAAAGGGCTTAGCTTCATATGATCTAGAAGTTGGTGCACGTGTGAGTATACAAAAGACTTCGGTTCAGAAAGAGATTGTTGAGCCTGAGAGGCATGCACATGTATAACAGCTAGCAAATGTACCCCATGTGAGTATGAAGCGAGAGGCATCTTTGGCAGAGTTACTAAAAAGTCAGAATCCGCCGAAGAGCTCGGGGAGCAATGGCAGCCAGTCGAGACATTCACATAGCTTATCAAATTGGCAGAAGAAGCAGTTACACAAACTAAGTGCAGAAAATCTGAAGGAGAGAGGTATGGCATGGATTCCTAAAAAGAGTGTTCAGGTGCAGAATAAAAAAGGTACTAAAATTGAAGTGGAGGCAAAGAAGGAGAAGGGAGTTAGGAGGCGTGCCCAATCAACGGTTTGCATCCAATTATTAGGTTTTTTCGCCACTATATTATTCATATTCTTTAATTATGCCACCGATGCCTATGTCATAGAATTCACCCTCAGGTATGTTTGGTTATATCTCATGGCCTTATTTTTATCCATGTATGCCATATGATTTTGTGTATCATGGAGGAATTTTAATGAATAATTAGGCATATCGATTAGTTTGCTATAGATGTTGCTACTAAATTTAGTGACCGAATTGATCAGGAGTTAGAGATATTCGTGATTCTTGTATTTATATATTATTCTTCAGAATTTATTTTGGTCATATTTTGTACGAGTGGGGAACATGTTGGTACTATTTCAATTTCAGCAAGTAATATTGCTTATGACACATCGGTCCCTATCAGTCCGTTTAGAGTATCCTTACACTTTAGACCGAGTATGAGGCTTTATTTTCGGTTTGCAGAGTTTTGGTCAATATTGATGTGAGGGATGTAGATACTTTTGGTGATTTACTTTTAGTAGTCCAATAGATTAATGGGAAGTTTTAATGTTTCTATGAACTGCTAAATAATTATTTGGACTGATGTTTAGATTTAATTGAATTGGTAGATTCCTTTACTGTTTATCATATATTTAGGAAAGAAAATAGCAAGATAAATTATTTGATGCAACAGGCTTCTGGTTATCTGATAAGCCCTAAACTCCACTTGATACGCTTAGGGATCTGGTTGTCCTGATCTTTCGGTGAGTTGATGATAACTATGATTTGAGAGAAACGTTGATGACCCGACTACAACCGTACAAGACATTGTTGTGTTGTGCCTTAGCGATCAATACACCTCTCCGTGAGTTGTTGATCTTGCCGGTGCAAATGAACATTATTCCTGCAAGCAAATCGAAGAAACAAGCAAGAATAAGATAAAAGCAATCTGAATTACAAATAGGAATTAAAGCTCACAATAAGGTGGGGTTTCGAAGACGAGTAATTAGGTGGTCTAGCCGACACACGTAACCACAAGATAAAGTAGCAATGGCTAAAACTTTAATCTAGCAAAACCCGAGAAATCCTAAATGGGTTCATAGCTATTTAAAGTAGTGGGAGGACGACCAAGGGGGTTCTTAGGTCGTGCTCCACCAGATTGGGGCGCATCCCACATGGGCCCCACCTAGGCCGGGATCCCAAATGAAGTTACAAGCCCATAGGTCCATTATAGGTGACGTAGCACATTGTTTCTGTGATTGCGGCCGACTGGGATGGAATTTGGACATGAGGCTGGATCCATTGGAAAGAGGACACCAAGAGTTTTCCATCAAGTACTCATGGGCCCAAAAGAAGCTCGTATACATATTTGACGACCATTTAAAACCAGCACTGTAGCAGGTGACCGAATTGAATTCCAGAACTTGGACAACTTGACCTTGACATCTTCCTGTTGAGATATGATGTGAGCAACGGTTGTTTCCATAGTAGCCATGGTCACATCATCCTCCCCTTCTTCATAGAAAATCATTCTCGGTTTTTCCATATGGTGCTCTTCGTGTAGTCTATTTGAAAGAACCTGTTTCTTCCAATCAAAACTAGAAAAACTTGAAGTAGCAAAATTAGCAATAATATAATTCTCTGGCTTGCAATATTGATTGATGGATACATGTGGTTTGAAAATTGAACATATGTAAACTTTGTGCACCGAATATACTCCTTTATCATTATATTCACCAAATATATGAAAAATAGCATTAACTGAGCATGGCAAATCAAACTTAGCAAATAATTTCTCCTTCAAACTATCGAGCTCACAAAAGTCATCTAACAAAACATAGCCCAAAGTACTTAAAGAGCATACAAATTCACGTTCGTCAACTTCATTAGCATTGTGAACAACATGCTTAAAATCAGCACATAAAGAATTAACAATCGGAATATGATGTTCATTCACTAGTTGTGGTATGGGTATAAGTGAAACATTATCACACAACTCTTCTTTATCACAAGGAACAACAAATTAATCAACTTGTGACAGAGGAATTTCAACAGTGGGTTTCACTAATGGTTGCTCTACTATAGCATGAAATGTTGACATTCGTAGCACAACTTGAAAATACTTACCTTCATTTATTTCAGCACTGATCAAATTACCTTGCATACTTTCTTCAGACATCGTAGTTGCTTCAAGCTTCTTCTCTTTCTTCTCAAGTACATCATTATCCTCCTTTTGGAATTTGTTTACTTTCTGCAGATTAATAGTAATAGGAGACACGTGTACAACCTGTTGCTTTTTCACATCCTCAATTTGCCTTTTCGCATTGCAAGCAAGTTGTAACAAATGAGCAAAAGAGCTATAACTTTCACAAAAAAGCATGTCCTGAATTTCTTTGTTAAGCCCACGTAAAAACCTCAATTCTGTAGCTTCTTTGCATTCATCTAAACCACAATGTAATAAACAAGCATGAATATCATGATAGTATGAAATAACAGTTCTGGTATCTTGTTTTAAACTTTGCAATTTGTTGAGCAGAATATGAGCATAATACATCGAAACATAAACATCTCTTAAATATCATTTCGGGTATTTTCAAGACTGCGGTATTCTGTTATGCCTACAAAGGTGTTTCCAATCATAAGAAGCATTTTTCACTAACACATTAGAGGCACACATAACCATTTATTTCTCAGACAAATCATGTTTTTTAAATTCTCTATCAACCGCTAGCTCCCATGTAATATAAGCATGAGAATCAAAATTTTCTTCAAAATAAGGTAGTGCAGATTTGATCTTGGTTAAAACAATGTCACTTACCTCATATGTATCGTGTTGGTCACTCCTCATGTCTCGATGAAGATATCGATGATGAGCATAGTTATCTCCAATTGTCTTGCATATCCCTACCATTATTAGTAGAAAACAAGAAACATACACAAAAATATACAAGTTCCTATTAACGCTAGGTAGTGGAAGCTCAAAAGACACACACTCAAGCTTTTAACCAAGCTCTTACCAGTTCTTACCAATGCAAGTGGAATGGTGACATACATCGATTCAACCAAGCACCCCAATGGAAGTTGGATGTATCGATGCCTTGGCAACACTGGTTGTACGGCTGCAATCAAATCTGTGGAGCTCTAGGTAGGCTTAAATACGTAGCAAAGGAATAGCAAATGCTCAAATTAGAGAATGTAAAGTTGAATAACAATTCAAAGTCAGTACCGTGCTGATCCTAGGCTAGAACATACTAGAGACGTGAGCCTAGACACAAACGATACCATAAGATAGTACTAGGAACAACTCAAGCACAACTCTGATATATAAAAGCAAACTCAAAGATAACAGTTGATTTTCTCTTTTCTTTTTTTCTTTCTTTTTTTCTTTTTTTTCTTTTTTTGGTGCGGCTTTTGTTTTTTTTGCACTTTTCTACTTTTTTTCTTTTTTTCAGCAAAGATGACTCAAGGACTTGAATGCAATATTACAGGGACTCAAATATAAATAAAAAAATACAAGGACTCAGATGCAAAAGTGTAAACCCAAAAATTTGAACTATTCAAAAGTGGAATGCTGAAATTATACCGGTTCCGTTTTTCCAAACAGATCTCGAAACCGACACTAAACAAAAACCAATCTAATCTAATCTAATCTCCTCCTTCCATCTTTCTCACGGCAACAACATGGACAGGGGACAGGGCACAACCACACAACAGAAACCCTAGATGCAACTCCAAAACCAACCGACAGAAAATACTCGAAACAAAAAAAAGGAACCCTAGCAGCGACACGATTCCATTTTCAAAGATCCCGATGGCAACGAAGACACGGCGGTGATGGTGGTAATAAACGTGCTGAGAACTTGAAACTCTAAACGACTAGACGCTAAGACCAGCAACATGACTTAACGATGCAACACAAAACTCAACAAAACATAAACTGAAAAAAACAATGCAACGGCACAAATATGGCTAGGTAAAGGATGCAATTATTTTTTTATGGCTATTTTCTGGTTATAGGTAGATAAAACTAACCGAGCAACGAAAGCTCTGATACCACTTGATAAGTCCTGAACTCCACTCGATACGCTCAAGGATCTGGTTGTCCCGATCTTTCGGTGAGTTGATGATAACTATGATTTGAGAGAAACGTTGACGACCCAACTACAACCGTACAAAACGTTGTTGTGTTGCGTTTTAGCGTGGGTTATTGATCTTGTCGGTGCAAATCAACCTTATTCCTGCAAGCAAATCGAAGAAACAAGTAAGAACAAGATAAAAACAATCTGAATTACAAATAGGAATTAAAGCTCACAATAAAGTGGGGTTTTGAAGACAAGTAATTAGGTGGTCTAGCCGACACACGTAACTACAAGATAAAGTAGCAATGGCTAAAACTTTAATCTAACAAAACCCGAGAAACCCTAAAGGGGTACCTAGCTATTTAAAGGAGTGGGAGGATGACCAAGGGGGTTCCTTGGTCGTGCTCCACCAGATTAGGACGCACCCCACTTGGGTCCTACCTTGGTCAGAGTCCCAAATGAAGTTACAAGCCCATAGCCCCATTACAGGTGATGTAGCACATTGTTTTTGTGATTACAGCCAATTAGGATGGAATTTGGAGATGAGGCTAGATCCGTGATTACAGCCAATTAGGATGAAATTTGGAGATGAGGCTGGATCCATTGGAAAGAAGACACCAAGAGTTTTCCATCAAGTACTTATGGATTCAAAACGGAGCTTGTATGCTTATTTGGCGGCCATTTGAAATCAGCACTGTATCAGGTGGCCGAATTGGATTTCAGAACTTGGATATCTTCCTGTTGAGATATGATGTGAGCAATAGTTGTATCCATAGTAACCATGGTCATATCATTATCAGATTAATCGATGTGTTTTGTAATAAGATAAATTGGCTATAGTTACTGTTGAGAGAAAGGCTAATATATATGGTGTTGGTGTAATATCATTTTAACGGGGGCCGATTTATCTGGTACTTGAAGTTATGTAGTACATGATGTGGGTAGTATGCTAGTACTGATGGCACTGGATTAATATTATTACATGGTTGTCTTCTTGTTGGCAATCTTTCGATGCATGAGCTAAGCAGTAGAAGCAAAGGTCTACAACAGAATGGTACACCGTATTTGGCATGGTTCGGCTGGGTTGGTTAATTATAGTTAAAGCAGATGGTGGGATATAGTGAAGGCAGGTCTGGTCTCATCAGTAGAGCCGAACCACGTAATATTAGCAGTGATGTAGTAAGTGACAAGTGCTGTTATAGGTTGTGTGATGGATGAAACAGTGCACAAGTTTGAGAAACGTGATGGTTCGGCCGTGGTAAGAACGAGGCAGAGGTTTACTTTGCTGATGGGCCGAACTAGCGCATAGCAATATCGACAGTGTAGTGCTCTAGGAACTGTCAATGGGTATAGGAGATTCGGCATGGGGATCATCAGGGACTGCCGAGTCAGTAGTGACCGGGTGATTAGAGTGATAGCCTGGGTTAAATGATAGAAAAGTTCGGTGCCAGGTTTTGAGATACACTTTGTTGTTGGATGATGAATTATATCACCGAGCTGTAGAATGAGTTGATTTTTTAAAAAATGTATCAAAGGTTAGATGGGTTGGTTTTAAAATGTTTTGGGTCTCAGAACTGCTTAGAGATGAGCTAATTCGGTTAGGTGGACATTAGGGACAACCAAATTAATAGTAAAATTTGTACCAAATAATTTAAAAAATTCTCTGGTTAATTGTTTGAAAAATTTGTGTGAGATAGAAAAGTTCGGCGATGGGTTTTGACATATACTATGTTAGATGATGAGTTTTATCGCCGAAATATAGATGGATTGCTTTTAAAGTATGTAGGTCTTTGATTACTCGAGTAGCCGAGGAATGTACGAAGAAAATGAGGGGGAAATCGTTTCAAACAGATAAGTCAGTATGGCAAACAATTTTGTCCATTAGTGCTTGGCGTAGTAAGTTTGGCGATTGATTGCCATGTTGAAAAGGTCTATATAAAATTGCAAAAACTGTTCCTAAAAATTCATATTCTGTTGAGTCTATATAGGAAAAAAGGTTGCCTAAAGCTCTTAACAGGAAAATTTATGAAAAGATATTAGTATGACACGAAGTTCGATTGTCCTAGGACAGATACCTATTAGAGTATCGTTTTGAGAGGATGACTGTGGATGTGCTCAAGACGAATACCTATTTGAGTATCGTTTTGAGAGAATGATTGTGGTTGGGCTCACAACGCATACCATATTTGTGTATCGTTTCGAGAGGACAACGGTGGATGTACTCAAGACTGATACCATGTGTGAAGTATCGATCTGAGAGAACTATTATAACTACTATAGTTTGGGTTGGTTAATTCTATAGTGTTTTCGGTAAAATAAAAGTTATACGTACTACTTATACCTAAAACAGGGGGCATGTGTTTATGCTATAATTTGGCAAATAGTTAGTTTTATTTGAGTAGGCTAAATTATTTAGAATAGCTGGCATATTTTTGTGTAATTTGCTTGGAATAGCTGGCATATTTTTGTGTAATTTGCTTGAAAGGTCAATTGAAATTGTGTGTGCAAGAATTTGTGATGCAATGAGAGATCGTGAGTGCAAAGTGTTACGTGGCTGCAGCATTTCACCCGGTTTGGAGAAGGAAAGTAGCACTGTTCGTATGCAGAGTAGTGATCACATAGTACAGATGGAGTGCAGCGAGGGAGTTGCAGTGACGTCGGACCAGTGGCGTTGGTTTGCAAGCGATGAAATGTGATTAACGCGTGCTGTGGGCAGGAAGAGATAGACACAACTACGTATTCGATTTTTCCGTGCGACAAAAATCAATTTTGCATGCAGACAGACGGCCCGCATCCACATGTGTCAGAAGGTACGCGAAAATCGGATTTTCGCATGCGGCTAGCGCACCCACATGCGAAGCTTAAGCCAACTGCATATGAAAAGAGAAAATTGTGAAAATAATAAAAATTCTGAAAATCAAAAACTACACCGAAACCCTAACCAATCCTCTCCCGCCGGATCCAGACGGGGGAGGGCCGCCGCCGATGCCCACGCTCATCCCCAACGTGGTCCTCGCCCGCCGCCACCGCCAGAGTCCGCGCCCACCGCCCTCGCCCTCCACTGCCATCGCCCCGAGCCCTAGCCATCTGCCGCCACCCTAGCCTGCCATTGTCATCGTCGGAGCACGCCGTTGGAGTGAGGGAGGAGAGGGGAGAGGAGTGAGGGGCCGGGAGAGTGAGGGCCACCACCAAGGTCGTCTCCGTCATGGGGGAGGGTTGCCACTGCCAGATTTGCACGGTGGGAGGGCCTTCGCTGCCGAATCTGTGCGGGAGGTGGCCTGTCATCCCTGGATTCGTGCAAGGGAAGGCCCCCACCACCGTCGCATGCCTCCTCCGTCAGCCTCCACGCGGGGGAGGGCCACCACTAGCCCTCGTCGTGCGCCGGGGATGGAGCCACCCGCTCCTGGCTGTCGTCTCGTCGGTGGCATCGCCCGTCGCCATCGGCTCCCGCTCTAGAGGAGAGGAGAATAGAGGAGAGAAAAAGAGAGGAGAGCAAAGTATCAGGAGAGGGAGAGAGGGGAGAGAAGGTGAAAAAAATGAAGTGGTGAGGACGGAAAGAGGAGAGA
Source organism: Oryza officinalis (assembly GCA_008326285.1). Taxonomy (NCBI): domain Eukaryota; kingdom Viridiplantae; phylum Streptophyta; class Magnoliopsida; order Poales; family Poaceae; genus Oryza; species Oryza officinalis. The sequence goes on along the minus strand of BDMV01000008.1, from coordinate 33,853,299 downwards.
AAAAATTGTGAAGAAGACAGGGTATTTTCGCGGGTTAGGTGGTGCCAGGATGCCTGTGCACTGCACGCGCACCAGGCGGCCTGCTACACGCCTCGCCCCGTCCCATCAGAATGATGAGAGCCTTCTATCTCTCGTCTCTCAGCTGAAGTTGGTACCCCAGCTCCGGTCAGATATTTCCCGTTCCCAATGTGAGTGGGACACGGAAGTCATCCGCCATTTAATGAAGGCTGAAATGGGCGTCCCCCGGATGGGTCGGCTGACCGAGCGAAGGCGTGTTGCGCGTCTGTCAGAGGCTGCTTCCGACGGTAGGATAGCCCTAAATGTAAAAGAATATTTTCTTTCTTAGGCAACTCGTGGCCCATGTGGTAGCCCCTTGTCATATAAAAGGAAGCCCAGGCCTAGGAGATAAGGGGGACTCTCTCTGGATTCCATCATACTCTCAGATCTACCAGAACACAGGAGTAGGGTATTACGCTCCTTAGCGGCCCGAACCTGTCTAAATTGCCTGCGTCCACGCGTTTTTCTCGCTGGGATCCCACAGATCAGGGGCGAAGAATTTTACCTTGCACCCCCGGCCGAACCGGCAAAGGGGGACCTGCGCGGTCTCCCGGTGAGGAGCTTCATGCTCCGTCATCTGGCGCGCCAGGTAGGGGGCGCGTGCGTGTTTTTCTGAGCCCCCATTTCCTTTCGTGTGCGCCAAGCTTCGTCAGGTAAGCCCTATGGCCGAAAAGGCAGTGGCGTACGATCCTTCTTTGAGCGCCAGCGGTAATGGCGGGGAGCAGAACCCGCGCCATCGGGCTCGCACCCCGTCGTCCCCCTCCCGCCGAAATCTTGGGCGGGCGAAGGCGCCTGAGGAAGTCGAGAGATCCGCGACCTCGCCGCCCACAGGCGACGGAGGAGGACGGCGAGGCAGGGTGCGTCGCCGCCTCACCTATGGTGATGGCGGCACGCCCCAGGGCGCACTCCAGGCTGTGGGCGCACTCTTGCGTCACCTGCCCGTCGTCCCCGATCCAGAGACCCTAGCCCAACGTTGGCTGGATGACGTGGCCAACCTGGTCATGACGGCGCAGCAGCGCCTAGGCACCGGCAGGCGGTCTTTCGCCGCCGGGACCTCTGGCGCTGCCACCGCTGGCTCTACGTCGTTGAGGCGAAGGGCACGACGGGCGATGGCCGACACCCGCCATTCGTCCGCGGTTCCCTCGTCAACGCCTTCGACTCATGAGAATATGCATGGGGGGCTAGACGCCCGGCTCGATATCGAGCGCCGGTGCAACGCTCGTCGCACCGCCCATGCAACGGAAGGCGCCTCCTCCGCTGGGGCGCTGCTCCGTTCCGGTCACGGGGGCCTTTGGAATGTCCGTTGGCCCCTGAGGTTCCGACCCACCATCACCGAAAAATATGACGGGAGCGTCAACCCTGCTGAGTTTCTCCAGATCTACACAACTGGAATAGAAGCCGCAGGGGGTGACGACAGGGTCATGGCGAACTTCTTTCCCATGGCCCTGAAGGGCCAGGCACGGGGTTGGCTAATGAACCTGCCGCCCGCGTCAGTCCACACCTAGGAGGACTTATGCCAGCAGTTCACCATGAACTTCCAAGGCACATATCCGTGCCCAGGCGAAGAGGCGGACTTGCACGCGGTACAGCGGAGGGACGATGAGTCTCTATGCTCGTACATCCAGCCGTTCTGTCAAGTCCGCAACACCATACCTTGTATCCCTGCACATGCGGTTATCTACGCATTCAGGGGGGGCGTGTGGCACAACCGCATGCTCAAAAAGATCACCTCCAAGGAGCCCCAGATCACCGTGTAGCTCTACGAGCTCGCGGACCATGTGGCTCGCAAGGAGGAGGCCTGGACCCGGAACTCCTCCGGCTCTAGAGCGGCGGCTCCGGCTGCCCCCAAGTCCGCCGCTCGTTCAGGGCGGCGGGACAGGAGGAGGAAGAAAAGGTCGGCCCATTCCGATGACGAGGGTCATGTCCTCGCCGCCGAGGGCGCTTCGCGGGCCCCCCGAAAGGGGAGGCCCGTGGGCGGCAAAAAGAAGGAGGCCGGCGCTCCCGGCAGAGAGTACCCGGCCGGCAGGTGATGCACTGTGCATAACACCTCCCTCCACGACCTCACCGACTGCCGCGCGGTTCAAAACTTGGCCGAGCGAATGAGGAAGTGGGAGGAGGAGAAGAGGCAGGAACGCCGTGAGGGCAAGGCCCCGGCGACTTCCACCGGCAACCGGCGAGGTGAGGCCAAGCAGAAGGCCCTCGCTGAGGACGTCGACGACGGCGATGATGACCTGGGCTTCCAAGAGCCCAAGGCCACCGTAGCCACCATTGATGGGGGAGCGTGCGCTCACGCTTCTCGCCGAAGCCTCAAGGCCATGAAACGAGAGCTTTTGGCCGCAGTCCCCACCCATGAGGCGACGCGGCGGGCACGTTGGTCGGAGGTCACCCTTACCTTTGACCAGACCGACCACCCGCCATGCATTGCCTTGGGAGGACAGATCGCGATGGTGGTCTCCCCAACCGTCTGCAACGTGAAGTTGAGGCGCGTCCTGATAGACGGTGGCGCAGCTCTCAACATCCTCTCCCCCGTGGCTTTTGATGTCATCAAGGCCCCGGGGATGGAGCTCTGGCCGTCCCAGCCAATCATCGGCGTGACGCCGGGGCACACCTGGCCGCTAGGCCATATCGACCTCCCGGTCACCTTCGGTGGCCCCACCAACTTCCGCACCGAGTGGGTGGATTTCGATGTGGCGGACCTCAATCTGCCCTACAACGCAGTCCTAGGAAGGCCCGCGTTGGTAAAGTTCATGGCGGCCACCCACTATACCTACTCCAGATGAAGATGCCGGGCCCAAGTGGCCCTATCACCGTCCACGGCGACCTCAAAGTCGCGCTTGCTTGTATGGAACATTGCACGGACCGCCTCGCCGCGGTCTCCAAACCCGCGGGCCGCAACGAGAGGCCCGGCGCCTCCACCTCGCCCGCCCCGAGGCAGCGGATGGCCTCAGGCGACGAGGTCCCGGTGAAGGAGGTCGCCCTGGGCGACGACCCGTCCAAGACCACCTAGATTGGTGGTCTCTTGGATGACAAATAGGAAGACGCGCTCGTCTCCTTCCTGCGGGCAAACGCCAACGTCTTCGCGTGAAGACCGGCGGACATGCCCGGAGTCCCCAGGGAGGTGATCGAGCACCATCTCGCCGTGCGGCCGGACGCAAGGCCTGTCCGACAGAAGGTGCGGCGGTAGGCCCCGGAGCACCAAGCCTTCATCCGCGAGGAGGTGGTGCGGCTTTTGGAGGCCAGATTCATCCGTGAGGTCATCCATCCGGAGTGGCTCGCGAACCCGGTCATCATCCCCAAGGCGAACGGCAAGCTCCGGATGTGCATCGACTACACCGACCTCAACAAGGCATGTCCTAAGGACCCTTATCCCCTGCCACGCATAGATCAAATTGTCGAGTCCACCGCGGGGTGCGACCTTTTGTGTTTTCTAGATGCATACTCAAGATATCATCAGATTCGCATGGCTAGGGAGGATGAGGAAAAAACCGCATTCATTACCCCTGTAGGAACTTATTGTTATACAACCATGCCTTTCGGGTTAAAGAATGCGGGTCCTACTTTTTAGCGTACTACTCGTATTTCTTTGGGTAGTCAGATAGAGCGCAATGTTGAGGCCTACGTCGATGACTTGGTTGTAAAAAGCGCAACCAAGAGACCTTGCTCTTGGATTTACCGGAGACTTTCGAAAGTATCCGCTCCGCGCGGATAAAACTAAACCCCGAAAAGTGTGTGTTCGGTGTGCCTGCAGGCAAGCTTCTCGGGTTCTTAATCTCTGCCCGAGGCATTGAGGCCAACCACGAGAAGATACGAGCTATTGAGCGGATGTGCCCCCCCAGCAAGCTTAAGGACGTGCGATGCGTCACCGGATTCATATTGAGGCTGGGAGAGAAGGCACTGCCCCTATTTAAGCTCCTTAAGTGCTTCGGGCCGTTTACCTGGATGGAGGAGGCTGAGCGGGCCCTCACCCAGTTGAAGGCATACCTCAGCTCCCCCCCGATCCTGGTCGCCTCGGAGACCGATGAGTCGCTGCTACTCTACTTGGCGACAACCCCGCAAGTAGTCAGCGTGGCGTTGGTTGTGGAGCGCGACGAGGACAGCCCTGGGCCCGCGCGCTCCCACCCTGTGTCGACTCGACCCGGGACAGAGAAGGAAGGAGAGGCCCCCGAGCCGGATGGCGGCCTAAGGCCCCTAACGACCGGATGTGGCCCTTTGCCCGCTCGTCCGACGGCGCCGGATGCCCCCGACCCCCAGGAAGGCCCCGGGGCCATTGCGGGAAGGTGCGGCCCGACGCCCTCCGACCCTGAGGTCGTCGGCACAGAAGCCGAGTGGGCCGGGCAAGGCCCCTCGGATGACGAGCGCCCCGGGAACGGTGCCCTCAACGGAGAGGACAGGCCCCGCCGGAAGGTGCAGCGGCCCCTCTACTTCATTAGTGAGGCGCTGCGGGACGCCAAGACCCGATACCCTTAGGCCCAGAAGATGCTCTACGCGATTCTGTTGGCCTCGAGGAAGCTGCACCATTATTTCCAGGCGCATCGGGTCACTGTGGTCACGTCCTACCCCCTCGGCCAAATCCTACGGAACCGAGAGGGTACTGGACGAGTGGTAAAATGGGCAATCGAACTCTCCGAATTCGATTTGCGCTTTGAACCACGCCACGCGATTAAGAGCCAGGCCCTCACCGACTTCGTGGCGGAATGGACCCCGGCTCCTGAGCCCAATCTCGGACTCTCCACCCCCGGGGCCAAGATGAGCCCCTCACAGCTGCCTCACGCCACCTACTGGGTGATGCAGTTAGACGGCTCCCTGGCCCTTTAGGGTGCCGGCGCGAGGGTCACCTTAACCTCGCCGAGCGGAGACGTCCTTAGATATTTGGTTCGCCTAGATTTCCAGGCAACCAACAATATTGCGGAGTACGAGGGACTCCTTGCGGGACTCAGAGTGGTAGCCAGAATGGGGATTCGCCGTCTCCTGGTTCTAGGCGACTCCCAGTTGGTCGTTAACCAGGTCTCCAAGGAGTACCGGTGCTCCGACCCGCAGATGGACGCCTACGTCCACGAGGTGCGGCGTATGGAGTGCCATTTCGATGGGTTAGAACTTCGGCACGTGCCCCGATGGGTTAATGCGGTCGCCAACGAACTCTCGAGGCTCGCTTCATCGCGAGCCCCGACCCCACCAGGCACCTTTGAAGAATGGCTGGCCCAGCCGTCGGCGCGACCCGACCCCCTAGGGGAGACGGACGCGCTTGCGCGGCCCCCGAGGCCCGTCGGAGTCCAAGCCTCGAGACCCAGGGGGCCGAGCCCGGCCCCCCAAGATTGGTCGCCTGGATAGCTGAGATCCAGGCGTTCCTCGGACCCTACCCGAGGACCGCGAAGGGAGTGAACGCGTCAATCACATCTCGAAGCGCTACGTGCTGGTGGAAGGGGCCCTCTACCGGCGCGGGGCCAACGGAGTCCTCCTGAAGTGCATTCCTCGGGAGCAGGGCGTTGAGCTTCTTGTCGATGTCCATGAAGGCGAGTGCGGAGCCCACTCCGCTTCGCGCGCCTTGGTCGGCAAGGCCTTTCGCCAGGGTTTCTATTGGCCGACGACGCTCCACGACGCAGCTGACCTGGTCCGACGATGCAGGGCGTGCCAGTTTCACGCCAAGCAAACGCATCAGCCGGCTCAAGCCCTACAGACCATACCTCTTTCATGGCCATTTGCCGTCTGGGGGCTGGATATCCTGGGTCCCTTCAGGAATGCCCCGGGCGGGTTCGAGTATCTGTATGTCGCAGTCGACAAGTTCACTAAGTGGCCCGAGGCTTAGCCGGTCATCAAGATCGACAAGCACTCGGCGTTAAAATTCATAAAGAGCATCACTGCTCGGTTCGTTGTGCCTAACCGTATCATTACGGACAATGGCACCTAGTTCACCAGTGAGCTTTTCGGCGACTACTGCGAAGACATGGGCATCAAGCTCTGTTTCGCCTCACCCGCCCACCCTAGAAGCAACGGCCAGGTAGAGCGCGCCAACGCGGAAATCCTCAAGGGCCTCAAGACCAAGACCTTCAACATCCTCAAGAAGCATGGCGATTCGTGGATCGAGGAGCTGCCAGCGGTACTCTGGGCAAACCGAACCACCGCAAGTTGAGCGACAGGGGAAACGCCTTTCTTCCTCATCTATGGCACGGAGGCGGTCTTCCCATCCGAGCTCACCCTAAGGTCCCCTCAGGGCACCATGTATTGCGAGGCTGGTCAAGATCTGCTTCGCCGAGATGACCTCGACTACCTGGAAGAGCGAAGGCGGCACGCGGTCCTCCGAGCCGCGCGCTACCAGAGCAAACTCTCACCAATATGGGAGGGTCCGTACAGAGTGATCGGCGTGCCCCGGCCGGGCTCGGTTCGATTGGCCACGGGCGACGGCACAGAACTGCCTAACCCGTCGAACATCGAGCATCTTCGCCGCTTCTACCCATGAGAGGGTCGGGTATCGTACCTTGAGCTCGGGCCAACCCCGCGTCCCCCTCGGGCACGCAGGGTTGGCCGGGGGCTCCCACATGCACATACTTGTTTAATTTTTTCCTAGCATTTCAATAACAAGCATTTTCAATTTCCTAAGGACTGCGCCTCTGTTATCGTTTCCTTTTGAAAAATCTTGACTTGAGTCAATCTGCTTGTGCTCGTCCTTGTCCTCGGCAGCCCGGGTCGTCTAAACCGCCAAACGGGGCCCAGAACTGAGCCGTGCCTCAGGGCACGGTGAACTCCGGGGGGGAATCAACAATGGCTCACAATCGGGTCCCCATAACCCTCGGTCACCGCGCTACCGGCCTGGCCAGTCTCGACATGCGGATCTTCCCAACGCACTAGCTCCGATCCGCGCCGCTTGAGGCTGGGGCCCGAGCACGAGCCCTCACTCAAGCCAAAGATGCAAAGGGATCGCAACACAGACCACCCTTATCACGCGCATATAGCAAGCATAACTAACATAGAAGTTAAAATTTTGTTTGACGGCAGATAAGATGAAGTCAGTTTGTACAAGCGTTGGCCCAAAGGCCTCAGAAGATGAAGGAACCAAAAATTAAGATACACGGGGGCCCGGGGGATCACTCCCACACACCCGAGTCGCCGGCCTCGCCGTCGCTGTCGTCGTCGGCACCATCGTCGCCGTCCTCCTCCTCATCGGAGTTGAGAGCGAAGACGAACCGAGGGGTCGTCCCCTCGAAGCCATGGACGATTTGACCGGCGGCATCCCAGACTTGGGCGCGCGCATTGGCCTCGGTTCCGGGGGGGGAATTCTTCAAGCGCCGTCCACGGGGAGAAGTCAGGGTCCCGGGCTTGGTAGCTCGCCAGCACGAGCTCCACCGCCCCCTGGGCGAGGTCCCTTGAGGAAGACTTAACCGTCTCCTCGATCTGCTCGATGGGCCTTTCAAGGCCCCCGGCCATCTCCGAGAGGCGCTGGGCGAGGCCCCCTCGGTTGGCGGCGTACTTTGGGTGCCGCCCGCGTCAGATGCCCGCCTAACGCCCGGCGCGGTCAAGGCGGGAGACGGCGTCCCGGAGCATGCCGGGCCCCACCTCGTTCGACAGCCGGAGTGCCTCAACCTCCCCGGCAGATGAGTCCAGGGCACCCTACAGCTCGGCGATGGTACCCTCAGCGGTTGTGAGGCGGGCGGCCAGATCGCCGTGGCCTGCGGCCGCCCCGCCGCTGCTTGCCTGCGCGTCTAGCTCCCTTGCCCGCGCCTCGCGTTCAGAGGCCCGCTGGTTCAGCGCGTCCCTCTCGGCGCAGGCGCCTTCCAGATTACGGCGCGCCTGCTCCTCCCGCGCCGCCTCGCAGAGGAGCAGGCTGTCCACCAGCCGCTGCGCCGTGCCCTCGGCCTCCTCGAGGGCATGCCCCCGCTCGGCGAGCGTGTCTTCTCGGAGGCGGAGTGCGGACTCCTGCTCAGCGAAGGCGGCCTCGTGTGCCGCCAGTGTCGCCTCCCGTGTAGCGGCGGCGGTCTCGCGTGCCGCCAGCACCGCCTCCTTCGTGTCCAGGGCACGGGCGCGCTCCTCCAGCGCCTCCAGCTCCCGGGCGCGGTGGTCAAGGGCCTCGGCCCGCTGGTGCACAGCGGCCTCTTGCACGAGCTGGCTCGAGGCCCGTCTCCCAAGTATGGCGGTGCGCTCCTCCAGCGCCATGGTCCGGGCCTCTAGGGCCTCCTCGCGCTGGCGGGTCACCGCCTCGATCNCACCGCCCGCCGCTCCCGGGCAGGGACGGCGTTGAGAACTCCGCGGGCGGCGTTGAGCATCTCCTCCAGCTCCGCCATCCGGCTCCCGTATTGGAGATGGAAGTCATCCCGCGCCTCGTCGAGCACGGCGGCGGTGATGAGGGCTGTCTCACGCTGCTCCTCCACTTCCCGGGCGATGTCCGCCAGGGTTCTGCGGCGGGCTTCGAGCTGCGAGGTGTGCAGGCTACGCGCCTTGCGGCCGGCCTCCACCATGGCCTCCATGGAGCGCCGTCGATTTCTGCCTGCTCCGCCTGTAGGGCCTGCATTTGGGCGCTTAGCCCGTCCAACACCGTGTTGCTGGCCGTAGCCAAGTCCTGCAGGAGGGGCTCCGCGCTTAGCGGGGTGGCGGAAGAAAAGGGGGAAGGCCGCCCCTGTGGTGGTGAAGCCCGGCTCGGCTCGCCGGTCAGTGTGTTGGCCTCAGGGGCCTTTCCCAAGGCCGGCTCTTGCTCAGCGCCTCCTAGGGCATCGGGCCCCGGTTGCGCCCCCTCGGCGTCATCGCGGGCCGCCTGGGTGGCGGCCTCGGCCCCCGGCGCACCGGCGACCTTGGCCTCCGGCTCTCCGGCGGCCTTGGCCTCCGACGCGACCTGGGAGGCAGCCTCAGCCGCCGGTGCCTCGTGCGCGCGCGCCGCCTCCGCCTCCCCGGCAGCATCCAGAGCTACCCGTAGGCGGCCTGCGGTTTCCTGCAGGTCGGCCTCCCGCCTCTGCGCCTCTGCGGTCGCCGCCTCCCCAGCCTCGTTGCCCGCGGGCCGGCCGGCCTTGGAGTGACGCGTGGGGCGGGACGGGGACTCGCTGAGGCCGACGAAGAATATGGAACAGAAAGCGGTAAACAAAAAGAAGCCTTGGGGGTTTGGGAATTAGAGTGTGGCCGCTGTGGGAGAGAGGTCAAACCTGCGGGGTGGCTGGCTGAACAACCACTTTGGGGGCGTGATCAGGCTCCCCCGGCACGGCTCGGTCTCCCCCAACTTGCGGAGCCGCTTCTTCTTCCGCTCCCCCTCGGGCTGGGGTGTCGGTGCGGCGTCCTCCGGGCGCCTGCCGCTGACGTCCACCGCCCCGCCCCCTCGGGGAGGAGATGGAGGAGGGGTCACCTCCTGCTTCCTCTTCCCCTTGGCGTCGGCAGGGCGGCTGCCCCCGAACCCCTGTCGCGGGGCCTCGAAGCATGGCCCCCTCTGGGGGTAGATTGGTCCCCTTCGCGGCTGCCGCCCGCGCCATCAATGCCTCGGGGGGCCCGATCCCTCGACGCCCCGACCGTCTGCATGATGGCCAGAATATTGGCGCGCTCTGGGTCGCTGCATAGGGGGAGGATCCCCCTAGGGATCAGGGATGACTCCACAGAGCAAAGGTTTAGCACCCGTCGGACCACTATCCTGAAGTCCTCGGGGTCCCAATCCCACTTACGCCCTTGGTGGGTCCTCAGGGGGTCCTCGGTCTCGGCGTACACCCAGGCGCCCCGGGCGCGTCGCCGGAGCGGCGCGATCCGGCGGCGGAGGTAATCGCCGAACACCATGGCCCCCGTGAGCCCCTGGGCTCGCAGGCCCACCAGGCGGTCCAGGTTGGCGTGGTAGCCGTCCCCCAGATCCACCGTCGCCCGCCAGCTTGGCGCCTGTGCTGGGGGCTGGCTTGGGAGTCGGAGGCACGCTTCGTCGGGGAGGGGGGTGTAGAGCCAGTCGCTCTTCCAGTCGTCCCACTTCTTGCGAAGGACGCACGGGATGTAGCGGTTCAACACCTGCCCCCGCGGCTGGAAGTAGCAGCCACCGACCACCGTCGGCGGCGATACCGGCTGCACGGTGGAGAACCACCAAAACAGGTGTGCGAAGATGGCCAGCGTCATCACCGCGTTGCGGGTGAGGTGCGCCATCTGGAGGCCGTAGAACTCCAGAACGGCCATAAAGAATGTGGAGAATGACGGAATCAAGCCCGCCATGGCGAAGGAGAGGAAAAAGACGGACCGCTCTGGGTAGGGCAGCGCCGGGCGTCCCTCACCCGGCACGACCACCTCCCGGGTGGCAGATTCCGGCATGAACCGGCCTGCCTCTCGCTGGTGATGCGGGAAGGCGGCAGCACACTGCCGACAAGCGGCATGGAGCTCCACGTCATGGTGCCGACGGAGGGGGAGCTTGAGAACAAAAGCGTGTGGCGAGAGGGAGGCGAGAGAAACGAGAGAGCTAGGGAATGGATGGCAGAGGCAAGGAAAAAGTGGCGAGAGGAGGGAAATGAATCCCTTCCTCGGCGCCCTTTATACCCTTGCCTCCGCCGCGCTCGGCTCCTCGTTTCCCACGCCCATCTCCTTGCCCCCTCGTTTCTCGCGCCCACGCCTCCACTAACCCCACTCGCCCGCTTCCGGCGCACGCGTCAGTCATGCGACCGTAGCGATCGAGGAGGGGCAGATCGTGTGTGCGTTAATCGTGCTCGGTTACCGCGAAAAGCGCCATCATTACGTCCCCAGGCGAAATGGACCGACGTGTCCCGATCCGCGCGCCGCCTTGAGTAATGTTGCGGTTACAAGGAGACCGCTCATTAATGTCGACTGGCGTTTTTCTCTGTTGTGCGCGGCTCACGACCGTTGAAGTCCTGCTCACCCTCGGGGGGCCGGTCCCACTTGTCACCAGGCCCGAGGGGTGGCGTCAAGCTTGGGTGCCCCCCTTCCCCCCGAGTGTGGCCACCCGAGCGTAACGTCGGGGGCTATTGTCGGTGACACGGGCCCGGGGGTATCGAGACCAAAAGGAAGGGCGGCCACAGGGATCCACGTGGCCCGTTCCCCCGGAGGGGTCGAGCCGTGTCACGCTCCGATTTTCGATCGGGATTAAAAATTGCCTAATAATACATTTTTCAGAAATTTAATAAAAATTTAAAGCAATTTAATCAAGTGAAATTATGAGGGAAATTAAAGGGAAATTAAATTTTAAATTAAAAATCATGGCCGGAAATATTTTTGTAATATTCTCTATGCCCAAAAGTACTCTCCAAAATTTTTCATGAATTTTTGGAGCTAAAGAAATAATTTTAAGTCACAAACTTCATTCAATTGATTAAATAAAAAAAACGACTTAAAAATTATGCCCTTTGTTTTGGGCCATTTTCGGCCCAAAATTTTCTCTCTTTCCCACGGCCCACGCGGCGTCCTTCCTCCCTCCCGCGCGGCCCTGCTCCCCTCTCCCCCTCTCCGGCCCAGCCCGCGCAAAAGTCTGTTTTTCCTCCCTTACCAACCTCCTCTCTTTCCTCCTCCCAGGCCGCCGGCCTGTTAACGCCGCCCCTTTCCCGAAGTCTGTTCGGCCTCCCTCCTTCAACCTCCAGCCGCGCCGTCGTTCGCCATGTCCACCCCACTCCTCCGTGGATTCCGGCCTCTTCCCGCCCCCTCCCCGCGTGCATGGACCCGTCGGCACCACCTCCCGCACCCGCACACTCTTTCCCCCACGTTTCCCCTCCAAAACGGCGCCGAATCCGCCCGGAACCGCCCCACTCTCTCTCCCCACTCCGTCAACCACTTCACCCGCGATTTCCGGCCGCTCTGGCCACCTCGCGCCCTCCCTCGTCTATAAAAAGGAATCCCGTAGCTTCTTCTCCCTTTTCCCCGTTTCCCCAAGCTCGCTTACCCCTCCACGACACTCCCCGCCGCTCTCTCTCTCTCTTCGCCGCTTGCCGCCGGTTTCCGGCCGCCGCTTCCCGCTGCTATGGCCACCCCCGTGCCGCGCCACCACCTTCTTTGGCTCCGCCGTGCCGCGCCGCTCCTCGGCCCCACCTCCTTCGCCGCCAGGCACCGCCGGACGGCCATCCGCACCACCGTCCCGAGCAGCGCCGCCGCCGCCTCCCGCTCCGTGTCACCGACCGCACGCTCGGTGAGCATTTTTCCTGCCCTTCCCCTCTTCCTCCCCTGCAGCATCCCTAGCTATCGCTTCGCCACACTGTTGGGCCACCAGGCTGCCGCACCGCCGCTCCCGCGGCGCCCCAGCCGCGCGCCGCCTCCCGCGCCGCTGCCCCGCTATGTCGCCGCCCGTACGTGCCGGGCGTGCCGCCATCTGCGCCGTGCCGCTGTCGAGTCGCCGCCGCGCTCTGCCGCACCCGCCGGTCGCCGCTCGGCCACCGCCGCCCTCGCCGCTACGCCGCCCAAGCTGCGCGCCCGCACTCGCGAGCCGCCACCGGTCGGCAGCCCGCCGCCGTGCCCCTCCGGCCGTGAGGCTATGTCCGGTCGGACCGGCCTTAAGGCCGACCCATTCCTTCCTGGCCCGGATCCCTCTCCTTCTCCCTCTTCTCGGCCCAGCAGCCCCTTGGGCCAACCCTCTCACTTCTCGCGAGAAGTCCATGTTTGCTCCCTCATCGCCTCCTTTCTCTCTCCCCCTTCTCCATGGGCCGCCGGCCCAAATGGCCCGTCTCTCCCTCGCGAAACGTCTAGGTTACCTCCTCGACCCATTCATCTCATCGGCCCTTTTGACTTTTCCCGAGGAAGTTCAATTCACCTCCTCAAGTCCAAATTACCTCCCTTGGCTCATTTCCACTTCCCTTTTTCACAAGTTCAGTTTACCTTCCTTTCAGCCTAATTTTCCCCTTTCCCTTGCAAAGTCCATTTTACCTCCTCCTCTCCGGTTCGCCGACCCTTGTGTCGCAGACCTCGTGGGCCCCATTTGTTTAATCCGGTCCACACCCAGACCACGTGGCCGCCCGTGGCTTCACCATGTTGGCGTCCACGTCGGCGCTACTTCCTCCCGTCCATCCGCCATGGCCACCACGTCAGCGCCACGTGGTGCGTCCGCACCCGTGCGTACGTGGACTTGGTCCACCGTGGACCGTCCGCCCCTTGACCCGTTGACACGTGGGACCCGCCGTTCCGGCATCGTTTCCCTTTGATGTTGTCAGCGTAGCCGTTCTATTTGCTAAATTAATTAATAATTGTGCAATAAATCGATTTAATTTCCAGAAATTCATTTAAATGGCTCAAAACTTCTAAAATTCATATCTAATTCATACGAACTCCAAATTGGGTCATTCAACTTGCAACATTCATCTAAAGTTGAGCTCTACATGTTTGTTTACTTTTTATGTACTGTTTACTTTGTTTTTATTAGAGTTTTTCCTCGTTTTGCGTGCCAGCGTGTAGACTCCGCCATTTCGGAAGTTTGCGCTCGCGAGGAAAAGAGTTTGGAAGATTGTTTGAAGAAGCAAGGCAAGTCACACATTCCCCCTTGAGAATGTTGTACCTATTTTGTGAAATGTTTTACGTTTGCAAATAAAGTGCATGTTTTGCTAATTACACGGGAATAGGGTTTACCTATCTGTTCGCTTGTGCCATGTTTACTTGTTAACCGTCCTTTGTTAATCATGGGTAATAAATTGGCTAGCATAAGCCACTTATGTTGACTTTGCTAGAATTATATATGCTTAGCCATGCTTAATTACCACTAGCTCATTTGATGGGATAATTACACCTTTACTTTTAGCTTCTAGCTGAGCTGTGAGCTCGAAACATCTGACCATGTTTTATTGGTCGTAATTATCTAACTAAAATATGACTTAATGGTGGGCTGTGGGTGCATGGTTTTGCTTGTCGCGCCCATGGCAATTAAGGACCGGTTCATGGGAAACCCTGGAAGACTTACAGTGCTTACCACAAGCAAGAATGGGCAACTGCTGGATCTGTAGTATAACCCGTCTCTAGCTGACGTACCAGACTAGGGTGGGCGCGATGGAGTTGGGTCGGCGAGGGACATACCCGTTGATTGGCTGCCGGATTCACCATGGCACAAGGGAGGCTGCCTACCTTGGACTTAAAGGTGGGGGCGAAACCTGTGGTGGGAATGATTGGTTAGGGAGGGTTATGTGAAGGATCTTGTCACGATCACTCGCATGGTAACGTGTCAGGCATGGCACGGTGACATACGGTGGATCGTGTCTTGTGGGTACAGTTGCGCACCTCTGATCAGAGTAAAACTATTCGAATAGCCGTGCCCGCGGTTATGGGTGATTGACCAGATTCACCATGATTAGTCTCACCCTTAATAATTTGTCTTAATGAGCTGGTGTAGTTCAAGTGGATTGGTTGGGCCTGTTCAACGTGGGGTAGCGTTGTTCAGTGGAGAATTAATATTGCCTTAATTAAACAACTGTTTTACTGTTTTGAAGTATAAAGGTTTTCAACCGCTTTTCTGCAAATAGCCACAAGCCTCCCTCTGTCTCCCCTTTGCACGTATGCATCTTTGGTGTGGCTTGTTGAGTACGGTGGTTGTACTCAGTCTTGCTATTTTTCCCCCATTTCAGAAGTCTTGTACTTCTGAGCTGAAGTTCAAGTTAGAGGACCAAGGCTCAGACCCCAGTTGAGTTTGCCTGTGGAGTGGAGCTGAAGCCCCGCTAGAATCGCCTCTTTCTGCTGCTGTTTTCTTTTCAGTGTGAGGACTAAGTGCCTCTGTTGTAAGTATTTATCGCTTTATTTACGTTTGGATCTATTTATTGATTTGTCGTTTTGTGTACCCTGGCTGATGCCTGGACAGGGATTCAATACACAAAATGGTTCGGAAATTTGGCTAAATTTCTGGGTGTGACAGGCCGCTCCCGTTTCTTCCCTGAGACCTGGGCCGCCCCGACCCCCTGCGGCTTGGATGCCACGTGCGCGGGTTAGGTGAGCGCAGCAGAACTCACCTAACCGCATTTATAGCGGTTCAGACGGGCGCACTACGTCGCATTTAATGCGGCGTGGCGCGTACATATCCGGTCGCAGACCGGTCAGATCGCGGGTTAGGTGGTGCCAGGATGCCTGTGCACCACATGCGCGCCAGGCAGCCTGCTGCACGCCTCGCCCCGTCCCATCAGAATGATGAGAGCCTTCTGTCTCTCGTCTCTCAGCCGGAGTTGGTACCCCAGCTCCGGTTAGATGTTTCTCGTTCCCAATGTGAGCGGGACATGGAAGTCATCCGCCATTTAATGAAGGCTGAAATGGGCGTCCCCCGGATGGGTCGGCTGACCGAGCGAAGGCGTGCTGCGGCGTCTGTCAGAGGCTACTTCCGACGGTAGGATAGCCCTAAATGTAAAAGAATGTTTTCTCTCTTAGGCAGCTCGTGGCCCATGTGGTAGCCCCTTGCCATATAAAAGGAGGCCCAGGCCTAGGAGATAAGGGGGACTCTCTCTGGATTCCATCATACTCTCCTTAGCGGAGTAGGATATTACGCTCCTTAGCGGCCCGAACCTGTCTAAATCGCCTGCGTCCACGCGTTTTTCTCGCTGGGATCCCACAGATCAGGGGCGAAGAATTTCACCTTGCGCCCCCAGCCGAACCGGCAAAGGGGGACCTACGCGGTCTCCCGGTGAGGAGCTTCACGCTCCGTCAACCGCATATGAAAATACGTTAAATTTTGCATGCGGCCCCTTATGAGGCCCGCATGCAAATATAGATTTTTTCATGCGGGCCTCTTAAGTAGCCGTATGCGAAAATAGAGGTCAATTTTTGCACACACGATCAGTTACGGTCAGCCTGCAATCTATCAGGGTACTCATACAGAAAAAATATTTTTTATTTTGGAGTAGTGAGATTTTCTATTTTTTCAGTTTGTTTCCTTTTTAGGTGAATCTTGCTATTTTTATGTTGGGCCGAGTACGTGCGTGTGTGTGTATATATATATGGAATCTATTCTATGCCTCTCTTTCCATGGGTCAAACCCACCTCCCTCTCCCTTTCTGGGGCCCAAAACCCCCATCCCACCTCAGTCAAAGGCCGATCAAAGGCCTCTCCCGCCGGTCAAATCCCAGTCAAACCAGCCTGCTCACTCCTCCCATGCCCACCTCTTTGCTGTCTTGGTCTCACAGGAATTGTGCAGTAACATAACGATCATCGTGTAGTAACAGGAATATTGTTTCGTAGTAACATTGTTATAAGGTTATGAAAATATAGTGATGATAGATCTAGTTTTGTAGAGCTATTTTTTAAAGCACTATGGTGAAAACGGTTTAAAAATATAATATGTGGTGTGAGAGATATGATTGTTTAAAGATTAGAATTTCAAAAAATTCACTTGGACTTAGCTTTGTTACTATGTATTTTTGTGTGTATAAAGAGAAGTATTTTTAGCAATAGTGCCAACTTGTGGCCATTTAACTCTTTTATCTAAAGCAATAGTACTATAAAACACTACTACAAGATTAGGATTTTTAAAATTTAGTTTTCACAATCGATAGTTCTATAGCAGTACCGTTACTACTATATATTCTGTGTTACTACAATTTTTACGACGATGTTACTGCGAAAAGTGTAGTAACGTCCTATATGTTCTATAGCAATGTCTTATAACTTCTGCAGTAAGCGTGACATGTTATTGCATTTCTATGATAATGTTACTACTAAATACATAACAATCAAATAATAAACTCTAATCACACAGTGTCAAAGAGTGAATTGGTTAAAAGAGATTGTTGTAAACCATGAGGTCATTGGTTCAAGTATTTGTTTTGCCATATTTAAATTTTTAATTTTCTCAACAAGGTGAAATAACAAAAACAAGAAAGAGAGGCGGGACAGAGATCGGAATGGAGAAAAAAAAGAAAATCCCGTGCGCGAAAAAAAGGCTCGGGATCGAGCGAAAAAAAGAAAAAATCCCGCGTGAAAAAAAAAGAAAAAAGGCGGGCGGAGGGGATGAGGGAGGGAGGGATGGGCTTGTTGGGTTGGGCTAGGTGGGGGAGGTGTAGAATAGTTATTCTATAGTGGGGTTTAGATTAGAGCTGTCCTATACACACACACACACACACACACACATATATATATATATATATAAGTGTATATGTATATATCTATATAAGTGTATATGTATATATGTATACACATGTATACGTATATATGTATATATATGTGTGTGTGTGTATATATATATATAGGGAACATATCCTATGTACATAGGTTTTATCGTGTACACACCGTGCACACCAACTAACAAATTTTACCCGAAAAATTCAAAATTTTTTTTACAGATATACTTTTTATAGTATTACATCGATGTGTGAAGTCTCATCTTGAAATTCATTATATTTTAGCCGTAACAAAAAAGATAAAAATTCTAACAATTTTTGAAATATAAGAATTTTGTATTTTTTGTTGCTTCGTATATATAATGAATTTCACGATGAGACTTCACACATAGATGTAATATTATTTAAAGTATATGTATAATTTTTTTGATTTTTTGATAAAATTTGTTAGTTGGTGTACACGGTGTGTACAGGATAAGACTTGTGTGCATAGGATACATATAGTACGGTGCCTGGCCACCAAGATTTAAATGGAGTAAGTCCAAAAGACATGACCGTGCACTCAAACAACCCATACCGAGTGATGAATGCCGTCTTCGGAATGTCCTTCTCTTTGATCCTCAACTTGTGATAGCCTGATCGCAGGTCTATCTTGGAGCACCATGTTGCTCCTTTCAGCTGATCGAACAAATCATCGATCCGAGGTAGCGGATATTTGTTCTTGATGGTCACATCATTGAGGGCACGGTAGTCGACGCACATCCTCTTGGTCTTATCTTTCTTCTCCACGAAGATCACCGGAGCACCCCAAGGTGACGTACTCGGGCGAATGTATCCTTTCTGTAACTGCTCATCAACTTGCTTTTTGACTTCCGCCAGTTCGTTGGCTCTCGTCCTGTAGGGCCTCTTGTGTATCGAGATAATTCCCGGTACTAAGTCAATCCGAAATTCAATTTCTCTCTTTGGTGGCATTGTGGTTAAGTCATCCGAAAAGACTTCGGGATACTCTCTGACGATGGGAATATCCCCCAACTTCTTAAGGTCTTTCCCTACTACTGCGGTCTGTTCCATCCCATCGACCTGGTTCAAACACACTCTCTGCTTCTGGGGTGTCGGCGATTGGAATGTCACCACTTCTCCTTTCTCATTAACCAGAGTAATAGTGCGACTAGCGCAATCGATAACTCCCTTGTGCCTTGTTAACCAATCCATCCCAAGAATAACATCTAGGTCCTTGGATTCAAGAAGGATAAGGTTGGCTAGAAATTTAGAACCCTGGATTTCTATTACCACAGAGGGGCAGTAGTGAGCTGTGGTCATCTCATTCCCAGGAGTGTGAACCCACATAGGCGTTCTAAGTTTCACTACTAACAACCCATGTGTTCCAGCAAAACGCTTTGATAAAAAGGAATGCATAGCACCAGAATCAAAAAGTGTGACAGCTGGAATTGAGTTGACAGGAAACGTACCCAGTACCACTTCTGGTGCAGCCTGCGCCTCCTCTACCGACGCATGGTTGACACGGGCATGGACAAACTTCGGTCCTGCGCGCCTTGGCTTTGGGCACTTGTCAGCGAAGTGACCGGGCTCGTTGCAGTTGAAGCAGACCAGTGGTTTTCCGCCGGACTCCTTCTTGGGTTGAGTTGATGGAGCTGGCTAAGATGGAGCCATTGGTGGTCGCGGAGCTGGGTTGCGGTTGAACTGTCCCCCGTTATTGTTGCGATTGCCAGGGTTGTTGGTGTTGAAGTTGCCGGGCTGGTAGGGTCGATGTTGGCGAACAATCATGGTGGAAGGTCCACCCTGCTGTCCGATGATGAACCGTGGCTTCTGTTGGCTCCCCTGATGCGCCCTGAATTGAGCTGCTTTTCTCTTTCTATCCATCTTGTTGCGTTGATCCTCCTGACGGATCGCCTTGTCAACCAGCTTTTCGAAGTCAGCATAATCACCCGAGATTAGCTGGTTGGTCAACTCATCATCCAGGCCAGAAAGGAACTTTTCCTGTCTTTCTGCATCGGTGCGCACGTCCTCCAGGGCGTAACGCGCGAGACGATTGAACTCATGGAGATACTCCGTCACAGCCCGGTTACCTTGGTGGAGTGATTTGAATTCCCTCTTCTTCTGGGCCACGATGCCATCAGGAATTTTGGCCTTCCTGAAACTGCGGTAGAATTCCGCCCAGGTGACTTCTGTTCTGGGTGGATGGGTGACCAAATAATTATCCCACCTTGCTGAAGCGGGACCCTGCAACTGGTGGGTGGCAAAAGCGACCTTCTCTTGGTCGTTGCATTGCAGTAGGTTGAGTTTCTTCTCAATGGCATGGAGCCAGTCATTCGCCTCCATGGGGTTAGTAGTACTTGAGAAAATTGGCAGCCGGACGCGAAGGAACTCCGGTAGCTTGGATTGGGGTGGAGGACCAAATTGCTGGTTCTGCTGGGCCTGCTGGGCCAGTTGTTGCATCTGCTGCATCATCTGCTGCTGCATTTGTTGGTGCTGCTGTTGTATCTGTTGCATCATGGTCGTCATCATCTGAGTCTGGCTGGCCAATACCTAAGCAATAGTGGGATTCTCCGGTGGTGGGGGAGGGGGAACGTTGTTGTTTGCTCCATTGGCTTGTGTTCCCGCCGATGGATCCTCTTGACCACAGGTGTTACCACTCGTTCTTGTGTTGACCATCCGGAGGAGAAGAACCAGTAGAAAGAGATGGAAAAGAAAGAAAACTAATTGCTCAGAAACTATGCTTTAATATATAATAATTAAACTGTAATTGTTCTGATCTAATTTAAAAACACTTCAAACAGCAAGTAGAATCCTTATTAAGATAGCCATACCATAGGCACATGGTATTGACCATCGGCTAACCCCCAAGCAACAAACCTAGCACACAGAGACTAGCAAGAAATCAAACTAAGAAAAAGGGGAAAACTAAAGGTAGCGAGCCTAATGCTCGGAATGGCTCCTGCGATCGGGGGAGTCGTAGCCAGGCTCCTGCTCGTCTCCTAGCTCCTCCGAATAGCTCTTGGAATCCGCCATGGCAGTGTCTCCACTGATTGGCTCTGAGCTAGAACCACTGCCGTAGCTGCCACTGGGTGTGGCCTGCAACCAACCTCTGCTGCCACCGGCTGGACCTTGGTACGCAGACGCTGGGGCGAAGGTGATGGTGAACGCTGGTGAGGGCGGTGGAGCTGGAGCTGGGGCTGGTGGTGGATTCCTTGGTGCAAGCTGGATACGCATAGGAGCTGTGGTCCTCTTCCTGGGCGTAGTGCGAATCCTGAGTCCACCTGGCGCTGGACGTCCCTACAGCCTAGCATTCTCGGCTTTGAGCCGAACGACCTCATCCTCCATGCGGGCAATCTTGATCAACTTCTGGTCGTTGAAAGCATTGGATGACTTGTGGAGGTCGGCATGCATCCGGTCCAATCCCCTCATCACTGAGCACATCCGCCCGAAGGTGGTGTCGTTCTCTGTAGTCGTCGGGCGGAAGGTGCTGACATCGCTGTTGGCAGAACGATGAGGGTGGTAGCGGTACGCAGAGGCGCAGGAGACGTAGTAGTGCCTGTTGCTGATCCTGGTCATCATCCTGTAGGCGGCCTCCTGACAAGCGTGCACCACACTGCCTCCAGCAGCCTCGGTCGCCATGTTGGGGAGATTGGCGCCCACAAAACCATGGACCTCCAAGCGGACTCTGAAAGGGAACTCGCCACTGAGAGGCTCGATCGTGGTGTACTCCAGTGCTTCAGGGTACCCCACAACCAAGGTCATGCGGGCAAGCTCTACCACACAACCGTCCATATCCTCACCACGGTGCGTAGGGGGAAGGGCTGCCATCTACAGAGGACAAGGGATGGGAATCAATGCATGCTCAAATCCAAATTAAAGAAACAATTTAAAGGACTTAGATAAAAGAACGAATAACAAAAGAAAATTTTTGGTGCATGAAACATTTTATATGAGTCAAATAAACACTAACACAACACCTAAATGTTGGGAAAATAATATAATAATAATATTATCAAAGCAGAATTAATAGTAAGAATCCAAAATAAATAGATTTTGCTTCTCAAATAACTTAACTAGGGCTTAATCCATTTCCCGACAAATTTTCAAAGCGAATCCAAACGAAACCAAAAATTTATAAAACTCCAGACTAACTTTAGTTAAGGCAGTCCCAATCAAATAAACGACCCGACGTTTTCCCATAAATCCCAAAGGACAAAGATCCCAAATTTTTCCCAAAACAATTCCAAGTTAAGGGCAAATGCACATGAAAAAGGTTTAGAGGGCTCTTAGGGTTTTCAGTTGGCTTGTCCTACGATCAAGGTCGGCTCTGATACCAACTTGTCATGCCCAGAAATTCGCTAACCCGAATTCAAAGCAGAATGTGTATTAAAATCCCCGTCCAAGACCGGCCAGGGTACACAAAAGACAAAGTTGACACACAAATCCATGTCTTACAAACATCATAAAAATCTCTTACAAAAACGCAGCGGAAAAAAGGAAACAAGCTATTCTGGTTAACTAGACGCTCGCAGCGTGGCGACTCCACTCCACGGACATCCTTGACGGCAAGCACAAGCCTACTCCTCTGAGTAGCCTCCATCTGACACGTACTCCAACTCTGGTGTGGGGGGAAATTAAGCAAGACTGAGTACTACCCACTGTACTCAACAAGTCATACCGGAAAAGAAGTAATGATGCAAGGAATAACAAAGGAGGCTGAAGGGGTTATTTGCATAAAATACACATTTAAAAAAACAATAGTTGAAAGCGGTAAAACAGTTGAGTTAATTAATCAAAATTGAACCATCACTGTCCAACGCTACACCGCGTTGCGACAGGCCCAAACCACCACTTGAACTACACCATTCCATTAGGTCAAATTATTAGAAGTGTAACTAATCACGGTGAATCTGGTTGATCGCCCATAACCGCAGGCACGGCTATTCGAATAGTTCTACTCTGATCAGAGGTGTACAACTGTACCCACAAGACACAATCCCACAACATGTTACCGTGCGCCGACATACCACCACGGTACACCGGAAAGGAACTGCGACAGGACCCTTCGCACAACCCTTCCTAACCAAGAACACCACACCTCAGGTTTCGCCCCCCACCTTTAAACCAAGGCAGGCAGCCCCCTCTCGTGCCTAGGTGAATCCGGCAGCTGATCAACGAGTAAACCCCCGCCGACCCAACTCCATCACGCCCACCCTCACCTGGATGCATTGGCTAGGAAAAAGCCATACTACAAGTCCAGCCATTACCCATGCTGGCTTGTGGAAAGTACGATATGTCTTCCAGGGTTTCCCACGAACCGGTCCTTAAATGTCATGAGCACGACCATCAAAACCATGTGCTCACAACCCACCATTATCCAGGTTTTAGTTGGACTAATTATTTAATTATTCACGATTAACCATCGTGAGCTAACCTCAAATAACCAACCTTAAGTAATAGTGAAACATTAATTATCCCAATAATGTGCTAATGTTTCTAGGTAGGCTAAGCATGTTCTAACCTAGCTACTACTCAAATTACCTCCCAAGCTATCAACGGAATCAGATAATGGAACCGTAAGGCTGAGTACAATAGATAAATAAGCCCATAAATGACATTATAAAACAATGCAATATTTAGAGAAAAATAAGACATTCATAATTTAGGTACAATATGTTCAAGTGAATAAGCATGACTTGCCTTGCTCTTGCACTGGATCGACCTCGGCAACAACCTCGAAGTAAACCGGAGAGTCGGAATTACCGGAATCTAAACGAAAAACAAAGCACACAAGCAAATAGGCTGTACGTCTACTGAAATAGAGAACAAAACCATTTTTAATGGATTCTAGACATTTTTATGAATTTTCTGCAACTTGAATGGAATCAAACGGAGTACGGATGAATTAGTTATGAATTTTAGAAGATTAACTGTGTTTTTACTATAAACAGAAAAGTCCTTATTCAATTATTGCGCAATAAACCCTAGGGGTCACTGACGCCAGGGCTGACGTCAGCGGGGAGGGCGACAGCGCCGACAGGTGGGCCCCACCTGATGGTGGCACGAGGTCCCGGTCCACTGGCTGGCGGCGGGCGGCGCACCACGTGGCGCACGCGTGGCGTCTACTCGGCGGCCACGCGGCGGGCACGCAGCGGGGCGGAGGGTGACGCGGCGGACACGCGGCGGGCAGCCGCGTCGACGGCGCGACCATGGCGCAACGGCGTGCATGGCAGCCCGCACGGGAAAGGAGGTCGGTTGCGAATCCTAGCCTCTACGGTGCGGGGGAGGTGACGCGGAGTGGAGGAGCGGGAGCAGGCGGCGCGGGCGACGCGTGGAGCTGGCCCGGCGGCGGTTGCGGGCGCGTGGGCGCAGGAGATGCGGGCGGCATGGGGTGGCGACGGTCGGCCATGGGAGAGACGGCCCGGGCAGCGGCCCCACTTGTCGGCGGCCCGGGAGGAGGAGGGAGGCGGCGTGGACTTGGCGGTGGCTCGGGCCGTGACCTCAGGCCGGCCCGAGAAGGAGAGGAGGGGGCAGCGGGGTGGTGCGGGCGGCCTTGGGCCAACCCGGGAGGGGGAGGAAGGTGGGCCGACGGCCCAACAAAAGAGGAAAAAGAAAAAGAAAAAGGGAAAAAAGGATTTCCCAAGGATTTATTTATTGCAATGGAGGTTTTTAATTGATTAAAATTATTTTTAGGGCTCTGAAAATTCCACTAAAAATCCTGGGGAACTCCAAAAAAATCCCACCATGCCATTTCCACTTCATTAAATATATTTTTAAAAAGGAAAATTTATTTTACGCGATTTATTTCCTGAATTTTAACTTGGAAAGCAAACTTCGGGGTGTGACAGAGCATGTACTCACCGAAAAATTAAACCTCCTACCAAGTTTTTCTGTCCAAACCACGCGGACCAATGTACGGAACTTTGCCCATGCCCTATATACAGTTGGAAGCTATGATTAAATATCGGAGATCTGTATAGTAGCAATAGCAGTGTTCATAATTAATGACAGTTGAATAGATGACATTACCTGTCTATCACTTCAAAAATCTTGGTGAAAGTAGCCTCTGGTTTATCCATTGAGTCATAGACATGGACTTTGCATAGTTCAAGGTCAAAGAGGAAAAGGACCCAGTGAAATCTGCAAATTGCGTCAGATGATATATATGTCACGGTATGAGTACGAGGAGGAAGTTGGTACAAATTCGAAAGACAGTTAAAACCCACTCTGTGTTGTAGGGCAATAGTATGTAGGTCTTATAATGCTGCTGCACTAGGAAATGAACAATATTATCCTCTATAGCTTCCTCAAAATCCCGTATCATTTCGACATTGACTTTGCAGGGGTCCATGAATCCAATATTGTAAATCCCCTACCTACGGCATGATTGAATCTCCATTCTACAAAGGAAAAAGGAATTTGCATCAGTCTTATCGACATAGTGTAAGCATTGAATGGTACATAAAAGGAGCTAAGGAACAAAATAAATTTTGCTAAAACGATACTTACAAAACCCAGTAGCTGAGAATGGAGACATCGAGAGCGTCTAGTTGGTATACATCCAAAATCTCCTTGATAGTAATCTGTGTTTTTTATCTTCGCTCCAACCATCGTTCTACCTTTGGATGAACGTTCCATGTACCATTGATGAAATCGGTACATTTGTGTAGAGAGGGTGTTCACCTGACCAGGCTTGACAATCGGTTCACCGAGTTTAAATTTGTATTTCAAATCAGCTTCTGTCGCTATGGTTATTGGTGCATCTCCCACCAGTTGCGCCCTGTTCAGACCCGTCTCTTTCATCCATTGCCTTAGTTCCTCTTCACCGGGTAGTACCAACGGCTCAACCGATTGTTTTGGTTGCTTTCCGAGCTGATGCACTTCTTTGGTCTTTCCTCTTTGTTTATTAAACGACTTCATCATCAACCAGTCATAATTCGAAAGTAAAGCCCTCCTGTCTGGTTCACTCATCTTCTGAAAGAACTTCTTAGCAACCAAATCTATAGGAATCTTCTTTTGTGGGCTCCGTGTCTTGAAGAACGCCTTCACTTCCGCTAGTACGACCTTGTCATTCTCCTCGGGAGTTTGGTCGTATGCCCTTTTCTTGAGACCGGGGAGTTTAGGCTCGTCAAGTCTTGTCTTCTTTGTTTGTTCTGTGCACTTGACGGCGCGGGATGAAGTGGGCACGACTTTTTAGCTCGTGAAGGCGAAGTAGACGATGACGGTCCAGGCAGAGGAGGCGGAGGTAGAGGAGCCGGTGCAGGCGAAGGAGAGGGTGCAGGCAGAGGAGACAAAGGTGGAGGAGCCGGCGCAGACGGAGGAGAGGATGCAGGCGGAGGAGACGGAGGAGAAGATGCCGCTGCTCACCCGGGAAACACAATGTACCGCTTGCACCATAGTATAATGCCGTGGGCTGTGTCTCCTAGTTTTGTCTCCCCGTCTCCTCCGGGGAAGTCCAGCTCAAGATCATCGAACCCTCATTCCACCAATTCAACTTTGACCCTTGAGTACCCAGGTGGAATCGGTCTGCAATGGTATGTCCCTGAAGGGTCCACTGGTATGGCCATGCCCGACGCCACCTTCCCGAGAATCAAGGTTACTTAGTAATTAACAGATGCGTGCACCACCTTTTGCAATTTACAAGACATATATCATAAAACTACGAGCATAGCTTGAGTGATATGTTCTCGAAGGGACTGTGCAGCTCACAAGGTGTCTGCCATGTCATTTCATATACGGGGTACGATGGGTCATCGTGAGCTTGCCCTGCTGCACCTTCTATGCCTTGTTCTCCTGCTTGCCCTGTAGAAGCACAGCTGCTGCGATTGCCTGAGGGGCTCACCATGACTGGAGGGACATACGGCTACATCGTCTGCTGGCTCTGTCGTTCCGCCAAGCGTTGGTCCACCCGTCGTTCCACCTCCTCTTGCATCCTTATGTCCTACAGGGCGACCCTCTCCTCGAGATATCATAATTTCGCCTCGGTATCCCTCTTGTTCCTCATCCGACTTTTGTAAGTGTGGTTGTCCTCTTGAAATCCGTATTTCCAAGCAATCACGCCTTTTCCTCGTGTTCGTCCTGGATGCTCAGGATTCTGTAGTGCGAGCGTAAGCTCATCCTTCTCTCTGTCAGGCTTGAATGTTCCCTGAGCAGAACCCTCCATTGCTTCCGTAAGTCGACTAGCTACTTCGCGGATCGCATCGCGGAATATAAGGGAGCCATCAGTGGGATCGAGCATTCCACCATGAGCATAGTACCAATTTCTGGAACGTTCAGGCCAGTTTGTTATGGCTGGCTCAATACCCTTTTCTATCAACCTGGCTTCCAGTTTATCCCACTTGGGGATTGCCTTCTTATAGCCACCTGACCCTAGCCAGTGATGGTACTGCTTCTTAGCGGCATTGGTTTTATTCTTTTCTATTTGCGCTTGCCCGTGCTGGAAGGTCTTATATGCGACAAACGCATCCCAATGATCCCTCAGCTTGGTTAATTTGTCAAAATCAGGTGTCAGACCCTTCAGGACATATTTCTTGTACAGAGCTGACTTGTACTTCTAGAACTGTTCAGCCATTTTCTTCATAGTCCATTCTTTCAATCTTGGCTGATCCGCCTTAGGGACCATGAAGGTCTCGAGCATGGTGGTCCACAACATATCTTTCTTGGCATCTGGCAGATAACTTTGGTCATCCTCGGCTGACCTTGATTGACGCCAGTGCAATGTGCTAATGGGCACATGATCCCTCATGACCCAGCCACTGTGTCCCACAACCTTCCATAGTATACCGGCTGGGGCCACTGGTTCACCGTCTGGGGCCACTTCACTAATAATGTGCCTGCCCTCTAACTTCCTCGCGACGCCTCATTGTCCGTGTGCCCTCTTCACTCGAACGGCTAGTTGCCTTTCACTTTTCTCTTGGTTTGTGCACTCGTTTTTCTACTTGTTTAGGTATTGGTTAGGGTCCTCTTGCTCCTCATCCGCCCAATATTGGCTGCTACCCTCTACGATCTCGTCCATGAGGATCTATTCATCATCGCAATCTGTCATCTGTTCGTAACATTAACTAGTACACATCAACTAAGAGTATATTGTTAGAAACATATTGACATTATTGAGAAATACGTACGATGACCAGTTAATTAATTGTTATACATGCAACCTACGTGTATATGTCATATATATATATATACACACACACATATATATATACATACAAATATATATATACACATACATATATATATACACGGATGTGCTAAAACAAGCCCAGTGCATGGTATACTATGTCTATATATATATATACACCAGGGAATCAATGTAACTTGCCTTAGTTTTACTTGGAGTTATTGGGGCCACTTAAGCTTGAGCGACAACGGCGGTCAGCAGCTGCACCACATATGACAAAGAAATACAAATTTAGTGAAAAGATGTACAACAGTCGTAAGTGAAAACATTTGCTTGGTGATGATGGAATTAGTATAAATCAGCCCTTTCTTTAAGATGGAACTTAGAAAAAAAATTGAATCACTATTGGAAAAACAAAAAAAGATGTGCAATATTATATTCAGTGTATCCACGTGAAAATATGAAAACTATTGCAAACAAAATGGAGGATAGATTATATCAGAAACAATGTGCGACTGGATTTGATTTGGTACATCTATGATTAATCTACACATCATGCTTGGATATCTACATTGAAAACATATACATATATATACCACGTTCTCGTTCGTTCGTTCGTTCGATCTATCGTTCGGTCACGTTCTATCGTTCGTGGTCACGTTCATTCTATCATTCATGTTCTATCGTTATATCATTCGTTCGGTCACGTTCGTTCTATCATTCTATCGTTCGTTCATTCGTTCGGTCACGTTCGATCGTTGCATGGTCACGTTCGTTCTATCATTCACGTTCTATCGTTCTATTATTCGTTCGGTCACATTCGTTCTAACGATCGTTCATTCGTTCTATCGTTCGGTCACGTTCTATCGTTCGGTCATGTTCTATCATTCTATCGTTCGGTCGGTCACGTTCGGTCACATTCTATCGTTCGTGGTCACGTTCGTTCTATCGTTCTATCTTCCGTGGTCACATTCGTTCTATCGTTCATTCAATCATTCTATCGTTCGGTCACGTTCTATCGTTGGTGTTCACGTTTGTTCTATTGTTCTATATATTGTTCACGTTCGTTCGTTCACGTTCTATCGATCGTTCACGTAGCGCACGGTGGCGGCTGCACCGTGGGATGCGGGCGACGCCACCGGCAGGCGCGGGGTGGCGGCTTCGTGGCGGGGTGCAGGCGGCGCCGTGGGTGCCGGCTGCGGTGCGGGGTGGCACAGGGGTTGTGGCGGCGCCGCGGCATGCCGGCTGCGGCGCGGGGTTGCGGTGGCATGGCGGCGGCCGCCGCGGATGCGAGAGAGATCGAGGGAGACATAGAGAGAGAGGAGAGAGGACGAGCACAAACCTCGGCTGCAGCGCGGCGGTGAGGTCGGCGATGACATACGGCGGCGGAGACGACGAAGACGACAACGGCGGCAGAGGCGGACGATCGACGTTGAGAAACGGCTAAGTGTCGATCGGGGGAGAAGACGATGCGCACACCTATTTATAGTCGGGATATTTAGTCTTGGTGGAACCAATCGGGACTAAAGATATCTTTAATCCCGGTTCGTGGAATCAACCGGGACTAATGATCTTATCTTTAGTCCCAGTTGGTAGCTACAACCGGGACTAAAGGTAATTTCCCGCTGTTTCCAAAATTTCTTTTTGTCTCGGCTATGGTTAACAAACAGGACTAAAAATTAAAACATTTAAATGACATATGCCCGATCTAAATAGTTTAAAATTTTTATTAAATATAAATAATCATATATAATTAACATATGACCTATTTAAATAGTTTAAAATTGCTATTACATTTAAAAAATATGATACGTGCCTCACCCCGATTGGACAAAGGTCTTCAATAAATTCTACGCAGAACTCAATGACCTCCTCTGTTCCATAACCCTTGGCGATGCTTGCTTCCGGACGAGAACGGTTACGAACGTATTTCTTTAGAACGCCCATGTACCTCTCGAAAGGAAACATGTTGTGTAGGTACACAGGACCGACAATACCGATCTCTTTCACAAGGTGACATAGAAGATGCATCATTATATTGAAGAATGACGGTGGAAAGATCATCTCAAAACTGACAAGACATTGGACCACGTCATCTTGAAGGGATGTTAAACTGTCTGGATCGATGATCTTTTGCGAAATTGCGTTCATGAAAGCACATTGATTTGTTATTGTTCCCTGGACATTATCAGAAAGGATACCACGAATTATAACAGGAAGCAGTTGTGTCATCAACACGTGACGGTCATGAGACTTTAGGTTTGTGAACTTCTTCTCCTTCATGCTTATTATTCTCTTTATATTCGAGGAGTATCCAGACGGTACCTTGATGCTCTCCAGGCATTCAAACATATTTTTCTTCTCTTTCTTGCTCAGGGTGTAACTTGCAGGACTCAAGTAATGAATTCATTTATCCTTCGGTTCCGGGTGAAGGTCCTCACGTTGTTGCATATGCTTGAGATCATTACATGCTTCAAGTGTATCTTTCGACTTCCCATATACACCTAGGAAGCCCAATAGGTTGACGCAAAGGTTCTTACTAAGATGTATCACGTCGATTGCGTGCCGGATGTCTAAGACTCCCAATAGGGTAATTCCCAAAAAATATACTTATTCTTCCACATCGCCGCGTGACCATCTTCGCTCTCTACAGGTTGGCTGCCAGGTCCCTTTCCAAATACTACTTTCAGATCTTTCACCATAGCAAACACGGCTTTTCCGTTGCGATGTTTAGGCTTAGTACGGTGGTCTGCCTTCTATTCGAAATGCTTGCCTTTCTGCCTTTCTTCCTATTCGAATCGGGACTATTCCGGTTTTTTTGAACCCGAGCACGTTTTAAACCTGGCATTCACAACGTTGTTGTAACCCAAACACTCTGCAGTGCTGATAAATGGAATTATTTTAGTTAATATTTCCAGTATTAGAAACCTTGATCAGTTACAGATATGTAGTGGGCAATGATGTATTAAAACCTTAGTCTATGTGCCCTGATTCACATAGTGCACCCAAATTTACATGGTGTATTCCTGAGAAACATAATTTTATTCAATTAACAAAGTTACATGTGCCCTTTTACTTGGTCTTTGTTAGGCTGTGTTCGATTCTGCTATAGACAGAAGATAAAATTCCAGATTATCATGGCACGCTTTTCATACTGTTAAACGGTGCGTTTCGTGCAAAAAAAATTTATATGAAAGTTATTCTAAAATATTAAATAAATCCATTTTTCAAGTTTGTAATAATTAAAACTCAATTAATCACACGTTAATGTCATCTCGTTTTACGTGAAACATTTAATGTTCCTCTTTATCTTTTTCTTCAGGACATTCAAACACCACCTTAGTGTCCCTTCTCCAAACAAACTTACAACTGTGTCAAAAGAAACCAAAAAAGGCATAACAATTTAGTTCACCTAAACTTTCTTAACAGCATGTACATTCCAAGAAACGTTCACTTCTCTATATCTCATATCAGTGAACCTGTTCACTTATAAAATCATTTCAAGAGATTTTTCTAAAATGAGGATCAGACAAGATCTAGCTTATATCTTTGAATATATTTTTCTAACGTTCAGGAACAATAGAGAGAAATTGTCAGGGTTTTTTCATCAGCAAGCAGTCCAATTAAGATGATGTCAAGTTTCAAAGCATAAAAAAATAGTACAACGGCAGGTTCAATTGCTGGAATCATATTTATAAATGCCATAATTGTGTCTTGTTTAAGTTCAGATGTAAGACTTAACTAAACGCTACATTTAGTTGTAGCACTGTAAGGCAATGCTCAACTGCAGACATAGTTTCTGCTCCAAATTCATTTCAATTTCAGTGATGCAGCAAATCACCTTTCGCAGCGCTAAAGGCAATACTTGCATACCGACGTTGTGCCTACATAGAGAATAAACGAATTATGTAAATATGCTACCCTTTGACCAAACAAGAAACAACACACACTAGTACAGAGGTTGTTTTGCAAAAAGATTCACCCTGAAGGTCTCCTAGGCCTGTGCCTCACCCATGTTGGCCACCCAATTTGGGTTCCTCGTGGCGGTGGAGAGCAGGGAGGTTGCGGCAGATCCATGTAGGGGCCTGGCAGCGGGGAGGGCCTCCGTCCCCCGGCGGCGGCAGTGAGGCTGACCGGGGATCACCGTCCACAAGCAGCCCATTGCATCTCCACCCTGAGCAGCGCCTGACTCACGGGATTGAAGCCTGGTGATGCGGCATGATGCATCCGCTCCCATCTTGTTGTCGATTCATGGACTGTCAATTTCATCCCTATCGCTTCATCACGTGTCTTCCACGCAACCTCCCTCACGAGCCATCGACCACATCGTCGTTGAAGGATGCCGCCACCGCCGCCGTTCAGATGGTCCACCGAGCCGTCGTCGGAGGTGGCGTGTCGTGGAGGTTGGGGACGTCGCCGCCAGCCCTCGCCCTCACCCTCGCCTTCTGGATCGATCCGTGAAAACCGGGGTGGGAGTATGGTCATCTTGTTCTTGCCCTAATTTCCCATCCAAAGAACAAGCAGGAAATTAGGATGGGATCTTTTTTTTGACACAATTAGGATGGGATGGTTGATGTGAGTAAAAGAGTTACTACTGATAACTCTTAGCATGTTAGGTACAACACAACTCAATGTACGTACGTGTGTGTGTCTATATATATATATATATATATATATATATATATATATATATATATATATATATATATATATATATATATATATATATATATATATATATATACACATATATACATACACAAGAAAAACTGTCCGTACGTTGCAACGGGAAAAAAAGAAGAGAAAATTAAAAAAGTTAAGAAAAATTTACATTATGTAATTAATTAAAATACAAATTTTTCGTATTTTTAAGTAGGTAGGTGTAGAATTAAATTATTTTACAAGTAAAGTAAAGTAAAGTAAATATGAGAAATAAAATTACATAGCTAGATTATTTTTTGTTATATTATCCATGATTAATTACACTCTCTGAAATTTTTTCGGAATTTTCAGAGGTCAATTTTTAATTTTAATAATACAAACATCATTTCAATATTTATTTAAATAAAAATCTAAATAAAAACCCTCCTTTCCTTTTGGGCAGGTTCGACCCAGCAAACAACCGAAAGTCTAATTAATCTCTCCACTTTTTCTTTGGGTCAGGTTCGGCCCAGCAAGCAACCAAAACTCTAATTGACCCCTCTTTGGGCTCACTTTTCTTCCTGCTCTCCTCCGTCTCAGCCCGCAAAGGCACGTTCGGCACAACAAGAAACCAAAAGTCTAATTCGCGTCCTTGACGGACGAAAAAAGTGACGGAAGCCTTACTTATTTTTATATTAGGTATAGATATTATATATAGAAAGAGAACTACTACATGGCACACTACGTGCAACGTAGCTTCGTGGCACTCTTTATAGTATCTTTCCGAACCCTACTCAAACGTGGTAATTTTTTCACTCGTGCTCCGGACCCCAACCCCACCAACATCCGTGCCATGTCCTCTCTCGGGCCTAAATAATAGTAATTTTTTACTCACATCAATAATTCTATTTATATGTGTGTGCAACGGTCCAGCTTTTTCCTTCCACTTTCTCTCTCGCTATTCCTTTTCTTCGTTTTTTCCGCATCTAGGGGATTAGAGGAGCGATGGGCTGGCCGGCGTCAATGAGGAGACACCGGAGGATGGGAAACGCCCCCTTGCTTCTCTCGACGCTGCCGCCGGTTGCTTCCAAAGTTGGGTTGGGGACCGGCGTGGGGACCGCCTGGGAGGAAGCAACGATTGCATGTTGGGATACGCGTCGGAGGTGGCAGTGGACGGCAGCGTCGATCCAATCATCATGCGCGTGCCACCCGGTTGTCTGCTGCCGCCATGGGAGGGAGGTGGCCAGGCGGCCGATTGTGTCGCCCTAGATCGAGTGGTCAGCAGAGGGAGTTCGACGCGACAATGAGGAGTATGGCGGCACCTCCCTCCTTCGACAGTTCCGGCACGACTGCTCCTCCAAAAGCTATGGTGTGCAGAACCCCCATGGATCTGGCCGCTCCCCCATCCCTGCCGAAACTGGATGTCGACATTGGTGTTGCTCCCTTGCTCTCAATTGCGTGGCCGTCAATGACCACCATGAGCAGGAAGGGCGGAGGAAGAGGGAGAGGGAGCGCAGATCTGCGTTGGGATGCTCGCTAGTGAGGGTGGAACTGGAGACCGGTCCTGTCGTCTGCTGCTGTGGCTGCTGGCTGGGAGGTGGGATCCGAGATAGAGAAGGCGGCCATGGACGGCAGATCCACATCGATGCAGGATGCTCGCCACCGCCGGCGTGGTTTTATTGGATTGGTCGCCAGCGTTGGACGAATAGGAGGCAGTTTATCCTAAGCGACGGTGGACGGGGTCCTCGATGCTCACCAACCTTTTGGTCCGGCAATGTTGAGGTCACACATGGCGCCGGCAAGAGAAGCAAGCAGACCTACGCAGCGGTGTCGCCGTCCTCACATCGGTTGCGTTTCAAACTGCTGCTATCTATGCTCGCGTGCAGGAGACACATATCACTTTTTCATGTTTTTGTGTTTTCTTTTACGGGGGAGAGATATTAGATCGAATGTACTCTGTACAGTTAAGAAATTACTATACTCGAATGGTGTCGGGAACATCCAAGTAATTATATTCACTGGGGGAGAAGGGGTTTTCAACCCCGGTTCGTAACACCCTCTAGTTTTGGTTATGCAACCAGGACCACGAATCTGAGACTAAAGATGCAGCCATCTTTAGTCCCGGTTGGTGTTGGGACTAAAGATATTTTTTCTTTCTTTAAAAAAAATTACTGGTTCTGCCATAATATATGTATATATAATATGTGTGTATATATGTAATATATGTATTTATATATATATGCAATATGCATATATACATATATATATATATATGTGTATAAATACATGTTTTCCACATATATATATATATATATATATATATTTCCTAAATATATGCACTCAAGTAAATATATACTTATATTATCGAAATATACTCACACACATATGTACATGTATGCACATCTAAATACATACATATACTACAATCCTTCGTTAATTCTAATTTTCTATTGTATAATACGAAGAAATCTAAGACATGTTATATATGAGGATGATGATCAATAGGTCTTTCATCGTAGTGGAATTCTCCAGCGGGATCAATTATTTGTTCATTGATAAATCCCATCAATTGTTCTTGAACAGCCTTTATAAATTCTTCGTTGGATAGTTTTTCCCTCATGTAAATAATCTATCATTTGAAAAAAATTGAGATATAAGTATACGAAGTCAATAAGAAATCGGGACATAATGTAAGAATGATTTTTACGTACTTTCAGAACCTTGTCACTGTTGATTTGGTGTACAATGCAGCGAGTATATTCGCAGACGTAGTAGCCGCACAAGTTATTCCTCTGCTCCTGTTTTGCACACAAAAGGAGAAACGATGAGAGATTTAATGTACTAATTTTTTCTAAAACAAATTAATGATTCAATATGTTTTGGAGCATGTACTCACCGGAAAATTAAACCTCCTACCAAGTTTTTCTTTCCAAACCCCTCAGACCAATGTACGGAACTTTGCCCATGCCCTATGTACAATTGGAAGCTATGATTAAATATCGGAGATCTGTATAGTAGCAATAGCAGTGTTCATAATTAATGATAGTTAAATAGATGGCATTACCTGTCTATCACTTCAAAAATCTTGGCGAAAGTAGACTCTGGTTTATCTATTGAGTCAGAGAAATGGACTTTGCATTGTTCAAGGTCGAAGAGGAAAAGGACCCAATGAAATCTGTAAATTGCGTCAGATGATATATATGTCACGGTATGAGTACAAGGAGGAAGTTGGTACAAATTCGAAAGACAGTTAAAACCCTCTCTGTGTTGTAGGGCAATAGTATGAAGGTCTTATAATGCTGCTGCACCAGAAAATGAACAATATTGTCCTCTGTAGCTTCCTCAAAGTCCCGTATCATTTCGACATTGACTTTGCGGGGGTCCATGAATCCAATAATGTAAATCCCCTGCCTACGGCACGATTGAATCTCCATTCTACAAAGGATAAAGGAATTTGCATCAATCTTATTGGCACAGTGTAACCATTGAATGGTACATAGAAGGAGATAAGGAGCAAAATAAATTTTGCTAAAACGATACTTACAATACCCATTAGCTGAGAATGGAGACATCAAGAGCGTCTAGTTGGTATACATCCAATACATTCTCGAAGTTGATCCACGGAACATCATCTCCTTGATAGTAATCTGTGTTTCTTATCCTTGCTCCAACCATCGTTCTACCTTTGGATGAACGTTTCATGTACCATTGATGAAATCAGTACATTTGTGTAGAGAGGGTGTTCACCTGAACAGGCTTGACAAGCCATTCGCCGAGTTTAAATTTGTAGTTTAAATTGGCTTTTGTCCTATGGTTATTGGTGCATTTCCCACCAGTTGCGCCCTGTTCAGACCCATCTCTTTCATCCATTGCCTTAGTTCCTCTTCACCGGGTGGTAGCAACGGCTCAACCAATTGTTTTGGTTGCTTTCCGAGCTGATGCACTTCTTTGGTTTTTCCTCTTTGCTTCTTAAACGACTTCGTCATCGACCGGTCATAATCCGAAAGAAAAGCCCTCTTGACCAGTTCGCTCATCTTCTGAAAGAACTTCTTAGCAGCCGGATCTATAGGAATCTTCTTTTGTGGGCTCCGTGGCTTGAAGAACGCCTTCACTTCCGCTTGTACGTCCTCATCAATCTCCTCGGGAGTGCAGTCGTATGCCCTTTTCTTCAGAGCAGGGAGTTTTGGCTCGTCAAGTCTAGAATATACAGTACCAAATAAACCAAAGCGATAAATACTTACAGAAGAGGCACTTAGTCCTCACCACAAAGAAAACTGTAGCGGAGAAGAAAATCTAGCGAAGCTTCAACTCCACTCCCACAGGCAGCTCAATTGGTTTCTAAGCCAAAGGTCTTCTCTTTCTGGATCCTTTCTCTTCAATTGAGGTTTGATGATTATTGCAAGGTGAGTACATGGAATACTCAATAAGACACACAACAAGTATGCAAGTGCAAGGGATACCAAAGGATGGCATAATATAGGGTTCATTTGCAAAAGCGGCATTTGGCAAAGAGTTGAGAATTTGTAAAATAGTAGGGTAAATAATTAAACAGTATTAATCAACACTGAACAACACCCCGTGTTGTACAAGCCCAAACCACCACTGAACAACCATGCCCGGTTGCACAGACCCAACCTCCAAACCAGGAATTAGCCATTTCATACCAGGAGCTAAATCAATTATCACCATATATCACATTATTATTATTAATGAGCAAGTGGGACTAATCACGGAAAACGTTGTTAGGCTCGCCCATAACCGTGGGCACGGCTATTCGAATAGTTTTACTCTAGCCAGATGTGTACAAATTTACCCACAAGACATAGCCTCAACATCATGTCAACCATGCGTCGCGATACTGAAAAACTACCCGAATAGAAACGGTGACAAAACACCACGCATAACACAATTCAATGCAGTGTACCATTCCCGGATCATAGTCACCCAATTTAACCAAGGTATGGACTCCCCAGCGACCCCCATGGACTTATCGCCACTTCACAGTCTGGCACTCTACAATGAACCACGCTATACACAATGTCCAGCCGTTGCCCACGCTGGCTTGTGGTTAGTACGGTTAATGCTTCACAACAGTAGCTCGCAAACCGGTCCTTAATTGTCATGAGCACGACCATCCAAACCTCAAACCATGTGCTCACAACCCACCATTAATCAAGTTTTAGTTGGCAAATTAATTTACCAATCACGATTGACCATCGTGAGCTACCATTAAATATCCATCATTAAGTAATAATGAAGCATTAGTTATTCTCACATAAAATGATACTAGAGTTTCTATGCATGGCTAAGCAATTATAACCAATTTCTAGTTGAACCAATATAAATAAAGTCCAACTAGTCAAATTATAACCCAAAGTATCAAGGAATAGGGTAATGAATGCAAATTGGCCATACAAAGAATAAGTTCGCACCACCCAATGACATTCAAAAATGAATGCGTATTTGAAATCAATAGAGAATTAAATATGGGATCAACATGCTCAAAGGGTGTTTTGGGATCTGTGTGACTTGCCTTGCAAACAAACGTCTTCAATTCGTCTTTAGGGACTTCTCCAACGAACAAACGATCTTCTGAAACGACGAATAACTAAACCTAAAACGCAAAACGAGAAAAACACTAATAAAAACCAAATAAGCAATACAAATAAAATGCATAAATGGGTTGAGCTTAAATTTAGATGAATTTAGAGACTTGAACGGCCTCATTCTGAGTTCATATGAATTAGTTATAATTTTTACAAGATTTAATCCAATTAAAGCTAAATTAAAAAGATTAAATAAATTTATATTTAATTTTATTTTTATTAAGTAGACCTTGATTTTAGACAAATTTAGCAACTGGAACCACATTAATCCAAGTTATGATGAATTAATGATGAATTAATGAAGTTTTAATCCATTATAACGTATAAGCAAAACAACTAAATGATTTATGACATCATATTTATTTATTCTTGAGCTGAAAGGGGATAATAATGACATCCGCGAAGAGAGAGAATGAACTGATGTCACTGACAAGCGGGGCCCACATGTCATAGAGAGGAATGGTGGACCGGGTCTATCATGGACCAAGTTCACAAAGGAGGTCCACGGGACCACAAGTTGGATGGCTATGATTTCTTTGACCGAAGTTAACCAAGATCGGATGACTAGGATCAAACCAATCTAGGATTTAGGTTTGGCAGCCACGTAGGACAGAGATGATGAAGTGGCGCTGAACAACAACGTGAGGGCTGACATGGAGGCCACGCGGGATCGACGGCTGGTGGGCACTGCACAACAGCGGCGATGAAAAATGGCGGCACGGTGGCGAAAACCAAGGACACCAACACAAAGAGGAGATCGAGACGGTCCTTACCCGTCCTTACACAACGACGGACGACGAAGAATGGCAGCTGACGACTAGCTTGAAAAGGCAGCGAGGTTGGGTCGGCGGTGTTCTAGCCAACTTTGGCGCAAGGGGACCGGTGGCCGAGCTTCCTCTCCTTTTTGCGAACACAACGAAGGCGACGGCGTCCGAAGGCGACGATGGACGGTGACGGGAGACGCGGCTGGAGCAGCGGCCGGTGGTGGAGAGAGAGAGAGCTCGTGGGAAGGCGGCTAGGGCATGGGAAAAGCTCGAGAAAAAGGTGGAAAAGGGGGAGGAGGTTCAAGTCATCCTTTATATAGGCTCGGGAGAGAGAGATCGGTAAGGATGAGGCGGCGAGAGCTCAACAAAGTTAGGGTTTTCACCGGAAAATGAAAGATTAAAATTGCTCCGATTCAAGAGGATTTCCTTCGGGATTTCTTCGATTATTTGAGGGGAAAGATAGCGGAGATCGAGGGAAATCCATTCTCGCAACTAATATTGGAAGGGGAACAACGGGGAGGCCGGATTTGATGGAGATAGGCGGCGGCACTATGCATGGCAAAGAGGCGGCTGGAGCGTGAAGACGACACTGTGCGCGGGAAGGTAAGGTAGACTTTTCCTTTTTATTCTTTTTGGGCCGATAGAAATGAGGAGGGATAATAGACTTTGCTGCGGCTACTGCCACGCCCAGAGATTCGCTAACCCCAATTCCAAGCAGAATGTGCATTCAACCCCTGTCCAGGACCGGCTAGGGTACACAAACGACAAAGTTGACATACAGATCCACGTCTTACAAACACCATAAAAATATCTTACATAAATGCAGCGGAAAGAGATAAACAAGCTATTCTAGATAACTAGACACTCGCAGCGTGGCAGCACCATTCCACGAGCATCCTCAACGGCAACCACAAGCCTACTCATCTGAATAGCCTCCATCGGAAACATACTCCAACTCTGGTGTGGGGAAAGATAGGGCAAGACTGAGTACTACCCGCTGTACTCAACAAGTCATACCGAAAGAGAAAAAAATAATGCAAGTAAAAGCAAAGGAGGCTGAAGGGGTTTGTTTTCATGAAGTACGCTTTTAAAGACAATAGTTGAATGCGGTAAAGCAGTTGAGTGAATTAAGCAAAATTAAATCATCACTGCCCAACGCTACACCACGTTGCAACAGGCCCGAACCACCACCTAAACTACACCAGTTCCATTAAGTCAGGTTATTAAAGGTATAACTAATCACGGTGAATCTGGTTGATTGCCCATAACCGCGGGCACGGTTATTCGAATAGTTTTACTCTGATCAGAGATGTACAACTGTACCCACAAGACCTCGCCCCACGACACGTTACCGTGTGCCGGCATACCACCACAGTACACCGGAAAGGGACTGTGACACCACACCATAGGTTTCGCCCCCACCTTTAAACCAAAGCAGGCAGCCCCCTCTGGTGCCTAGGTGAATTTGGAAGCCGATCAACGTGTAAACCCATGCCTAGATGCATCGGCTAGGAAAAGCCACACTACAAGCCCAACCATTGCCCTTGCTGGCTTGTGGAAAATACAGTAATTCTTTCAGGGTTTCCCACGAACCGGCCCTTAATTGCCATAGGTGCGACTAGCAAAACCACACACCCACAGCGCACCATTTGTCATGTTTTAGTTTAACTAGTACCATGGTGTCACTTAAATGAAAATATCATTAAATGAACTATGCTAAGTAATTAGGTGAAAAGACCCCCTTGGTGTTCTGCTTGATCTAGGCAGGGCTAAGTATTTCCTAAACTAGCAACTACTCAAATTATTTCCCAAGCTACCAAAGGAACATGATATTTGAAACATAAGGCTAAGTATAATAGGTAATTAAGCCCATAAATGACATTATAAAACAATGCAATATTTGGAGAAAAATAAGATATTCGCAATTTAGGTACAATATTCTCAAATGATAAGCATGAGTTGCCTTGCTCTTGCGCTGAATCGACCTCTGCAACAACCTTGAAGTACACAGGAGTGTCGAAAATACCGGAATCTAAACGAAAAACAAAACACACAAGCAAACAGGCTATAAGTCTACTAACACAGGGAACAAAACCATTTTTAATGGATTCTCAGCATTTTTATTAATTTTCTGCAACTTGAATGGACTCAAACGGAGTACGGATGAATTAGTTATGAATTTTACAAGATTAACTGTGTTTTTTCTATACACTGAAAAAGTCCTTATTTAATTATTGCGCAATAACTCCCAGGGCTGGTGTCAGCGGAGGAAGGGGAGGCGGCGCGGACAGGTGGGCCCAACCTGTCGATGGCAAGGGGCCTCGGTCCACGGTGGTTCGAGTCCATGGAACCGGCGGGAGCGCGGCGTGCCATGTGACGCACGCGTGGCGCCGATGTGGCAGCCATGCGGCGGCCATGGCAGCAGGAGCGGCGACGGGGCGCGACGGCGCGGCTGCAGCTGGCACGGGCGGCGATCGAGCGGGCGGTGGCGCGGTGGCAATAGAGGGCACGAGAGCGGACGGTGATTGGGGGAAAAGAGAGAAGGGAAAGCAGGGAGGGTTTTTATAGGGAGCCGGGGAGCTCGGGGTGGCCGGTTGAGGCTGGATTTCTCACCGGAGTGGGAGAGTGGAAAGAGAAGAGAGTAAGGCGGGATTCGGTTTCGAATCCCGCGCTCCACGATGTGGCACGGGCGGCAAGGAGTGGGAAAGTGGGTGCGGGTGGCGTGGGCGGCAGTTTCGGCAGCGGTTGCGGGCGGCGCGGGCGGCGGGCCGACCGGCTGGAAGAAGGGGAAGGGCCTGATAGGTGGGCCCCATTTGTCGGCGGCCCGGAAGAGGGAGGGAGGCGATGCGGACTTCCGCGAGGTTGGGCGCGACGCGGGCCGCGACCTTGGACCGGCCCGGGAGAAGGGGAGGCGCGCATGGGGCGGCCATGAGGGAAGATGGGCTAGCCCGGGGGAAAGCCAGGATGGAAGATGGGCTGGCCCGGGGGCAAAGGAAAAGAAAAAGATAAAGAAAAGAGATTTTCTTGGGATTTAATTATTACAGAGAGTATTTTTAATTGGTTAAAATTACTTCTGGGGCTCTGAAAATTCCACTAAAAATCCTGTTAATGTATTTTAACATGGGGGACTCAAGAAAAATTCCACCATGTCATTTCCACTTAATTAAATGCATTTGTCAATTGGGGTTTTGCTCTAGGTAAATTAAACAAATTCTTTCGGTCGGTTTATTTAATGAATTTAAAGCTAGAAGGGGAAACTCCAGTGTGTGACAGCTGCTGCTCAACTGAGCCAAGGAATACAAGGACGCAAACTAGACTTTTTTGGAGATAAGAAGAGTTGGGCTGGATTCGGCCCAAATCTTGGAAGAAGAATTAAATTACTTTTTCAGTTTAAATAATTGCTAAAATGATCTTTTGATTATTAAAAATACTTCCAATGCTCAAATAATTCCAAGAAAAATCCTGAAAATACTTGGACACTTAAAGTATTTAAGAAAATTTTAACCAGATCATTTAATGATTAGTTTATTATTTGAATATTTACTGAAATGTTCTTTGTATTATTAAAATTAGTATTTGAGCTCCGAAAAATCGGAGAAACTTCCAGAGAGTGTAATTAGCTATGTAGAATTTAATAAAAAATAAATCCACCAACAATTTACCGAGGCAATTTTATCTAGCTCGATTTAATGTTCAAATTTTTCATAGATTTTTTCCAAACATTTACTTTAATTATTAAATAAATTCTAGAAATTCCTTTTTCTCAGGAATTTATAATTTAACGATTTTTAAGGTGTGACAACTAGACTGTGTAGGCATCCCACTAGAGCTAGAGGAGTGGTCTACACTGGGGATATCACCCCAGAGTCTGTTGATGGGATGCTTCCATCAACCACTACTCGCACTTGCCCACACAGAGCCCCCTGCTCCATAATTTGGTAGCGGTTGGTCCCAAGCAGGTGTATACCAAGGTTGGCTCCAATCTACCTGCGGGTACTGTGGCTGCTCCTCCGCGGCATTCCTAGACATGCTCCAAGTTGTCCTGTCAAAAACACTACTCCTTCGTACCCCCTCTTGTGGTACGAGAGGAATGGTTAGCGTCCGACACTTATACAAATGAAATTCCGGGTTAGGTAACGGAATCTCATTCGTATATCCAGAAAAAAAATAAAAAGAGAGGCATTTGGACCATGTTTCAAAGTATGCCCTTGCACAAGATAATCCTCATTAATGATAGAGCAAGGTTTGGGAATGTCTATGATTGCATCATTCTCCAAAGCTCTGACATTAACAACAATACGAGTGATTAAAGATGTGTACTTTATTGGTCCTAACATCTTGAGTTGTTATAACCATTGTTTTATCATGGGTTTGACAGGAGAGATTTTAATCTTTTTAGTCATGGCATATAGGATTTTCAACTCATCATTACAGATTGCCCTAAGATCTTCCTGAGAAAAGAGAGTAAAGGCCAAACACTTGTGAATCAAGCGTAAGGTGGGATTGTGAATGTCATTACCTCAGGGTTTCCTACATACACTTTCTCCAAAAATGTGATGCCAGAAGTCACTTCTGTTGAAACTTGAAGTCACAGGCTCCAAGTCAACAGAGCACTTCTTGTTGAATCCCAGATGAGTGCTAAGATCCTTTCATGTGAGATAGTATTCTATCCCGAAGAATCAGAACGTAATACCCTCTCCCATGACTCGCAAGGTACAGAGAAATTGTATGGTGAGAAAATGTGAACCATGATTATCTACTAGCATGAAGCCTTCCCATCATATAGCTCGCCATATATTAGCAAAATCAACATCCATATCTATTTTGGCGAGCAAATTCGGGTCGTATGCTCGTGTGTGAGCGAACATGCGATCCTTGCAGATGGCGTAGGCTTGTCCCTCCTGGTCACCTTGTAGGTCCAGCTCGGTGTCAGGATGGAAGTTTGTCTCTCCTTGATCCTCGTCCATGGGTGCTGGGCCATAAGACTTTGCTTGCTCTTCAATCGGTGCGTACTTGTTGGACGGGCACGCGCTTGAGGTGTGGGAATGGTGATGTGAGCTCGAACTTGCAGCCTGCTTCCTTGCGTTGAGGAAATGTTTTGTGCTCTTCTTAATCTTGCACACACAAGCAAAGAACACACAAGAACCTCAAAAATAGGTTGCGTTAGCAAAAGCCGGTTAGCTGACCAAGAGTTGGTCATTCTTGTTGAGCTTGGTTGCCACCACAAAATCGTCCTTGTGGGTAGTAACACTCCACAAAACTCATTCTTATGGGTGAGAATGCACCACAACAATTGTTCTTGCAGGGTAGTGACACTACCACAACTCGTTCTTGTAGTTCAACACTTACGTGAACATAAAATGCAAGAGGAAGAAGGGAACAATTATTTTTGCTCAGACTTGAGACAAGAACATGAGAGAAACTAAAGGAGATGAGTGAATCCAAGGGCAAACACTTGCAGCTTTGCTTGGGGCAAGAAAAACAATGGCCATGGGGTGGCTTTTATAAGGGAAGAGCCACCCCTGGTTCGGCCAAACCAGGGGGTCAACTGTCACGCCCGGAAAATTTCCCAAATTTCCAGACCATTTTGTGTATTATGTCCCTGTCCAGGCATCAACCAGGGTACACAAAACGACAAATCAATAAACAGACCCAAACATAAATATAGCGATAAATACTTACAACAGAGGCACTTAGTCCTCACACCGAAAAGAAAACAGCAGCGGAAAGAGGCGATCCTAGCGGGGCTTCAGCTCCACTCCACAGGCAAACTCAACTGGGGTCTGAGCCTTGGTCCTCTAACTTCATCTTCAACTCATAAGTACTAAACTTCTGAAAAGGGGGAAAAATAGCAAGATTGAGTACAACCACTGTACTCAACAAGCCACACCAATGATGCAGACGTGCACAGGGGAGACAAAGGGAGGCTTGTGGCTATTTGCAGAAAAGCGGTTGAAAACCTTTACACTTTAAGACAGTAAAACAGTTGTTTAATTAAGGCAATATTAATTCTCCACTGAACAACGCTACCCCACGTTGAACAGGCCCAACCAATCCACCTGAACTACACTAGTTCATTGGGACAAATTATTAAGGGTGAGACTAATCATGGTGAATCTGTTCAATCGCCCATAACCGCGGGCACGGCTATTTGAATAGTTTTACTCTGATCAGAGGTACG
Organism: Oryza officinalis; assembly: GCA_008326285.1. Taxonomy (NCBI): domain Eukaryota; kingdom Viridiplantae; phylum Streptophyta; class Magnoliopsida; order Poales; family Poaceae; genus Oryza; species Oryza officinalis. Next base: position 33,808,978 of record BDMV01000008.1, on the reverse strand, counting down.
CAACTGTACCCACAAGACACGATCCACCGTATGTCACCGTGCCATGCCTGACACGTTACCATGCGAGTGATCGTGACAAGATCCTTCACATAACCCTCCCTAACCAATCGTTCCCACCACGGGTTTCGCCCCCACCTTTAAGTCCAAGGTAGGCAGCCCCCCCTCGTGCCACGGTGAATCCGGCAGCCGATCAACGGGTAAGTCCCCCGCCGACCCAACTCCATCACGCCCACCCTAGTCTGGTACGTCAGCTAGAGACGGGTTATGCTACAGATCCAGCAGTTGCCCATTCTTGCTTGTGGTAAGCACTGTAAGTCTTCCAGGGTTTCCCATGAACCGGTCCTTAATTGCCACGGGCGCGACAAGCAAAACCATGCACCCACAGCCCACCATTAAGTCATATTTTAGTTAGATAATTACGACCAATAAAACATGGTCAGATGTTTCGAGCTCACAGCTCAGCTAGAAGCTAAAAAGTAAAGGTGTAATTATCCCAACAAATGAGCTAATGGTAATTAAGCATGGCTAAGCATATATAATTCTAGCAAAGTCAACATAAGTGACATTAGCTAGTCAAATTATCACCAAAGGTAAACAAAGGACGGTTAACAAGTAAACATGTCACAAGCGAACAAATAGGTAAACCCTATTCCCATGTAATTAGCAAAACATGCACTTTATTTGCAAACGTAAAACATTTCATAAAATAGGTATAACATGCTCAAGGGGGAATGTGTGACTTGCCTTGCTTCTTCAAACAACCTTCCGAACTCTTTTCCTCGTGAGCGCAAACTTCCGAAACGGTGGAATCTACACGTTGGCACGCAAAATGAGAAAAACACTAATAAAAACCAAGTAAACAGTACATAAAAAGTAAACAAACATGTAGAGCTCTATTTTAGATGAATTTTGCAATTTGAATGGCTCAATTTGGAGTTCGTATGAATTAGATATGAATTTTAGAACTTTTGAGCCATCTAAATGAATTTCTGGAAATTAAATCGATTTATTGCGCAATTATTAATTAATTTTACAAAGGAAAGGACTAGGCTGACATCATCAAAGGGAATCGACGCCGGAACGGCGGGTCCCACGTGTCAACGGGTCAAGGGCGGCTGATCCACGGTGGACCAGGTCCACGCACGCACGGGTGCGGACGCACCACGTGGCATTGACATGGCGGCCACGGCGGATGGACGGGAGAAGGTAGCGCCGGCGTGGACGCCAACGTGGTGAAGCCGCGGGCGGCCACGTGGTCTGAGTGTGGACCGGATTAAACAAGAGGGGCCCACGAGTCGGGGAGGAAAAGGAGGTAAATTGGACTTGTGAAAAAGGGAAGTGGAAATGAGCCAAAGGAGGTAATTTGGACTTGAGGAGGTGAACTGGACTTCCTCGGGAAAAGTTAGAAGGGCCGATGAGAGACAATGGGCTCCACTGGAAAATGGGCTGAGGGAGCCAAAGTAAACTTTGGTGAAGAATAGGGCTAATGGGCCGACGAGGGAAAACGGCCCAACGGCTGTTAGGCCGGGAGAGAGGGAGAAAGGAGTGGGCCGGGAGGGAATAGGCCAGCCCGGGAAATGGTGGGCCGAAGGGGATAGGCTGGCCGGCCTTATAGCCGGTCCGACCGGACGCGGCCCGGTCCGACCGGGCACGGCCTCACGGCCGAGGAGACGGCGGCGGGTTGGCCGGGGCGGGAGGCTAGAGTTCGGCCGAACACTAGGCCGACCGGCCATGGCACGGCGGCGGCGGCCGGACCGAGCCACGGCGAGGCAGCGGCGCGGCCACAGCGGGAACGGCCGGCGAGCGGCGGCGGCGGTGCGGCGTGCGTCGCGGCGTGCGACGGCGGCGCACGGGCGGGGTGGCGCACCGGGGAGGAGATAGGAAAGGGAGAGGGAGAAGGAGCTCACCGGGTAGGCCGGAGCCGAAGAAGACGACGGCGGCGCCGATGCTATGGCGCGGGGACGACGGCGCGGAGGGGCGCCGAGGCGCAGGAAGCGGCGGCGAGGCCGGAGGGGGCAGCGGCGACGCGCGGGGAGGCTCCGGCGGCGGCGGCGTGCGGCCGGAGGTTGCGGCGGGCGACGGCGCACGGGCAGAGCGCGCGGAGGAGTGGGGGATAGGGCGGCGAACTCGGGCAAGAAGGGGAAAAGGTGGAGAGGACCACGGGGGTGCTTTTTATAGGCGCAGGGTGGAGGATCGTGGCCGGGGACGGCCGGGAATTGCCGCGGGGTGGGGGTGTGGCGGCGGAAATGGCAGCGGGGTGGTTGCTGGCTTGACCGGCCGGAGGAAGGAGGAGGGAGGCGAAGCGGACTTGTGGCGAGGAGGGGCAAACGGGCCGGCTGGGCCAGAGAGAGAGGGAGAAAGGCGGACCGAACGGAGCGGGCCGAGCTGGCGAGCTGGGCCGCGGGAGAGAGGGCGGGGTTTTGGGCCGGAAACGGCCCGAAACAAAAGGAGACCTTTTTAATTTGTTTTCCAATTTATTTAATCAGTTAAATGAACTTTGTGACTTTAAAATTACTTCTTTAGCTCCAAAAATTCACGAAAAATTCTGGAGAGTACTTTAAGGCACAAAGAATATTACAAAAATATTTCCGGCCAAGGTTTTTAAAGGAAATTTTAATTTTCCTCACAATTTCACTTGATTAAATTGCTTTAAATTTTTATTAAATTTCTAGAAAATGTATTATTAGGCAATTTTTAATCCCGATCGAAAATCGGGGAGTGACATCGACCGACCCCTCATGGCCCCTCATGTTGCCCTTGTTTCAAGGTAAGAATTATGGCACCCTTTACTAAATAAAAGTGATTGATTGGGTCCATGAAAGATGCCAATTCAGACCTCTTTGAATCCTCAAGTGGTCTCATTTTGATTTTCAAAAAGATGAGATTTGGGGACCACCTCACATGACTCAAAAAGTTTGAAATTAGTGGGTCTTCATTTAAAAAAAGATCAGCCCACTAATCATGTCAAATCTCAATTTTGATTTTTGGTAAAAAGGATTTTGAAAATGCAAGGGGTTGGAAATTCAAACATGATTAGGAAAAACAAATATGCACATACAAGTTAAAACCACATATGCAGTTGGAAAAATCAAATATGGGATAACTACTGATTTTACCTTTTGGCGAAGGACTCAATATTTTAAGTCCAACGAGCAGGATATCTCCACTGAAATTTAGTTTGTTGCGACATCCGGCTCTGAAGATGATGAGATGGATGACTGCATTTTCCTGACTCGCCACACCTTTTTGGTTTTCTTGGACTTTGCCGGTGTGGATGACTCTACGGACTTCGGGGGCTACGACCTTGACTGCACCCCTTGCCTCTTTGGCATCTTTACATTACGGTGTTGGAGGGGGAATTCCCTCTTCAACACATCCTCCATGAATGCCATGAGGCTGTCCTTCTTCGGAGGTGTCACTTCGACCTCACGGATATTCTGCTTGTTCGGCCCATACTTAATCTTGATCATGGAGCATTGTTCCTTCCTAGGCTAGAAATCAAACTTCTCCTCCTTGCCATTAATGTGGAGTTGGATTTCTCCGGCTCCCACATCGATGCATGCATCCGTGGTTCTCAAGAATGGACGCCCAAGGATAAGTGTTGTATCCTTGTCTACGGTAATGAAGCAATCTCGGATTCACACCGGAATGTCTTCAGCAATTCCCGTCGGGTAGCGGACCATGGAGTTAGCTAGTTGTAGCATCATGGGTGCAGGCAAGAGGCTAGTAAAGTTCAATTGATCAAAAGCTACCTTGGTCATGACGCTGATGCTTGCTCCAAGGTTGCACCAGGCGTGGTCAAAGTGTTGTGTCCTGAACGTCCAGTTGGTCGTGCGACACCCCGGATCTTTCTTCTTTTCAGGGAGCCGGTTGAGTATAGTTGCGCTACACTCCTCAGTCAGCTTGACGATCTCCATGGTGGGCAATGGCCGTTTGTTGCTAATTATATCCTTGAGGTAGCGAGCGTAGGTTGGCACCTGCATCGCATCTAGTAATGGAATATTGATATATATCTTTTGGATTACCTCAATAAATCGGCTGATTTGTCAATCCACGGCCAGCTTCCTATTGCGGCGGGAGAACGGCAGGATGTTTGTGTTAGCGAAATCATGTGAAGCTATCCTCTTGTCGTGTGCCGTGTTGGAGTTGTTAGGAGTAGGTTCCTATCAAAACTTGATTTTGGCAATAAGAAACTGGGGGTAGCGATCAAGTGCCAAACACGATGGGTTAGTAGACAAAAGAATTTAGACAGGTTCAGGCCTTCTATAAAGAAGTAATACCCTACTCCTGTTTTGAGGATTTGATCCGCCGAGTGGTTTATTGATCTCCTGATCAGGTTGTGTATGAAGAAAACCTAGCTAATTGCTATTGTTTCTATCTCTCTTTCTCTTTTCTCTGTAACCCTCAAGGGACGTTCTATCCTCCTTATATAGGTTTAGAGGATAGACTCACAAGTCAGAGACTTAACAACATACCATACAGGACTCCATAATATTCCCGACTCAGGACTATAAGCCGTTCCTTATTACACAAGGTAATGTAACACTTAAGTCCTAAGCCGATTACAAAATCATGAATCATAACCTATCCCCTATAGTCAGTCGGATAAGCTAGCCATGTGGGTATACGGTACCCATATTCTCCACAGTAGCCCCTGAGACCTTCACAGTCGACGAGATATCTTTGCCTCGAACCAAAATAACACATAGCCGAGTACCTCCTTAGCCGAGTGCTTCCATCGCCGAGTGCTTCCATCATCTCTGCCTAAGTCTCCCGAGTGCTTTATCATCCAATAAAAAGTTGTGAAGGGCTGAAAACATCTCAAGAACTACCAAAAACATATACTTAGGTGCATCGACTAGATGCACCTAATTAGGTGTAGCTTCCGACTATGTGTTTAGTTAAACAAAATAAGCATATATTCAAGAACTATAATAATAATACACATCCGAGTGATATAAAAAAATGCCTACCCTAAGCCAAAAGCAATCATAAAAAATCATATAACACATAACCTCATAAGCAAGGCATAGTGTATAATGACCCCGAGTACTGACAAGCTCATGCTATCCGAGTTATTCAGCCTGAGTCCCCTCAAGACACACAACTCCTTCATCCTCAGGAACATGTCATATGGACAATAGAAAATCTGAGTTAATAAACTCATAATAGATTCACCAATCGTTCGAAGAATATGACCAAAATATTAAAAAGCCTAAGCCATAATATTGGTCTTAATCAAAAAAACACACTAAGGTGGCAAATCAGCATTGATATAGTATAAAATCAATTGATTTTTGTAAACCAAATAGCTCCAGCAACTTATAAAAAAGTTACCAAAATAATCATAAAAAATTTTACTTTTGGTCACCTTGCAAGTTGCATCGCACCAACTCCTAAAAAGTTGAATAACCGCCATATGGAAAGATTTAAAAGGCATTGGGCAAAAGAACACATGCATATTGCCAAGGCAAATTTGCTTAAGTCCCTAAAAGACAAGTGCGAAGCCACACCAAAATTATGGGCTGTAAGCTTCTCATGGGCCTCGGCCCAAATACGAGAAAACTTACCGATACCCTAAAAACCACTGAAGCGTCGTCGTCTTCCCCGTCGCTTCATCTTCTGAAAATTTCCCCTTTCGCGCTCCTGTTCACAAGCTCTTCCGAAGAAACCTAGAACACGAGCTCATCCAAATCCATCCATCCAGAAACTCAAAGCTCCATCAAGATCCACCACGCGCATCCAGCTCCCAACAACTCCTCCGAGAATCCTCACTCCCAACACCAAAGTCGCTTTCCCCCAAACCGCATCCATGGCAGAAGAGAGAGAAATCCCCTTAGACTAATGGGTGACGTCAGATGTGAAAGAATCAACCCTGCGAGAAATGGTGAAGGACGGAGTTATTCCTGCCAAGGAAATCATCGGTTGGCGCCCAGCATACAACGAAGAGTTCCCAACTCCGAACACCGGTGAGATTGTAGTTTTCACCCACTTCCGAATTCTTCCGTGATATCCTTGATTACTACGGTCTCATAATTTATTATCTGAATCCAAACTCCATTCTGCACATTGCCATTTTCATTCATGTGTGCGAAGCCTTCTTAGGAATCTATCCCCATTTCAACCTCTTCCGCCGCATGTTCTCTCTTAAGGCACACCCAACCAAGGATAACCCTTGCGTTGTTGGTGGCACTGGATTTCAACTCTGCGGTACTCTCCGCAAAGACTACTTTCCTCTTCCTCTAAAATCTTCCAACAAGGGCTGGCATGCAAACTGGTTCTATATCTCAAACCCAGCCCCCAGTTTGCGTGACTTCATTGGTCTCCCACCAATCCAACGAGCAAACTGGAATGCTCTGCCAGAAGACCAAGATTGGATAGAAACTAACAATCTTCTGGCTAAAATCCTTGAAATGAAGAATAAGGGTCTCCAAGGAGAGCAGATCACTCGGCACTTCATCAAGTGCCGACTGGCTCCAATCAAAGAAAGGTCTAAGCCCGCATTTGAATACGAAGGCCAGAGTGACCCCAATCGGGAAGACCGTGAATCCCTGAACTTCCAGGTCTTGTGCGCTCGGATGTACAAGATCTTCTCTTCTGGAATTTTAGTGGACTACAGCAATAAACTACCAGTTGCTCCTTTTCATATCCATCGACCTCCTCCTCCGGTAAGTAGACTCTGCATCATGAATCATTCTTCAATCTGTCTGTGTTCTTCAATGTATCTTAAGAATATTGCTTGCAGGAAAATGCTCTGATTATCTCTCGGCCATACAAAGTATTCCATGAAGATATAACAGCCCAGCCGACTTCCAAGAAACCAACTGGCGGCCCAACAATCAAACCCCAAGCTAAAAGCAAGAGAGCTGCTGCTGCTGTCGAAGATACTAGCAAACGCGCTAGCAAACAAAGGAAACTGGTCGTAGATGACTTGGATGAAGAAACTGAAGAAGTCCAGACTCCGAAAGCCAACATAAGCTCTCCTAGGCCATCCACAAGATCTGCTTCAAAGATCAGGAAATCTAACAGGTATTTTTCAAACAATCGAATTCATCTTGTCACTAACAACATGCTTGATTCCACCTCAATCATCTTTATCTTCTTCTGCAGAAAACCTCAAGACATAGATCCCACCGGGCAGACAGAGAAGATAAATTCATCCACAACGCCCGAGAAGCCAAAATCCACAGAACAAAGGTATCAAAACCTTCTCCCGGATGAAGCAATCCCCAATCAAGAGCCCCGATTGCTAGTCAAGATACCCCTACTGGAAACCAGTCAGACTTTGCTAAACAGCCATCAGCTCAAGGACCCCCGACTGTAAACCAGCCGGATAAGGAAAAACAAAACCCAGCCAATCAAGAAATTCCGGTTGAAGATCTAGCATCAAAGACTAAAACCAACAAGGATCAGTCAGCCAAGGATGCTGCCTCTCAAGAAAACCAACCCAAAACTGCATCAGGTAACCTTCAATAGTCGTCAGATTCTTGTCTCACATACATCTTCTGACTTCCATCTTTATTCATCATGCTCAAATCTAACAGCCGAAGAAGAAGAAATTACCCGAATAAAATCCACAGAGGGCTCAGTGCCTCCGATCAAGATCGAGTGGCGAGATGCCGAAGGCAAAAAGCAAGGCATCGTATTAAACAAACGGAAAGAAGCTGAAGAACACGATATGCTTGTTGCTAGCCTCAATGAAGCCACTCGACTAATGAACATAAGGGCAAATTCCCCATATCTCAATTGCATAGTCTTTTATAATCAGCTGACTTAGTCTTCATGATGCAGAGAATATATCGGTGCTCACTGGCTAAATCAGATACTTTAGAGAGACTTGTGCCTCATGTCAACTCTCTAGAGAACATCCAGGAAGACCTCATGGAAGCCAAAGAAGAGGTTGCAGCCAAGGAAGTTGTCCTTGGGAAGAAATCAATAAGCTTCGAGATATGAACCTGGAACTTCGCGGTTCAATCGAAGGTAATTCGAAATTAACTCATCTGTCAATCTGTTCAACTTTATTAACTCTAAATCTTCATGCTTTAGCCAATTTATCCGAAATCGAATCCCTCAAGGCTCAGCTAAAGAAAGCAGAGACTGATAACGCCAAACTTGAATTTGACAAAGATAAAGCTTTAGAAGAAATTGAAGGTAACCCCTGAAACTCATACTCATTGATCTAACTGATCTTGATTATTTGTATAATCTGAATCATATCAAACTTGTAGCTAATAAGATTAAATCCCATGCTCAATCTGAAGTCTTTGCTGAAAAAGTCCGGAGAGCCGATTGAGTCAGAGATGACATTGCCATTGCGGCTGCGCCAATATTGTCAGCAATCTATGAAAACGGCCTTCGAACAAGCGCTATGGATGCTGTAGAAATCTTTGATAAACTCAGGACAGCTCCAAAAAAATACATAGAGAATATTACTGATGCTGCTGTCATGAGTGCAAGTCAAACCCTGGCGATGACAAAATCCCTCTATCCCCGAGTGGACATAAACTCTACAGGAGATGGCTTCATAGACGGCACTACTGATGAACAAGCTTTGGAGCTAATCAGCGAAGCACAGGAGTCAACAAAGAAAATTTCTGCTGATGTAGTTGAAAACTTTCAGGGATAACTTCTTCGATGTAAATCACTATTGTAATCTAACTTGTAAATTCTCAGTTTATTTATGTTTATGCCATAATTTGAGTCTTCACATTTAATTTCTTAAAATTTTCGTCCGATTGTCACCAAGCCTAGACTTGATTAAACCATCAAAAAATTTTCAGTCCTTATTTACTTAACTCAAACCAGAACACTAAACAATGATAAACCAAGTATGAACAAGTTATTATTAATAAAAAACATCATACTTTATTGATACGTATAGCCCCCGATTGACAACTCAAGAAGGCAACTTACTTGAAGTCGGTAGTCGAGAAGAACATGATACAATAAATCTAAGTATAATATCGACGAAGGTGCTCAATATTCCATGAATTCTCCACCATGGTCCCATCTTCACGCTTCAAACGATATGCTCCTGGCCGAGTGACCTCAGCAATTATATAAGGTCCTTCCCATAATGGAGATAATTTATGTCTATCCTTTGTAGTCTGAATCTTCCGTAAAACCATATCGCCAACAATAAAAGCTCGTGACCGAACGTTTCGATTATGATAACATCGTAGTCCTTGAAGATACCTTGCCGACTGAACTAATGCAGCCTCTCACGAGCCTCTTCCAGTCGGGTCAAATTGTCAACTTGGTCTTGATCATAACGTTCATCATTGAAACTACGAACTTGAAGAGATTTGAACTCCATCTCACTCGGCAACATTGCTTCAGCCCCATAGACTAAAAAGAAAGGTGATTGGCCAGTAGCCCAACTGGGCGTAGTCCGCAATGACCATAATACCGAAGGCAACTCTTCGACCCATCTTCCAGCATAAGGGCTTAGCCTATCGAACACTCGGGCCTTAACACCTTGAAGAACCATACCATTGGCAAGTTAAACCTGTCTATTGCTTCTAGGGTGTGCCACTGACGCATAGCAAATCTTGATTCTAAAATCTTCACAGAATTCTTTGAAGACTGAATTCCATTATCGGTTATAATCCTATTAGGAACACCAAACCGATGCATAATATTTAAAATAAAATCTCGCGCCTTATCCGCAGTTATTGTAGCAACCGGCCTAGCCTCAATCCACTTGGAGAACTTGTCAATTGCGACGAATAAATTGTAAATCCTCCTGGAGCCTTTTTTAAAGGACCAACCATGTCCAAGCCCCAAATCGCAAAAGGCCATGATAATGGAATTGTTTGTAACTCTTGGGCTAGAACATGACTTTGCCGACCATAGAACTGACAACCTTCACATGTGCGGACCACCTTGTCGGCATCGGAAACCGTCGTGAGCCAGAAAAAACCTTGCCTGTAAGCCTTGCCCACCAAAGTATGTGCTGCAGCATGACTGTCGCAAATTCCTGAGTGAATGTCCTGCAACAATTGTTGTCCCTCCTGCGGCGTGACGCATCGTAACAAAACTCCGGATGGGCTTCTCTTGTACAACTCCGAATCAACCATGACATAACTCTGACTGCGACGTCGGACTCGTTCTGCATCATCCCGGTCTTTGGGTAGCTCCTACCGAGTCAAAAAATTGATAAACGGTGTTCTCCAGTCGGCGTCGAGCATGGCGACCTGGTCTGTAACTTCTTCATTGGTAACTGATTGTTTAGTAACAGTCGGTTCATAAAGGTGTTCTACAAAAACATTAGTCGGGGCTGCTTCTCGTTTAGACCCAAACTGTGCCAATTGATATGCCGCCTCATTGTTGTGCCTTAAAACATGAGATAACTCCAAGCCATCAAACTTGTCCTCTAGCTTGCGAACTTCTTGACGATAGGCCACCATATTATCATTTAAGCAAGACCAATCCTTCATTACTTGGTTTACCACCAACTGGGAATCTCCTCGTACAACCATCCGACATATGCCGAGAGACACAGCAAGTCGTAGCCCATGAAGTAAAGCTTCGTACTCGGCTACATTGTGTGAGGCAGGAAAATGTATATAAAGAACGTACCGCAGCCTCTCCCCAGTCGAGGAAATCAAGACGACTCCTGCTCCTAGGCCGGTGACCCGTTTAGACCCGTCAAAATGCATGGTCCAATACTGCAGCTCCTCCCTAGGTACATCTTCTTGATGCTCGGTCCACTCGGCCACAAAGTCGGCCAAGATTTGAGATTTTATAGACGTTCTGGCTTTGAAGGTTATATCCAGTGGCATCAATTCCAAAGCCCACTTTGCAATGCGCCCAGTAACCTCCCGATTATGGATGACATCGCCGAGTGGAAAAGACGTGACCACAGTAACCGAGTGACTTTGAAAATAATGGGCTAACTTCCTAACAATAATTAAGACTCCATATAGTAATTTTTGTACCTGGGGGTAACGCGTCTTTGATCCGGCCAGCACCTCGCTAACAAAGTAGATTGGCCTTTGAACTTTTTGAGCTCGTCCTTTCTCCTCGCGTTCGACGACCAAAACCGTGCTGACCACCTGGAAGGTTGCGAAAACGTAGAGCAACAAAGGTTCTTAAGGGTAAGGTGATGCCAACACGGGTGGCATCGTGAGGAAGTCCTTGAAATCTTCAAAAGCTTTCTTGGGCTCCGGGGTCCATTGAGATTCGTCCGTCTTCTTAAGCAATTTGAAAAAGGGCATGCCTCGTTCGTCTAGTCTAGAAACAAAACGGCTCAGCGCCGCCATAAAACCAGTAAGCTTCTGGACATCCTTCTGGGTACTCGGGGGCTTCATATTCCAGATAGCATTGATCTTCTCTGGATTGGCTTCAATGCCGTCATGAGACACCATAAAGCCGAGTAACTTGCCTAACGGCACACCAAAACAGCACTTCTCCGGGTTCAACTTCATTCTGAAAGCCCGAATATTTGCGAAAGTTTCTTCTAAGTCGGCGATCATATCCTGTTTTGCTTGGTCTTGATGACGACATCGTCGACGTAAGCGTCCACGTTCCTCCCGAGTTGAGTATGAAGGCATCTCTGGATCATACGCTGATAAGTAGCTCCGGTGTTCTTGAGGCCAAAAGGCATCGTGATGTAACAATAAGCTCCAAACGGGGTAATGAATGATGTCTTTAGGCAGTCGAACTCCTTCAACCTGATTTGATGGTATCCCGAGTAACAATCCAAGAAGCTCAGAAGCTCGTAGCCGACTGTTGAGTCGACGACTTGATCGATGCGGGGCAAACCAAAGGGATCCTTGGGACAAGACTTGTTGAGTTCGGTGTAGTCTACACATATGCGCCATTGCCCTGTCTTCTTCCGAACTAGGACCGGGTTAGCCAACCAGTCGGGGTGGTAAACTTCTTTGATGAATCCAGCCGCCAAGAGCTTGGCGAGTTCTTCCTTGAGAGCATCCCTTCGATCTTGGGCAAAACGGCGGAGTCGTTGTTTTATAGGTTTCGCGTCCTCTTTAACATTTAATGAGTACTCAATCACCTCCCTAGGAATACTAGGCATATTAGACGGTTTCCAAGCAAATATATCTTTATTGTTTTGTAGGAAGGTGATGAGCGCGCTTTCCTATTTGGGATCTAACTCGGCGCCTATTACAACAATTTTGGAAGGATCAGAGGGATCAAGGGGAATCTTCTTTGTCTTGGCGTCGCCTTCTCCCGACTTGGCTATCTTCTTTGCTAGGATCTCGCCTTCGCCTAATGTTGATGCAGCCAGTCGGACCTCCTGTTGGCCGAGTAATCTCTCACGAGTTTGGGCCATGTCGCAGCTTTCCTTGTCGCATGTGAAGGCTTGCTTGACGTCGCTTTGCAAGCAGATGACTCCATTGGGTCTGGGCATCTTCATCATGAGGTAGGTGTAGTGCGGGACCGCCATAAATTTGGCAAGCGCAGGTCTTCCAATGATTGCGTGATAAGCTGCTTCAAAGTCGGCAACTTCAAAGCTGACGTTCTCTGTCCGGAAGTTTTCACGAGTGCTGAAGGTGATTGGAAGGGTAATTTGCCCGAGTGGCGTAGATGACAGCCCTGGGATGACTCCGTGAAAAGGGGCTGAACTCGGCTTCAATTCAAATCTCGAGATTTGCATCTCGTCCATAGTCTTGGCGAAGAGGATGTTGAGGGCGCTACCGCCATCGATGAGGACACGCTTGAGCTTGACATTGCGAACCACCGGGTCTAGTACCAGGGGATACCACCCCGGGTCAACCACTCGGTCAGGATGATCCGAGCGGTTGAACGCGATAGCCACCTCCGACCATCGTAAGTAACGTGGGACTCCAGGTTGTACTGCGTTAATTTCCCTGTCGGTCAGCTTCTGCTTCCTCTTCGACTCATACGCTAGCGATCCTCCAAAAATATGGTTTAACTCGGTCCTGTGATCTTGGAAAGGCTCTGAGCCACCAACTAGGTCATCCTTCTTGGTTCCTGAAGTGTCGGCTCCATCTGATGGTTTCTAGTGTAGTTGAGTTGCATACTGCTCGGCGAACTATTTGTAGATGAAACAATCTTTGGCCATGTGCTTGTGATTCGGGTGATGAGTGCATTGGGCGTTCATGATCCTATCGTAGGCGGTGACTCGGGGACGCTGTTGTTGGTAGTTAGACATTGCGGCGACCAGATCCTCGGGCTTACGCTTGCAATCTTTTTGGCCGTTATTGCCGCTGCCGTTGCCATTGTCCTTCTTAGGGCGCCAGCTACTCCCGGATTGCTTGTCATGCTTGTCCTGCCGTGAGGCTTTGGCATCGTCCGACTTGGCGTAGGAGTTGGCTGTCTCGAACATCTTCTTGACTGTCTTTGGAGGCTTGCGCCCGAATTTGCCGATCAGCAACTCATTGCGGACACCCTTCTAAAACGCGGCTATGATGACATCGTCGGTGATGTCAGGGATCTTATTTTGCTTCTCCGAAAAACACTGAATGTAGTCTTTCAATGACTCGTCGGGCTTCTGAATCACATTGTAAAGATCGAAGTGGGTCCCGGGACTTTCAAAAGTGCCCTGGAAATTGGCGATGAAGTGGTCCCGAAGCTCGCTCCACGAATCAATCGAACCTCTTGGTAAGCTTGTGAGCCAGTTCCTGGCTGAGTCGGCGAGAGCAACGGGCAAGTAGTTTGCCATAGCCTTGCTATCTCCTCCTGCTACGCGGATGGCGAGGGTGTAAACGGTTAACCATGACTTAGGGTCAGTTTTGCCATCATACTCATCAATCCCAGTGGGCTTGAATCCACTCGGCCAATCCACTCGACGCAGGTCCTGAGTAAACGCGGGTACTCTATCGTCATAGTTATCGGGTGAACTCCTTCGGTCTTCGTGATAGGGCTTGTTGCGCTCGCGATGACGCCGATCAAGTACTTCCCTCAAGTCACTCGGCGCGGGCCTTCGAGAGCTGCTCTGGTAGTTGGAGTTATTGCCATAACGAATCTGATCGTGGACAGGTGGGCGGCCGTGACCTCTCTCACGAGAGTCGGTCGATTGATCTTGATGCTTCCACGTTGCGTAATGACGAGGGTCTTTGGACTTGGCGGGTGTCTTGCTTAGCTCGGGTCTCCGGTAATCTTTAGATCACATTGGTGGTAGGCGGTTGCCCTCAGGTGTCTCAGCGATGGACTCGGTAGCTCTCCGAGCAGAGCCTGTGGGAGCGTCGGTGGCTGTGGCTACGACGATAGTCTTGACTTTGTCTAGAATTGGAGTTGCGGCGGGGGCTGCCACTTTGATGACGGTGTCGATGAGGGTGAGAGCGGTGACCGCGTTCTGTTGAGGCGTGAGGAAGATGTTGCCGTTGTCGACTCGGGTCTAAAGTATGGCCTCATGAGTGGAGCGTCCAGCCGCCCTCAGGTCTCGTTTTCTCTTATCAGCTTTTTCTTTTCGCTTGAGCTCCTCCTCCTTGCGCTTACGTTCCTCTTCGATCTTGGCGCATTCCTCTTCTGCAATCTTGCGGGCCATGGCTGAGTTGGTCTCCACTACTTCGGCCATGAGGACGTTGAATAACATCGGAGCGTAGTCATTGTTGAAGTCGGAGTCATCGAATTCCTCCATGGAGATGTCGTAGAGGTCGTCGAAGTCGGAGGAGCTGAGGTAGTCAGCGATCACAGTAGATGAGCACGATCCGAGTGGTTGAATCCTGACGGCGATCTCCCTGGAACACGATCCGCGGCATGATGATGATGAAGATGATTCTCTCGAGTGGATTGATTCCAACTTGGAAGATAAGAGATTGAAGTAGATCTCAGCGTCGTTTGGTAACCCGAACGGCGCCGAGCGGTTTTCCCCTCCCGACTGGTTCAAATCTGAGTCAAGGAGAGAAATCTTGCCGAATTTATCGGTGATGAAGTCGAAGCTGCCGAAGCGGAACACCTGCCTAGGGGGGAAGGCGTAGTCGTCGACGCGTGATGAAGATCCCATAGCGCTAGTCGGCGAGATGAAGAAGAAAACTTGACGTAGCCCCTACCTGGCACGCCAACTGTCGAAACTTGATTTCGGCAATAAGAAACTAGGGTAGCGATCAAGTGCCAAACATGATGGGTTAGTAAACAAAAGGATTTAGACAGGTTCAGGCCTTCTATAAAGAAGTAATACCCTACTCCTATTTCGGGGATTTGATCTGCCGAGTGGTTTATTGATCTCCTGATCAGGTTGTGTATGAAAAAAACCTAGCTAATTACTATTGTTTCTATCTCTCTTTCTGTTTTCTCTGTATTCCTCAAGGGACGTCATATCCTCCTCATATAGGACTATAAGCCATTCCTTATTACACAAGGTAACGTAACACTTAAGTCCTAAGCCGATTACATAATCATGAATCATAACCTATCCCCTATAGTCAGTCAGATAAGCTAGCCATGTGGGTATACGGTACCCATATTCTCCACAGTTCCTCCTCCTGGGTCTCCTTCCCCTTGGCTGCCTGAGTTGGGTATGGTGGATCACGAGTTGATTTGCCTCCCCTCGTGGTGACCGTGTTGAAATTCTTCAGGGATGGCTAAGGTTGCCTCAAGATCTTCCCTCTCTCGGCAAAGGAAAAAGCAATAGCCAGCTGAGCTAATTGGGTTTCCAGCATCTTGTTGAAGCTCAACTGGTTTTTGTTAGCCGAGGAGAGTCCCTCCATGATGGTATGGATGTTCTCCAAGGTTTTGCCATTGGCCTCTAGTCTTTTAGACATCGTCTCATTGCTTTTGGCCTGACCAAAGACAAAATCCTTCAAGGAGGGTTGGTTAGGTTTGAAGTTACCGTTGTTCCCTCCTTGGTAATATAGGCGTGGTTGGTTCCACCACTGGCCTTCTTGTGGATGGTACCCGCTGTTGTTGTTCCTGAAGAATATGTCCACACAGGTCTCGAGGAAATCGTTCCCCGAATGTCCAGTATTGCCATAGGTCTCTGACGCCATTGGGACGTCCAAGGCTTGAGCAGTACCATACATCTGCACCTTGTCCCAAGCACGTTTGTTCAAGCGTTTTAGGAGGAGGTCCATCTTAGCGCCGAGCATGTCCATCTCCTTGATGGTGTGCATCTCCCGCTGACGCGGTTGGAGTCACTCTTCACTTCAGCCTTGTTGGAAACCATCTTCTTAATTGGCTTTGACGTGTGAGCGACAGTTAACAAGAAGAAGGCTCCTCTAGTAGCAGCATCGATATGGTAACGAGTCGACTGCATCTGCCCATTGTAGAAGTTTTGGATAATGAACCAGTTGTCCATCCCATGGTGAGGACAAGCCAGGATGTACTCTTGGAATCACTCCCGTGCTTCCGGAATTGACTCATTGGTTGCTTGCTGGAAACTTGAAATTTTCCCATGAACAGCGTTGGTTTTCCCATCTGGAAAACTTCGCAAGGAACGCTGTTGAGCACCTCTCCCAAGTGTCTATGGCACCTCTCTTGGAGTAGAACCACTTCTTTGCTCTTTCGAGTAGAGAGAACGGGAACAAACGGAGCCTAATGGCATCCTGAGTCACTCCCTTGATGACGATGATGTTGCAGACCTAGAGGAATTATTGGAGATGGGCGTTAGCATCCTCATTATCCTTCCCATAGAACGGGGTGGCCTCATATAGGAAGCCGAGGGGGCCAAGTAATCACGGAGAGTCTTCAGAGCCATCAGCTGTGAGCGTGATGGTGCAAAGATGACTGGTTCGGGTGCTGAGAACCTAATTTGCGGAGGAACGATGCGAGGTCAGACTATTCTCGTAAGTTTGTCTGTATTATCAACAAAGTTTGTCACAAGTCGAAACCAGTCATACACTTTCTATTTTCACATAAAAGAGAAAACAAATCAAGGTTATCCTGTTTGGACCAAGATTTCATTAATCATAGTATGATTACAAATGTACATAACTTTATCTTTAAACTAGTGCCTTTCATGGCAACGGCGCTAGAAATGCTTACGTTCATAGATAAATCCGCAAGCACACGGATACTGTTGTAGCACTTCACCCATGAGTATTCCCAAGGGTATCGTATTTATATTTCCGCAAGGAAAGCGACTGTGTAAACGCATAGTTCATACTTCATGAATCAATCTATAATTAACTCACCATAGTATAAACAGGGGTTAGGATAAATATGATTAAGGGGTATTGTGATACACACTGGAGATTCACCTCTAATTAATTAGTATAGTGGAAAAGGACATAAGAGAACTACGATACAACTATACTTCTATATTACTCATATTTTGTATATACTTAACACATACATGCTTACAAGGCTAGGACTTAGTTCTAGGCATCCAAGTACTACCGAGAGACTACTCCCTACTGGTCTGCCAACGTGGTTATGGCATTTATGCACTCTTACGTTATACCCGAATGTGTAGGAATACAAAGGATGGAAAGGGTTGTCACCACCTGCCGCCTACCTTACTTTTCTTGGGGCACACCGGCATCCAACGGTATTTATCTAACCTAAGCACCATGCTTATGCTAGTAAATAATATCACTAACTTTCCCAGGACTTCCGACCTTCGGATGGACAAGTTAGAGCCATCAAGGTCATTGGACCATTACCATAGCATAGATCAACTAGCCTAGTCAAGTGAAGCATATAAATGAAGTGCATCGTATTCATAGAGCATATAACTACCAAAGCAGCATATGAATTATGAATACAAGAATATAAAGAAGATAATTCTATTAATTCGACTATAGTCAATACCCCACACATCAAAGATCGCGAGCGGTGATACCTCCATGCTTCTAGCACCTTGCACATCTCCGAATGAATTCTTTTGTGTCTTCATACATTGTAGGCCAAAAGAATCCACTCTATCAGATCTTTGTCTGGGTGTGGAATTCACCGTAGTGGCCTCCATAAGGTGCTGCGTGGCATTTCTCAATGATATGGGTGCCTTCGGTTGTTGGTACACACCTTTTGAGTAGTCCGTCTGAACAGACTCAGTAAAGGTACGACTCACCCCATAAGTGCCTTCTGCTCTCATAGATGGCCGTCTTTTGTTCTCCCCTGGTGGCACATACTTTACAACCATGAAGTTGACGATGTTTGCCTACCACGGGATTGAATCTATCACCTTTAGCAACATGTCATCCCATAGGAAATCTTTTATCGGTAGCTCATGCATGTTAGTGATTTGCATACGCGATAATGATCTGCTATGGAATTTTCTACTGTCTTTTTATCTTTAATTTCAAGATCAAATTCTTGGAGTAGAAAAACTCATTTAATCAACCGAGGTTTTTACATCTTTCTTAGTGAGTAGGTATTTCAGAGCAGCATGATCAATGTAAACAATGACCTTTGCTCCAACTAAGTAAGATATGAATTTATCAATTGCAAAAACCACGATCAGGAGCTCCTTTTCAGTTGTGGCATAATTAAACTAAGCTCCCGTCAATGTTTTACTAGCATATGTGATAACATGGTGTTTCTTATCTTTAATTTGACCAAGAACGACCCCTACAGCATAATCACTAGCATCACACATGATTTCAAACGGAAGCGACCAATCAGGGGGTTGAATGATTGGTGCTGAAATGAGTGCTTCTTTTAGGATATTAAAAGATTTTAGACACTCATCATCACAGTTAAAGGGGACATCCTTAGCTAGCAAACTACAGAGGGGTCTAGCAACTAAAGAGACATTTTTAATAAACCGATGATAGAACCCCACATAACCTAACAAACTACGGACTCCCTTAACATTGGTAGGAGGTGGAAGCTGCATGATTACCTCAATTTTAGCCTTATCCACCTGTACTCCCATTTTGGAGACTCGCTGTCCTAGGACTATGTCCTCACGAACCATGAAGTGGCACTTTTCCCAGTTAAGCACCAAGCCCTTTTCTTGACATCGTTGAAAGACTTTGTCTAGATTCTGCAAAAAATGATCAAAAGTTTTTCCATAGATGCAGAAGTCGTCCATGAAAACTTCCATGGTTTCCATGATCATGTTGGAAAAGATAGACATCATGCACCATTGGAATGACACGGGTGTATTACACAAAGCAAACGACATCTGTCGCTACGCATACATTCCGTAGGGACATGTGAACGTTCTCTTGCCTTGATCGTCCGAATAGATGGGAATTTGATGATAGCAAGAATAGCCATCAAGAACATAGAAGAAGGAGTGATTAGCCAGCCGCTCTAGCATCTCATCGATGAAAGGTAGCGGGAAGTGGTCCTTCTTAGTAGTCTTGTTGAGCTTTCTATAATCCATGCATATTCTCTATCTCATGACAGGTTGTTGTGGGATCAACTCATTCTTTGAGTTTTCAATGACTGTCGTGCCTAAGAACCCTAAACCTCATGACAGTCTCCCTTCTTAGGCACGACCTGAACTGGGCTAACCCACTCGCTATATGGTACGAGATAGATTATCCCGGCATGTAGGAGTTTCAAGACCTCTTTTTCACAACTTCTCTCATCGCATTATTTAGACTTCATTGCAGCTCTCGAGAAGGCGCACTAGAAGAATATAAAGGAATGTGATGTGTACAGAGAGCTAGACTAATCCCTTTGAGATCTTGAAGTGAGTAGCCTAGAACAGAGCAATGTTTTTCTAGCACGCCTATGAGTTGGGAGGTCTCATCATCGGTTAGTTTGTCACTTATGACAATGGGCGACTCTGTATCACCATGTAGAAAAGCATAGCATAGGCCTGAAGGAAGAGGTTTGAGCTCAATAGGAGGTCGTGATGGTGGATCGGTTTTGGGTAACTCAATCAACTCTCCAGGATCGTCCTCTTTGTTGACAAATTTAATGGCATCATCTTCGAGGAGGGATTCAGGGGACTCAAATGGAGGGACAACTAACACTTCCTCAATTGGCTTGGACTCGAGAACGGGTTCTATCAAAAAGTTGTTCGATCATGAGATCAGGACGAAAAACGTCAGCTTCTTGAGCTTGATGTTGAGGACTCCGGTTCGATGCACATCTAAGAAAAGTTTTTCTATGGGATGGCTTATGAGGAGATTGAAATCATGAACTTCGAACACATGGAAATCAAGGATGACCTCAACATCATTGTGCCTAATCGGCACTCTGCGAATAACCCCATACCCTTCGATGGTAGGACTGGATGGATCCCAAAAGGTTTTATATGTTGGTGCCAACGGTTCGTCCCCTAGGCATGATAGTGCGAAGGTTGCAGACATAATGTTCGCACCGACAATGGGATTATAAGGAGTTTTCACCATAGCCTCTCTCACGAGACAAGGAATGGTTAAGGACGAGAAGCTAATCTGAATTGCTTCAAATGAAAGCTCTACCTCCCTTAACCACTTTTCACTCATGATCGTAGTTAATTCATGAACCCAACTACACGGGCTATTGGTCTCTTCAGCGTAGAATAGTTTGATGTGTTTCCATAATCTTCACAAATATTACTGTTGACGGTCATTACAGCCCAATTTCGACCTTAAAATGATAAAGAACTAGCAATGCTTGCATGCATATTTATTTAGAAATAACCTAGTTCCACATGTACTTGGCACAGTATTTGACTACAGGAGATTACCTTATAAATGGAGGAGAAATGGTAGAAAATACATGTTCAACCAATCAGAGGTTGGCACGTGGCGTACACATGGATGAAAGGGCCCACAAACCCAATGAAACACCTGCAAATAGGCCCAACTACCATGCCACTGGACCAAGGATCCACCAAAGAAAGCCCTGGAGAGAGGATTGAGCTAGAGGGGCTAGCCAAGGGTCGGCCAACCCCTAAAGTTGGCCGACCTAGGTCTAGCCCATCTGGCCCTCCACTTTTACTACCGACTATCTATGACGGTTGTGATCGTTTCTATCGGTGGAAACCGTCATTAGGTGGGACACATGGCAGCTCAAGGGAGAAGATGCTCTTTCGATGCTTGGAATCTCCACCTCTTTCATCACTATATAAAGAGCTCTCATCCTCTCCTCCAACACACACCAAGAAGAAGAAGAAGAAGAAGAAGCTCTCCATAGTTCACTTTGTTCTGCTAGTAGAGTTAGGAATAGAATAGTGCTCTAGTTCTTCAAGTCTTCCAGGAGAATCCTGGTATGGTTCTAGTGGCTAATATCTCTCTTGTAAGACTTTATGCTAGAATAATGAAATACTCTTCCTTATATAGTTCTGGTACTTTACTCTATTTGCATAATTATTTGAGTACCAAGTTTAGTCTAGACTTGCCTTGTATTAATTATATAGCTAGCTTACTAGAGATATGCAATGGTATTGGCTTAATGTTCATCTATATGATTGTTCTATATCAACTGCAGAGGTGTAGAGCAATATTTAGTAATGCAAGCATGATGCTTAGGTTATTAAATATCATTAAGTGGTGCTATATGCCATAGGACTGTAGATGTAGGCCACTAGTGGTGACAACCCAATACGGGTATTCCTCCATGTGCATATATAGGGCTAAGAGAGGTTCCTGGTGCGGGTACTCCTCTGTATCTATAACCGATTAGATGGCCATGACAGATTGTCGTAAGGAACTCAGCAATTCCAGGGTGGTTTCTCGATATACCAGAAGGGCATAGTTAGGGGGCTCAGCCATGTAAATATACAATAGCAAGTGTATACTAAAATGAGTATATAAAAGAAGTATAGAAATGAGGCTTTCTTTATTCTTCTCTACTTAGAATAGATTTATTATTTAGGGAGAGTTATATCTTGTTGCCTCTTCTTTGTGTCAACCTACTCTATGCATTATTGTTATAACCCCTACATAGACTTTGATCTACATAAGTACGATATGAATTAGTAGCATGGAATTCTCTTAACCATATCTTCCCTTGGGATTAAATAAATATGATACCTTGGAATACTTCCGGGTGAAATGCTACAGCGGTATATCCGTGCGCTTGCGGATTTATATCTGTAACCATAAGAATACCGACTAATGTTTCGGGCGCCATTGCTGGGAATTATATTCCTAGTAATGTCATTAAGAAATATCAACAATTACCCTCAAATTGGAATCGGAATTCCAAAGGATGAATTTCTTCTTCCCTCGTTTCCCGTGGTTCGGGTGAGGATTCAACGGTTGAATCTTGGGATATGGAGGTTAAAGGCTCCGATTCGATGGTTGAGGGTTCCTCTTGTGTATGTTCTATTTCCTGGACAGTTTTGCAATGAACAAAAGAGGTCTTCTCCAAGATACAATCCAGGAGTTCCCTACCTTTTGACGTCATTTTGTGTGCGAACGAACCTGCAGCGAAAGTATCATGATACATGGCAGACTCCTTGTCTAAACCCAAAGGAAAGTGTTGTAATAACACGTGGTTGGGTAGAGACAAGTCTGGGCCAGCTTGAGTTAACAAGGAAAATCATGCCCAGGCTGCACTGATGGATTCCATCTCATCCTGCTGAAAGTTGAGAACCTCCTTACAGAGAGAAGCTACACAGGTTAAAGGGAAGAAAGTAAGGCAAAACCTGCTTTTCAACTCCTCCCATTCACCATATAGTTTTTCCACCATAAGGGTGTACCATTGCTTCTCCCTTTTTGTAAAACAAAAGGGAAATAACTTCCACCGTAAGGTGTCTTGTGCCATGCCCACGATTGTTAGGCATGAACGCAAGTGCTCAAACTCTCGCAGATGATCGTAGGGATTTTTGCTTTTGCGTCCCGAGAAGGATTGTCCCCAAAACCATGGCTATAAAGCCAAGACTGAGTTCATAGCTAGATGTACAAATTGGTTTCGAAGAAGGGGGTGGCTCACAGAATTCTGCCCTTGGAGCAAAAAGGTTTTGAATATAAGGTTGCTCCGTGATAGGTAAAAGGAGAAAGGAAGGAATAAAAGGAAAGGAAAGAAAAGATACGAGGATGAACCAAGTTCGAAGATGATACAGCAACCTTTCCCCAACAACAGTGCCAGAAATGCTTGTTGGTATTTGATACGCACACAGATAAATCCGCAAGAGCACGGATACTGCTGTAGCACTTTCCCTTATAGTATTCCAAGATTATCGATCACAAGGAATAGGTGTGTATAACTACGAACAGGATTCTACCCAAGGACAACAACAGATGATAGGATTGGCTAGAGAGGATTCCTATGGATTCAACTAGTTATCTTAAGTTAAAGGTAAAACTCTATCGAACGCTTCGGACACCGGCCCTCTCCTGGTCTGCCAGGGTGAGTCCGGCCTTTAGCTTTATGATGTACCTGAGCATGGATGGATGCAAAGGATGGATAGGGCTGTCACCACCTATCGCCTACCTCACTTTTCGTGGAGCATACAACAAATGAAGGTAATCACTAACCTAGACACTACGCATAAGTTATTGATTACTACTCTAGCCTTGTGCAAGAACTTCCTTCTTTATCTAGAGTCCTAGTACTATAGCACTTAATTATAAACTACGTGACAAACCTACACTAACGAGGATATATCTCACTTAAGTAAACTAATTAAGTAATATAACGGAGACCTTGAACACTTACTTTATAAAAGAAGCATCCATCGAGATATAAGCAAGAAGAAGGCCAATAGCTCCGGCGCTTCTCCGAAACTCCGATTAAAGAATGCCGACAAACCTGGCACTCTTTCGGTAATTCTCGGAGAGAACTCCGATACTTTGGGGCACTCCTTCCAGAGTTTCTCCTCACTCTCTCACTAAACCAACATACTAAAGTAAAGCCTAACAAGTGAGTTGTACTCCACTTGAATTGATGTTGTTGTATTTTTCAAGTGAGTGAAGACATCCTTTTATAGCATGTAATGATGGTTGTATGGCGGTTGTCGAGGTCGGTTCACCCACAACCGTCACTAGGGAGCAATTCGAGACCTCCACGTGGAAGACCAGGATGATTGGCCACAAAGTCGGTTCGGCCGATCTGCGGGCCTTGCCTCTCGGCTTCTCCTTTGGCTGGGAGATTGACTGGTGAGCCCTTATTTTGGTTAGGATGGTTTACCACCATTTTAAGTTGGTTTTGATTGTCACGTGGGCCCTCAAATCCTTGTGCTCACGTATGATTGATCGGAGGTTCATTTCGTCACATGGCAGGTGTATTTTCTCCTTAAATTACCTGCATACATCAATTTACCAAAGCTAGTGGAAATGGTTAGTAGTAAACCCCTACCACTAGGTTTTGATATGGTATTTTATATTCTTTATGCAGGAGTTGACGATTAAAGTTTGCACTTAATGACCATCAACAATCCACCATATCCATCCACCAAATAAAGACACCAAATATTATGATTTTCCATCCTCCTATCCATGCCAAATAAGACATGAGGTAAAAAAATATTTTGGTTATAAAAAGTAAAAATGCTTAAAAAAGAATGAGACAACTATTCTTAAGCATGATGAAAAAAAGAATATAGAAATAGCCATGATCTCCAAATAAAGTATAAGGAGGAGGATCGTACAAAAAAAAGTCATCATTCTAACTTCCCATCATTCATATACACATTGCTTTTCACATATATAAGTGCACAAGCTTGTTCATGGTTATATGATTAGTTATCTTCATGGATCCTCTGTTGACTTTATAATATATCTAATGCAACTATGTCATTTTTTACTCCCTACCCTGAGCTCCACATAAGCCTTAGTAGGAAGGTAGGATAAGAAAATGCAACATTAATGCCTTGGTGAGGAATAGACACTTTGAGTGACTAGAGAGAACCAATTGAGAAGTATAGTAAAAGTTATGTTTTTATGAGCATCAAAGAAAACCCCAAGGTAATTCATCAGAAGAAATATAGGTGACTTGAGTCAAGGCCGTTCCATCCTTCAATTACCCAAGATGACATGGTAGACACATCAAAGTTCACAAGTACAAATATGTCTCGGAATAACTTGTATGTTGTGTCATTAAACGGAAGTCATTTCTCTATTGATCCATGAGCTTTACTCCGAGATGAGTAAAGGATAAGTGTGAGAGTGTTGTTAACAGTCGTTAAGTGCAAACTTTAACCGTCAACTAATGCATAAAGAATATAAAATATTATATCAAAACTTACTGGTAGGGGTTTACTACTAACTATTTTCACTAGTTTTGATAAATATATGTATGCAGGTCATTTATGAATGAAAATACATCCATCATGCGACAAAATGAACTTCTGGCCATTCACACGCGAGTACAAGAATTGGAGGGCCCGTATGATGGTTGAAACCAACTTAAACTAGGACCAAGCCATCCTCAACCGTCATAAGGGCCCACATGTAAGCCACTGGAGAAAGTCGGTGGAGAGTGGTGAGGCCCAGGGGTCACCTAAACCACCACTGGCCCCCTCTCATCTCCACCATCCACGTGTAATCCCCTAATGCTATCCCAATGACGGTTGTGGAGGAGTAGTCGCCATTCTCAACCGTCATAGCACACTATAAAAGAAGAAGCTCAACACACTTGCAACACACAACATCAACACAATAAAGTAGAGTACAACTCACTTTTAGACTTTACTTTAGTATGTTGAATTGATGAGAGAGCGAGGGGAAGCTCCGGAAGGAGTGCCCCAAAGTATCGGAGTTCTCTTCATGAATTTTCGAAGGAGTGTCAGGTTTGTTGGCATTCTTCCACTAGAGTTCTAGAGAAGTGCCAGAACTGTCAGCCTTCTTCTTGCTTGTACCTTGGCGGATGCTTTTTTTATAAAATAAGTGTTCGAGATCCCTTATGTTATTTAATTAGTTTACTTAAGTAAGATATATCATCATCGGTACAAGTTCGTCACTTAGTTTATAATTAAGTGCTCTAGTACTAGGACTCTGAAAAGGAAGAAAGTTCATGTGCAAGGCTAGAGTAGTAATCAATAACTTAGGCGTGATGTCTAGGTTAGCGGTTATCTTCGTTTGTTGTGTTTTCCACGGAAAGTGAGGTAGGCGGCAGGTGGTGACAGCCCTGTCCGTCCTTTGCATCCCTTCATGTTCAGGTACATCATAGAGCTCAAGGCCGAACTCACCCTGGCAAACCAGGAGAGGGCCGGTACCCGAAGCATTCGATAGAGTTTTACCTTTAACTTAAGATAACTAGTTAAATGTATAGGAATCCTCTTTAGTCAATCCTATCATCTGTTATTGTCCTTGGGTAGAATCCTGTTCATAAATATACACGCACGTTCCTTGTGTTCGATATCCTTGGAATACTCTAAGGGAAAGTGCTACAATGGTATCCGTGCGCTTGTGGATTAATCTGTGTACATAGCAAATACCAATAGACTGCAGAAGCCAATGCAAAAATAATAAATATGCAACCTACAAACAAAGATAAGTAATCATAAACACCTTGTAACAAAACTAGAGTTGTGACACCCCTAGTTGCCTCCCTCGCCAACACCGCCCTACCCCTATCGGTGCCACCGCAACATTAAATCGAATCAGAGAGGATATTTGGGGAGAAGTGGGTCAATCGGGTGCGAAGAGGGATAAATGTAAAGTTGCGGCCACACTGGACAACCACATTAGCAGGTCAACCCAGTAAGACGCTTTGGACCTATGATGGTTCATTCAAACAAGGCTGTGGACCCAAATGTTGGATTTGCAAGATAGTAGACCTGAGTGACACCACGCCTCAACTTTTAGGACATACCCATGCCTTGCAATGGGATCAAGGAGAAGATGGGCCAATGGCTATATGGGTTGAGTTTTATATGGACTAATGGTTGCCCGTAGCATTTTTCAGTTTTCTATGGGAATGTTTCTTCTGGGTTTCTTTTACGGTGTGTGATATACCAATCCAAATTAACACATAAGTAAAAAAAAGATGAAAATGAAAATTAAAAAAAAAGAAGAAGAAATAGAATTGCAACCACGTGGTGAAAATAAATTGGCTAAAATCAAGCAAAAATATGGTACCACTTTTTTTAGCAAAGAGTTAAAAAAAAATAAAACATACTCTCTCAATAAACTATGTTTGGCTAACAAAAAGCAGCTCATTTCATTCCCATCAGTATCTCACGCTCTCCTCTATAGTCCTTCACTCTCTATGGCTTTGTTCGGCGTAAGGAATTCCAACTCCTCTCTCTCTCTTGTTCTGCGCGTATGTTTTTCAAACTGCTAAATGATATTTTTTTTATAAAAAGTTTCTATACAAAAGTTTTTTTAAAAAATCATATTAATCTATTTTTTAAAAAAAAATTAATAAATATTTAATTAATCATAAGAAAATGCGTCGCTCCGTTTTACGTACGAGAAAGGTAAGTTCCCAACCTCAGCTCCCAAAGACAGCCTAAGTTTCTCATTTTCCATGTTCTTCAAGCAAATCCATTGGCCCTTGCTATAATTGTTCGAGTGGATCTAGTTATGTAATTTTGTCTATGACATCGGCCAAGCGGAACCCAAGTTAAGTATGCCTCAGCCTAGTGAAGTATGATTAGGGTTCTCTTGGCCATCATTGCGCATGCTTAAATAGTGACATACTGTTCTTGGATCGAGTTCCTTGGATTTTGTTCGATTAAAGTACCGTGCAACATTAACCGTCTCTATTCCAGTTTGCCATTTGATGGCACCTTGTTCATTCGACAACCATATCGTCGATCACTTTACACTGATGAACATATTACACAGGTCATAGGCGTCTCTACACGAAGATACAGCCTGGAGATAGTTCTTCACATTGGAGATGAATATATTACATCTTTAGAAAATGAATGTGGTTACTGAAATAATAGGTACATACAGATTTGGATTGATGACTTCCAGTATCACCAGAAAGGATGCATTCTTATGCCATTGAGGATGAAAGGAACTAGCGCAAAAATACCCTGCAATGTAAATCTCTGTAACATATAACCACGCAAAAAAAATAAAATGAAGTAAAATGCACCATGCTTGTAAGAAATAAAACAATGCTTCAACCAAAGGAGGTGAATAGCAAAACATGCTACTAAATGAAGTCTAAACTGTAATATATGCAAGCATATCTGCGCAAGAATGTACATGATATCCATATACTGACATAAATAAATAAAATTCCTACGAGATCATTGCTTAATACTTGCTAAAAGTACTTGGAATAAAGTAAGGGTTCAAAATCTGGATACAAATAGGGGCTGTCAGACAGCACAACTCTCACAGTATCCAAATAACATCCAAAATCTAGAATGAATGGCTGGTAATTGGCTAGTTACCAAACAAGAAAACAGGTTTATTTGATGCCGATAAGCCTAATGGGGCATCACTTACTCACACAGGCCTCTCACATGGCTCCAGGATCCATCACAGAAAGCAACAGTAGAAGAGGCCGTGATGGACGTGGTACAGTAACCATGATTTGCAGAATTGATTGTACAACTTTTTAGGCAATTTGTTTAGATAATTTTTTTGTTAATATTCTTGTTATAGATATTGCTACATCGTGTATAAGATGTGAATTTGGATTTTAAGCAATGAGCAGTCTATTTCGCCGTTTCCTGTTCCATCTACCCATCCCGTGCCCTAGCACATTCTTTCTCCCAGCAACACAGCACTGTACTGTCGGAGACCAAGTCCTAGGCCACCCTTCTCCCACTTGGATACAAACAAACAAACCACACTCTCTTTTGGTGCATGTGTCAGCGTATGTACTACTGTATAGGAAAATTTTGACTACAAAAGTGGTTCAAGCTGCTTATTTGCTCAGTGCTGCACCCTTTCATACTCAAAACAACTGAGGCATGTATCATATTGCTCTCTTTTTCTGATGATGTTACATATTATGATTCAAGCATTCAGGATAGCGTTTATTTCATGAATGTGAGAAAAGCAAATCACCCAAAAAGACCTGTCACATAACTAAGACGTTATTGTTTGCATTCTTCAGTGCCACAAACATTGTGAAACGTCAAAACCAAAGTAGAAAAACAACGTTTGATTGATCATTTATCAGCTAGTATGTCATTTGCCATCAATAGCTATGTATTGGAAGCAACCACTGACATCTTAGAAAACAGGTAGCTAATAATAGTAACTGACAAAAAGTTTCAGTGTAAGCAGAATATTTTTGAAATGGAGGCAAGCAATTCTAATTGCATAAACAAGAGTACACAACCATCTATCTATCTATACATCTAAACATATACTAATGGGGCACTTCCTAGAAGCTCCCAAGTTAACAAGAAAGATCTGGCCGCTGACTAGGCTATTCATATAATCATGACCGTAGATTTAAAGATCACATATGGTGGGCCCACCTTTTAAATCCCGTTAAATCCGTTCTATGCCAGCCCACTGTACGTATCAATCTCAACCTCCGAAATGAAATCTCATATATCTGTATGATATCTATTCTGAAGCACAACACAACTCTCCCTATGACGGCAACCGCGGCCATGTCATCTTAGATGTTGATCTGGTTATCGACATCCTTCAATTCGCTACTACGCACTCGACAACTTCGCCGGCGCGGCTTGGGGATGCAGCACTCCATGACTGTTCACATAACATGCAGGAGCTGCTCCAGATCGGAATCAAGACGATGGGCTATGACTCCGGAGTAGGACGCATGCGATGCTCCACATGGAGATTCCATCGGTACATTTTTCTTTTCAATTCAGTTGTTTATACATGTTTATCATCTGAAAAAGGGATTAACCAGGGGCTTATACTATGCCATCAGACAAATTGTTTTGCTTCATCCTTCAGGGCACCACATGGACACATGGTACAACAATTAAATTTATTCAATAAATTCTTTTTTTATTTCAATTCAGCTATTTCTTTACGTGTTTCTCATCTAAAAATAGATTAACCAATACTAAAATTATGTCATCAGACAAATTCTTTTGCTGCAACCAGGACTCATACTATGTCAAATGACAAATTCTTTTGCTGCTGCCTTTAGGGAACCACATGATGGACACACAAGGTACTACAAAGAAATTTCCATCAATAAATTCAGGTCATTAATAACAGAAGAATAAATTTACATGAATGAAAAAATTCAAAGGTTTCATCCGTAGTTTAGTATTGTCCAGTTGACAATGCTAAAAACTAAACTTCTTCAAACATTACAAATGTTCAGATAACCTGGAGTCCATAAAACATAGCATACGTAGAACAAATCTTTAGATTTTAAAGCACTAGGGTTCTTTCCAAAAGAATACACTAGAAAACTGACTTATCAGGTAAGATGTTGGTGTGGAGCATTATTTCATTGGCTTGGCATCTTGCATTGGACAAATTAAAGAAAAACAAACAAATCATGGAATAAGCAAAATTTGTGCCATTATGCTCCCAATTGACTGAGTTCAATTAGAACCAGTTAATCCAGGCAACTGTTGGATGGTCATATAAAATAGGAAAACACAATAGTTGAGAGTGTTTTTTTCTTTTAACTCTCAGCATATGCATAGATGAAAAGACTAAAATACAACCCTATCTCTGAAATAAACATGTAATTTAATGTGAGTATTTCTGTGTGAAACAATATTCTTCATCCCAAAAAAAAAAACAATATTCTTCAGATGACACTCCTGTCGAAAGGAGGGTAGTCGAAAGCCACATAAAAGGAACGGTTGAAGAGCTCATCCTATATGTAGGAGAAGATCGGGATTACATATGATTTTTCAAATCAGATATGTGTGAGTTGTTTCTTCATTTCTACCTATCATTGTCTTGTCAGTTTATCTGTCTATATGTATATCTATACATATACTAATCGCATATCCTAAAGAGAGGTATGACATTAAGAAGAAATATATGGTCATCAATATAGGTGAATTGTACTATCGTAAAAGTATATCGTATTGACAGTTTGTATCAAATAAAACATGCAAATGGAAATTGTAGAATCAAGGTATTGATTTAATCTATGTGATGAACAATTGTCAAAGGTAAGTGTTTGTTGAAAATACGGTGATTGTTTCCAGACGGTGAACAGTGTGGTGGTCGGTATTGTGAAGCCGATTAGACCGGGCGAGTGTCGCCGGTCAGGCCGGCAAAATCCGGGAGAGAGTCGGTTTCGTGGAATTTCTAGATTGCTTCATGTTTATGACTTCTAGATGGTATCTATACGTATGTGATAGTATTGCGTGCTGATGTGAGTCAAGTTGATGCAAACTTGTACACGGATATGAAGTTTCTTTGTTGTTTGTTGCTTGAGGCCATGAGAGTATAACCGGTGATGGATCGGGACTAGGCTTGCGAGAAGTTGAGGTCCAGACAGTCAAGGATACCATGCGGGATGCTCAGGCTAGAGAACAATGCATGAGGTAATGTTTTCCATATGGCATACACGTGATGTTGTGTGCGTATGGAAAGAGGAGTCAAATTTGGATTGGAGTCCAAGTTTGGAAAGATTGGAATGTGGAGTTGTATAGGGATGTTATTTCCCTGGCTAGGGGCAGCCACGTTGTGGGTATAAATAGAAGAGGAGTTGAAGCTAGAAGATATCAACTTTTTGGGAGAGAAAAGTTAGAGTTTGCATAGAGGTTTCAATCCTAGTTCGAGAGTTGAGAGATGAGTTCTTTAGATGCACTTTGTAAACACATATTGATGCAATAAAGTTGATCTACTTTCAAGAATTTTAGTAATACGTATTTTTCTGGATCCCGACGATCTGACTGGAGTTTATTGGGCGGTCTAACCAGTCGCATGGCAGCGGTCTAACTGGCAGCAGGGAGGCGATCCAACCATCGGCAACACGGCGGTCAGACCGGTGGCGTGCAGGCGGTCAAACTGGCGGGAGTACTACGATCAGACCGACAACAATCCAGTGGTGTGACCGGTGCAACTTCGTCAAGTTTGAGGATAACTTTTATTTCCGCTAAAAGTTTAGGTTTTTGGTGTTCCTACCATTCAACCCCCCCCCCCCCAAGTTAGGCTTGTTCTTGTATTCGATCGTAGAGAAATACTATGGACTCTTTAGTTTTATTTTTTTCAAAATCGAAAATCACAAAATCTGGAATTGATAATAAATATGAAATTGTACTCTTCTTGAATTTTTTTAATTAATTGGGCTCTTTAGTTTTAGATTTTCCAATATTAGTAACTTCGAAATTCTAAATTAATAAAAATGAAGTTGTATTACGTGGATGGTATTATCGTGATCATAGATTGTGTGGGGTCTACAAAATAAATCACATAATTGGAAATAGCATGGACACTACTTTAATAATTCTGAAATTCGTAATTATGAATATGATATCGTTACCATCTTGGATTCCCAATTTAGTTTTTTATTAATTTAATTGTAATTTTCGAAATTAATAATTAGCAATTTGTACTGACATCTTTTAATATAAAGTTATCTATAATTTCAAAGCGAACCAGCATATTTAAATAATATAATTTTTAATATTTATTGTATCAGCAATAATGGTCCGTGCAATGCACGGGTTGGCAACTAGTATGCATAATTCTGCATGAAGCATTTGTGAATAGAACACAGCAGGAAACAAACATAAGTGCTCTCTGTATCTTCTGTGCAAGAAACAATAGAAATCAACTAGTGTGTTTCTTACAACTAGAATGGGAAACTTACAGCAATAGTGCATGCAATCAATCCAGGCTTCTCTCTGTGGTCCAAAGCAACAAAGAATAGAATAAAAGCACCAGCATACCAGGGAATTGCAGCCAAGAAAAACCCTAGTAAGAACCTTCAAAAGAAGAATAATGCAAGGTTTGCATCAGGATAAAAGTGTGCTTTTACTTACAATATATGCATAAGAGGATAACATTTGACATGAGATTTTAAATTAATGCAAAAAAGAATCATGATGTACTTGCAACATTTCTTTGATATGTACAATTCAGTGGTAAGAATTAGAAAAGACATATGCACAAAAATACAATAGCACTGTTAGCAACAATAAGAATGAAAATGGCCAAATGATAAGAAAATGCTCAATTTTCTAGCTAAACAGCAGGACTGGATCTTTAGATAAGTTTGCTGAACCTAAACCAAGATATTGCTGCTGATTCAGAAATTATCACTACCACGAATGCAGAAAATGTTCCTTTCTGCCAAAGGAACATTTATCACCCCAAACTGAACTTGTTTTCGGAGTATTAACAGCATATAAATATATCGTGAATTAACATAACCAACTAGATGTTCCGTTGTTCTGGTGAACTTATGTCTTCCCAGACTTGTCAGATTGATTCGCGTCACCTCCAAACCTACTACATTTTAGAGTCAACCACCACCCAAAGTAACAAATGGAAGAGAATGGCGCTTACAAAGTCCAGCCTAGGCCGATGCCGCAGAACGGAAGCGGAGGCTCCCTGATGGGCACGCCCTCCACGAGGACCAGCTGCTGCACAGTGCACGGGAAGGCAACAACGCCCTGAGCTGCGTACCCTGCGAATACAGGATTGGGAACCAATCAAATCTCAGCTTCCAGTTTCCACAACATCAGAAGAGCAAGAACTGAGGGTAGTGCGGGGAGAAAGAAGGGTCATCGACCGGCCGGGAACGGGTGGTTGGAGGCTGCTCCGATGGGCTTCTGCTGCTGCTGCTGCTGCGGCGGCGGCGGCGGGGGGAAGGTGCCGTAGTGGTGATGGTGGTAAGGGGGAGGGGCGGGCGCGTCGAGGGGGGAGCGGGACGGAAGCTTGGTGCTGGGGTCCTTGGCCTCTTGCATCGCCGTGGAAGATTTGGCGTGAGATCTCGAGGCGTGGTTTCAACTTTACACAGCGGAGACCGAGACAAAGGGTCGCCGGTTTTGGGGAAGAATCTTTGCCGGTGGAAGCGTGGCACTCCTGTTTAGCATAACACTATTAATTGATGGGAAAAGTCCATTTGACCCTCTAAGTTTGTTCAAAATACACCCATAAACTCAAAAACATATCAAACCCCCTAACTAATGAAACCTTCTAATTTACACTCCTCAAGTGGTTTTCGTCGAATTTAAGTGGTTTTTTTTGTCTAGATGGCATGTCCAGTCAGCAATATAAGAATAAAAAATAATGTGAGGACCACTTATTAGATACATATCTCGTCCCCTTTCTTTCTTTGCCCCGTGCGAGGCAGACGCAACGGGGAAACTGTTTTAATCACTCGGGTGGACGTGTACCCGTTTATTGTTTGTCATCTAGATAGTTATAAATTTTTTTAAGAAAAATTGATAAGATAGATCAATATGTAATATATCACTTCTCAAACATATAAGTTAAAATTCAACTTTTACAAATTGTAACAAAAATAACAAAAAAACTCAAATTACTATGGCATATTTACAGTTAAATTTGTTATTTTTGTTATAACTTTTTGAATTTGAACTTCCATGTTTATAAAGTGATAAATTACATATTGATCTATCTTGTCAATTTTTTTAAAATTTTTTATAACCATTTAGTTGATATATACTAAACAGGTGAACGTTCACCCGAGCGAGTGATTAGAATCCATCTCCGCAGCAACGCGAGCTTGAGCTCTGCCCCACAACGCCTGTCGGCAAGCTCCCCTAGCCCGTTCATTGGCGAGGCTCCAGGTTGACAGTGGCGAGCTCAACAGGGAGAGAGATTTGGGTGCCCTCATCGAAGGGTTCACCAGCGAGTCCGCCCGAGCCTAGTCGCGTCACCCCGAGATCTCCCTCCGCCTCCTTCCGCACCGTCAGTCGCATTGCCCAAGCTCCACCGAGTGCAACCTAGCCACCGCCAGGAGCTTCGTGTGCCGTGTGACCGCCGCCCTGAGCTTCGATTTTGCCCGAGCTTCTCGATTTGGAGGTCGCGTCGATCTTGGCGTGGTGGAGGGCGGCGTTGTGCTGTGTCAACCGAGGGCGACGTTGATCCACGACTTCGATATCAAGCTCCATCTCCATGTACAGCGACGGAGCGAGCTGAGGCCGAGCTCCGCACCCTTTTGCCGCCGTCGGTCTCCAGTCACATCGCGACAGCTCTGGGTACGCATAGAGCAGGTGCTTAGGGAGACGGTGAGGACGTAGAGCTTGAGCTGTAGGGAGGGGGAAGGAGGGGAGGGGAGCGGAGCGGAGCATGAGCTCGCCAGTGCATGGATGCAGCGGGCCAGGAGCCGGAGACTAAACTAGCTGGCGCATGTAGGAGGAGGTGCTCGGGGGAGCCTGCAAGCCGGGAAGCTAGAGTTGGAGCTCGAGCTCGCCAACGCATGGAGGGGGAGGCACTGGGGGAGGCGGAGTTCGATGTCACCAGTGTCGCTGATGGGTTGGGGGGGCAGTGGCCGGGTGTTACCGGAAAAAAATTGATAATTTCCGTTAGTCAAGACCGTACATAAATAGAATAGTCCTTTTATACAGACTGCTAAGTGCGGAGACAGGAATCGAACCCATGACCTCAAGTTTATGAGCCTCGTGAGCTACCAAATTGCTCTATTCCGCTCTGGAGTGGAAACCGGTGGACCAAAAAGGTTGAATACAGGCCTCTACCATGTCTAGACAAATAGAATAGTTCTTTTATACAGAATGGAGCAGGTAATGGGAATCGAACCTTCATCGTTAGCTTGGAAGGCTAGGGGTTATAGTCGACGTTGGTTCATTATTATTAATGTCTCTAATTCAAAACCGAACATGAAATTTTGATTTCATTCGGCTCCTTTATAGGTATTCTCACCACTTAAAATCTAAGTCAGCTTTTTTGTCCGAATGGAACCAAGGCTCTCTGCTTACTAGATGATCCCTAAAGAGTAGGAGATAGAAATTTGTCTAAATCTATCTAATCTAATTACTTTGTTCCCTAATTTCATTTAAGAGATCCCGAGGAAAAGAATTGGGTTTCCACCGAGCTGAAACAATATGCTGATGGTTCTAGTAAACCAAAACTACCGGTTTTTAGCTATTTGGCTTCCATTTCCTTTTTCAACAAAAGAAGATTTAGTTATGATTGGAAATAATTTTTTTTTGTATCTTCATCCATAGATCTGTTACTCGTATTTTAAAAATTGGAATCCTTAATCCAATGCAAAATTATGCTTCGCGACTCTGTACTCATAATCCAAATCCAATTTGTTTTTTGGATGCAATTTCAATTAGTCTTTGGATACAAATCGTGAAAATGCATATTCTTTCTCAATATGCTATTGAGAGAAAAAGGAGTAAATCCTTTCTAAGAACTAAAGTTTTCATCGGAATATAAAAAAACTTAAGGACGCCTTAAGTATATCATTTCAAATTCAGTTATTAATAGAACGAATCACATTTTTACCACTAAATTATACCTGCTACATGTAAATTATAATACCAACGCTACCCTTTGTCAAGAGTAAGAAAGATGCTAATTCCCTTTATGAAACAGAGAAGGTTTCTCACAGTGACCGGTTGGTACTTTGATCGCCGGTCTTTCCTGTACTTTAAGATTTAGAGAGTCCCCGGTCTGTAAAATAAACCTACTCTTCCCAATAGCGTATGAATCAAATATGTGCATTTCAATTGTAGTCGTATTCTACGATTATGACTACAATGATCATTATTTGCTTTGCGAAGACGTAAGTGTTCCAGACTACTATAAGGAATAGTTTGATTATTCCTACAATATACATTAGGAAATATAGGGTACCATACCCTCAAATATTGCTTTCTTTCCCTTTTTTTTTGTTCAGAATTGAACAAGAATTTGAGGAATATGTTTTCTTCCCCCACTTATCATGAAATCTGGGCTTTAGAGAAAGAGTGAGATGTTTTTTTTTATTTATCATAGACTTTCCCTGTGGATTGAGAGAAACAATAAATAACTTAAAGAAAAAAGTGCATAGGAGCCAAAGGATTTATTTGATGTAAAGAAGATTCAGAATGTCTCCGCTTAGTCGATTCTCGTCGTTTAACTATTTCTTCTCTTCTTTTTCACCCAATTCTAGTTTATTAGATTCTTGTTTAATAGAATCAAAGAAGATGAATAGAACTAAGTACACATAAAAAAGAGCATATAGACCCGAGACCATTACCAAAAGTTCTTCCCAATAATCATATTGGGTATCTGTTCTCTTCCTTTTCCTATTAGGATGGGGCATGTTGGATTTTTCATATCCATATACCATCGAACCTTAAGGGTTCCAAAACCCTCCTTTTTTGCTAGTTTTCGAAAACGGAAAAACCTGAACCAGGAGCAGTATAAATTATACTCTCACCTTTTACAAGAAAATTGGTGATAAAACTCCACTATAATTTGTTCAAAATGCACCAATCAGAATCCCTTGAGAATATTCAAGTACCCTATTTCTAAGAGAAGAGGTACTTGCTGAAAATCGCTCCAACAACCGCTTAAGAAAAATTGCAAAGTTTTGAACTCGAAGGTTTTTCCAAGGGACGCCTGTTAAAAATTGTTTCAACCTCTCAACAAAACAGACAAGAAGTATATCACTGAAAATTAATACCCAGCCATATGGGTATATGAAGGGCGCGAATTCATTTATACCCCACCCAATTAGAATGAGAGGAAATAAAACATAAATGGAGAAAGTTCTCATGATAAGATCAGCCAATAGAAGAAAAAAGTCCCTAATTTTTCAAACCGTTCTGAGCGTGTGAAAAGTCAATAGCCTAAGGATAAAAAACCCTCTACTTTGTGCAAGTGAAAAGAGAGAATATGAGAGATTTTCCTATTTTTCTTGATTTTCTTAAGATTTTTTTGAACCTGACCATGAATAGACTTATATATCTCGATATATACAGATATAATGTACATTTATGGAGTAGACCTATAATGGGAAATGAAAGTGGCTAATTTTGGAATTGAATAAGAAGCCCTTTTAACTCAGTGGTAGAGTAATGCTATGGTAAGGCATAAGTCATCGGTCAAATCCGATAAAGGGCTTTTTTTACTTAGTGGTAGGGTAATGCCACGGTAAGACGTGAGTCATGGTTCAAATCCGATACAGTACTTTTCTACTAAATTCATTCACTTTCTTTCTTTTTGAAAATTTCTCTTTTTTATTGAATTTGATGACTTAGTACGAGATGCATGCATTTTTGGTTTAAACACTAAATGAAGCAGTGGATGTAAATTGCAAAAAAATAAATTGGACTTTTTTTCCTATTAGATCAATCAAATCACTACCCGTACTGAACTAATATAGAATATAGAATCCCTTTTATTAATCTATTCTTATTCTATATCCTTTATAAATGAATTTCCCTAAAAAGTAGGGGATGATCCGTGAATTAACCTAACCATCAACTAAGAAAACCCTACAAAAGCATAAAGGAAAAGTAGGAAGGACTCCTTGCTTTGGATCTAGTTATACTCTTCGAGTATATTGACAATTCCAAAAAACTGCTCATACTGTCATTATAGTATAATGAGGAACGGTTGTATACAGCCCCATCGTCTAGTGATACCCCTATTGTCTAGTGGTTCAAGACATCTCTCTTTCAAGGAGGTAGCAGGGATTCGACTTTCCCTGGGGGTAGGGAGTATTATGAAAGGAGGTTAATCATAGATTATCAAAAACCCTAGAATAAATTCTTCCTGGGTCGATGCCCGAGCGGTTAATGGAGACGGACTGTAAATTTGTTGACGATATGTCTACGCTGGTTCAAATCCAGCTCGGCCCAAAAATCTAGGGCTTCGTGTATATGAGTTAAATCAATTTCTTTTTCTTCCATAAAAAATATTTGATCCATAGAAAAGAAATAAAGGATAAAAAAGAAAAGGGGAAATATCTTTCTAATCTATCTCTCTCATTCCTCTCTTACAAACAAAAGACCCTTTCTTATTGGTTATTGAAAGGTGGATTATTATCTATTTTTAGCGATAAAAAATCGCGACATACTAGTTATGTCATTCCCACTATACCTCCATACGATACGGGGGTATGTAGTATATGATTCATCTATTTCTTGGAGTAGGACAGGCGAATATTCTTATGGTTCCATTTAAGAATAAGTATGTCATATGCCCCACGGGGATTGTAGTTCAATTGGTTAGAGCACCGCCCTGTCAAGGCAGAAGCTGCAGGTTCGAGCCCCGTCAGTCCCGAACTAGGGTTCAATGAATGGAGAAATTCATCTTTCCTTTTTCCATGAAAAAATGGGGCAGGAAGCAAGATCAAATACCTATGGGGTACCCCTATTTCACTTTCTTAGTTCGCGTTTCTCAGTAAAGAGGGAAGAGTATATGAATTTTTTTATCACTACTTCTGGTTGACAGCGAAAGACATACATATCATACGTCGAACGGATCTTCCTATGTTATACTATTCCACTCTCAACCATGAACTGATTTGATAGATCCGATATTCATAATATTGAATTGATTCAGTATTATCAGAATGCAAGTCCTCCCCTTGAATTTACGGGATACCCTTTTCCCTCTCCATGGGATTACATCCCGAGTTATTGCAAAAAAAAAAGAGGTTATGGAAGTCAATATTCTCGCATTTATTGCTACTGCATTGTTCATTCTAGTTCCTACTGCCTTTTTACTTATTATTTATGTAAAAACAGTCATCCGAAATGATTAATTCAACTTCCAATTAATCATTGAAGAAATGAAAAAGAGATTAAATAAAATAAAAATCCAAGTCTTAAATGAAAGGATCCGGTTGGAATCAAAAAGTGTGGTAGAAAAAACTTCCAATAAAGTTTTTTCTACCACACTATATGTAGTTTTTTCTACCACACTTTAGAGTCTTTCTATTATATTATCTTGAATCTACATAGAATAGATTACTAAATTGAAATAGTAGTCTAATTCAATTTATTTTTTCACTGCATCCACTTAATTTCAATCAACTCAAAATAAAAAATCCATGGAGGGAGGGAAAAATAATGAGAATAGACTATAGTAAAAGAAAAAAAGTAAAAGGAAAAAACCAGTGAATCTTTCATGCTTAAACATGCCACAAAATTTCTTTTAAGAACTAAGAATAAGAAAGAGTATAAAACAAATGGAAATGTGTGATATGTTGGGAATAGCTCCATGGAAGAAAATCTAAATTTCTTATGTATAGAACTCTTTTAACCATGGGTCGCTTCTAGTAGTGATTATGAATTGCTCTCATCGCTCTTTCTATTCTACTAGATAGAAATAGAAAGAATAGAAAGACTCTTTCTTACAAAAGTTTCTTACCGTAGTGAAACAAAATTAAAGAAAGAGAGAAAGAATAAAGTTGGGCAAAATGATTAATGCAAAATGGTCAATTAAAGAAAAGAGTTGACATAACAATACAACTACTCAATCAATTAGTAGTATCCCTAGAGTCCACTCCTCCCCCATACTACTAGTGAAAGAGAAAATGTAAAGACTACCATTAAAGCAGCCCAAGCGAGGCTTACTTTATCCATGTAAATTATGTCTCCTATTTCTATGAAGGAATTATTCTACTATTGATGAATAATCATATTAGAATCAAGGGTACAGAGTCAAAAAGGGGTTCTGACCTAAGGCTATGGATGAATCAGTTAAAGAATTTACTCTTAACAAATTCTTAGAGTATTTCTGATAGAATTGGGGAGCATTAAGTATAAATATGATACATAGCCCTTTCTTATTAATAAAAGAATAAGGAAACGCTATCTCATCCCTATTGGTAGCGGTTTGGGCCACTACTGCTAAAACAAACCTCAGTTTGAGCAAAAAACGGTGGGTTCTCAAAATCTAGTATCGCCGAGTCTTGTTATTCTCTTGCCCCAACTTATGTGGGGTGCAAATTTATCGATTTGGATTAGTAATAAGCCTAAGTATTTTATTGATCAGGCGGCACCCAGATTTGAACTAGGGATAAAGGATTTGCAGTCCCCTGCCTTACCACTTGGCCATGCTGCCCTAAAATCGAGAAAAGAGCAAGTATTCATCCACGTTTCTTACTAAAACTAACTTTCTTTTATCTTGAATCTAATTCTACTTACTCTTTTCCAATCTTTTTCAAAAAATCTATTCATGCTTTTTTTTATCCAGTTTCGATTATTCTCCTCGAAGGATTCTATCTTAAAACACACATTGCTAACACTAGAAAACTTCCCTTTTCTTTCTATTGAAATGAAAAAGGAGAAAAGTGGATTTCTAGTCACAAGCTACAAAATTAAGAACAAATTGGAACTTGAAAAACCCTGAACTTCACTCGATACGCTTAGGGATCTGGTTGTCCCGATCTTTCGATGAGTTGAAGATAACTACGATTTGGGAGAAACATTGACGACCCGACTACAACCGTACGAGACGTTGTTGTGTTGCGCCTTAGCGATCGATACACCTCTTCGTGGGTTGTTGATCTTGCCTGTGCAGATCAACCTTATTCTTGCAAGCAAATCAAAGAAACAAGTAAGAATAAGATAAAAGCAATATGAATTACAAATAGGAATTGAATACAACTGATAAGTTGGGATTCCGTAACGAGCAAACCAACGATCTAACCGATCACGGTATTACACGGCAAAGCAGCAAAGCTAAACTTTAATCTAAACAAAACCTGAGAAACCTTGAAGGGGTACCTTGCTATTTAAAGGGGTGGGAGGACGACCAAGGGGGTTCCTAAGTCGTGCTCCACCAGGTTGGGGCGCACCCCATATGGGCCCCACCTGGGCTGGTGTCCCAGATAAAGTTACAAGCCCATAGGCCCATTATAGGTGACGTAGCACATTGTTTTTGTGATTACGGTCGATCGGAATAGAATTTGGAGATGAGGCTGGATCCATTGGAAAGATGACACCAAAAACTTTCTATCAAGTACTGATGGGCCCAAAACGGAGCTCGTATGCATATTTGGCGGTCATTTGAAATCAGCACTATAGCAGATGGCCGTATTGGATTCCAGAACTTTGACAACTTGATCTTGACATCTTCCTGTTGACATATGATGTGAGCAACGGCTGTATCCATGGTAGCCATGGTCACTTCATCCTCCCCTTTTTCACAAAAAACCGCCCTCGGTGTTTCCATATGGTGCTCTTCGCGTAGTCCATTTAAAAACATTTGTTTTTTCAATCAAAACTAGAGAAATTCAAAGTAGCATGATTAGCAATAACATATCCTTCTAGCTTGAAATTTTTATCCACCGATACAGAAGGTTGTAAATCTGTGCATATGTAAACTCTATGCACCAAATATATTCCTCTATTAATATATTGCCCAAATATATGGAATATAGTATTAATTGGACATGGCAAATCAATAGTAAATAATTTCTTCTTCAAATTATCGAGCTCACAGAAGTAATCAAATAGAACATAGCCCAAAATACTTAAAGAAGATAGCAATTCACGTTCCTGAACATCATTAGCAATCCGAACAACATGCTTAAAAACAGCACAGAAAGAATTAACAACAGGAATAGTATGTTCATTCATTAGTTGCGACATGGATATAAGTGAAGCATTATCACACAACTTTTTTTTATCACAAGGAACAACAAACAAATCAATTTATGACAAAGGAATATCAACAATTGGTTCCACTAATAGTTGCTCTACTATAGCATGAAAAGTGGACATGTGTAGCTCAGCTTGAGAATACTCACCTTCATTTATCTCAGCACCATTTAATTTACCTTGCGGAATATCAACAATTGGTTCCACTAATGGTTGCTCTACTATAGCATGAAAAGTGGACATGTGTAGCTCAGCTTGAGAATACTCACCTTCATTTATCTCAGCACCATTTAATTTACCTTGCGGACTTTTTTTAGACATCGCAGATGCTTCAAGCTTCTCCTCTTTCTTCTCAAGTACATCATTTTTCTTCTTTTGCTGAATGTTCTGAACTCCTTGCAAAACGTTAGTAACAGGAGACACAAAAGATTGCTCCTTCAATGTTTGCACATTATCATTGCACAAGGATATAAGATATTTAGAAACAGGAGATAAGTCACAGTGTTTATGCTTTCTCGCATTTGAAATGATTTGACTCTCAATGTTGCGAGCAAGAATGAATAGGTGTCCAATATGATTATATGTCACATTAGTAAGCTTAACCAGAATTTTAGAACTAAGTCCCTTGAAAAATCTACGCATTATGTTCTCATTGCATTCTTTTAGATCACAGTAGATGATATAAACTTTAAATTCATAGATATACTCTCTAACAGTTCTATTAACTTGTTTCAGATGTTCTAATTTCTCAAGAAGAATACATTTGTAATAAGAACTTACAAAATGCTTTCTCATCATGATTTTGTAATCATCCCAAGTTTCAAGTTTATTACCAATATGACTCCACCAAAAGAAAGCAGAAGAGGTAAACTCATTATTAGTAGCCTTAATCATTTGAGCATCAGAAAAATCATAGTTATCAAATTCGTTGTCTACTGCTAGCTCCCAATCAACATAAGCAACAAAATCATACTTACCATCGTAGAATGGTAACTTAGATTCAACTCATGCAAGATTATAGTCAGGTACCTCATATGCATCATATAGAGAAGCCGTCATATCTCATCGAAGGTAAAGATATCGATGTTGATCATAACCATCTTGTATCCCCTTGCACAATCCTACCATGGTTAGTAGCAAACAAGAAACACACACAAGAATATGCACGCTCCTATCGACTACTAGATAGTGGAAGCCCAAATTTCACACACACTCAAGCTTTTAACCAAGCTTTTACAAGTTCTTACCAATGCAAACGGAATAGTAACATACACTGACTCAACCTAGACCCAATGGAGGTTGGATGTATCAATGCCTTGGCAAACACTTGCTGCATGGCTACAATCAAATCTGTGGAGCTTTGGGTAGGTTTAAATATGTAGCAAAGGAATAGCAAATACTCAAATCAGAGAATGCAAAGTTGAATAATTGTTCAAAGTCAGTACCGTGCTGGTCCTAGGCTAGAACGTACTAGAGACGCGAGCCTAGACACAAACGATACCACAAGATAGCACTAGGATCAACTCAAGCACAACTCTGATATGCAAAAGCAAACTCAAAGATAACAGCTGATTTTCTTTTTTTCTTTCTTTCTTTCTTTCTTCTTCTTTTTTTTCTTTCTTTTTTTTGGTGCGGCCTTTGATTTTTTTAGCACCTTTCTACCTTTTCTTTTCTTTTTTTATTTTTTAGCAAAAACGACTCAAGGACCTAAATGCAAGATTACATAGACTTAAATGTAAATATAAAAATTACAGGGACTCAAATGTAAAAGTCCAAACTCTAAAATTCAATCTACACAAAAATGGAATGCTCTTCTCGTATGGATTCCCTTTTTGCAAACGAAACTCAAATTCGACACCGAAATTTTTTTTCTTACAAACAAAAACCAATCTAATCTAATCTAATCTCCTCCTTCCATCATTCTCATGGCAACAGCAGGGACACGAGACAAGGCACAACCACATGACAGAAACCCTAGACGCAACTCCAAAACCAACCGATAGAAAATGCTCGAAACGAGAAAAATGAAACCCTAGCGGTGACACGATTCCGTTTTCGAAGATCCTGACGGCAACGAAGACACGATGGCGACAGTGGTACCAAACGTGACTAGAACTCGAAACTCTAAACGGATTAGACGCTAAGACCAGCAACACGACACGACGATGCAACGCAAAATTCAACAATGCAAAAATTGGAAATAACAATGTAATGGCACAAAGCTGGCTAGGTAAAGGATGGAATTTTTTATGGCTATTTTCTAGTTATAGGTAGATAAAAACTCACCGAGCAACGAAAGCTCTGATACCAATTGATAAACCCTAAACTTCACTCGATTCGC
Source organism: Oryza officinalis (assembly GCA_008326285.1). NCBI lineage: Eukaryota > Viridiplantae > Streptophyta > Magnoliopsida > Poales > Poaceae > Oryza > Oryza officinalis. Next base: position 33,764,525 of record BDMV01000008.1, on the reverse strand, counting down.
TCAGGGATCTGGTTGTCCCGATCTTTCGATGAGTTGAAGATAACTACGTGTCGGTGACATGGGACCGGGGGTGTCATGACTAGAGGCTTGGGTAGCCGCGGTCCTCCACGTGTCCCGACCCCCTCGGGGGGGTCGGGCCCGAGGGTGATGTGGCCACCCCTTCCTCTGTCTCCCCGAGGGGTCGGGCCACTCCCGTTTCGGCCCCGAGGGCTGGGGCGCCCCGACCCCCTGTGATTTTGGCGCCACGTGTGCGGGTTAGGTGAGCACAGCAGGGCTCACCTAACCGCATTTATAGCGGATCAGGCGAGCGCACCACGCCGCATTTAATACGGCGCAGCGCACGCTTATCCGGTCCGTGACCGGTCGCGGTGAGTGACCGGTCACAGACCGGTCAGATCGCGGGTTAGGTGGCGACAGGCGGCCGATGGCACGCCTCGCCCCGTCCCGTCGGAATGATGAGAGCCTCCTGGCTCTCGTCCCTAGCCGGAGCCGGCGTGCTAACTCCTGGAGTTGGTATGTCAGTCCCGGTCAGATCCAATCCAGATTTCAGCGCAGGCGTGGCAAGGAAGTCGCCGGCCATTGAATGAAGGTTGAAACGGGCGTCCACCGGGAGAGCTGGCGAGCGGGGCAGAAGGCGTGCACCATGCTTGTCAGAAGTCACTTCCGGCTGTAGACTAGCCCTGATTGTAAAAAGAATGTTTCTTTTCTTAGGCAACTTGAGGCCCATGTGGTGACCCCTGATCAGATAAAAGGAGGCCCAGGCCTAGGAAAAAGAGGAGGACTCCGGCGGATACGTTGGAGAGATAGAATTCCCTTTGTATTGTTGGAGACCCTCAGATCCACCAGAACACAGGAGTAGGGTGTTACGCTTCTCAGCGGCCCGAACCTGTCTACGTCGCCCGCGTCTTGCGCGTTTCCTCTCTCGCTGACATTCTTTAGATCGAGGGCGAAGAACCTCACTTAGCGCCCCCGGCCGAACCGGCAAAGGGGGGCCCGCGCGGTCTCCCGGTGAGGAGTTTCACGCTCCGTCATCTGGCGCGCCAGGTAGGGGGCGCGTGTGTCTTTCTAAGCCCTCATCATCTTTCGTGTGTGCCAAGTTTCGCTCGCTCAGCCCCATGGCCGAGCGGGCAGTGGCGCACAGCCTCTCTCCGAGCGCTAGCGGTGACGACAGGGAGCAGAACCCGCGCCGTCGGGCTCGCACCCCGCCGTCCCCCTCTCGCCGAAGTCTTGGGCGAGGGAAGGCGCTCGAGGAGGTCGAAGGATCCGCGACCTCGCCGCTCGCGGGTGACGGGGGAGGACGGCGAGACGGGACGCGTCGCCGCCTCGTCTACGGCGATGGCGGCACGCCCCAGGGCGCGCTCCAGGCCGCGGGCGCGCTCCTGCGTCACCCGCCCGTCGTCCCCGATCCAGAGACTCCAGCCCGACGTTGGCTGGATGACGTGGCCGACTTGGTCATGACGGCGCAGCAGCGCCTAGGCGCCGGCGGGCGGTCCTCCGCCGCCGGGGCCTCTGGCGCTGCCGCCGCCGGCTCCATGTCGTCGAGGCGGAGGGCGCGGCGAACGACGGCCGTTACACGCCGCTCGTCCGCCGTTCCCTCGTCAACGCCTCCGACCCAAGAAGATGTGCGTGGGGGGCCGGATGCCCGGCTCGATATCGAGCGCCGGCGCGACGCTCGTCGCGCCGCCCACGCAACGGAGGGCGCTTCCTCGTCCGGAGCGCCACTTCGGTCCGGTCACGGGGGCCGGCCCCCCGTGTCCCCGGTCGGCGGTGCCGGCTGTCGAGCCTTTGTGGCGAGCCTTCGGAACGTCCGTTGGCCCCCAAGGTTCCGGCCCACCATCACCGAAAAATACGACGGAAGCGTCAACCCCGCCGAGTTTCTCCAGATCTACACGACCGGGATCGAGGCCGCGGGGGGTGACGACAGGGTCATGGCGAATTTCTTCCCCATGGCCCTGAAGGGTCAGGCGCGGGGTTGGCTAATGAACTTGCCACCTGCGTCGGTCCACTCTTGGGAGGATTTGTGCCAGCAGTTCACCACGAACTTTCAGGGCACGTATCCGCGCCCAGGCGAAGAGGCGGACTTGCACGCGGTACAGCGAAGGGACGATGAGTCTCTTCGCTCGTACATTCAGCGGTTCTGTCAAGTCCGCAACACCATACCATGCATCCCCGCACACGCGGTGATCTACGCGTTCAGGGGGGGCGTGCGGCACAACCGCATGCTCGAGAAGATCGCCTCCAAGGAGCCCCAGACCACCGCGCAGCTTTTTGAGCTCGCGGACCGTGTGGCCCGCAAGGAGGAGGCCTGGACCTGGAACTCCTCCGGTTCTGGCGTGGCAGCTCCGGCCGCCCCCGGGTCCGCCGCTCGGTCAGGGCGACGGGACAGGAGGAGGAAGAAGAGGTCGGCCCGTTCCGACGACGAGGGTCATGTCCTCGCCGTCGAGGGCGCTTCGCGGGCCCCCCGAAAGGGGAGGCCTGCGGGCGACAAAAAGAAGGAGGCCGGCGTTCCCAGCAAGGAGCGTCCGACCGGCAAGTGGTGCACCGTGCACAACACCTCCCTCCACGACCTCGCGGACTGCCGCGCGGTCAAAAGTTTGGCCGAGCGGACGAGGAAGTGGGAGGAGGAGAAGAGGCAGGAGCGCCGTGAGGGCAGGGCCCCGGCGGCTCCCGCCGGCAACCGGCGAGGTGAGGCCAAGCAGAAGGCCCCCGCCGAGGACATCGACGATGGCGACGATGACCTGGGGTTTCAGGAGCCTGAGGCCACCGTCGCCACCGTCGATGGGGGAGCGTGTGCTCACGCTTCTCGCCGGAGCCTCAAGGCCATGAAGCGTGAGCTTCTGGCCGCGGCCCCTACCCATGAGGCGACGCGGCGGGCGCGGTGGTCGGAGGTTGCCCTCACCTTCGACCAGACCGACCACCCGCCGTGCGTTGCCCGGGGAGGACAGATCGCGATGGTGGTTTCCCCCACCGTTTGCAACGTGAAGTTGGGGCGTGTCCTCGTGGACGGGGGTGCAGCCCTCAACATCCTTTCCCCCGCAGCCTTTGATGCCATCAAGGCCCCGGGGATGGTGCTCCGACCGTCCCAGCCGATCATCGGCGTGACGCCGGGGCACACCTGGCCGCTGGGTCATATCGACCTCCCGGTCACCTTCGGTGGTTCCGCCAACTTCCGCACGGAGCGGGTGGACTTCGATGTGGCGGACCTCAGTCTGCCCTACAACGCGGTCCTGGGGAGGCCCGCGTTGGTGAAGTTCATGGCGGCGGTCCACTACGCCTATCTCCAGATGAAGATGCCGGGCCCCGGTGGCCCCATCACCGTCCATGGCGACCTCAAGGTCGCGCTTGCTTGTATGGAGCAGCGCGCGGACCACCTCGCCGCGGCATCCAAGCCCGCGGACGGTGACGAGAGGCCCAGCACCTCCGTCCCGCCCGCCCCAAGGCAGCGGATGGTCACGAGCGACGAGGTCCCGGTCAAGGAGGTTGCCCTGGGCGACGGCCCGTCCGAGACCACCCGGATCGGTGGTCTTTTGGACGACAAATAGGAAGACGCGCTCGTCTCCTTCCTGCGGGCAAACGCCGACGTCTTCGCCTGGAGACCGGCGGACATGCCCGGGGTCCCCAGGGAGGTGATTGAGCATCGTCTCGCCGTGCGGCCGGGCGCAAGGCCGGTCCGGCAGAAAGTGCGGCGGCAGGCCCCGGAACGTCAAGCCTTCATCCGCGAGGAGGTGGCGCGACTTCTGGAGGCCGGATTCATCCGTGAGGTCATCCATCCGGAGTGGCTGGCGAACCCGGTCGTCGTCCCCAAGGCGAACGGCAAGCTTCGGATGTGCATCGACTACACCGACCTCAACAAGGCATGTCCTAAGGACCCTTACCCCCTGCCACGCATAGATCAGATTGTCGACTCCACCGCGGGGTGCGACCTTTTGTGTTTTCTAGATGCATACTCTGGTTATCATCAGATTCGCATGGCTAGGGAGGATGAGGAGAAAACTGCATTCATTACCCCCATAGGAACCTATTGTTATACGACAATGCCTTTCGGGTTAAAGAATGCAGGTCCTACTTTTCAGCGTACTACTCGAATTTCCTTGGGTAGCCAGATAGGACGCAATGTTGAGGCCTATGTTGATGACTTGGTTGTGAAGACACGCAACCAAGAGACCTTGCTCTCGGATTTAGCGGAAACTTTCGAAAGTCTCCGCTCCGCCCGCATAAAGCTGAACCCCGATAAGTGCGTGTTCGGCGTGCCTGCGGGCAAACTTCTCGGGTTCTTGATCTCTGCCCGAGGCATCGAGGCCAACCCCGAGAAGATACGAGCTATAGAGCGGATGCGCCCCCCCAGCAAGCTTAGGGACGTGCAGTGCGTCACCGGCTGCATGGCCGCCCTAAGTCGGTTCATATCGAGGCTGGGAGAGAAGGCGCTACCCCTATTTAAGCTCCTCAAGCGCTCCGGGCCGTTTACCTGGACGGAGGAGGCTGAGCGCGCCTTCACTCAGTTGAAGGCGTACCTCAGTTCTCCCCCAGTCCTGGTCGCCCCGGAGCCAGATGAGCCGTTGCTACTCTACCTGGCGGCAACCCCGCAGGTGGTCAGCGCGGCGTTGGTCGTGGAGCGTGACGAGGACAACCCTCACTCCGCGCCCCCCCACCCTGTGTCGGCTCGACCCGGGAGAGAGCAGGGAGGAGAGGCCCCCGAGCCGAACGGCGGCCTAAGGCCCCCGACGGCCGGAGCTGGCCCTCCGCCTGCTTGTCTGACGGTGCCAGGCGCCCCCGACCCCCAGGATGGCCCCGGGGCCACTGCGGGAAGGCCGCGCCTGTCGCCCTCTGACCCCGAGGTCGTCGGCACAGAAGCCGAGTGCGCCCCACACGGCCTCTCGGACGAAGAGCGCCCTGGAGACGCGGCCCCTGGCAAAGAGGATAGGCCCCGCCGAAAGGTGCAGCGGCCCGTCTACTTCGTTAGCGAGGCCCTCCGGGACGCCAAGACCCGATACCCTCAGGCCCAGAAGATGCTTTACGCTATTCTGATGGCTTCGAGGAAGTTGCGCCATTATTTCCAGGCGCATCGGGTCACGGTGGTTACGTCTTACCCCCTCGGCCAAATCTTGCATAACCGAGAGGGTACTGGACGGGTGGTGAGATGGGCAATCGAACTCTCTGAATTCGATTTGCGCTTTGAACCACGCCACGCGATCAAGAGCCAGGCCCTCGCCGACTTTGTAGCGGAGTGGACCCCAGCTCCCGAGCCCGTCTCCGCCCCCGAGGCCAGCCCGGGCCCCTCGCAGCTGCCTCACACCGCCTACTGGGTGATGCAGTTCGACGGCTCCCTGTCTCTTCAGGGCGCCGGTGCGGGGGTCACTTTGACCTCGCCGAGCGGAGACGTCCTCAGATACCTGGTCCGCCTCGACTTTCGGGCGACCAACAATATGGCGGAGTACGAGGGACTCCTTGCGGGACTCAGAGTGGCGGCTGGACTGGGGATCCGCCGCCTCCTGGTGTTAGGCGACTCCCAGTTGGTCGTTAACCAGGTCCGTAAGGAGTACCAGTGCTCCGACCCGCAGATGGACGCCTACGTCCGCCAGGTGCGGCGTATGGAGCGCCATTTCGACGGGATAGAGCTTCGGCACGTGCCCAGGCGGGATAACGCGGTCGCCGACGAACTCTCAAGGCTCGCTTCCTCGCGAGCCCAGACCCCACCGGGCGCCTTTGAAGAAAGGCTTGCCCAGCCGTCGGCGCGACCCGACCCCCTAGGGGAGACGGACGCGCCTGAACGGCCCCCGAGGCCCGTCGGAGTCCAGGCCTCGGGACCCGAGGGGAGCGCTCCCAGCTCCCCTAGATTGATTGCTTGGATCACTGAGATCCAGGCGTATCTCGCAGATAAGACTCTACCCGAGGACCGCGAAGGGAGTGAACGCGTCCGTCGCATCTCCAAGCGCTACGTGCTGGTGGAAGGGACCCTCTATCGGCGCGGGGCTAACGGAGTCCTCCTGAAGTGCATTCCTCGGGAACAAGGCGTCGAGCTTCTCGCCGATGTCCATGAAGGCGAGTGCGGAGCCCACTCCGCCTCGCGCACCTTGGTTGGCAAGGCCTTTCGCCAGGGTTTCTATTGGCCGACGGCTCTCACCGATGCGGTCGACCTGGTCCGGCGGTGCAGGGCGTGCCAGTTCCACGCCAAGCAAACGCATCAGCCGGCCCAGGCCCTGCAGACCATACCTCTTTCGTGGCCATTTGCTGTCTGGGGGCTCGATATCCTGGGACCGTTCAGGCGGGCCCCGGGCGGGTTCGAGTATCTGTATGTCGCTGTCGACAAGTTCACTAAGTGGCCCGAGGCTTATCCGGTCATCAAGATCGATAAGCACTCCGCCCTTAAGTTCATCAGGGGCATCACTGCTCGGTTCGGGGTACCTAACCGTATCATTACGGATAACGGCACCCAGTTCACTAGTGAGCTCTTCGGCGACTACTGCGAGGACATGGGTATCAAACTCTGCTTCGCCTCACCCGCCCACCCCAGAAGCAACGGCCAGGTGGAGCGCGCCAACGCGGAAATCCTCAAGGGCCTCAAAACCAAGACCTTCAACGTCCTCAAGAAGCACGGCGATTCGTGGATCGAGGAGCTGCCAGCGGTGCTCTGGGCGAACCGAACCACGCCAAGCCGAGCAACCGGGGAAACGCCTTTCTTCCTCGTCTACGGCGCGGAGGCGGTCCTCCCATCTGAGCTCACCCTGAGGTCCCCTCGGGCCACCATGTATTGCGAGGCTGATCAAGATCAGCTTCGCCGAGACGACCTCGACTATCTGGAAGAGCGAAGGCGGCGCGCGGCCCTTCGAGCCGCGCGCTACCAGCAGAGCCTGCGGCGCTACCATCAGCGCCACGTCCGGGCCCGATCACTCTGCGTCGACGACCTCGTCCTACGCCGCGTCCAAACGCGTGCTGGACTGAGCAAGCTCTCACCAATGTGGGAGGGTCCGTATCGAGTGATCGGCGTCCCCCGGCCGGGCTCGGTTCGGTTGGCCACGGGCGACGGCACAGAGCTGCCTAACCCGTGGAACATCGAACATCTTCGTCGCTTCTACCCCTAATGGGGGTCGGGTGTCATGTCTCGGGCTCGGGCCAACCCCGCACCCCCCCCGGGCGTGCAGGGTTGGCCGGGGGCTACCACATGCACATACTTATCTTTTTTCTCTTCCGTATTTCAATAAAAGCACTTTCGATTTCCAGAGGACCGTGTCTGTGCCGTCGCTTCCTTTTGAAGAATCTCGGCTTGAGTTAGTACGCTCGTGCTCGGCCCTGCCCTCGGTGGCCCGGGCCGGCTAAAACCGCCAAACGGGGCCCAGAACCGAGCCGTGCCCCGGGGCGTGGTGAACTCCGGGGGGGAATCGGCAAAGGCCCACAATCGGGTCCTCCTAACCCTCGGTCACCGCGCTCCCGGCCTGGCCAGTCTCGACACGCGGATCTCCCCAGGCACTAGCCCCGACCCGCGCCGTTCGAGGATGGGACCTGGGCACGAGCCCTTGCTCAAGCCAAGACTCAGAAGGACCGCGGCACAAACCATCCTCATCTTATACGCACAACAAACATGACTGACATAGAAATTTCCTCTTTATTTGATTGCAGATTAAACCAGTCTATACAAGAAGGGGGCTTGAAGGCCTCGGAAGAAGAAGGTAAAATTTAAGATCGGCGGGGGCTTGGGGGCTCACTCCGACGCACCCGGGCCGCCGGCCTCGCCGTCGCTGTCGTCCGCACCGTCGTCGCCGTCCTCCTCCTCGGAGTCGAGGGCGAACGCGAGCCGAGGGGCCGTACCCTCGAAGCTGTGGACGATGTGGTCGGCGGCGTCCCGGACCTGCGCGCGCGCGCCGTCCTCGGTTCCGGGAGGGAACTCTTCCAGCGCTGCCCACGGGGAGAAGTCAGGGTCCCTGGCCTGGTAGCTCGCCAGTACGAGCTCCACCGCCCCCCGGGCGAGGTCCCTCGAGGATGACTTGATCGTCTCCTCGAGCTCCTCGGGGAGCCGTTCGAGGACCCCGGCCATCTCCGAGAGGCGCTGGGCGAGGCCCCCCTGGTTGGCGGCGTACTTCGCGTACCGCCCGCCCCAGAGGCCCGCCTGCCGCCCGGCGCGGTCTAGACGCGAGACGGCGTCCCGAAGCATGCCGGGCCCCACCTCGCACGCCAGGCGGAGGGCCTCGACCTCCCCGGCGGACGAGTCCAGCGCGCCCTGCAGCTCGGCGACGGTGTGTTCGGCGGCTGCGAGGCGGGCGGCTAGGTCGTCGTGGCCCGCGGCCGCCCCGCCGCTGTGCGCTCTCGCGTCCAGCTCCTTCGCCCGCGCCTCGAGCTCAGCGGCCCGCTGGTCCAGCGCGGCCCTCTCGGCGCGGGCGCCTTCCAGATTGCGGCGCGCCTGCTCCTCCCGCGCCGCCTCGCGGAGGAACAGGCTGTCCGCCAGCCGCTGCGCCGCGGCCTCGGCCTCCTCGAGAGCTCGCCCCCGCTCGGCGAGCGCATCCTCGCGGAGGCGGAGTGCGGACTCCTCCTCGGCGGAGGCGGCCTCGTGCGCCGCCAGCGTTGCCTCCCGGGTGGCGACGGCGGCCTCGCGGTCCGCCAGGGCGCCCTCCTTCGCGTCCAGGGCGCGGGCGCGCTCCTCCAGCGCCGCGACGCGAGCCTCAAGGGCCTCTTCCCGCTGACGGGACGCCGCCTCGTTCTCCGCCGCCCGCCGCTCCCGGGCAGCGGCGGCGTCGAGGACTCCCCGGGCGGCGTCGAGCTTCTCCTCTAGCTCCGCCGCCCGGGTCCCGTATTGGAGGCGGAGGTCGTCCCGCGCCTCGTCGAGCACGGCGGTGGCGATGAGGGCGGTCTCCCGCTCCTCCTCTACCTCCCTGGCGATCTCCGCCAGGTCCCTACGACGGGCCTCGAGCTGTTTGGCGTGCTGGCGGTATGCCTTGCGGCCCGTCTCCACCATGGCCTCCACCGAGCGCCGCCCCTCCTCGACGCGCGCCCACGCCGCGTCGAGCTCCGCCCGCTCCGCCTGCAGGGCCTCCATCTGGGCACTTAGCCCGTCCAGCACCGTGCTGTTCGCGGTGGCCAGGGCCTGCAGGAGGGGCTCCGCGCTCAGCGGGGTAGCGGAAGGCAAAGGGGAGAGCCGCCTCGGTGTGGGTGCCGCGCGGCTCGGCCCGCCGATCGGCGTGCTGGCCTCGGGGGCGCCCCCCGAAGCTGGCTCGTCCCGCGCGTCGCCCGGGGCGTCAGGCCCGGGCGGCGCGCCCGCGGCCTCGTTGTGGGTGGCCTCGGGGGTCGTCATGGTCTCGGGCGGAGTCGGGTCGGGGGCTTGGCAGGCTGCCCGGCGTGCACCCGCCGCCTCTGCCTCCCGGGCGGACTCCTCGGCCCGGCGGAGTCTGGCCTCCTCCCGAGCGGCCTCCTCGGCCTGGCGAACCCGGGCGGCCTCCCGGGCAGCCTCCTCGGCTTCCCGGAGGCGGTCCGCGGCTTCCCGTCGGTCAGCCTCTCGCCTCCGGGCCTCCGCGGTCACCGTCTCCTCGGCCTCGGACCGGCCGGACTTGGAATGGCGTGGGGGGCGTGACGGGATCTCGCTGAGGCAGAAGAAAAACCAAAGACAAAAAGAAGCGGGTGAGTAAAAACTCGCCTTGGGGAGTAGATACGGCCGCAGTGGGCGTGGGAACGAACCTGCGGGGAGGTCGGCTGAACGACCACCTCGGGGGCGAGATGAGGCTCCCCCGGCATGGCTCGCTCTCCCCCATCTTGCGGAGCCGTTTCTTCCTTCGCTCCCCCTCGGGCTGCGGCGCCGGCACGGCACCCTCTGGGCGCCTGCTGCTGGCACGCACCGCCCCGCCCCCTCGGGGAGGAGATGGGGGAGGAGTACCTCCCTGCTTCCTCTTCCCCCTGGCGTCGGCGGGGCGGCTGCCCCCCGGGCCCCCGTCGCGGGGCCCAGAAGCACGACCCCCTCCCGGGGTAGATTGTTCCCCCCTGCGGCTCCCGCCCGCGCCATCGTGGCCTCGGGGGGCCCGTTCCCCCGACGCCCCGACCACCTGCATGATGGCCAGGATGTTGGCGCGCTCTGGGTCGCAGCAGAGGGGGAGGACCCCTTGGGGGATGAGGGATGCCTCCACGGAGCTGAGATTCAGCACCCGTTGGACCACCATCCTGAAGTCCTCGGGGTCCCAGTCCCATTTTCGCCCCAGGTGGGTCCTCACGTGGTCCTCGGGCCCGGTGTACTCCCAGGCGCCTCGGGCGCGCCGCTGGAGCGGCGCGATCCGGCGACGAAGGTAGTCGCCGAACACCATGGCCCCCGTGAGCCCTTGGGATCGCAGACCCGCCAGGCGGTCAAGAACGGCGTCGTAGCCGTCCCCCAGATCCACCGCCGCCCGCCAGCTGGAGGCCTGCGCCGGGGGCTGGCTCGGGAGTCGGAGGCGCGCTTCGTCGGCGAGGGGGGTGTAGAACCAGTCGCTCTTCCAGTCGTCCCACTTCTTGCGGAGGACGCAGGGAATGTAGCGGTTCAGCACCTGCCCCCGCGGCTGGAAGTAGCAGCCACCGACTGCCGTCGGCGGCGACACCGGCTGCACGGTGAAGAACCACCGGAACAGCCGGAGAGATGGGCGCACCCCGATAAACATCTCGCACAGGTGCGCGAAGATGGCCAATGTCATTATCGCGTTGGGGGTGAGGTGCGCCATCTGGAGATCATAAAACTCCAGAATATCCATGAAGAAAATAGAGAATGGCGGGACCAGCCCCGCCATTGCGAAAGAAGAGGAAGAAGACGGACCGCCCCGGGTAGTCTGGCGCCGGGCGTCCCTCGCCCAGCGTGACCACCTCCCGGCCGGTGGCAGATTCCGGCATGAATCGGCGCGGCAGCCCGGCCTGCCTCTCGCTGTGATGCGGGAAGGCGGCAGCACGCTACCGTCGAGCGGTGCGGAGCCCCGTGCCATGGCGCCGGCGGAGGAGGAGCTTGAGAGCGAGCGCGTGCGGCAAGAGTAGGGCACAGGAAACGAAGAGTTAGGGCACGAGTGGCGAAGGCAAGGGGAAAAATGGAGAGAAGAAGGAAACAAATCCCTTCCTCGGCGCCTTTATACCCTTGCCAACGCTATACCCGGCTCCTCGCTTCCCGCGCCCACTACCTCGCCCCCTCGTTTCTCGCTCCCACGCCTCCACTAACCCCACTCGCCCGTTTGCGGCGCACGCGGCTGACGTGCGGCCGTGGCGGTTGAAATGGGGCAGATAATGCGCGCATTAACTGCGCTCGCCGACCAAACGCCATCATCATATCCCCAGGCGAAACGAACCGGCACGTCCCGATTCCCGCGCTGCTCGAGTAATGCAGCGGTCTTGAAGAGGCCGCTCATTATCGTCGGTCGGTTTTCTCTTGCCGATGCGCGCGATTCGCGACCGTTGGGATCCTGTCCGCCTGTAGGGACCGGCCCCATCCGTCACCGGGCCTAAGGAGTGGCGTCACACCCGAGCGCTTCCCTCGAGGGGGGCGATCACCCTGGCATAACGCCGGGGGCTACTGTCGGTGACATGGGACCGGGGGTGTCATGACTAGAGGCTTGGGTAGCCGCGGTCCTCCACGTGTCCCGACCCCCTCGGGGGGGTCGGGCCCGAGGGTGACGTGGCCACCCCTTCCTCTGTCTCCCCGAGGGGTCGGGCCGCTCCCGTTTCGGCCCCGAGGGCTGGGGCGCCCCGACCCCCTGTGATTTTGGCGCCACGTGTGCGGGTTAGGTGAGCACAGCAGGGCTCACCTAACCGCATTTATAGCGGATCAGGCGAGCGCACCACGCCGCATTTAATGCGGCGCAGCGCACGCTTATCCGGTCCGTGACCAGTCGCGGTGAGTGACCGGTCACAGACCGGTCAGATCGCGGGTTAGGTGGCGACAGGCGGCCGATGGCACGCCTCGCCCCGTCCCGTCGGAATGATGAGAGCCTCCTGGCTCTCGTCCCTAGCCGGAGCCGGCGTGCTAACTCCTGGAGTTGGTATGTCAGTCCCGGTCAGATCCAATCCAGATTTCAGCGCAGGCGTGGCAAGGAAGTCGCCGGCCATTGAACGAAGGTTGAAACGGGCGTCCACCAGGAGAGCTGGCGAGCGGGGCAGAAGGCGTGCACCATGCTTGTCAGAAGTCACTTCCGGCTATAGACTAGCCCTGATGGTAAAAAGAATGTTTCTTTTCTTAGGCAACTGGAGGCCCGTGTGGTGACCCCTGATCAGATGAAAGGAGGCCCAGGCCTAGGAAAGAGGGGGGACTCCGGCGGATACGCTGGGGAGATAGAATTCCCTTTGTATTGTTGGAGACCCTCAGATCCACCAGAACACAGGAGTAGGGTGTTACGCTTCTCAGCGGCCCGAACCTGTCTACGTCGCCCGCGTCTTGCGTGTTTCCACTCTCGCTGACGTTCCTCAGATCGAGGGCGAAGAACCTCACTTAGCGCCCCCGGCCGAACCGGCAAAGGGGGGCCCACGCGGTCTCCCGGTGAGGAGCCTCACGCTCCGTCACTACGATTTGGGAGAAACGTTGACGACCCGACTACAATCGTACGAGACATTGTTGTGTTGCGCCTTAGCGATCGAGACACCTCTTCGTGGGTTGTTGATCCTTCTAGTGCAGATCAACCTTATTCCTGCAAGCAAATCGAAGAAACAAGCAAGAACAAGATAAAAGCAATCTAAATTGCAAATAGGAATTGAATACAATTGATAAGTTGAGATTCCATAACGTGCAAACCGGCGATCTAACCGATCATGGGATTACACGGCAAAGTAGTGAAGCTAAACTTTAATCTAAACAAAACCCGAGAAACCCTAAAGGAGTACCTTGCTATTTAAAGGGGTGGGAGGACGACCAAGGGGGTTCCTAGGTCATGCTCCACCAGGTTGGGGCGCACCCCACATGGGCCCCACCTGGGCCAGGGTCTCAGATAAAGTTACAAGCCCAAGGCCCATTATAGGTGATGTAACACATTGTTTCTGTGATTGCGGCCGACTGGAATGGAATTTGGAGATGAGACTGAATCCATTGGAAAGAGGACACCAAGAGCTTTACATCAAGTACTCATGGGACCAAAACGGAGCTCGTATGCATATTTGGCGGCCATTTGAAATTAGCACTGTAGCAGGGGGCCGAATTGGATTCCAGAACTTGGACAACTTGATCTTGACATCTTCTTGTTGACATATGATCTGAGCAACGGTTGTATCCATAGTATCCATGGCCATATCAGAACCATTAACTAGAATTCTCTTTTTATTTTGAATTGCAGTAGTGAATAACTCTTAAATCGGTATTCTCTCCTGCCTGCCATTTAATGGCGTAATAAAAGACAATGGATTTATGCCTAATCCGTATATAGGTAAACTCTAGGTCTGAATAGCATTATTATCTATGGATCCCCCTTATGCACAGAATCGTTCTTTAATTTTTCATTGCATTAAATATCTTGAATAAAAAAAAGAAAATTGACTTTGATATGTGGAGGTCCAGAACTAGATTGGCATGTACTTAAAAAGTACTTACTTTATTTTAGGATTCTACAACGAAATCTTATATCTTATATTTTATAGAAATTCTACTTTGAAATTAAACTAAGCGTGCTATTCTCAATCAAACTAAAGTCAAACTTTCTAGTGGTTATAAATTATTATATTTTGGTTTTACCCCATTCATAGAAAGGAGATAAAATGAGAAATCTTTGCCGTCCAATCTAAGAATATCATAAACTGTAAGTGGCAGAATTTTTTTTGAGGTTCTAGGAATGTTTTATCAATTCATTTTCATTCCATTTGGACCCTAGCAAATTTTCGTTGAAATTGTCTCTATTCATATGTATGAAATACATATATGAAATACGTATGTGGAGTTCCTGCAGAATATAGATTCCATAATTGCTAGATTGATCTGTAGGGATTGATGAAGAGTGAGCTGATAATGGAATTTTTCTTCGATAAACAGGAAACTTAAGATTAAGATGCTCCAGAATGGAAATGAGGGAATGTCCACAATACCCGAATTTAGTCAGATCCAATTCCAGGGATTTTGTAGGTTCATTAATCAAGGCTTGACAGAAGAACTTTAGAAGTTTCCAACAATTAAAGATCCAGATCACGAAATTTCATTTCAATTATTTGTGAAAGGATATCAATTGCTAGAACCTTCGATAAAAGAAAGGGATGCTGTGTATGAATCACTCACCTATTCTTCCAAATTATACGTATCCACGCGATTAATTTTTGGTTTCGATGTGCAAAAGCAAACCATTTCTATTGGAAACATTCCTATATTGAATTCCTTAGGAACCTTTATAATAAATGGAATATGCCAAATTTTGATCAATCAAATATTGCTAAGTCCTGGTATTTACTACCGCTTGGAATTAAACCATAAAGGAATTTCTATCTACACCGGGACTATAATATCAGATTGGGGAGGAAGATCGGAATTAGCAATTGATAAAAAGGAAAGGATATGGGTTCGTGTGAGTAGAAAACAAAAGATATCTATTCTAGTTCTATCATCAGCTATGGGTTCCAATCTAAAAGAAATTCTAGATAATGTTTCCTACCCTGAAAAATTCTTGTCTTTCCCTAATGCTAAGGAGAAGAAGAGGATTGAGTCAAAAGAAAAAGCTATTTTGGAGTTTTATCAACAATTTGCTTGTGTAGGCAGGGACCTGGTATTTTTGGAATCCTTATGTGAGGAATTACAAAAGAAATTTTTTCAACAAAAATGTGAATTAGGAAGGATTGGTCGATGAAATATGAATTGAAGACTGAATCTTGATATACCTCAGAACAGCACCTTCTTGTTACTGCAAGATGTATTGGCCGCTACGGATCATTTGATAGCAATGAAATTTGAAACGGGTATAGTTGACGATGACGATATGAATCACTTGAAGAATAAACGTATTCGTTCGGTTGCGGATCTGTTACAAGATCAATTCAGACTGGCTCTTGGTCGTTTACAACATGCGGTTCAAAAAACTATCCGTAGAGTATTCATACGCCAATCAAAACCGACTCCACAAACTTTGGTAACTCCGACTTCAACCTCGATTTTATTAATAACTACTTACGAGACCTTCTTTGGTACATATCCCTTATCTCAAGTTTTTGATCAAACCAATCCATTGACATAAACTGTTCATGGGCGAAAAGTGAGTTGTTTGGGTCCTGGAGGATTGATGGGGAGAACTGCAAGTTTTCGGAGCCGAGATATCCATCCGAGTCACTATGGGCATATTTGTCCAATTGACATGTCCGAAGGAATAAACGTTGGACTTACTGGATATTTAGCTATTCATGCGAGAATTGATCACTGGTGGGGATCCATAGAGAGTCCATTTTATGAAATATCTGAGAAAGCAAAGAAAAAAAAGAGAAACAGGTGGTTTATTTATCACCAAATAGAGATGAGTATTATATGATAGTAGCAGGAAATTCTTTGTCCTTGAATCAGAGTATTCAGGAAGAACAGTGTGACATCCTGGCCCAATTGGGACTTGGCCTGTGTGGCCCATGAGAGCTGTGTGCACATGATTAGTACCACCTTGCTAGTTTAGCAAGAGTGGAACCAACTTATAAGGCTTCTTCCCTCCAACCATATCACTCCCGGGTTAACCCTTTTAGACGAAGCGAGGACGAAAGTGTAAGTGGGATAGTATGTGTAAGTGGGATAGTAAGTGTAAGTGTAAGTGGGAAGTATGTGTAACTGGATTGGAATGCCAAACAGCTCTAGATTCGAGGGTTTTTGTTATAGCCGAACGCGAGGGAAATATCATTTCTACTAATAGTCACAAGATCCTTTCATCAAGTAGTGGGAAGACTATAAGTATTCCTTTAGTTGCCCATCGACGCTCTAACAAAAATACTTGTATGGACCAAAAACCTCGGGTTCCGTATGGTAAATCCATTAAAAAGGACAAATTTTCGCGGAGGGGATTGCTACGGTTGGTGGGGAACTTGCTTTAGGAAAAAACGTATTAGTAGCTTATATGCCATGGGAAGGTTACAATTTTGAAGATGCAGTATTAATTAGCGAACGTTTGGTATATGAGGATATTTATACTTATTTTCACATCCGAAAATATGAAATTCAGACGGATACGATAAGCCAAGGCTCCGCTGAAAAAATCACTAAAGAAATACCACATCTAAAAGAACATTTACTCCGTAATTCGGACAGAAATGGAGTTGTGAAGTTGGGGTCCTGGGTAGAAACAGGCGATATTTTAGTTGGTAAATTAACGCCTCAGATAGCGAGCGAATAGTCCTATATTGTGGAAGCTGGATTATTACGGGCCATATTTGGTCTTGAGGTATCCACTTCAAAAGAAACTTCTCTCAAACTACCGATAGGTGGAAGAGGGCGTGTTATCAATGTGAAATGGATCCAGAGGGATCCCCACGACATAATGGTTCGTGTATATATTTTACAAAAACGCGAAATCAAAGTTGGGGATAAAGTAGCCGGAAGACATGGGAATAAGGGGATCATTTCCAAAATTTTGCCTATGCAAGATATGCCCTATTTGCAAGATGGAACGCCTGTTGATATGGTTTTCAATCCCTTAGGAGTACCCTCCCGAATGAATGTGGGACAAATATTTGAAAGCTCGCTCGGATTAGCAGGGGATCTGCTAAAGAAACATTATAGAATAGCACCCTTTGATGAGAGATATGAGCAAGAGGCTTCAAGAAAACTTGAGTTTTCAAAATTATATGAAGTTAGTAAACAAACAAAACATCCGTGGGTATTTGAACCCGAGTACCCGGGAAAAAGTAGAATATTCGATGGAAGAACAGGAGACCCCTTCGAACAGCCTGTTCTAATAGGGAAGTCCTATATCTTAAAATTAATTCATCAAGTTGATGAGAAAATCCACGGACACTCTACTGGGCCCTATTCACTTGTGGAAATTCTCGAGCGAGCGGAGTAGAATTTGTTGAACTGGAGCTGAAAACAAAGACGAAAGATTTTGCCAAAAATGCGGAGTAGAATTTGTTGATTCTCGGATACGAAGATATCAAATGGGATACATCAAACTCGCATGACCCATGACTCATGTGTGGTATTTGAAAGGTCTTCCTAGTTATATCGCGAATCTTTTAGATAAACTCCTTAAGAAATTAGAGGGCCTAGTATATGACGATTTCTCTTTTGCTAGGCCCAGTGCTAAAAAATCAACTTTCTTACGATTACGAGGTCTATTCGAGGATGAAATTTCATCCCGTAACCTTAGCATTTCCCCTTTTTTTCTACCCCAGGTTTTACAACATTTCGAAATTGGGAAATTGCAATAGGAGTAGGTGCTATTAGAGAACAATTAGATGATTTGGATTTGCAAATTATTTTAGAGAATTCCTCGGTCGAATGGAAGGAATTAGAAGACGAGGGGTATAGTGGGGATGAATGGGACGATAGAAAAAGACGAATAAGAAAAGTTTTTTTGATTAGACGCATGCAATTGGCGAAACGTTTTATTCAAACAAATGTAGAACCAGAATGGATGGTTTTGTGCTTATTACCAGTTCTTCCTCCCGAATTAAGACCGATTGTTTATAGGTCTGGGGATAAAGTAGTGACTTCGGATATTAATGAACTTTATAAGAGAGTTATCCGTCGGAACAACAATCTTGCCTATCTATTAAAAAGAAGTGAACTAGCGCCAGCAGATTTAGTAATGTGCCAGGAAAAATTGGTACAAGAAGCCATGGATACACTTCTTGATAGTGGGTCCCACGGGGCAACCAACGAGGAATGGTCACAATAAAGTATACAAATTACTGTCAGATGTAATTGAAGGTAAAGAGGGGAGGTTTCACAAAACTCTGCTTGGGAAACGGGTTGATTACTCGGGGTGTTCTGTCATTGTTGTTGGTCCTTCACTTTCATTACATCAATGTGGGTTACCTCTAGAGATAGCAATAAAGCTTTTTCAGCTATTTGTAATTCGCGATTTAATCATGAAACATGCTACTTCTAATGTTAGGATTGCTAAAAGGAAAATTTGGGAAAAGGAACCCATTGTATGGGAAATACTTCAAGAAGTTATGAGGGGACATCCTGTACTGTTGAATAGAGCACCTACCCTGCATAGATTAGGCATACAGGCTTTCCAACTGACTTTAGTAGAGGGCGTACTATTTGTTTACACCCATTAGTGTGTAAAGTTTTCAATGCGGACTTTAATGGGGATCAAATGGCTGTTCATCTACCTTTATCCTTGGAAGCTCAGGCGGAAACTCGTTTACTTATGTTTTCTCATATGAATCTCCTATCTCCCGCTATTGGAGATCCTATTTGCGTACCAACCCAAGACATGCTTATTGGACTTTATGTATTAACGATTGGAAACTGTCGAGGTATTTGTGCAAATAGATATAATAGTTGCGGAAACTATCCAAACCAAAAAGTAAATTACAATAATAATAATCCTAAATATACAAAAGATAAAGAATCTCTTGTTTCTAGTTCCTATAATGCACTGGGAGCTTATAGACAGAAAACAAATCTGTTTAGACAATCCCTTGTAGCTCCGATGGAAACTAGATCAACGTGTCATTGGGTTAAGATAAGTTTCGATTGAAGTTCAATATAAATCTTTGGGGACTTATCATGAGATTTATGCTCACTATCTAGTAGTGGGAAATAGAAAAAAGGAAATCCGTTCTATATACATTCGCACCACTCTTGGTTATATTTCTTTTTATAGAGAAATTGATGAAGCCATACAAGGATTTAGTTAGGCTTATTCATACACTATCTAAACAAGGAAGTTAGATTCGGGGATGCCCCTTTCGAGGGGCATTTCGATTTCGCTAGTATCATCATTTTTGCCGCACAAATCTAGATTGAGATTGAGGAAAGGAAGTTAACTAAGTTTTCAAATCACTGACTCAGGCCCATTGTCGAATCCTACTCAGCAATTGTCGAATTTTACTCAGCCAAAAAAGGGGGTACTTATTTATGGCGGAACGGGCCAATCTGGTCTTTCATAATAAAGAGATGGATGGAACTGCTATGAAACGACTTATTAGCAGATTAATAAATCATTTCGGAATGGGATATACATCCCATATACTGGATCAAATAAAAATGTTGGGCTTCCATCAAGCCACTACTACATTGATTTCATTAGGAATCGAGGATCTTTTAACAATACCCTCTAAGGGATGGTTAATCCAAGATGCGGAACAACAGAGTTTTCTTTTGGAAAAACACTATTATTATGGGGCTGTACACGCGGTAGAAAAATTATGCCAATCCGTTGAAATCTGGTTTGCAACAAGTGAATATTTGAAACAAGAAATGAATTCGAATTTTCGGATAACAGATCCTTCTAATCCAGTCTTTCTAATGTCCTTTTCAGGAGCTAGAGGAAATGCATCTCAGGTACACCAAGTAGTAGGTATGCGAGGATTAATGGTGGATCCTCAAGGACAAATGATTGATTTACCTATTCAAAGCAATTTACGTGAGGGACTTTCTTTGACAGAATATATAATTTCCTGCTACGGAGCCCGCAAAGGGGTTGTAGATACTGCTGTACGAATGGCGGATGCTGGATATCTTACACGTAGACTTGTTGAAGTAGTTCAACATATTATTGTGCGTAGAAGAGATTGTGGTACTATCCAAGCTATTTCTATGAGTCCTCAAAATGGGATGACGGAAAAACTTTTTGTACAAACATTAATTGGTCGTGTTTTAGCAAATGATATATATATCGGTTCACAATGCATTGCCACTCAAAATCAAGATATTGGAATTGCGTTAGTCCATCGATTCAAAACCGCCTTTCGAGCACAACCATTTCGAGCACAACCAATATATATTAGAACCCCCCTTTACTTGCTGGAGCACATCTTGGATCTGTCAATTATGTTATGGTCGGAATTCCACTCATGGCGATCTGGTCGAATTGGGGGAAGCTGTAGGTGTTATTGCGGGCCAATCTATTGGGGAGCCAGGGACTCAACTAACATTAAGAACCTTTCATACTGGTGGAGTATTCACAGGGGTACTGCTGACCTTGTACGATCCCCTTCAAATGGAAAAATCCAATTCAATGGGGATTTGGTTCACCCCACACGTACCCGTCATGGGCAGCCTGCTTATCTATATTATATAGACTTACATATAACTATTTAGAGTCAGGATATTCTACATAGTGTGACTATTCCCTCAAAAAGCTTGATTCTAGTGCAAAATGATCAATATGTAGAATCCGAACAAGTAATTGCAGAGATTCATGCCGGAACGTCCGCTTTGCATTTTAAAGAAAGGGTATAAAAACATATTTATTCCGAATCAGAAGGGGAAATACACTGGAGTACCGATGTTTATCATGCGCCCGAATATCAGTATAGTAATCTTCGTCGATTACCAAAAACAAGCCATTTATGGATATTGTCAGTAAGTATGTGCAGATCTAGTATAGCTTCTTTTTTGCTCCACAAGGATCAAGATCAAATGAATACTTATTCTTTTTCTGTTGACAGAAGGTATATCTTTGGCCTCTCGATGGCTGGTGATGAGGTAAGACATAGACTGCTGGATACTTTTGGTAAAAAAGATATGGATATTCTTGATTATTCAACGCCGGATTGAACCATGTCCAATGGTCATTGGAATTTTGTCTATCCTTCTATTCTTCAAAATAATTCGGATTTGTTAGTGAAAAAGCGAAGATATAGGTTCACCATTCCATTACAGTATCATCAAGAACCAATATCCTGTTTTGTGATTTCGATTGAAATACCCTTTATGGGTGTTTTACGTAGAAATACTATAGTTGCTTAGTTTGACGACTCACGATACAAAAAAGATAAAAAAGGTTCAGGAATTGTTAAATTTAGATATAGGACCCTAGAGGACGAATATAGGACTCGAGAGAAAGACTCAGAGAACGAATACGAGAGCCTAGAAAACGAATATAGGACCCAAGAAGAAGAATGTAAAACCCTAGAAGACGAATATAGGACTCTAGAGGACGAATATGAAACCCTAGAAGATGAATATGGGATCCCAGAGGACGAATATGAAACCGTAGAAGATGAATATGGAATCCTAGAGGATGAATATAGGACTCGAGAGGAGGAATCCAAAGACGAATATGGGAGCCAAAAGAACAAATATAGACCCTGAGAGGATAAATACGACACTTTAGAGGAAGACTCAGAGGACGAACATGGGACTTTAGAGGAAGACTCCGAGGACAAATATGGGAACCCGGAGGAAGATTCCATCTTAAAAAAGGGGGTTTTGATTGAGCATCGAGGAACAAAAGAATTTACTCTAAAATACCAAAAAGAAGTAGATCGTTTTTTTTCTCCAAGAACTGCATATCTTGCCGAGATCCTCATCCCTAAAGGTAGTTGACAATAGTATTATTGGTGTGGATACACAACTCACAAAAAATACAAGACGTCGACTGGGTGGATTGGTTCGAGTGAAGAGAAAAAAAAGCCATACGGAGCTAAAAATCTTTTCTGGAGATATTCATTTTCCTGAAGAGGTGGATAAGATATTAGGTGGCAGTTTGATACCACTAGAAAGAGAAAAAAAGATTCGAAGGAATCAAAAAAAAGGAAAAATTGGGTCTATGTTCAATGGAAAAAAATTCTCAAGAGCAAGGAAAAGTATTTTGTTTTGGTTCAACCTGCAGTCGCGTATGAAATGAGCGAAGGGAGAAATTTAGCAACACTTTTCCCACAGGATCTATTGCAGGAAGAGGGTAATCTCCAACTTCGACTTGTCAATTTTATTTCTCATGAAAATAGCAAGTTAACTCAAAGAATTTATCATATGAATAGCCAATTCATTCGAACTTGCTTAGTATTGAATTGGGAACAAGAAGAAAAAGAGGAGGCTTGTGCTTCCCTTATTGAGATAAGAGCAAATGATCTGATTCATGATTTCATAAGAATTGGGTTAATCAAATACACTATTTCGTATACACGAAAAAGGTATGATAGCACAAGTGCAGGACTGATTCTCCATAATAGGTTAGATCGCACCAATAACAATTCCTTTTATTCCAAGGCGAAGATTCAATCACATAGCCAACATCAAGAAGCTATTGGTACCTTGTTGAATCAAAATAAAGAATACCAATCTTTGATGGTTTTGTCGGCATCCAACTGTTCTCAAATTGGTTTTTTCAAGAATTCAAAAAATCCCAATGGGGTAAAAGAATCGAATCCTAGAATTCCTATTCCAAAATTTTCTGGGTTCTTTCAAAATTTTTTGGGACTCTTAGGTACTATTGTACCTAGTATATCGATTTTTTCTTCATCTTACTATGTACTAACGTATAATCAGATCCTGTTAAAAAAGCATTTGTTCCTTGACAATTTGAAACAAAACTTCAAAGTACTTCAAGGACTTAAACTCTTTTTAAAAAATGAAAATCAAAGGACTTCAAATTTCGATAGTAACATCAAGTTGGATCCATTCCAGTTAAATTGGCACTTTCTCCCTCATGGTTCTTGGGAAGAGACATCAGCAAAAATTCACCTTGGACAATTTATTTATGAAAATGTATGTCTATTTAAATCACACATAAAAAAATCAGGTCAAATTTTCATTGTAAATATAGATTCCTTTGTTATAAGAGCAGCTCAGCCTTATTTGGCCACTACAGGAGCAACTGTTCATGGTCATTATGGAGAAATCCTTTACAAAGGGGATAGGTTAGTTACGTTTATATACGAAAAAGCGAGATCTAGTGACATAACACAAGGTCTTCCAGAAGTAGAACAAATCTTCGAAGCGCGTTCAATTGATTCGCTATCGCCGAATCTCGAAAGGAGAATTGAGGATTGGAATGAGCGTATACCAAGAATTCTTGGGGGCCCTTGGGGATTCCTGATTGGAGCTGAGCTAACCATAGCCCAAAGTCGTATCTCTTTGGTTAATAAGATCCAAAAGGTTTATCGATCCCAAGGGGTACAGATCCATAATAGACATATATAGATTATTATACACCAAGTAATATCAAAAGAGCGGGTTTCCGAAGATGGAATGTCTAATGTTTTTTCACCTAGGGAATTAATTGGACTACTGCGAGTCAAGCGAGCAGGGCAGGCTTTGGATGAATCGATCTATTATCGGGCAATCTTATTGGGAATAACAAGGGTTTCCCTGAATACCCAAAGTTTCATATCTGAAGCAAGTTTTCAAGAAACTGCTCGAGTTTTAGCAAAAGCTGCCTTACGAGGTCGTATTGATTGGTTGAAAGGCCTGAAAGAAAACGTAGTTCTGGGGGGATTATACCTGTTGGTACTGGATTCCAAAAATTTGTGCACCGTTACCCGCAAGATAAGAACCTTTATTTCGAAATTCAAAAAAAAACTATTGCGTCGGAAATGAGAGATATTTTGTTTCTCCATACAGAATTAGTTTCTTCTGATTCTGATGTAACAAACAATTTATATGAGACATCAGATTCACCATTTACCCCATTTATATGATTTAAGGATACATAAAGCAGATTTTTTACTTTAAACTTGATTTTTGACCTTAGAACGCTAAGAAGTCAGATTTTCTATTTTTATTTTAATTTCAAAAGAAGTTAGTTAATTCATTAAGGTTATGCTTATACCATGTAGAAGGTTCCATCAGAACAATTATTATTTATTTCAAGCTATTTTGGCTCTTTCTTAATCTTCGAAAAGAAAGAAATTTCGTAATGGAATGGTAGGATGAAAAAAAAGAAAAAATCAAAAGGAAGTGTGGAAAAAATGACAAGAAGATATTGGAACATCAATTTGAATGAGATGATAGAAGCAGGAGTTCATTTTGGTTATGGTATTAAGAAATGGAATCCTAAAATGGCCCCTTACATCTTGGCAAAGCGTAAAGGTACTCATATTACAAATCTCGCTAGAACCACCCATTTTTTATCAGAAGCTTGTGATTTAGTTTTTGATGCAGCAAGTCAGGGAAAAAACTTCTTAATTGTTGGTACCAAAAAAAGAGCAGTGGATTTAGTAGCATCAGCTGCAATAAGGGCTTGTTGTCATTATGTTAATAAAAAGTGGTTCAGTGGTATGTTAACGAATTGGTCGATTACTAAAACTAGACTTTCTCAATTTAGAGACTTAAGAGCAGAAGAAAAGATGGAAAAATTCCACCATCTCCCAAAACGAGATGTGGCAATCTTGAAGAGAAAATTATCAACCTTGCAAAGATATCTCGGCGGGATCAAATATATGACGAGGTTGCCTAACATTGTGATCGTCCTCGATCAGCAAAAAGAGTTTATAGCTCTTCGGGAATGTGCCATTTTGGGGATTCCTACTATTTCTTTAGCCGATACAAATTGTGACCCAGATCTTGCGAATATATCGATTCCAGCCAACGATGACACTATGACTTCAATTCGATTGATCCTTAACAAATTAGTATTTGCAATTTGTGAGGGCTGTTCTCTCTATATAAGAAACCATTGATTAAGAAGAATAGTTAATTCTCGGGCAACTGCTTAGATTTATGGGATCACTTACTATCCTTTTTTGTTTTGCATAGATAAAAAAGGGGAATATTGATATATATTAGAGGGTATTGATATATATTATCATCTGATGTGATTTCTTGATATCCTAAATATAAGTTTAATACTTCACGTTGTTGAGTTGAGAAAAAGATGGTTGAATCAAAAGGATTCTTTTTTTGAAGTTCATTTTTTATAAGGGGACAATATGAATATTATACCTTGTTCCATTAAAACACTCAAGGGGTTATACGATATATCGGGCGTAGAAGGAGGCCAACACTTCTATTGGCAAATAGGAGGTTTCCAAATTCATGCCCAAGTACTCATCACTTCTTGGGTCGTAATTACTATCTTGCTAGGTTCAGTTATCATAGCTATTTGCAATCCACAAACCATCCCAACCGATGGTTAGAATTTCTCTGAATATGTCCTTGAGTTCATTCGAGACTTGAGCAAAACTCAGTTTGGAGAAGAATATGGTCCCTGGGTTCCCTTTATTGGAACTATGTTCCTTTTTATTTTTGTTTCGAACTGATCGGGTGCTCTTTTACCTTGGAAAATATACAGTTACCCCATGGAAAATTAGCAGCGCCCATGAATGATATAAATACTACTATTGCTTTAGCTTTACTCATGTCAGCGGCATATTTTTATGCGGGTCTTAGCAAAAAAGGATTGAGTTATTTCGAGAAATATATTAAACCAACTCCAATCCTTTTACCAATTAACATATTAGAAGATTTCACAAAACCATTACCGCTTAGTTTTTGACTTTTCGGGAATATATTGGCGGATGAATTAGTCATTGTTGTTCTTGTTTCTTTAGTCCCCTTAGTAGTTCCTATACTGGTCATGTTTCTTGGATTATTTATAAGCGGTATTCAAGACCTTATTTTTGCAATGTTAGCCACAGCCTATATAGATGAATCCATGGAGGGTCATCATTGAATTGATTAGTTTTCAAAATAGTCTTTTTTTTAGCTTAACTCAATTCATGCATGGGTTCGGAAAATTTGCTTGGTTGGAAAACAAAATAGTTAGAATTGCGTATGAATATACAATCTAGATATGAATATACAATCTAGAGTTGTAGAAGAGAGAATAGGCTATATTACGGAATTGCCAAAGTATATAGGTATTAGGGAGGGGCGGAGTCAGGCTAGATCTATATCCTTTATTTCTATAAGTTCAGTCATCTTTTGTATGGGTTTCCACTTTAAGGAATTTATTTTGAATCCAATTCAATAGAAAATGAGAAAATACACAAACAAAATAGAAGAAACAAATTGATATGGGATATTATATATTCCCAAGTTAGATTCATTATCTAATCCGATATATGGAATTCCCCTCTATATGGAATCTGATTCCATATCCAATTTGATGCAGCATATTGTTATCAATTGGATATCCTGATTTAATTCCTATTGGATCTAGATTAGGTCGATTTCCATAGGGGTTCTTCCTCTATTTCACCTTTTATTATGAATTAGATGATAGGGGAAAAAATATAAACTCAAGGATATCGAAGAGGCAAGAAAGAAGGATGGAATGAAAGATCAGTTGGTTGGAAAGAAAGAGAAATAGAATAATGAGTACACAACCACTAATGATTAGAAACTAAAAAGGAGATCTCGAAGCAGTTCGGAGAATGCAGATTATCGTTTCAATTTGTACTTTTTAGTTACTTCTGTCCAATAGAGCTTAGAAATAAGAATTTCTTGGTTGATTGTATCCTTAACCATTTCTTTTTTTTACACGAGGAACTCATCATGAATCCACTAATTGCTGCTGCTTCCGTTATTGCTGCTGGATTGGCCGTAGGTCTTGCTTCTATTGGGCCTGGAGTTGGTCAAGGTACCGCTGCAGGACAAGCTATAGAAGGTATTGCGAGACAGCCAGAAGCAGAAGGTAAAATACGTGGTACTTTATTGCTTAGTCTAGCTTTTATGGAAGCTTTAACAATTTATGGACTAGTTGTGGCACTAGCGCTTTTATTTGCGAACTCTTTTGTTTAATCCTAAAAAAGAAAACGAGTCCTTTAGATTAGATATTTTCTTCTTTTTTTAGTAAATTGGTATTTGCTTCTGCAATTCCAATTATATCAATACTTTACTCCTAATTTATTACCCCTAGAATTTTCTATTTATGGGGACAGACAATATCCCACCCCAAGAATAGCTGATTTGAGGATGATCAATTTAGAGAATATGTTCGCTGTCTTGCTTGCCGTCCTTTGTTTAGGGCAGTGGAAAGTATTTTTCCTTTTATTTTAGGAATTTTGGGAACATTTCAACAAAGGAGATCTTTCACAGGTCAAACGAGATCTAAGACTTAATCTAAAAGAAATTACTAAATTGAATCTATTTCTATTAAAAAATTGCATGAAAAAATGATCAAAAAGGACGAGTTAAGTAAGTGATTGAAAAACTTTGTTCTTTGTTTGTCCTATCTATAAGAGGAGTGGCCTTAGCTAATTAAGTTACTTAAAGTCTAGCCTTGCATATTGGTAGGCCGAAGTAGAATGAATTAGTCTGAGCGATGATTTATAGGAACTACCTATTTACCCCGCTTATTATTGGGGGTAGTTTAGGCATCTAAGTCTGTCCAATTCAATGGTATAGTGCCTCGTGGGGGAACGGATGTGTTCGCTGCCACGGCGTTAGGTTTACGGTCCCGCCACCTAACGGTTCTGGGTAATTCCCATGATGGATTCACACTTGCCATCGCTGATGCAAGGTTAGGCGTTAAGTAATGCAAAGGCTACGTTGTGACCTCTAGACCACATTCAATGTGTAGAGTGTGGTAGTACCGACGAGTACCGGACAAACTAGAGCGATTCACATTATGTGGGTAAAGTTGTACAAACTCTGCAGAGTCTAAAACTAATCGATTAGCCGTGCTCACGGTCATGAGCGACTTGGTGAAGTGTCATGAGTATAGACTTTGATTTATGTTTTCAAATGATGCTTTGTGAACTATGGATTTGAAAATGGTAACTTGGGTTAAGTTATAATAATTATGTTATATTGACGATGAATGTGAGACTTGATGCCGGGTGAGCAATCAAGTATATTATTATGATGAGAGTATGACTTGTTGCCAGTATGGGCAAAAAGAGTATGTTTATGATGTTATTATGGTGAATATTATGATTCAACTACGTTAGTTGTTTTGTTAATTGAATCATCAACTCTTTTAAAAAGAATTGTGAACCAAAACTTGCTTTAAGCTAAAATGAGCTACAAATAGCTTTTACTTGATTATATGCCATGCATGTAGTATGCTAGGATTGTCTTGTGCTTGCCAGTACATTAACTCGTTTAATATACTAATTGTTGTTATGCTGGAATATCTATTTTGCAGGTTGTATGCTTAGTCTATTTTGAGTGATTCGGGAGATTGTTGTTTCTTCTAGGACTGGATCTAAATGGGTTACCTCCCAGTCGGCTGCTTGTGGTTTCGGGTAGCCAAGCTTCCGCGGATCAGTAATTATCTGGCTGATTGGCCTATGTATTTAAATAAACATGTAGAGTAAAGTTTATTTGTGTTTACTCCTTATTATTCTGATCTTCATCGCTTAGATGAAAGTGTGGAACTAGAGCTTATCCTGAGATTTAGTTCTACACTGGTATGAATACTGAGCATTTGGGATGTCGTAGAGCTTTAGCGAATTTTGTCAAGTCTCCTAAGATGTGTAACACATCTGGTCGCCATCTTTGTGTAGTTTGACGGGCGTGTCTCAGGCTGAAGTTGACTGGCATGCTAAAGTCCCAGCAATATCCCCTATGCTCCCTACTCGGCGCTTCAGGTTTTATAATATGTATGTCATTTGACTTGATAGGGTAGCGATGAGGTTGGGTGGTTACTGTTTTACTTGATTATTATTAGACCCCATCCAACTAAATATTTCGCGCTATCACTTCAGATAACTTACATAATATTTAACCCGGGGTGTCCCCACACTAAGCCAAAGGTCTTCTCGTTCTGGATCCTTTCTCTTCAACTGAGGTTTGATGATTATTGCAAGGTGAGTACATGGAATACTCAACAAGACACACAGCAAGTATGCATGTGCAAGGGATACCAAAGAATGGCACAATATAGGGTTCATTTGCAAAAGCAGCATTTGGCAAAGACTTGAGAATTTGTAAAATAGTTGAGTAATTAAACAATATTAAATCAACACCATACAACACACCCGTGATGTATAGGCCCAACCAACATTGAACAACCATGTCCGGTTGCACAGATCCAACCTCCAAACCAGGAATTATCCATTCCATACGAGGAGCTAAATCAATTATCACCAAATATCACATTATTATTATTAATGAGCAAGTGAGACTAATCATGAAAAACATTGTTAGGCTCGCTCATAACCGTGGGCACGGCTATTTGAATAGTTTTACTCTGGCCAGAAGTGTACAAATTTACCCATAAGACACAACCTCAACATCATGTCAACCATGCGTCGCTATACTACAAAAGTACCCGAATAGAGACTGTGACAAGACACCATGCATAACACAATTCAATGCAGTGCACTATTCCCGAATCATAGTCACCCCCTTTAAGCCAATGTATGGACTCCCCAGCGACCCCCGTGGGCTTATCTCCGCCACTTCACAGTCTGGTACCCCACAATGAACAACGCTATACACAACGTCCAACCACTGCCAACGCTGGCTTGTGGTTAGTACGGTTAATGCTTCACAACAGTACCTCGCGAACCGGTTCTTAATTTTCATGAGCACGACCATCAAAACCATGTGCTCACAACCCACCATTAATCAAGTTTTAGTTGGACCAATTAATTAACCAATCACGATTAGCGATCGTGAGCTACCATTAAATATCCATCATTAAATAATAATGAAACATTAGTTATCCCAATAGTGTGCTAATGTTTGTAAGCATGACTAAGCAATTATATCTAATATCTAGCTGAACCAATATACAAAGCCCAAGCTAGTCAAATTATAACCCATAGGACGATAAAGTCATCTTTGGCCATAACATAAGGAAAAGACTCACATCACCTAATGACATTCAAAAATAAATGCATATTTCAATGAAATAGAGAATTTAAATATAGGACCAACATGCTCAAAGGGTGTTTTGGGATCTGTGTGACTTGCCTTGCAAACAAGCTTCTTCAATTCGTCTTCAGGAACTTCTCCAAGATCTTCCGAATCGACGAACAACTAAATCTAGAACACAAAACGAGAAAAACACTAATAAAAACCAAATAAACAGTATAAATAAAATACATAAATGGGTTGAACTTAAATTTAATGAATTTAGAGACTTGAACGACCTCATTCTGAGTTCATAAGAATTAGTTATTATTTTTACAAGATTTACTCAAATTAAAGATTAATTAAAAAGATTAAATAGATTTATGACACAATTTATATTTATTATTATTTTTATTAAATAGACCTTGATTTTAGATAAATTTAGCAACTTGAACGACATTAATTCGAGTTACGATGAATTAGTTATGAATTAATGAAGTTTCAATCAATTACAACCTATAAAGAAAACAACTAAATGCTTTATGACATCATATTGAATTATTGTTGTACTGAAAAAGGGAGGAATATGACGTCAGCCCATGAAAGAGAGAGAATGGACTGATGTCACTGACAAGCGGGGCCTGCATGTCATAGGGACAAGAGGTAGATCGGTCCACCATGGACTCGGTCCACAAAGAGATCCATGGGTCCACGGGATAAATGGCTTAGATTGGTTTGACCAAGGTCAACCATGATCGGACGGCAAGGATCAACCCGATCTAGGGTTTTGAGGTAGGTGCCATGTGGGATCGGAAACGGCGACGTGGCTCTGAGGTGGCAGGGACGGCAACGATGTGGCAACACGCGGCAGCCACGCGAGATCAACGCCAGCGTCATTGGACGGCGGCGGCGATGGCAAACGACGGCACGACGGCGAAAACCGAGAGCACGGGGAGGAGGAGGGGACCGAGATGACCCTTACCACTACTTACGCGATGACGAATAGTGAAGGACAACGGCCGGCGACGAGCTTCAAAAGTCGACGAGGTCGGGTCGGCGGTGGCAGCAACGTTCCGGCGATCTTCGGCGCAAGGGAACCGGTGGCCGGGCTTCTCTCCTTCTTGCGAACCCAACGGTGGCGACGGTGACCGAAGGCGACAACGGACGGCGACGAGAGGCGCGGCTGGAGCGGCGGCCGACGGTTGAGAGAGAGGGAGCTCGTGGGGAGGTGGCTAGGGCACGGGAAAAGCTCGGAAAAAAGGTGGAAAAGGGGGAGGAAACCTCGGGCATGCTTTCTATAGGCGGAGGAGGGAGAGATCGACTCGGATACGATGGGATTTGGCTATGGAAAATTAGAGTTTATCCCGAGTTCGCCGGACAAGAACGAGGCCAAAATTCGTGGGATTGAGCACGATTTTGATAGGTTTTTCTTGGGGGAAATGTAGAGGAGATCGAGGGGAATCCGTTTCTGCAACTAATTTTGGAAGGGGAGCAATGGGGAGGCCGGATTTGAAGGAGGAGGAGGCAGCACTGTGCACGGCAGAGAGGCGGCTGGAGCTTGAAGACGACACTGTGCGCGGGGAAGTAAAGTAGACTTTGGGGAAAAGGGCCGGCCCGAGAGGAAGAGAAGAAGGGACCTCAAACAGACTTTCGGTGCTGCTGCTACCAGGCCGAACAGGAAGAGAGGGGTGCAAAGTGAACTTCGAGAGAGAGAAAAGGATGAATTGGCCGAAAAGTGCCCAAGCTGAGGAGAAGTTTTAGTTCCTTTTTTAATTTAAATAATTGCTGAAATGATCTTTTGATTAATAAAAATACTTTCAATGCTCAACTAATTCCAAGACAAATCCTGAAAATACTTGGACACCTAAAGTATTTAATAAAATTCTAACCAGATCATTTAAATATATACTGAAATATTCTTTGTATTATTAAAATTAGTATTTGAGCTCCAAAAAATTTGAGAAAATTCCAGAGAGTGTAATTAACAATGGAAAAATTAATAAAAATTAAATCCACCAACAATTTATCGAGAAAATTTTTATCTTGCTCGATTTAATGTTCAAATTTTTCATAGATTTTATTCAAACACTTACTTCAATTATTAAATAATTTCTAAAAATTTCTTTTTCACAGCAATTTATAATTTAGCGATTTTTAGGGTGTGACAACAATTCTCAATCAAAAAGGGCAAGATGTAATATGTTTTTATGTAGCTATCGGTCAAAGAGCATCCTCCATAGCTCAAGTAGTAACTACTTTCCATGAAGAGGGGGCCATGGAATACACTATTGTAGTAGCTGAAATGGCGGATTCCCTTGCTACATTACAATACTCGCTCCTTATATGGGAGCAGCCCTGGCTGAGTATTTTATGTACCGCGAACGACATACTTTAATAATTTATGATGATCTCTCCAAACAGGCACAAGCTTATCGCCAAATGTCCCTTCTATTAAGAAGACCCCCGGCCGCGAAGCTTACCTAGGGGATGTTTTTTATTTGCATTCATGCCTTTTAGAAAGAGCCGCTAAATTAGATTCTCTTTTTGGGGAAGGAAGTATGACTGCTTTACCAATAGTTGAGACTTAATCTGGAGACGTTTCCGTCTATATTCCTACTAATGTAATCTCCATGACAGATGGACAAATATTCTTATCCGTAGATCTATTCAATGCCAGAATTCGACCTGCTATTAATGTGGGTATTTTTGTTTCCCGAGTAGGATCCACGACTCAATTAAAGCCATGAAACAAGTAGCTGGCAAATCAAAATTGGAATTAGCTCAATTCGAAGAGTTACAAGCCTTTGCACAATTCACCTCTGCTCTGGATAAAACAAGTTAGAATCAATTGGCAATGGGCCAACGATTACAAGAATTGCTTAAACAATCCCAAGCAAATCCTCTTCCAGTGGAAGAGCAGATAGCTACTATTTATACCGGAACAAGAGGATATCTTGATTCCTTAGAAATTGGACAGGTAAAGAAATTTTTAGATGCGTTACGTAAACACCTAAAAGATACTAAACCTCAATAACAAGAAATTATATCTTCTAGCAAGACATTCACCGAGGAAGTGGAAATCCTTTTGAAGGAAGCTATTCAGGAACAACTGAACAGTTTTCCCTTCAGGAACAAACATAGATTTTGCACGTCTACTCTTGTTAGTAGAACACGTCTACTCTTGTTAGTAGAAGTAGTAGAGGAGAAATCGTTGAGAAAGATTTTTCATTTGAATCATGCAAAAAAGTTTTCTTAGTTTTTAGTATAGTTATTTAAAGAATAGATAGAAATAAGATTGCGTCCAATAGGATTTTAACCTATACCAAAGGTTTAGAAGACTTCTGTCCTATCCATTAGACAAAGGACGCTTTTTTCATATTTTCTTCTTTCTTTTCATTTTTTATCAGACTAGGAGAAAAACTGTTAGACCACAACTCTTTTTGGAAAGAAAAACAAATGCATATACAAATGTATGATGCATATATCATAAAGAAGGAATATCAAGCGGGTAGTGGGAATCGACCACAGTTATGAGCGAATCGACCACAGTTATGAGCCTTGTTAGCTACCAAACTGTTCTATCCTGTTAAACTAAAGAGAGGGGAACTAGTGGATAAAAGGGGGGGTTGAATACGCACCTCTACCATATGTATACAAATAGAATAGTCCATTTATTCAAAATGGTAAAGAGGGCTCTTCTATGATCATCAATTCCTGAAATCCATACAAATACGAAAGGGTATTTTATCCTTACCAACTAGATCTTGTTGCACCCGGTAACAAACATGCATAGACCATTTCTTGAAGTATGTGTCCGGATAGCCCAAAGTCTCGATAGTTAGCTCTAGGTCTTCCGGTCAAAAAACAACGTCGATGAAGGCATGTTTGTGCACTATTACATGGCAGGGATTGCAATTTTTCTCACATTTTTGTTTTTTCACTCAAACTCAAAGGGTAAACTTTGCTTCTTATCTTTTTTTTGAAGATCGATGAATCAAATGGTATTTCTGTTCTAATTTCTGCCGCTTCCTCTCTCTCTGAATCAAACCTTTTTTTGCCATAATGTGCCATTCCTACTATCTACCAAGTATACGGTTCTAATCCTAGATGGAAAAATAAATAGAAAAAGAAATCTAAGAAGGTGGATCCTCCTCCTCCTTCAAGAGTAATGAACCAGGTGCTGATATGGTACAAAAAAAATTAACTAAATTAACCAAACTTGCCTGATGTTGAGGCAATCAAGAAAGCAGCATAAGGGAATATATAACCCAAAAGCAAGCATGACGTCATTATGAACATAAAGGCCCAAGGTATGGAATCCTAGGAAGAGACTAGCCCAACATAAATGAGATATGACAGCTTCTTTATGGTCTAACATTCTTGCCAATACATTATCCTCATTCATTCCGGATTGTAATCCCTAATGAAAAAAATAGCTTCATGAGCAAAAGCCCCTGTCATGATGAACCCTGCAATGTATTGGTGATGAGTATATAAAGATGCTTGAGTAGTAAAGTCTTGTGCTATGAATGCATAAGAAGGTAAAGAGTATATATGTTGAGCCACTAACACTACAGGAGAAGTGATCTTTGCCTGGATGGCAAAAATCACATTAGTTCTTGTTCAAATAGGAACCGGGATTAAAGATCTTTAAAAAGCGCGCCGGGACTTTATGATCTTTAGTCCCAGTTCACTTTTTGTCAGGCCGTGTCAGGCCGCCAGGCATCTTTAGTCCCGATTACTGTTACCAACCGGGACTAAAGATAATCACTTTAGTCCCGGTTGGTAACACTAAACAGGACTAAAGATAGAAAAGATCTTTAGTCCCGGTTGTTGTTATCAATCGGGACTAAAGAAAAAAATACCTTTATATATACTCCTTCCTCCTCTAGCCCGAGCCATTGCTGCAAAGGTCGGGGGGAGGAAGGGAGGTGGTGCCAAAATTTTTTGTGAAAGTGTTCTGGTGATAATATATAAATTGGAGTGTTCTAAAAGGTTGGCAACTTCATCCAGAAATGTTGTATGCTTAGCATATTACATTTATAGCTATGTTTCTATACATTATTGTCTCTAAAAAGTTTTATGAAAATGATGAGAGAGAAAAATAGTTTAGGGAAAATGAGGTTACTTTTTAAAATTAGAAACAAGTGGATAAAAATGTTATAAAAGAGATGACAAAGGAAAAATATAGAAAATTACGATAAAAGGATAAAAAAACCAAATTAATTTAAAAATCATTAAAATAGTTAGAAATATGTATGACACATTAAAGATATGTTTAGAACTTTAAAAAAAATTTAAACATGAATAATATGTGGGATTATTGTATAATTGTTGTATGATTACTTATATATAATTATTGTATGATTATTTCATTAGTTTGACTTTCGTGGATTTTCTTTTTACAATTTTTGTGCATTTCAGGTAGATGGATCGGCAATGGATGTACACCGTGGACCGACGGTCGTCAGAGTTTATTGAAGGTGTGCGTTATTTTTTGAGTGTTGCTAACGTCAACAAGCATAAGGGTTTTATATGCTGTCCATGCAAAAAGTGCAAAAACCAGGAGTATTCTACATCAAAAACTATTCATGTCCACTTGTTTGAGTTGGGATTCATGCCTAGCTATAATTTTTGGACCTCGCATGGAGAGTTAGGGATTGCAATGAAAGATGATGAAGACTGGGCTCAATACGGTGGATTTGAAGGAAATACAACATGTAAGGTGGACGGGGCTGATGAAGATAACGACGATGCAAATGATCTTGGTCAGATGTTGTGCGATGTAAAGAAGGACTGCAAAAGTGAAAAGGAGGTCCAAAATTTGGAGCGTATGTTAGTGGACCACAAAACGTCCTTGTACCCAGGTTGCGAACAGGGGCACAAAATGATGGGTACCACGCTGAAATTCTTATAATGAAAGGCAAAAAATGGTGTGAGTGACAAGACATTTGGCGAGTTACGGAAACTCGTAAAGAACATTCTTCCGGAGGGAAACGTATTGCCCGAAACAACGTAGGAAGCTAAGAAGTAGTCTGCCCTCTAGGCCGAAGTAGTCTGCCCTCTAGGTCTAGAAGTACAGAAGATACACGCATGTCTGAACGATTGTATTCTCTATGGTGGTGAGGCGTACGAGAACCTAGAAGCATGCCCTATTTGTAAGGCACTACGATACAAGATTAGACGAGATGACCCAGGTGATGTTGACGGACAGCGTTTGAAGAAGATAGTTCTTGCGAAGGTGATGTGGTATTTCCCTAAATACCATGGCTGAGGTGATTGTTTAGGAACAAAGCGCATGAAGAATGACGCACTGATACGCAGAAGAACGTCAACAAGATGGGATGCTGAGACACTCAGCTGATGGGTCGCAGTGGCGGAACATCGACAGAGTATATCAAGACTTCGGAGAGGATGCACAAAACGTAAGGTTCAGTTTAAGTACGGATGGCATGAATTCATTTGGAGAGATGAGTAGCGGCCATAGCACTTGGCCTGTGACCATATGTATCTACAACCTCCCCCCTTGGCTATGCATGAAGTGGAAGTACATCATGATGCCGATTGTTATTCAAGGCCCAAAGCAACCTGGTAATGACATTGATGTGTACCTAAGACCATTGGTTGAAGATCTTAAACTTCTGTGGATGAAAGAAGGTGTCACCGTGTGGGATGAGGACAAACAGGAGCAATTTAACCTACGAGCATTGCTGTTGGTAACCATTAACGATTGGCCCACACTTAGCAACCTATCCGGACAGTCAAACAAGGGGTACAAGGCTTGCACCCACTGTATGGATGAAATCGAAAGTATGTATCTGAAATATTGTAGGAAGGTTGTGTACATGGGTCATCGTCAATTTCTTGTTGCAAGCCACCTTGTCCGAAAGAAAGACAAGCATTTTGAACAGAAGGCAGACCACCGTACTAAGCCTAAACATCGTAACGAAAAAGCCGTGTTTACTATGGTGAAAGATCCAAAAGTAGTATTTGGAAAGGGACCTAGCAGCAAACCTATAGCAGGTGAAGATGGTCACGCGGCGATGTGGAAGAAGAAGTCTATTTTTTGGGACTTACCCTATTGGGAAGTCTTGGACGTTTGCCACGCAATCGAAGTGATGCACTCACTAAGAACCTTTGCATCAACCTGTTGGGCTTCCTAGGTCTATATGGGAAGTCGAAAGATACACTTCAAGCACGTAATGATCTAAAGCGTATGAAACAACTCAACGACCTTCATCCAGAACCAAAAGAGAAAGGAAGCCATTACTTCAGTCCGGCCAGTTACACACTGAGCAAGGCAGAGAAGGAAAGTATGTTTGAATGTTTGGAGAGCATCAAATTACCATCTGGATACTCCTCCAATATAAAGGGAATAATAAGCATAAAGGAGAAAAAGTTCACAAACCTAAAGTCTCATGACTGCCACGTGTTGATGACACAACTGCTTCCTGTTATAATTCGAGGTATTCTTCCTGATAATGTCCGAATAACAATAACAAAGCTATGTGCTTTCCTCAATGCGATTTCGCAGAAGATCATTGATCCTGACAGTTTAATAGCCTTTGAAAATGATGTGGTGCAATGTCTTGTCAGCTTTGAGAGGATCTTTCCACATCCTTCCTCAATATAATGATGCATCTTCTATGTCATCTTGTTCCCTTTCGGGAGGTACGTTGGCGTTCTGAAGAAGTATGTTCGTAACCATTCTCGTCCGGAGACAAGCATCGCCAAGGGGTATGGAATAGAGGAGGTCATTGAGTTCTGCGTAGAATTTATTGAAGATCTTCGTCCAATCGGGGTGCCCGAATCAAGCCACGAAGGGAGACTACGGGGAAAAGGGACTCTTGGAAGGAAAACAATAATGACTGTAGGTAACAATTTATTTCGTAAAGCACATTTCATGGTTTTGCAACAATCTTCGTTGTTGGCTCCTTACATCGAGGAGCACTTGGCGATTGTTCACTCCAAAAATGTCAGAAAGTCCGATGCCTAGATTACACGCCATCACATTGATACTTTCCCCACTTGGCTACGATAACATCTCATGGGTAATGAGACGATTGATCAACAACTAGCCTTCTTGGCGAGAGGACCATCTTGCTCGATCTTGACGTTCCAAGGATATGAAATCAATGGGCAAACATTTTACACATGAGCCCAAGATACAAAAGTACAAACCAGAACAGTGTTGTTCGTATCGATGCCATGAGATATGATGGGACAACCAGCACGTATTATGGTGGAATTGACGAGATATGGGAACTTGACTATGGACCTCTGAAGGTGCCTCTGTTTCGGTGCCAATGGGTTAGGCTAACTGGTGGAGGTGTAACGGTTGATGACAGTGGGATGACAATGGTTGACCTTAACAAGTTTGGATACTCAGACGAACCATTCGTCCTAGCCAATAATGTAACGCAAGTTTTCTACGTGAAGGACATGTCTAGCAAACCAAAGAAGAGAAAAGGGCCCGACGAGCCAAAGCACCACGTGGTTCTCCCAGGCAAAAGGAAAATCATCGGAGTCGAGGACAAGACTGATGAATATTACGATCAGTTTGATGGGCAACCACCGTTCGCGGTGAAGGTTGACCCGAGCATCCTCCTATCAAATGAGGACACCGCTTACTCACGCAACGCTCATAACGAAGGAACATTCGTGAGGAAAATGTATGTGAGGTCAACCATCACGCTGTAAATTATTTTTAATGTAATGACCTAGGTTGTTGTATGGACGATGTAAATTATTTTGAACGTATTGAATTATTTAAATCGGCCATGAATTGTTTATATATGATTATTTAAATTTAAATTGTCAATTTTAAACTATTTAAATCGGGCATATGTTATTTATATTTGGTTTTTAAAATCTAATAACAATTTTAAACTATTTAAAAAGGGCATATGTTATTTATATATGATTTTTAAAATTTAATAACAATTTTAAACTATTTAAATTGGGCATATGTTATTTATGTATGATTTTTAAAATGTAATAGCAATTTTAACTATTTGAAATGTTTTGTTATTGTAGTTTGTAATTATTTAATTTTTAGTCCCGGTTGTTAACCCTAGTCGGGACAAAAAAAATTTGGAAATAGTGAGAAAATATATTTAGTCCTGGTTGTTGGGCACAACCGAGACTATAGCTCCCATCTTTAGTCTCGTTTGTTTCCATCAACCGGGACTAAAGCTCCCAGGGTATATATGGTAAGGCGCATCGTCTTCTCTGGCACGATCCCACACTTAGCCATTTTCACCGATATTTTCGCTGAGCACCATCACCGGCTAGGGTCTTCGCCGTTGCTGCCGCCGTCATCTCGACGTCGTTGTCATCGCCGCCGCCATGCGTCGCCGCCCTCACCGCCGCATTCGCTTCAAGGTTAGGCCCGATATCCCGGCCACCTCTTCCTATTCGATCTCTCTCTCCTCCAGGTCGTCGCCGCCGTCGCCGCCACAGAGTTGCACCATCCTTGTCGTCGCCGCCGCCGCCGCATGCCGCCACCGTCGCCGCCACTGTTGACGTCGCCGCGCCACTGCGTGCCAAGAAGGTGTCACCGCCGTCGCGCACCGCCACTGCCGTCGTCACTCCTGCCATTGCTGCCGCACGCCGTCACTGCCGCCGTGCGCCAAGCGTGAATGACCGAACGACCGAACGATCGAACGTGAACGAATGAACGACTGAACGTGAACGAACGAACGACTTTAACGAGTTTCACGACTGAACGAGTTTATGGAGCGAATGAATTTAACGACTTTAATGAGTTTAGCGACTTTCACGACCGAATGACTTTGACGATTTTCACGACTTTCACGACGTTCACGACCGAATGACTTTAACGACTTTAGCGACTTTCATGACCGAATGACTTTAATGACTTTAGCGACTTTCATGACCAAACGAGTTTACCGACTTTAACGAGTTTAAGGACCGAACGACTTTCACGACCGAACGACTTTCACGACTTTAACAAGTTTTAGGACCGAACGACTTTCAAGACCGAACAATTTTCACGACTTTAACGATTTTCATGACCGAACGAGTTTAACGAGTTTAAGGACTGAACGACTTTCACGACTTTCAGTACCGATGTATATGCAATATACATGTTTTAACTACTTATTTTTTTATTGTTAGAATTACCTGGTCTAGCAGCTGACCGCTGATGTCGCTCAAGCTTACGTGGTCCCAAGGCCTCCAAGCATAACTAAGGCAAGTTACATGAAACTATAAAAGTTTTCGTACATTCCTATGAAATGTATTAGCTGTATTTAAGATGTCACATGTAGGTTTCATATTTCTTAACTAGGTGAAATTTAATGTAGGTTTCATATTTCCTAGGTAGGTGGAAATTAGCTGGTCATCGTAGTTCTCGAGAATGTCAATATATATATAACAATATACCTCGTTCGTGTTACAAACAGATGGCCGATCGCGATGATGAACAAATCATCTATGACCAGATCGCAGAGGGCAGCAGCCAATATTCGGTGGACGAGGATGGGAATGAGGACCCCAACCAGTATTTGAACGAAGAGGGCAACAAGAAGGGTACTGAGGAGGGAAATGAGGAGGGGCACAAGGAGAATAATGACAGCCAACCAGTCATTGGAGAGAAGAAGGGATGCGGACAACGAGGTGCCACGAGGAAGGTGGAGGGGAGACACATTATTACTGAAGTGAATCCAGACGGCCAACCAATTGCTCCTGCTGATGCAGCAACGAAGTTTGTGTCACACAGCGGTTAGGTCGTGAGGGATCACGTGCCCATCAGCATAGTAAACTAGTGCCAAACAAGGGCACATGGGGATGAGGAGGAACAACCTTATCTCCCTGATACAGAGAAAGACATGTTGTGGACCACGATGCTTGAGACATTCACAGTCGCTAAGGTAGAAAACCAAAGAGTGAAGGATTGGATTTTAAAGAAGATGGCCAAACAATTCCGGCAGTACAAGAAAGATTTGTACAAGAAATATATCATGAAAGGCCAGACACCTGACTTTGACAATATGACCAAGCTGAAGGATCAGTAGGATGCATTTGTCGCATACAAGACAAGGGAGCAAGGGCAACGATAGATAGAAAAGAATAAAGCCAATGCCGCTAGAAACAAGTACCGTCACTGGCTAGGGTCAGGCGATTATAAGAAGGCAGTGCCGAAGTGGGAGAAAATGGAAGCAGGGTTGCTAGAAAGAGGTATCATTCTAGCCACAGCCGATTGGCCGGAATGATCAAAGCATTGGTACTATGCTCATGGTGGAACGCTCGATCTTGGTGATGGCTCTCTGATATTCGGCGATGAGATTCGTGAAGCAGCAAGCCGACTGACGGAAGCAATAGAGGCCTCTGCTCAGGGAACATTCAGGCCCGACAGAGAGAAGGACGAGCTTACGCTCACATTGTAGAATGACGAGCATCCAGGCCGAACGCGAGGAAAAGGCTTGGTTCCATGGAAATTTGGATTTCAAGAGGACATCCACACGTACAAGAGTCACATGAGGAGCAAAAGAGATACTAAGGCGAAGTTAACAAATCTTGAGTGTAGGGTCGCGACGCAGGAGTTAAGGATGCAAGAGGAGATGAAAAGACGGGTGGACCAACGCTTGGCCGAATAGCAGAGGGAGCAGACCCAACAACATGTTCCTCCCGTCATGGTGAGCCCCTCAGGCAATCGCAGTAGCTACGCTTCTATAGGGCAAGTAGGAGAACATGACATGGAAGCTGCAGCAGGGCTAGCTCACAATGAGCCACTGTGCCCCGTTGATGAAATCATGCAACGGACACTGTGTGACCTGCATAGTCCCTTCAAGAACATATCACTCAAGATATGCTCGTAGTTTTATGTTATATTTCTTGTACATTGCGAAAGTTGGTGCACATGTTAATTATTATTTAACCTCGATTCTCATGAAGGTGGCGTCGAGCATGGCCATACTAGTGGACCCTTCAGGGACATACCATTGCAGGCCGATTCCACCTGGATACTGAAGGGTCGAAGTAGAACTGGTGGAACGAAGGTTTGAGGACCTCGAGCTGGATATCCTCGGAGGAGACGGGGAGACGAAACTAGGAGACACAGCCTATGTCATTATACTATGGTGCAAGCGCTACATCGTGTTTCCCGGGCGAGAAGCGGTGTCTGTTCCTACATCTCCTCTGCCTACACCGTCTCCTCCAGCTCCTCCGCCTACACCGTCTCCTCGGCGGGTACCGACTCCTTAGAGGTCTTCGACACGGGCATCGTCTGCTCCATCTTCAACGCCGCAACCAGCTGCAAGTACAAGAAAGACTTTCCCACCTCGTCCCGCACCGTCAAAGTCCAACATACAAATGAAGAAGCCAATACTTGACGAGCCTAAGCTCCCCGCTCTCAAGACTAGGGCATACGACCGCACTCCCGAGGAGACTGATGAGATCGTTAGAGCGCAAGTGAAGGCGCACTTCAAGCCACGGAGTCCAGTAAAGAAGATTTCTATAGACCCGTCATCTAAGGAGCTCTTTAAGAAGATGAGCACGTCTGTAAAAAAGACCTTACTATCCGACTATGAGCGATCAATAATGAAGTCTTTTAAGAAGGCAAAAGGAAAGTCCAAACAGGTCCCTCATCTCGGAAAGCAACCAAAACAATCGATTGATCCGTTGCTACCGCCTGGTGAAATGGAGATAAGACAATTTATGTCGGAGACGGGACTAAACAGGGAGCAATTGCTGGCTGATGCACCAATAAAAAAAGCAACAGCAGAGGATCTGAAATACACATTTACCCTCGGTGAACCACTTGCCAAGCCTGATCAGGTTCAAACCCTCTCTACACAGATGTACCTATTCCATCAATACTACATGGAAAAATCAGCTGGCGGAAGAGTGATGTTCGGTGTGAGGGTAAAAAACTCAGATTACTTCCAAGGAGATGATGAGTTGTGGGTCCGTTTCCAGGAAATCTTTGACGTGTACTATCGAGACACCCTCGACGTCTCTCTTCTCAGTCTATGGGTTCTATAAGTATTGTTTCATTAATTTTATTATGTTCCTTAGCTCCTTGTATGTAGCATCGAATCATTGTAGTCTGCAGATAGCTGATGAAAACGTCCTTTTTTCTCATTGTAGAATGGAGATTCAAATATGCCGTAAGTAGGGAGCTTTCAGGGTTGGATTCATGGATCCCTGCAAAGTTAACACTATGGTGATAAAGGATTTTGAGCAAAAATTGAGCATAATATTCTCCATTTCCTGGTGCAACAACATTTCAAGACCTTCATACTATTGCCGTACAACACCTCGTGAGTTTTTTCCTCCTTTCATACCAATTTCCTTCTCATACTCATACCGTGACATATATATCATGTCATGCAATTTGCAGATTCCACTGGGTCCTTTTTGTTATAGACCTTACTGAAAGCAAACTCCATGTCTATGACTCAATGGATAAACCAAAGGAAACTTTCACCAAAATTTTTGAAGTGCTGGACCGGTAATGCCATCCATTGCACTGTCATTATGAGTATTGCTATTTCAACTATATATACGGATCTCGAATATTTAATCATAGCTTGCAACTGTGCATAGCGCATGGACACGGTTCCGTATACTCATCCGCGGGAATTTCAAAGAAAAACTAGATGTCAGGATGATCTTTTCGGTGAGTATATGCTCCAAAATTATATTGAATCATTTAATTTGTTCTAAAATAAAAATATATATTAAATCTGTCGTTTTGATCTCCTTTAGTGTCCAAAACAGAAGCAAGGGACGAACTTATGCGGCTACTACGTTTGCAACTATATTCATACC
The DNA here is from genome assembly GCA_008326285.1 of Oryza officinalis. Classification (NCBI taxonomy): domain Eukaryota; kingdom Viridiplantae; phylum Streptophyta; class Magnoliopsida; order Poales; family Poaceae; genus Oryza; species Oryza officinalis. Next base: position 33,721,222 of record BDMV01000008.1, on the reverse strand, counting down.
ATAACATATGGAATCAACAGTGACAAGGATCTCGATGTACGTAAACATGATTCATGCATTATGTCTCGATTTCTTATTGATTTCATATATTTATATCTCATTTTTTGAAATGATAGGTTCTTTGGATGATGGAACAACTCCCATATGATGCATTTATACAGGCCATTCAACAACAACTGATGGGATTTATCATGGATCAGGTTATTGATCCGCGGGAGAATTCCACCACGATGGAAAACCTATTCGTCAACCCCACCCACGATTAGAATAGAATGATTGTAATATATATATACACATACCATAGATTTTATGTGTCTATATAATTACTTATATGTCTGTATATATCTTGGTAAACTATATATGTATATATTCACTTATGTGTCTCTACATATTTTGGTTATACATATATGTAATATATATATATATATATGTATTTATACATATATATGCAATATATATGTATAAATATATTTATTACATATATATATTATATGTATATTATATATATGTTATGCATATATATGTATTGTATTTATACATATATATGCATAATATATAAGCAGCAAGCAGCATATGCAAATTAAAAAGAATATAAAAACATCTTTAACCCCGGTTATTTCTATCTTTAGTCCCGAAATCGGTGTCCCGGTTTGCAACCCGGGACTAAAGGGGTTTGCAAACCGGGACTAAAGATGGATTCCCCAGTAGTGTAAGGAAGTAATAACCCCTAAAGAAGCTAGAGCAAGACCTAATTGAAAATGAATCAAATTATTGATTGTGTCGTAAAGGCCCTTATGCCCATGCCCTAATCAACCCCCCAGAGGAGTACGTGCTTCTAAAAGATCTTTGATACAGTGCCCAATTCTGAAGTTAGTTCGATACATATGACCGGCAATGAGAAAAATAAATGCAATAGCTAAATGATGATGAGCAATATCGGTCAGCCACAAACTTTGTGTTTGTGGATAGAATCCCCCTAGAAGAGTTAGAATAGCAGTTCTCGCTCCTTGAGTGGTACCAAATAAATGATTATTCGAATCGGGGTTTTGGGCATAAAGATTCCACTGACCCGTCAGAAGGGGTCCCAACCCCTGTGGATAGTGTAATACATCTAAGAAATTATTCCCTCAAACGTACTCTCCCTTGGATACTGGAATAGCGACATGAACTAAATGTCCTGTCCAAGCCAAAGAACTTACCCCGAAAAGTCCTGACAAATGATGATTGAGACGAGATTCCGCATTTTTGAACCATGAAAGGCTTGGTTTCCATTTGGGTTGTAGATGTAACCAACCCCCTATTAAGGATAGCGTAGAAAGAAATAATAGAAAAAGAGCTCCTGTATAGAGATCTTCATTGGTCCGTAATCCAATTGTATACCACCACTGATAAACCCCAGAATAGGCGATATTCACTAGACCAGCGGCGCCTCCTCGAGTAAATGCTTCCACACCGGGTTGACCAAAATGAGGATCCCAAATCGCATGAGCAATAGGTCTTACGTGTAAAGGATCTTGTATCCATGATTCAAAATTTCCTTGCCAATCGACATGAAATAGATTTTCGGACGTCCACAGAAAGATTATTGCTAATTGCCCAAAGTGAGAAACAAAAATGTTATGATAAAGACGTTCCTCAATAATATCATCAGAACTTCCGAAATCTTGTGCGGTAGCGTTATAGTATGATTTTGAATACTCTAAAAAAGGAACGCAGTAGGTGTGGGAGAGAAAAACCTTGGGATATATTGATTCGCATTGAATTGCAAATACATCAACGATAGAATCAATTCAATGCTGAATTGCAATAAGCGGAGTCTCTCAACTAGAGACGAACTGCTAGACTACATAGAGTAATGAATTCAACAATTCAAAAAAAAACTAACAGATGGAGGAAATTGCACAAGGAATCCTGGTCTCAAAAAAAAAGAAAATAGGGATATGGCGAAATCGGTAGACGCTACGGACTTGATTGTATTGAGCCTTGGTATGGAAACCTGCTAAGTGGCAACTTCCAAATTCAGAGAAACCCTGGAATTAAAAAAGGGGCAATCTTGAGCCAAATCCGTGTTTTGAGAAAACAAGCGGTTCTCGAACTAGAACCCAAAGGAAAAGGATAGGTGCAGAGACTCAATGGAAGCTGTTCTAACGAATCAAGTTAATTACGTTGTGTTGCTAGCGAAACTCCCTTCTAAATTAGGGAAAGAAGGGCTTTCGAAATCTAATACACACGTATAGATACTGGCATAGCAAACGAAAATAGGAATGATTATGAAATAGAAATTTCATAATTTTTTTAGAATTGTTGTGAATCCATTCCAATCGAATATTGAGTAATCAAATCCTTCAATTCATAGTTTTTGAAATCTTTTTAAAAGTGGATTAATCAGACGAGGATAAAGAGAGAGTCCCATTCTACATGTCAATACTGACAACAATGAAATTTCTAGTAAAAGGAAAATCCATCGACTTTCTAAGTCATGAGGGTTCAAGTCCCTCTATCCCCAAACCCTCTGTTATTCCCTAACTCTAGTATTTATCCTGTTTTTTTTATTAATAGGTTTAAGATTCATTAGCTTTATCATTCTGCTCTTTCACAAAGGAGTGCTAAGAGAACTCAATGGATCTTATGTTATTCATTGCATACATTTCCTTTTTATTATAGTATCGGCAAGGAATGTCGATTATTAACTCGATATTTAAATATTATTAAATAGGCTTTCTTTCTACAATGCATAGGACTGCCCCCTCCCCATTTCCAAATTTTGGATTTGGAATACTTTATTGATTTTTGAGCCCCTTTAATTGACATAGATACAAATACTCTAATAGGATGATGTACAAGAAAAGGTCAGGATAGCTCAGTTGGTAGAGCACAGGACTGAAAATCCTCGTGTCACCAGATCAAATCTTGTTCCTGGCACAGAAAAAAGGGATCTTCCGAATAGGTATTGATACAAATACCTCGACATGGGTTGGGATACATATTCGTTAATAATATAGATAGAGTATGGTTTTTTCATCTAAGTAGATAAATCTCTAAATACAGGCACTTCTTTTTCTTCAGTTTTGCATTTCTTAATTTTGTATTCCGCTATTCCGACAAATATTTTTTCATTCTTGCTTATCTTATCTTACTTTCCTAGTTGTTCTAAGTAATGCATGCGGTACAAATTTCGTGGTAGGGAACTTCTTTGAGTCATCATATTTTTCTGTTCATATGAAGGAAGTGAATATGTGATTTTCCAACGAAATGAAGCACTTTTTTGCTTAGTCTGTCTAAACCTTTTGTATAATTGGAATTAATTAGAATGTAATAGGTATTTTGTTTCATCTAGGAACAGAGCGTAAAAATATTCCTTGACTTGCATAAAATCTGGAGTTGTGTTGTATAAGTGAGCATGAATTTCTTATCATTCAATGAGCATCTTGTATTTCATAGAAATTGGGCGTTATATAGTCCTTACGTAAGGGCCAGCCTATCCAACTTTTAGGCATTAGGATACGTTTGAGGCATGGATGATTATCATAAGAGATTCCCACCATATCAAAAGATTCATGTTCTTGAAAATCGGAACTTCTCCAAATCCAAAAGACAGATGGGATTCTAGGATTATCCTTTTGGGCAAAGACTTGTATGCATACTTCTTCTAGGTTATCTATACCATACGGTATTCTCGTAAGATGATACACGCTAGCTAAAGATCCACCGGGTGCAACATCATAAGCACATTGGGAACATAAATAATTGTAACCATGTACATATAAAATGACAGCAATGGAATCCCAATCCTCTGCTTTTATTTGAAAGTCTATATTCTTCGATGATCAAAGCCCAAAGGTCTATGAACCACCTCATGTTTGACTAGCCAATTAGATAACCAACCTTGCTGCATTATCTTGATCTCTCCTCCTTTGTATAAATATTTCGCAGTTCAAATGCAAGTTTGAAATATTGCCCTGCTCTTTCTTTTTCGGCATAAAGAGCTCCTCCTAATTCACTAATTTGTAGGAAGATACTGGACTTTTGGATTTGAAAAAAGTTTCAGAAGATATGTCTAAAGTAGATGGTGATTGATAGAGCAATTCTTGCTCATAAGTTCCAGTATTAGTACTGCGCCGAACATAAAGCTTATGGCTGGTAGTAAAACATCGATTTTTCTTTTGAGATAGAGTTCGATCCTCAACTATTTCTCGCGATATCTTCTTACGAAGTCTTGTTAGGGCATCTATAACAGCCTCTGGTTTAGGTGGGCAACCCGGCAAGTAGACATCCACAGGAATTAACTTATCAACTCCCCAAACAGTACTATAGGAATCCGTACTGGACATTCCACCAGTAATAGTACAAGCTCCCATAGCAATGACGTATTTTGGTTCAGGCATTTGCTCATATAATCTCACTAAAGAGGGAGCCATTTTCATTGTTACTGTACCGGCTGTTAAAATTAGGTCCGCTTGCCTAGGACTTGATCTTGGTACCAATCCATAACGATCAAAGTCGAATTGTGAGCCTATTATTGAAGCAAATTCAATGAAACAACAACTGGTACCATATAGAAGGGGCCATAAACTAGAGAGTCTTGACCAATTTGAAAGATCTTTTACTGTAGTTGAAATAACGGAATTGGAACTTGTTTGGTCAAGTAGGGGAAACTCAATCAAACTCATAACTGTCTTAATGGAATCTTTTCCTTCTTTTTTTTTGTCTCAATATTCAGTTAAGACCATTCCAAGGCTCCTTTTCGCCATGCATAAACTAAACCAACAACTAGGATAAGCACGAAAATGAAAACTTCGATAAAAACGGATATACCCAATACATCAAAACTCATTGCCCAAGGGTAGAGAAAGACCGTTTCCACATCAAAAACAACAAAAACTAGCGCAAACATGTAATAGCATGTTCGGAATTGTAACCAAGCCCCTCCCATGGGTTCTATACCCGATTCATAACTAGAAAGCTCCTTCACGAACCGGAGCTAAAAGTGCTGAAATAGCTAAAATAGGAATAAGGCTTGCTATTATTAGAAATGCCCAAAAAATATCATATTCGTGAAGCAGAAACATAAAAGTCCTCCCATTAATGTGGAATAGGTGGAACTGAATTAGTCAATTCAAGTCAGCATTGTCAATTTATATAGAATTTCTCTCTTTTCCTCGGTGAAACAAGAATCGGTTTTTCTCAAACCAAAGGGCTTAGTTTAGCCTTCGTTTCCTCTTTGCCATGTCTTCTTTAAAGATTCATCCAATGGAATCCCAACTCCCTTTCTTTTTGATTTCCTTTCTATTTAGGTATGGTGGAGACATAATTCTTATAGAAACAAAACTCTCTCGCTTCACTTTGTCTCATTTTCTCTAGAATCTCTAGAAAAAGGAATAAAAACAAAAATACTACGAATTAGAGCCTAATTAAGATAGGATGACTAATGTATGCAGCCTAATGAGGAGTAATTCTATAAAAATAAAGAACTCTATTTCAGAACGTAGATCGATTTACATTTAGGTTATCTATAATAGATAAGCAAAGTAATATACTTCAAACAAAGTAGGAATTCGCAAGATGGAGAACATCTTGCAGTTATTATAGGGAAGTCTAGGGACTTAGAGCATATCCTATTTGAAGGAGGGTGGAATTCAAATCTGGGAAAGGATCTTTGCTTCTATTGATTTGATAGAAATTTGTTTTTCTTTTCCTGTCTCTATAATTTTGATGAATGAGCCTGTGGTAATCCTTTTATCTCTATTTTATGCCACAGGCGCCTGTCCAGTCTATAAACAAGTACTAATAGGGAAATGAAAACTATACTAAAGGAAACGTAGGATATCTCTCCTAAAATCTTAAAAAGGGCATATTAGGGCTATACGGATTCGAACCATAGACCTTCTCGGTAAAACAGATCAAACGGATTATTATCGAAATGATTTGAACTATTTCAGAGAGCCAACATGCATTTTTTTGCATTGGGCTCTTTTATCAACTGATAGAAAGATCAGTTAGTCCACCATAGTTTTTCTTTACGAAAAGATAATAAGATGGCTCTCTGCGCTCGATTGATTATTTGTATTATGATCTATCTAAGAGCAATACCAAAGTGTTTCAAAGGAGGATTACCTTGACTTAGGTCTGCCTCCGGCCTAAATTAAATCAACCTAAATGAAATAGAGTCTCTATCGTTCCGCTACAAGAGTTGACTATGAGACTTCATACACCTTAAAGTTCATGGAACGAAAAGAATTTTTTGGAGGCCCTTATCCTCATTACGCCTAGCATTTAGTGGGCTGGATATTTACCTTATCAACTAGCAAATCAATAAAGATTCTATTTGCTTAGGCACCTGGATTGGTATCTGAATCGGACTGAACCAACTATTTGTCAGGCGATTGCTCTCCTATTCTCTCAAATCCATGAAGTAAGACATTGATTTTGCAAGAAGATCCACTATGTTCATTGCATAATAAGCTCCCTTGAAAAGCATTGGCACACGTGTAAACGAGTTGCTCTACCGCTCCCTTGAAAAGCATTGGCACACGTGTAAACGAGTTGCTCTACCGAACTGAGCTATAGACCTTGTCAGAGATATCTTAATATATAGAGAATTTCTTGTCAAGATGAATATTCTCTAACAGTAGAGGATATCCTTTGACCTGTTTACTATAATAACATACCAATAATGAAGCGGTATTTGCTTATAAAAAGGATTCGATCTATAATCGATCGAAGTAAAGGGTCTTCCTTTTTGGTGATAAATTGCCTACTTAGTGGTTAGAGTATTGCTTTCATACGGCGGGAGTCATTGATTCAAATCCAATAGTAGGTAGGTAGGTAGAAAAATTAGTAGATAGCATTGGACCTACTTCGCTTCGCTATCTAATAACTTTTTCTACCCCTCTTCCCTTTTTCTTTGTATCAACTAAACCGTTGGGTTGTCTTCAATTAGATTGAGGAATCCAATTAATAGCCTCGACTCATAGCCTAGCTTGTCAGAGAGCTAGCTTTGCTTCAACCAATTCTTTCACACCCTCAGCTCTACTCACGTTAGCTTCGGCTATTTCAAGTGCCTGTTGAGCTTCTTCCGGATCAATGTCACTACCCAATTCCGCATCATTTTCTAAAATGATGATCTCATTATTAACTATTATGGCAAAACCGCTCCATAGAACCGCTGTTAACCATTGATCGTTGAGGAGGCGTATTCCCAAGGGACCCATATCTACAGCTGTGTTAATGGGGGCGTGATTTGGTAATACGCCAATTTGGCCACTATTAGTAGATAAAATGATTTCTTTCACTTCACAATCCCAAATAATTCGCTTAGGAGTCAGTACATAAAGATTTAATTTCATTTCTTCAATTTGTTCTCCTTTTCTAAGTTTATAGCTTTCGTGCTAGCTTCATCGATGTTACCCACCAAATAAAAAGCCTGTTCGGGTAGGCCGTCTAATTCTCCAGAAAGGATTAGTTGAAATCCCCTAATAGTTTCTGCAAGACCAACATATTTTCTCGGAGAACCAGTAAAAACTTCTGCCACAAAAAAGGTTGTGATAAGAAGTGCTCAATTTTCTCTAATGAGTTGATATTAATTGAATATCTTTTTTTAAGATTTTTGCAAATGTTTCATTTACGCCTAATCCATATCGAGTAGACCCTGTCGTTGTGAGAATTCTTAATTCATGAGTTGTAGGGAGGGACATATGTCACCACAAATAGAAACTAAAGCAAGTGTTGGATTTCAAGCTGGTGTTAAAGATTATAAATTAACTTACTACACCCCGGAGTACGAAACCAAGGACACTGATATCTTGGCAGCATTCTGAGTAACTCCTCAGACAGGGGTTCCGCCCGAAGAAGCAGGGGCTGCAGTAGCTGCCGAATCTTCTCTTGATTGTTACAAAGGCCAATGCTATCACATCAAGCTTGTTGTTGGGGAGGAAAATCAATATATCGCTTATGTAGCTTATCCATTAGACCTATTTGAAGAGGGTTCTGTTACTAACATGTTTACTTCCATTGTGGGTAATTTATTTGGTTTCAAAGCCTTGCGCGCTCTACGTCTGGAGGATCTGCGAATTCTCCCTGCTTATTCAAAAACTTTCCAAGGTCCGCCTCATGGTATCCAAGTTGAAAGGGATAAGTTGAATAGATACTGTCGTCCTTTATTGGGATGTACTATTAAACCAAAATTGGGATTATCCGCAAAAAATTATGGTAGAGCATGTTATGACTGTCTACGTGGTGGACTTGATTTTACCAAAGATGATGGAAACGTAAACTCACAACCATTTATGCGTTGGAGGGACCGTTTTGTCTTTTGTGCCAAAGCTATTTATAAATCATAGGCCGGAACTGGTGAAATTAAGGGGCATTACTTGAATGCTACTGCAGGTACATGCGAAGAAATGATTAAAAGAGCTGTATTTGCGAGGGAATTAGGGGTTTCTATTGTAATGCATGATTAATTAACCGAGGGATTCACCGCAAATACTAATTTGGCTCATTATTGCCGCGAACAATGGCCTACTTCTTCACATTCACCAAGCAATGAATGCAGTTATTGATAGACAGAAAAATCATGGTATGCATTTCCGTGTATTAGCTAAAGCATTGCGTATGTTTGGGGGAGATCATATCCACGCTGATACAGTAGTAGGTAAGTTACAAGGGGAACGCAAAATGACTTTTAGGTTTTGTTGATTTATTGCATGATGATTTTATTGAAAAAGATCGTGCTCGCGGTATCTTTTTCACTCTAGACTGGGTATCCATGCCAGGTGTTATACCGGTGGCTTCAGGGGGTATTCATGTTTGGCATATGCCAACTCTGACCGAAATCTATGGAGATGATTCTGTATTGCAATTTGGTGGAGGAACTTTAGGACATCCTTGGGGTAATGCACCTGGTGCAGCAGCTAATCGAGTGGCTTTAGAAGCCTATGTACAAGCTCGTAATGAAGGGTGCGATCTTGCTCGTGAAGGCAATGAAATTATCCGATCGGCTTGCAAATGGAGTCCTGAACTAGCCGCAGCTTGTGAAGTATGGAAAGTGATCAAATTCGAGTTTGAGCCGGTAGACAAACTAGATAGCTAGACTAAATAGATAAAATTAGATAGAAAAAAGATAAAAAATCAGTTACAAAAATGCAGTAATTCTTCTTTTTTCTTCTAATTGATTGCAATTAAACTCTGCTCAATCTTTTTTTCAGATTGAGCCGGGTTTGAATAGATTTTGATACGATTAGGGGACTTGACAATTTGGGATTCCTCTACTCTATATATTTAGAAGATATAAAGGTATAATACAATAAATAAATACAAATATAGTATTATCATTTGATAATGGAATCAAATACGTAGTATTTACAAAAAAGTTTTCATTTATTGGGAAAGAATACATGACATATAATGCATTACAAATGTATGATCATTACCCTTCAACCGGGTTATTCTATTTCACTTCTAGATAGAGAAAAAAACTAAAGGAGAATGAATGAAAAAAGACAAAGTTTGGAAGTTAGACCCCTTTATAAGACTCTCTTTCAAAAAAGAGGACATTTTGAAACTTTTAACAGGCACAATCGTGAGTCAACAAGTGACTCAAAATGCCCGTAAGAAAAGAGAATTGATTTTCAAAATGGTAGAACTAGATGATGAAGTTTTCTATAACCTTGATGAAGAGGTAGTTTTAGTTTACGACTCCGATCAAGAGCGAGAAGTCTTTCATTTCAGAGTGGACTGCTATAGAATCTGAACCCATTGTAGAGACGTTCAAAAGGCTCCTGATGATAAGAATCATACTTTCGGGGAACTCCATAGGGCTATAGGCTTCAACACGGTAGACGTTTTGTTCCGAATTTTTCTGGAGCAAACCTCCGACCCAACGATACAATGAATTTTTTCTATTCACAAAGAAAGAAGATTCGGAATCGCAATGCTACTATACGCACCCAGAGGAATATATTCTTATATAATCCATTTTTGCGTGGGGTCTTACTAACATGACTTCGCTGCACTAGACGAGGTTTCGTCGAAAAGCTAAGGTCATCCGGTATTTTCATACCCTTTGGGGTGGTATATCGCCTTACAAAGTCTAAGGGGTAGTATGAGATCTGAAGTAGGTAAAAGAATTTGTCCCTTGATTGAGTATGCTATTTTTCCTCCTTTACCGCGCATTATTGTATATGCTTCTAGAAGAGCGTGTATGCAGAGAGGAAATTACAGTTTAATAAAAAAGCCTAAAAAATTTTCAACTTTACGACAATATCAATCAACTAAAAGTCCTATGTATCAATCCTTACAACGGATTTGTGGGTTCCGAGAGTGGTTGAATAAGTATTGCATGTGGAATGAAGTAGACGAAAATGATTTTGGATTCGAAATATTCAACTAAGTCGTACTTTGAATCCAATTTCAAGTTCGATTAGAAGGATAGAAAGGCCACAAGGATCGGAAAAGAAAAATCAAATCTTTTTAATTGCTTCTCCTTTTTTGCTATTTTCTTATTATTTATATAATCCATTCGATTCTTTTTTAGAATAAAAAAGTATTCTATAAAAAATCTTTTTTCGCAAACTCAAAAATACAATATTCGTTATAATAGATATACTTAATTATATCATAAGAATCTTAAGATATTTTTCGAATAGATAGAAATAGTAAATTTTAATGGAGACACCAATTCTATGATGGATTTTAACTTACCCTCTATTTCGGTGCCTTTAGTAGGCTTAGTATTTCCGGCAATTGCAATGGCTTCTTTATTTCTTTATGTGCAGAAAAATAAGATTGTCTAGAACCGATGGGACCGAATTTTCTGTATGTATTTCCACACAGGATCATAATACGGATCTTTTGTAGTGTAATTAATATAATATGGTACGTTATATGGCTCTTTCTACACACAAATGCAAACCCGCTATGGATTCGGATTATGGATGCGGATATAAGCTACGAGCATTAATGCATGCATATGCGGAACCGGGTATAGTGAGTTTTTTTAAGTGGATCAACAATACTTTTTGAATAGAAAGTCAATGTACCTAACCAGTTATTTTATAGGAGTATCTAGTTGCCGAAGGCAATTTCAGAATCAAAAAAGTAAAGTCAAAATCATTTAGCTTATTGTCTCAATTTCAATCGACCGCTGCTGGATTTAGTATATCTAATATGAATTGGCGATCAGAACACATATGGATAGAACTTCTAAAAGGTTCTCAAAAAAGAGGTAATTTTTTCTGGGCTTGTATTCTTTTTCTAGGTCCACTAGGATTCTTAGCGGTTGGGGCTTCCAATTATCTTGGTAAGAATATTATATCTATACTTCCATCTCGACAAATTCTTTTTTTTCCACAGGGGGTCGTGATGTCTTTCTACGGAATTGCAGGCCTTTTCATTAGCGCTTACTTGTGGTGCACTATTTTGTGGAATGTAGGCAGTGATTATGACCGATTCGATAGAAAAGTGGGAGTAGTGTGCATTTTTTACTCCACGAGAAATTGAATAAAAAGCTGTCGAATTGGCTTATTTCTTGCGCATACCAATGGCAGTATTTTGAGTACCAATTGAATTTTTTGAAATGAATTGAATGAAGAAGAATTGGAAGAAGAAGAAGAAAAGTTTTCTCAACACGAGGGATGGTCACTTTGAAATTGCATTATTGTAAGGGGATTTTGAGTATTTATCTAAAGGAAGGAACAAACGAGGATAAGAGAAAATTGCTTCTAATTTGTCCAAGTGGGATATATGGCGTAATATTCTTCCATTTTCATCCGAAAGGACTTTTTTCTATTTTTCTATTCCACGCCATCTAGGTCTAAGAAAGAACCCAATGCAATGAAATTCAACTAGTATAGAAAAAAGAGGAATAGATACAAGGTCTCAAATCTTGTTATAGAATTTTTCCTTCAAAGAAAAAGAAATATCATATAGAGTCAGCGAATGAAATAGAGTCAGCGAATAAAGTGGATTCATTAACAACTCAATTTAGAGATCAAAAATGAAAAAAAAAGAAAGCATTGTCTTCTTTCCTATATCTTGTATTTATCGTACTTTTGCCTTGGGGAGGAGTCTCTTTCTCTTTTAACAAATGTCTGAAACTTTGGATTAAGAATTGGTGAAATACCAGGCAATCCCAAACTCTCTTAACTGCTAACAAGAGAAAAGAGTTCTAGAAAGATTCATGGAATTAGAAGACCTTTTTATCTTGGACGAAATGATAAAAGAGAAACCAAATACACATGTAAAAAAAACCCCAATAGGAATACGCAAGGAAATAATACAATTGGCCAAAATAGATAATGAGGGTCATCTCCATATCATTTTGCATTTCTCGACAAATATAATCTGTTTGGCTATTCTAAGTGGTTCTTTTTTTTCTGGGTAAAGAGGGACTTGTTATTTTGAATTCTTGGGTTCAGGAATTCTTCTATAACTTAAATGACTCAGTAAAAGCTTTTTTATTCTTTTAGTTACTGATTTTTTTGTTGGATTTCACTCCACCCACGGTTGGGAACTAATAAATCGTTGGGTCTATAACTATCTTGGATGGGTTCCTAACGAGCTAATTTTCACTATTTTTGTTTGTAGTTTTCCTGTGATTCTAGATACATGTTTGAAATTTTGGGTTTTTTTTGGTTAAACCGCCTATCTCCTTCACTTGTAGTCATTTATCATTCAATTAGTGAAGCATAAACTCATTCAATCTCCTGATATTAATCAAAATTAGCATCTTTTTTCGTTTAGAAAGAAATCCTTTTTCCATTTTAGCAAAATTCTTTTTTTCTATTTCTACCTACTCAAGGTATTCATCATTCCAGTACAACTGTTGCAGTAGAATGACAACAGATTCGTGTATAGGGAACTAGATTAGCTTAGCTACCTATCTAATTTATTGTAGAAATTCCGTGATCTGTGATTGGACATGGAAAATAGAAATACTTTTTCTTGGGTAAAGGAACGGATGACTCGATCGATTTCTGTATTGATCATGATATACGTAATAACTCGGACATCTATTTAGCAAGGTTATGAAAACCCACGAGAAGCAACTGGATGAATTGTATGTGCCAATTGCCATTTAGCTAATAAGCCTGCGGATATTGAAGTTCCCCAAGCAGTGATTCCCGATACTGTATTGAAGCAGTTCTTTGAATTCCTTATGATATGCAACTGAAACAAGTTCTTGCTAATGGGAAAAAGGGATGGTTGAATGTGGGTGCTGTTCTTATTTTGCCCGAGGAATTCGAATTAGCGCCGCCCGACCATATTTCTCCTAAGTTGAAAGAAAAGATAGGAAATCTCTCTTTTCAGAGTTATCGTCCCAATAAAAAAAATATTCTTGTGATAGGCCCTGTTCCCAATAAGAAATATAGTGAAATCGTCTTTCCCATTCTTTCCCCCGACCCTGCTATGAAGAAAGACGTTCATTTCTTAAAATATCCCATATATGTGAGGGGAAACCGAGGAAGGGGACAGATCTATCCTGATGGTAGCAAGAGTAACAATACGGTCTATAATGCAACATCAACAGGTGTAGTAAGAAAAATACTGCGTAAAGAAAAGGGGGATATGAAATATCCATAGTCGATGCATCGGATGGGCGCCAAGTGATTGATCTTATACCTCCCGGTCCAGAACTTCTTGTTTCAGCTTGATCAACCATTAACAAGTAATCCTAATGTGGGAGGGTTTGGTTAGGGGGATGCAGAAATAGTGCTTCAGGATCCATTATGCGTTCAAGGCCTTTTGTTCTTCTTCGCATCTGTTATTTTGGCACAAGTTTTTGGTTCTAAAAAAGAAACAGTTTGAAAACATTCAATTGTACGAAATGAATTTCTAGGTCCCCGGATTTCTTACCATCAAGTTGGTAAAAAGATGCGATTTAGTGGCGATTGCTAGAATTCTCTATGATCCATTTGGAAATCTTTTTTTTAGACTATTTTTTGTTTGCAAGATGTCTTGTCTGCAATTCCTTATTTCTATCATCTCTTGCAAAACTAGGAGAATGCAAGGCAAGGGTGAGAACAATAAAAGGAACAAATCCTTTTAGGAGGGATTGCTGGTCTTCTTAATCCTCTATTGGGCACAAGAAAAAGGCTTTTTTGCCTTTTTCTTGTGTCAATTCTTTTTGTATCAAAATAAGAATCTTTTTTCTTCCTATTCGGCAAAGATTACTATTTCTTCTTTATTAGGGTCTGTCTCTTGAACCTCTTTTGCTTAGGTTCAGGCGATATAGTGGACAAACAGAGGGAAAGAAAATATGGTGGGGGAAAATTTGTTGTAACCAAATAGAATTGCTTGACTTGTTCAATTAAGTTCAATTTAGAACTTACAGAAATTTTGCAAAAAAAGGATACTCTTCCATTAAAGGTTTTTTTTATTTTTAGGCTAGTTGAGTAGTTTTAATTAAGGTTTTATTAGTTTATTACTCTAAATTAAATCAATGATTTAAAAGAGACTTCCTCCAGGGAATAAAATATTGGATCCTCGATTGATCCCTTCTTTCTCCTCGCTTCATAAAAGTGAATCAATTTCATTGGCGAGGGGGTTATAAATCAACTGATGGATTACTTCACTAACATTATTAACAAACAAAATTAACAAACAAAACGAATAAATAAAGGGATTCTGACCTTGAGAGCAAAGGCTTTCTCTTTGTTATTTTTACAAATCAAAGTAGGAAACCTGTTTGTAGGTTATGGAATAGATTAAAAAAGTCAGGTTCTAAGAGTAAGAATTCCGCGGGTCCTTTCCGCTCTAATCAGATAAAGGAGGGTAAGGACCCGCTAATTTCCTATTTTTCATGTTTACAATCTGGTCCCTCCAATTACTATAGAGATTAACCCAATACAGAATATGAACCCTAAAAGAAAATACCTATTAAACCAATCACAGCAATACTGGTTACAGTACCTATCCGCCAAAGAGAAATTCTTCCAGTAGCATCGGCAATTTCACCTACTTGCCTCCACATTTTATCTAGTGCTCATGCTACAGACAAAAACATTCATGGATAGTTATAAGGATGGTATCCTTCCAAATGGGGATAAGAGAATTCTTACTACTCTCTTTCTTTCTCTCAATTGAAGAAGTAATTGGAAAATAAAACAGCAAGTACAAAAATGAGTAATAAACCCCAGTATAGACTGGTATGATTCAATTCAACATTTTGTTCATTCGGGTTTGATTGTGTCATAGTTCTATAGTTGGAATTTGGTTTATCATTGGATGAACTGCATTGCTGATATTGATCCCAAGAAGAAAACAGTAGGTACAGCTAGTCCGTGAGCAGCCAGCCATCGCACTGTAAAAATAGGATAGGTTCGATCTATGGTCATTGAGGGCCTCCTAAAAGGATCTACTAAATTCATCGAGTTGTTCTAAAGAATCAAAACGGTCGGTTATTAACGGAATTCCTTGTCAGCTTTCTGTGAGATACTCATTGGGCTGAGGACTTCCAAACACGTCATAAGCTAAACCCGTACTGACAAATAACCAACCCGCAATGAATAGGGAAGGTATAGTAATGCTATGAATAACTCAGCATCGAATACTGGTAATAATATCAGCAAAAGAACGTTCTCCCGTGCTTCCAGACATGCTGAGCTCCCCAAATTTTTGTACATTCAAAATAGGAATTGATTCCATAAAAGATGGGATCAACCAGTAAATAGAAAATTACTGATATTTCATCCTTGTGAGATTGTCAATTTTGTACCAAAGCTGTATTTTGAGTATACCGAATTAGTATAGGTATCCTTCCTATGGCACAGCAATCCTGTTTCGCTTGGTCTCGAAACAGAATTCTTTTTTCTCTTCTTTGTTCCTTGTCTATAGGGTAAGCTATATGTTATTCAAGGCATCAATAGAAAACCTCAATTTTGAGGGTCCTACTTAATTTTCATCGGCTTCAGAATAGTAGAATTATTCGGAATAGGGCTCAAGATCTTAGGAAAATCTAAGTTAATGATCAACAGGTTTGGATAAAGAATTTAGGAAAGATATTCTTATACTAACACAATACAAAGAGAAGTAGATGCGAAAGCTATCCCTTCGAATCCAACCTTTCCCTTTAAAGAATTTAATTGGTTAGCATAATATAATATCTAATAAATAGAAAATCAAATAGTAGATAATCTGTTATGAAAGAGAGAAAACATTCTTTGAAGAATCAAGATTCGTAATCAATCCTTGCATTGTTTACTAACTTTCTTGACCAAACTGCAAGCGTGGAACTTTGCCAGTTCTTAGGTTTCCAAAATAGTGTAATGGAAAAAGAAGTGCTTCAAATTGATTTTGATTGGGGTTCGAAAAAGGAATTAAAAAAAGTAAATTCAGGAAATATTTCCTTTTTGTAGGGGACCCACGAGGGGTCATGGAATGCTTTTCTTCTCCTCTTATTCCATATGGAATACAATCAATTAAAATAAGAAGGAATAGGGGAATATTCGACTATTCGCTCTAAAAAGAAGGTTAAATCATCCTATTGAAAAAGACCAAAATAGAAAGAACTTTTCAAATTCCATTTTTTTTACTGGGGTTAGATGATATAGTTCTTAATATTATTACTTTACTCAATTGACAGATTACACAGCAAATCTCTTGAGTCGGAATTAGGGACTCATGCCCCATCTGATGAATCCATTTTCTTTACACTTCTGTATCTCACTCTATCTTGTTTTTTAGTATTATCTAAAATAACCGATCAATTATGGATTTTCCATAACTTAGGTAAGTGCTTTACCAACTTATGTAGTGTAGTAAAAAAATGGAATTTAACCCTTTCATGCTTACCATAACTAGTTATTTCGGTTTTCTATTGGCTGCTTTAACTCTAACCCTAGCTCTATTAATTGGCTTGAACAAGATATGTCTTAATTGAAATAAATTGAATGAATAAGGCAGAAAAGAAAAATCTCTCTTTTGGATTCCTGGTATTCTACGCACTAATTACCAATTCTTTTTTTCTTGGTCATTGAGATTCATGGATAATTTAGACTACTATTTAGGGATAGATCGAACCTCTTTTTTTATCCCCTCGAACAAATTGAAATGATTGAAGTTTTTCTATTTGGAATCATCTTAGGCCTAATTCCTATTACTTTAGCGGGATTATTCGTGACTGCGTATTTGCAATACAGGCGTGGGGATCAGTTGGATCGTTGATTGAGTAATATTTCTTTTTTGATTGCCCTCCTCTCTGGTCTGGAGGAGGTCAAATTGGAATTGCAATTTGTTTTGTTAAGTTATTTTGCCCTGCTTCGACATAAGATAGATGGAATCACGCTCTATAGGAATATTTGAACCTACGACATCGGGTTTTGGAGACCCACATTCTACTGAACTGAACTAAGAGCGCTTTCAAAAATTATACCCGCTTTAATTGACCTCCTCACTACTGCCTATAAAGAAGAAAGAAGTAATACGTAGGGATGACAGGAATTGAACCTGTGACATTTGTACCCAAAACAAATGCGCTACCAAGCTGCGCTACATCCCTTTTCCAAATTGTTGTACAATGTCATTGTACACAATTCCTATCTTGTTTTCCACATCCTAATTTTGTTCTCTTTTTCTATCTATAGAGAATCTTCGTGTCATTTCTTCTTTTTGATCTCATATAATCAAGGAATGGTATATATATCTAAATCCAATCTAATTTCACCTATAAAAGAAAGATTACTATTCCTCGGTAATCTATAGGAAGGGACTGTCTTTTTCGTTTTTAGTTTGGAATTTCGCCTAAACAAAAGAAATACAAACGATCTTGGGCAATAATATCTGATCATATACGTATTCCAATAAGGAAGGAGGATTTTCAATGCGGGATATAAAAACATATCTCTCTGTAGCACCCATGCTAAGTACTCTATGGTTTGGGGCTTTAGCGATTTTATTGATAGAAATTAATCATTTATTTCTAGATGCTTTGTCATTCCCCTTTTTTCATTCTAGTTGTTTCTATGTGAGGAATAGAGTTCTTCGTGACATGATAAAAAATTCCCACTTTTCAATCCTTTTTTAGTATAGGAAAAAAAGAAAGAAAAGATATATTGGGTTCGACCTTAGAGTCATGAAAAATTTGGTAAATCTCATTTTTGAAAAAATAAATTCAATTAAAAGCAGTATCCAAGCTAAGTCAGGCCTCAGAAATCAGAGCATAGAAAGAGGCTGGGTTGGCTACTAAAATGAAAGGATTTCGAAGCAAAATCCTTCCTAATTTGACAAGGATTGTAGTCCTTAATTATTTCTCTATTTTTTATTACTTCATTGAAAAATTTCCAAAGATTTTCTTCTTCCTCTTCGGTTTCAAAATAGAGGAATAAAAGAACAAAATAGAAGAATAAAAGAATAAGTAGAAGAATTAAGTTAAGTCAATCCAAAAAGGGAAGGAGGTTCATGGCCAAGGGGAAAGATGTTAGAATCAGAGTTATTTTGCAATGTGTGAGTTGTGTTCGAAAAGGCGCCAATGAGGAGTCGGTAGGGATTTCTAGATATAGTACTCAAAAGAATCGCCACAAAACACCCGGACAATTAGAATTAAGAAAATGTTGTCATTATTGTCGTAAGCATACGATTCATGCCGAAATAAAGAAATAGGAGCATCTTGTGTTCGATCTTTGCAAGGATCAAAAAGAATAAGAACTTTCTATTTAAAATATAGAACATAGATAGAATACAAAATACAAATCAACTTGTCTGATTTCTGTTAGATATTATTTCATATGTATGGAGGGTATTCATCTAATATATGGACCAAACAGAGACTACTTCTTCTGGATCCAAAATTAACAATTTTGTTTCAATTTCAAAAATAAGGAATAAATCATGTATACATCTAAACAACCCTTTCATAAATCCAAGCAAACTTTTCATAAATCCAAGCAAACTTTTTGTAAATCCAAGCAAACTTTTCGTAAATTCAAACAACCATTTCACAAACCCAAACAACCTTTTCGTAGGCGTCCTCGGATTGGCCCAGGGGATTGAATTGATTATAGAAACACGAGTTTAATTAATCGATTTATTGGTGAACAAGGAAAAATATTATCGAGATGAATAAATAGATTAACCTTGAAACAACAATGATTAATTACTCTTGCTATAAAACAGGCTCGTATTTTATCTTTCTTACCATTTCGTAACTATGAGAATGGGAAACAATTTCAAGCCCAGTCAATTTCAATAATTACAGGTCCTAGACCCAGAAAAAATAGACATATTCCTCAATTAACACAAAAGTTTAATTCCAATCGAAACATAAGAAGCTCCAACCAGACTTTAAGAAACAGCAATCGGAACTTAAATTCCGATTGTTGATGTTTTATTCGAAAGGGCCAAACTATATATAAAGAAAGTAATCCAATTTAGATTCTTGTGTTTGTTAAAAGAAAGAACAATGGGGAAGAAGAAATAGTTTTTTTATTTATTGCAACATGCTCGTTGATTCCTACCACTTAATCTTAATTTATTGTATCTTCCTGGATTTACCTCTCCGGGAATTCTTTTTTAATTATTCCTGTATATTACTTTTTTATCCCTTTAATTGATCATCTTTATTTTATTGGAAATCATGTAAAGATTATTTGGATTTAATACAGCTACTTGTGCAAGGATTTTACGATTAAGAATCAATTCTTTCTTGTACAGATTGTGTATTAATTTACTATAATTATCGAATACTTGATGTATCCGCATAGCTGCGTTTATCCGACTGATCCACAAAGGCCGAAAATCCCTCTTTTGCCTGACTCTATCTCGATGAGAGGAAACGCTCTTCTTACCTGTTGAGTAATCATTCGATTAAGTCTTAAATGAGCCCCTCTAAAGTTTGAGGCAAATGAACAAATTTTTGCTCATCGTCTCCGAGCTATATATCCTCACGGAACTCTGGTCATTGAATCAAATAAACCTTAATGAATAACTAATGATTTCCCTTCTTTTAGCCATCCTTTTTCCCATTAATTACAAAATGAATTATTTCTATATATAAAATATTAGTTCCAATGGATTTTGCTACTATAACTTCCCAACCACAATTTAATTTCTCTTCTACTCCCTTCAGTTATTTCACATAGAAATAAAAAATTCTAACGATACTAAAAAATAGTGGGTTCCATCGTTTCTATGGTTCCGTTTTAAACGGCGAGGCCCTCTCTATACACCGGAGCCCTTTCATTCATTTCATCAAAGGGTATTGTGAACTTGTATAGTTCACATTCTTTGGCTCTTCCTATCCATTATAGAGTAAATAGCTCTTTTCACAATAAGAGTTATACAGTGACGACATTTAATTATGAAAGTTGGCTAAGTACCTGACCCTCTTAGTCCATATTTTAAGATAAAGGAGCATAAGCTTTTATCTTTTTATTACTATTTCCTCCGCTTAATGAATAGCCGTTTGCTACCAATGGGGGGGATTGCTTCTTATTTCCAATCTAGATGATTGGATTTGCACCAAAAGAAACCAAAAATTCCATATACCGTAGAAATCTAGGATAGAGAAGCTCTATCCTATTCATTGGTACCGATCATGGATACTTCAAAAATTGTCTTATTTGTTTGAACCCATGATCCGAACGAATCGCACATACACCCTAGCACATGTTCCTCGACGCTGAGGAGATCCCTTAAGCGCGGTCGATTTTCTAGCATTTCGTATTGGCTGTCTTGCGTTTCTAATAAGTTATTTAACCATTGGCATGTCGTATGTATATAGAAAAAATGGATTGGTTTAGATCGATCTTAACCTGAATGATTGATCATTATGAAGTATTTCCATTAAATTGCATAAAACCCGAATTTAGGGTTGAAATAAATTTACAAGAAATCTGGCCACTACCAATCCTTAAACATTTCTAGAAACCACACTGGATCAGTATCGCAATGCTCGTCAAGCATTTCATCCCCTACAATATCGACAAGTCCATAAGCTTTGGCTTCATTTGCTGATATAAAAACATCCCTTTCCATGTCTTCGGATACAACCCAAAAAGGATTGCTTGTTCTTAGTGCATAAACCCTTGTGATCATTTTGCAAACTTTGTGTACCTCTTCCACTTCTAGTAAAAATTCTGATGTTCTTGCCCGATAATAAGCACTAGCAGGTTGGTGAAGCATAATCCTTGCGTGGGGAAATGCTATACGCTAGGTGGGTTCTCCTCCAAGCAAAATGAAGGACGCCATGGATGCGGCTATTCCGAGGCATATTGTATATATATATCTGGTGTCACCGTTTGCATCATATCAAAAATCGCCATTCCTGAGATTAACCACCCGCCTGGGGAGTTTATAAACAAAAAAATATCGCTAATTCCATCTTCTATACTGAGATATACCATGAGACTTGTAATATGATTCGTGACCTTGCAACGAATCTCTTGACCTAAAAAAAGTGTCCTTTCTCGATACGTAACATTGTATAAGTCAACCCAAGTCGCTTCTTCATCTCCGAGAATCCGATAAGGTAATTTTGGAACACCAATGGGCATATTAGATTAATATTATTAAATTTAAGTAAGAAAACTACACTTTAATATGGAAACATAAGAATGGAAGAGAAGGAAAGAATCTGCAGTTTATTGTTTTCACTTTTTGTCTTATTCTATATGAATACTATAGTTTCTATTAATACGTAGATTGAAATAATACATACATTGAAAGATTATACATATAAGTAGGATAAGACAGATTGAATAAAGAAAAAAGAATGGGTGATTCGAATACTAAACAAAAAGAGGTAGGGATCTATTCTTCGTTTTTTTCCATATAAGCCAAGCTGCTCATTGCATATTGGCACTTATCAAGTATAGAATAGATCTGCTTCTCTTTCTTCTTACGAACTGAATTGGCTTCTTATTTTTAATGGAATGAAATAAATTTTCATGCTTTCTGACACAGAATCCCCTAGAAGGGTTAGGTATATAGGATATGGATAGTCTTTGCCAATGCGATAAAATAAAGTAATATCGTGTCTATTTTTCTTTGCTAAAGGGGTATTTCCATGGGTTTACCTTGGTATCGTGTTCATACTGTCGTATTGAATGATCTGGGTCGATTGCTTTCGGTGCATATAATGCACACGGCTCTAGTTTCTGGTTGGGCTGGCTCAATAGCTTTATATGAATTAGCGGTTTTTGATCCCTCTGATCCTGTTCTGGATCCAATGTGGAGACAAGGTATGTTTGTCATTTCTTACATGAATCGTTTCGGAATAACCAATTCGTGGGGTGGTTGGAGTATTTCAGGAGGAACTGTAACGAATCCGGGTATTTGGAGTTATGAAGGTGTGGCAGGGGCGCATATTGTGTTTTCTGGCTTGTGTTTCTTGGCAGCTATTTGGCATTGGGTATATTGGGACCTCGAAATATTTTGTGATGAGCAGATGGAAAACCTTCTTTGGATTTGCCCAAGATCTTTGGAATTCATTTATTTCTTGCAGGGGTGGCTTTCTTTGGCTTTGGTGCATTTCATGTAACGGGTTTGTATGGTCCTGGGATATGGGTGTCTGATCCTTATGGACTAACTAGAAAAGTACAAGCTGTAAATCCGGCGTGGGGTGCAGAAGGTTTTGATCATTTTGTTCCGGGGGGAATAGCTTCTCATCATATTGCTGCGGGTACATTGGGCATATTAGCGGGCCTTTTCCATCCTAGTGTTTGTCCACCTCAACGTCTATACAAAAGATTACGTATGGGCAATATTGAAACTGTACTTTCCAGTAGTATCGCTGTTGTTTTTTTTGCAGCTTTCGTAGTTGCCGGAACAATGTGGTATGGGTCAGCAACTACCCCAATTGAATTGTTTGGGCCTACTCGTTATCAGTGGGATCAGGGATACTTTCAGCAAGAAATATAACAAAGAGTTAGTGATGGGTTAGCCAAAAATCTCAGTTTATCAGAAGCTTGGTCTAAAATTCCCCAAAAATAAGCCTTTTATGATTATATTGGTAATAATCCGGCAAAGGGGGGGTTATTCAGAGCAGGCTCGATGGACAATGGGGATGGAATAGCTGTTGGATGGTTAGGACATCCTATCTTTAGAGATAAAGAAGGGTGCGAACTTTTTGTACGTTGTATGACTACTTTTTTTGAAACATTTCCGGTTGTTTTGGTAGATGAAGAGGGAATTGTGAGAGCGGACGTTCCTTTTGGAAGAGCAGAATCCAAATATAGTGTTGAACAAGTAGGCGTAACGGTGGAGTTCTATGGTGGCAAACTGTTGACGCCGAATCCATACCGCCGATGAGGATCCGGCGTGCGGACACACGAAGGCCTGGGAGATCTGCTTAGCTCCAGTGTAGGTCCTAAAATTGATGAAGCACGGGCATGCTAGTCAGTTTGATCCTGCCACTGATAAGATATACAAAATAACAGAATAACAGGTCTATCGGCCGATAGGCCGATAGGCCGATGGCCAAAGATATCAGCCGATAGGCCGATAGGGCAAAAACAACCGATCGGCCGGTAGGCCGATGGCGCAGTTCCAGCCGATGCCGATGCCAGCCGATGTAGTTAGGGTTTTGATCCATTGGCTGTGTACTGAGCAAACATCTATATAGAAATGATCGGCCGACGATAACATGATAATACAGCAATATGATATAGCATAATCCAAATATAAAATAAACATTGATCTGAAGATTAAAGCACACATCGGCCGGAGGTCCGATCATAAACTCTCGATAAGCAGATAAACAATAAATACTCTGTTGTCATCGGCCAGATCCAATCTATTTGTAAAACTCTTGGGCCGATGCAACGTCCAGATAACTCACCGGCTGAAACACCGGTGAAACCCTTATTGGCAATCGACAGGCAGGCTAGAGATTATGGTTCTAATCACGACTTAGCGGCACTAAGTATGAAAAGAAATGCAAGATCTAGACAATCAAGCCCTCGACTGATTTTCGGGGTGGTGGATACCTTAGCCAATCTAATCTAGCGAGGCGATTTAGTCGATACCGGCGTCAACCCTAAAGCGAATCTCGGCCGATAAGACTAAATCAAGAAGCTGAACCAGATTGACTAAGATATATGGTAGTAGGTGCTTACGTTGACGAGATCAGAACATTGAAGCCCTAGCCCCGACAGCGCAGGCAGCCATAACGAGACTTACCCCTCGTGGGAAGGGCACGAACTCACCGAAGAAGACGAAAAGTAAAGGGTGGCGATGCGCCGAAGTTGTATTGATCGTGAGATGATTTTACATGAACCTTGGGCTTACATATTTATACCCATAGACTAACAAAGATCCTAACAGAATACGACTCAAACTTTCCTAAAGATAAAAGGAAACAGATAAAGTCCTTATTGGACACTAAACACACTTTCCTAAAGATAAAAAGGAAACTAACAAATTCTTCCTAATTAATAGATGCAAGCCGCATCCTCCTTAAACTCGGTCTTCTCTGGATAAGATCTTCCCGAATCTAACAAGAATCCGACTGCTGTTGGTGGCTGGTTTTAAGAAACCCCCATCGGCCGATATAAGACTCTAGGCCGATACCAACCTTGAGCCGATATGGATCCAGAGCCGATGAGGACTGCGGGGCTTACTAAATTCTGGTGTTAACACGAACTTAATGAAGTAAGTTATTCTAATCCTGCTACGGTAAAAAAAATATGCGAGGCGTTCCCAATTAGGGGAAATTTTTTAATTAGATCGGGCTACTTTGAAATTAGATGGTGTTTTTCGCAGCAGTCCAAGGGGTTGGTTCACTTTTGGTCATGCTACCTTTGCTTTGCTCTTCTTTTTCGGACACATTTGGCATGGGGCTAAAACCTTGTTCCGAGATATTTTTGCTGGTATTGATCCAGACTTGGATGCTCAAGTGGAATTTGGAACATTCCAAAAAGTCAGAGATCCACCTACGAGGAGACAGCCAGTCTGAGGTCGCATTGCTTT
Organism: Oryza officinalis; assembly: GCA_008326285.1. Lineage (NCBI taxonomy): Eukaryota > Viridiplantae > Streptophyta > Magnoliopsida > Poales > Poaceae > Oryza > Oryza officinalis. The sequence continues at coordinate 33,696,322 of BDMV01000008.1, read as the reverse complement.
GGTATCTTTCACCTCTCTTTTTTGATTTGACATGGGAAACATCTCCCATCCCTTCTTTGACTCTTTTTCCTTTTTTATATGGGAAATGATCCCAAACGACAAATGAATAGGTGTGGAAGTTATAATTGTAAATAAACCACGATCGAATCTATGGAAGCATTGGTTTATACGTTCCTTTTAGTTTCAACTTTAGGGATAATTTTTTTCGCTATCTTCTTCCGAGAACTACCTAAGGTTCTGACTAAAAAAGTGAAATAATTTAATTGAAGTAAGAAGTCTCCCCATTTGGCAGACTTCTTACTTCAATTAGTCCCTGTGTTCTTCAAATGGATCTCTTAATTGTTGAGAGGGTTGCCCAAACACGGTATATAAGACATATCCAGTAAAGCTTACAAGTAAACTAGATATGGACATGGCGACTAAAATTGTTGTTTCCATTTTTATAGAATTTCAAGATTACAATGGATCTATGAAAAGATCGTATATTTACAACTACAACGAAATAGTATACAAAGTCAACACAAATCATTAAATGGAATTTATGGCTACACAAACCGTTGAAGATAGATCTAGACCTGGACCGAGACGAACTCACATAGGTAATTTATTGAAACCCTTGAATTCAGAATATGGGAAAGTAGCTCCAGGTTGGGGGACTACTCCTTTTATGGGGGTCGCAATGACTTTATTCGTAGTATTCCTATCTATTATTTTAGAAATTTATAATTCTTCCATTTTACTGGACGGAATTTTAATGAATTAGGTTTCTACTAACGAAAACTACGAAGTCATAGTTTTTCCATCCAAAAGAGCCTTTCTATTTTAAGCTCTACATTTCTAGACATTCTGGTAGTTCGACCATGCAATTTTTTAGTTTCGGTATCTCTGGAATATGAGTGTGTGACTTGTTAGAATTTGCTCCTATTGATAATACATAGAAAGAGCCTGTTATCTCTATCAAGATGATTCTAATTCGTCGGATATTATTTATTCTAGTATCTGAAACACGAAGTAGATAGAGTGGATCAAGAGAAAAAATGAAACTATGATTCATATTAACTATTCAGACCTCGTAACCAGACTGAAAAAATTCAAGTAGTTCTTAATAAAATTAAAAAAGAAAATTTCTTCCTTCCAATTTTGTTTGCCCAAAAAACAACTTTTTTCTCTTGATTTTGTCGAGCCATTACACCGATTCAATAAATGATCATCAAGTGGTTCTTATTCAAAGAACCCTTGCCTTTTGTTTAGCTTGAGACTCAATCATCGTGGCTCTAGTATGAATCTAAGGTTTTAATTGAACTGATTCATAGGATCGCAACAAGATAATTTCTACCAGAAAACTACTCCAATTTTTTCTTTATTTATTTACTAGTAAAACAAGAGTAAATCTGTATTATGCGCAAAAAAAAGAAATCCAAAATAGGGAAGAGAAAAATCAAGAGGCCTCAAATGATCAACATTTGGGAAAGAAAGATAGATGAGCCAACTTGAGATTTTTTTGGCATTTTCATCACAAAGAAGAAATTCTGGATTTTTTTTATTTCATATCTTCAAGGCAAATCTACCCAACCCAGTCGCCGATGAAGTTTTGAACCTTTTTTCTAATATCCGTTGAAAATTTGTGTCTTTTTGTTTGAGCCGTACGAGATGAGATTCTCATATATGGTTCTCGGAGGGGGGTTCGGGTTAGTTACCTATCTCAATAAAGTATATGATTGGTTTGAGGAATGTCTTGAGATTCAGGCAACTGCAGATGATATAACTAGTAAATATGTTCGTCCTCATGTCAACAAATTTTAATGTTTAGGGGGAATTACTTACTTGTTTTCTAGTACAAGTTGCTACCGGTTTTGCTATGACTTTTTACTATCGCCCAACCGTTACAGAGGCTTTTTCCTAGGTTCAATACATAATGACCGAGGCCAACTTTGGTTGGTTAATCCGATCAGTTCATCGATGGTCAGCAAGTACGATGGTTCTAATGATGATCCTGCGCGTATTTCGTATGTATCTCACAGGTGGGTTTAAAAAACCTCACGAATTAACTTGGGTCACTGGTGTGGTTTTAGTTGTATTGACTGCATCGTTTGGTGTAACTGGTTATTCTTTACCTTGGGATCAAATTGGTTATTGGGCAGTCAAAATTGTGATAGGTGTACCTGACGCGATTCCAGTAATAGGATCACCTTTAGTGGAGTTATTACGTAGATGTGCTATTGTAGGTCAATCCACTTTGACTCGTTTTTATAGTTTACATACCTTTGTACTTCCTCTGCTTACTGCCGTATTTATGTTAATGCACTTTCTAATGATATGTAAGCAAGGTATTTTGGGCCCTTTATAAGGAATGCATATTATTTGAATTGCAAATAGGAATTGAATACAAATGATAAGTTGGGATTCCGTAACAAGCAAACCGGCGATGTAACCGATCACGGGTTTACACGGCAAAGTAGCGAAGCTAAACTTTAATCTAAACAAAACCCGAGAAACCATAAAGGGGTACCTAGCGATTTAAAGGGGTGGGAGGATGACCAAGGGGGTTCCTAGGTCATGCTCCACCTGGTTGGGGCACACTCCACATGGGCCCCACCTGAACCGGGGTCCCAGATAAAGTTACAAGCCCATAGGCCCATTATAGGTGATGTAATACCTTGTTTCTTCAACTGTGGATGACTAAGATGGAATTTGGACATGAGATTGGATCCATTGGAAAAAGGAATCCAAGAGCTTTCCGTCAAGTACTCATGGGTCAAAAACGGAGCTCGTATGCATATTTGGCGGCTGTTTGAATTCAGCACTATAGTAGGTGGCTAAATTGGATTCCAGAACTTCTGCGACTCAATCTCGATGTCTTCCAATTTTCCTATAATGTGAGCAATGGTTGTATCAATAGTAACTAAGGTCACATCAAACAATCCACAAAGCAATTGATCATGATCAAATTTGTAAGCCCACTTGGATATTGAGCATTTCATGCCATGATTTTAGTGGATTCGGTTGATGGATTTGTTCAAGTTTGGGCAAGCTTCTTGGATAAGAAAAGTGTATTGTAGTTTCTATCTTTAATAATAGAATCCCAACCCAATGGATTCATGTTAGAATCGAACTCGGGGTGTAATTAGCTGATGTGATTCATGTGGGGATCTTGGATATTGAGCATTTCATGCCATGATTTTAGTGGATTCGGTTGATGGATTTGTTCAAGTTTGGGCAAGCTTCTTGGATAAGAAAAGTGTATTGTAGTTTCTATCTTTAATAATAGAATCCTGACCCGATGGATTCGTGTTAGAATCGGACTCGGGGTGTAATTAGCCGATGTGAGTCATGTGGGGATCGGAGTTTTTAATAGTGTGAACTGATCGTAATAGAATCGGACATAGTATAGCCTATGGGTATAAATATGTACGTTGAGGGTCTTTGTAATTTAACAACAGTTCAATATATAACTTTCAACGCATTGCCACCCTTTTGCTCTTGACGAGTTCATGTTTTTGAGTTGGGCTGCAACAGTTGAGTTCGATCTCCGGCAAGAAGTAAGTTACATCAAATCTTCGCTTGCATCGATGGAATTAGTACTTTCTCGGGTAGGTCCGATATATTAATTCTATCTTAGCTAGCATTGTTTATCAGATATGTCGGCTTTTGTTTTCATTACTTTTGTGTTCATAACTAGGGTTTCTGTATCAATCAAAATAAAAAGCATCAATCGACTTGTTTAAACCTGTCTAGCTTGCCTTTAAATCTCGAACTATCTTGGTGGGGTCCAGTCTTCTGGGATTTAGGCTTGTTAGATAAGTTTACTTAAGCCTATAGGTGCTAGTTATCGTTTTATCGGAGTTTCAGCCGATGAATTACCTACTTATCATATATTAATTTACTAAATCGGCTTGCTTGTGAAATCTAATATAATTTCAATCTTATACTGTCTTGGTTAGGTTTGATCTATCAAGATTGAAATTAGTAATTGCAACTTGCTAAATGATTATATTTTAAGTCATAGAAGCTACTTTTAGTTTATCTGCTAAATAAGAGCTTTGACAAGTTTTATTCCCTGTTTAAACATACGGGCCTACATCTGAAATTGTACATATCTTTTAGATCCTAGCTTTACTAGGTTTACTATTGTTCAATCTTATATTGTCTCGGTTGGGTCCGATCTATCAAGATTGACTGTAATAAAGTTAAGGTTTATCAAATATATATTGATTCATATTCCAACCAATATTGTTTTTATACTTAATTATTATTTCCACAAACTATAGCTAATCGGCCCAAAATTATCATCGGCATCGGCTGGGCATGCAAAGCCGATTGGCCCAATGACTAATATTTCTATTGTTGTCTTGTTAGTTGCAGAATCAAACTAACTAGCACATCCTGAACCCGATTTGATAGGACCTGCACTAGAGTAAAGCAAACCTCTCAAGCCTTTGTGTGTGTGACGAATTTCACGTCAACGCTGTCAAAAACAACAAAGTTGACATACAGATCCACGTCTCAAGCCTTGAGTAAAGCAAAATGTGCATTAATCCCCTATCCAGTAGTAGCTAGGGTACACAAATGATAAAGTTGACGTACAGATCCACAAAACTTCATAAAAGTCTTATAAATGCAGTGGAAATATAAAGAGAGCTTAAACTAAAGATTTGATGCTCGTAGCGTGGCGACTCCACTTGACGGGCATCCTTGACGGCAGCGATGAAGCCTACTCCTCCGCATAACCTCTATTCGAGAAGTACTCCAACTCTAGTGTGGGAGAGACAGAGCAAGACTGAGTACTACCCACTGTACTCAATAAGTCATACCAAGAGAAGGTATGATGCAAGTGATTCGAAGTGAGGCTAGGGGTTCTTTTGCATAAAGCAGGCATTTACAAGCAGTAGTTGAAAGTAGTAAAACTATTGAATGTAATTAAGCAATATTAACCACCACTGCCCAACTTTAAACCACGTCGCGATAGGCCCAACCAATCACCTGAACTACATCAGTTCCATTAAGTCAAATTATTAATGATAAGACTAATCACGGTGAATCTGGTTGATCACCCATAACCATGGGCAAGGCTATTCGAATAGTTTTACTCTGATCAGAGGTATACAGTTGCCGTGCGCCAACATGACACCATGACATACCGAAAGGAACTGCCACAGGACCTTTCACATAACCCTCCCTAACCAAGCGCACCACACTTCAAGTTTCGCCCCTACCCTTAAAACTAAGGTAGGCAGCCCCCTCTTGTGCCTAGGTGAATCCGGAAGCTGCATAGACCATTGCAAGGCCCATCCAAACTCCATCACGCTGACCCTTGCCTGGGTTTGTCAGAAAGGAGAAAGCTACACTAAAAGTCCAGCCGTTGCCCACGCTGGCTTGTGGTACGCACGATAATTCTTACAGGATTTCCCAGGAACCTGTCCTTAAATACCATGGGTTCATCTATCAAAACCATGCACCCACAGCCCACCATTAAGTCATATTTTAGTTACATTAATACCAGGGTGGTACATGTCCATGTTTCCATCATTAATCAAAGATGTAAGATAATAATGTGATTTCTCGAGTGAGCTAGTTGATCTAAGCACAGTTAAGCAATTCCTAAACCAACATCTAGTCATATTGTACTTCAAGCAATCAATGACACAAGATAAACAAACTATTGCTGAGTACAATAGGTACATTCTCACATGACATAATAAAATAATTCATAATTTAATAGGAAGCAGGACATTTGCAAAAGTAGGTACAACATGATCAATGTGAATGTATGACTTGCCTTGCTCCGGTGCTATGGGAACCTCTGCAACAACTTCAAAATAAACGGGGCCATCAGAACTGCCGGAATCTATGCGACAAAAAAGCACGCAAGAAAAACAGGCTATAAGTCTACTAAAACACGACACAAAACCATTTTTAATGAATTCTTGGCATTTTTATGAATTTACAGAAATTTGAATGGACACAAACGGAGCCCGGATAAATTAGTTATGAATTTTAGAAGTTTAATTGTGTTTTTACTATAAATAGAAAAGCCTTAATGAATTATTGCGCATTAAAGCCCAAGGGCTGACGTCACCGAGGGGAGGCCGGCGCCGGCAAGCGGGCCCTACCTGTCGGCGGCACAAGGAGACAGGTGTGCCACGTGGCGCACACGTGGCGCCGACGCGACGGCCACGTGGGTGGGCGGATGTGCTGCCCCAATTTGCCCTATGGTAGATCGGACGGCTGCAGAGCGACGGCGGGAGGCGGTGGTGGGCGCAGCCCGATGGTCACCGGCGGCGACCATCCGGCGCGACAGCGGGTGCTGCGAACAGCGCCGAAGAGAGGGAAAGAGGATGGGTGGCTCACCAAGGGCTCGTGACAATGCGAGGCGGTGCAAGGACGACAGCGGCAAGGACATGATACAAGGCAACAAAGTTTGGCCCGATCTTTACGGCGTAGGATTGAAGGGTAACTGGACCCGTGCAACCTAATGAATGACACCGCCAACCACTGTCTTGGTCACGGCAACCTGCGGCACTCGATTCACCCAATCACACGCTTCGATCCGTTTTGTTTACTCTCTCACATGGAATAAATGTGTTCTTGCAATTAGCAAAGCAAACCACAAGAACGACGGAGCAAGACACTCAAATCAATTCCTGTTTCTATGGGGGGTGGAGTAGTATCACAGACAAACCCTAGAACAAGAATTCTATATTTCAAAGTGTCAAAATCTGATTTACATAGGAGGTGGGCTGCCCTTTATATAGGCTTATAAGGACAGTTGCTACAGTATGACGGTGGAGCTACAATGTCTTGTTGGTGCTACAGTACCAGGTTGGCGCTACAATACATGTCCAGGTATATTGCATGCTTGAACTTGAAGCTAGCTAGCTTTTACATGTAGCAAAATTCTAGTGCAATTTCAACACTAGAATATCTAGCTTAAGATATATTGTATACTAATGTTGCAAGCGAGCAAAATTCAAGTTGATCTCTTCTCCAAATATCAAGCCAGCTTGCTCTTTATTCCCTTCTCTTATTCTTTGAATCTGATAACAAGTAAAATTGGTGCATCAGGTAGTAATCCACCCTTACTAAAATTAGTATCTTTTAGGAAAAGATTCACCTGGTATTTTAATTCTCTCGCTCTTGCTCGCGTGACTAGTCCTGTTGGTATGGGTGTACTAGTGATGTCTTCATCAGGACGAAGGCCGTGGTGGTTCGGGAGGACATCGACGGCGGCTACTGACGATGGGGAAGGTCACAGCGACGGCGGACGACGACCGGATCGACCAAGGGGAGAGAATGAGATAGATTAGAGAGAGAGACGAGGCACACGGCGAGCGGCATTGCCGGCCGAAGAGAGAGAGAAAAGGCTCACAGGCGCGCGTGGAGGACAGGGTTTCGACGGTGGAGGGCGATGGGTGAGCGGCGGCCGAGGTAGCCCTTGACCTTGCGAAGCCGACAGCGGAGACGACCCAGCCCTACGCGACGGCTAGCAATGGCGAGTGGCGGCCGGAAGCGGTTGGGAGCAGCGGCGCTACGGCGAACGGTGCGGGAGCGAATGGGAGTGCTAGGAGCTTCGGTGTTGGGAAAAAGAGAGAGAGGAGCTCGGGGATAAATGTAAAGGGCCAGAGGGGGCTCTAACGTGGCCAGATGGGGATGATTTTCTGGCAACGTGGGGGAGGAGAGAGAGAGTGTGTGGTGGGATTCGAAAATTGAATCCTTGCTGATTCATGGGCGTGGCGTGTGGGAGAGGTAGAGAACTGGGACGGTGGGTGCAGCTCATGCGTGGAGTGGGCGGAGAAGTGGTGCACGGGGCGCGCGAGCGTCACGGGTGGTGGAGGTAGGGGACAAGACTAACAGGTAGGCCCCACCTGTCAGTGACTCGTAGAGAGAGAGGGGATGGGGAGGCGGACGGCTGGGCCGTGGCCTTAGGCTGGCCCAACGAGGGGGAAGGTGCGGGCAACGCAGGACGCGCGGGAGTTGGGCCAGAAATGGCCCATCGGCCAAAAAAAGAAAAAGAGATTTAGGAATTTATTTTATTCCAAGAATTGGTTTTTAATTGTTGAAATTACCACCTTTGCTCTAAAAATTCCACTAAAAGTCCAGTTGACGTATTTTAACATGGGGAACTCAAGATAAATCCAACCATGCCACTTCCACTTATTAATTGAATTTATCAATGAAAGGTTTTCTCTAGGTTAACACAAATTATTTCTTGGAACAATTTATTTAGTGAATTTAGGCTAGAGAGAGGACCTTCAGGGTGTGACAAATATGCTTTTGGCACACCTGGCGGGACTTTTTCATAATGGTTGATGAAGTTTCTCAAGACGATATTACTCCTCTCATAGTAGATGACTTATCGGTTGAAAAAAAAGAACAATTTAATAAGGCCATTCAAGATTATCAAAAGTTGTGTTTGGAATCCTTCAGTTTGAATCAGCAAGGAGCTGTTCAAAAAACCCAGTTTCCCATGCCGACGAGTGAGGGAGAAGGAAGCAAGACCTAGAATATTCCTATTCAAACTTTTCAAGGTACTATGGACGAAGTTGTGGCTCAAGCTTTGGTGAATCAATTAGCAGTTTTAGTGAATACATTTGAATCTGATGATCAAGGTAGCCAATGGGGCTATTGCATAGGAGAAAGCAAAGGGGCCTGTTTAATTTCTTGGGAATACACCACCTTATCGTTACAACAGGTAAAGACAGAGTTCCAGGAACCACCTGATGAAGAAACAAGGGAAGTGGGGCCATCATCCCCTAGCAAGATTCATTTTCCTAAAGTACCGTTGGAAATCTTAAAGTGAATTACTATGGGGGGTGATCAGATTCAGATCAATATGCAGAACACAATCAGTTTTATAATTATCAACACGATGGACCTTAAGACCCAAGACAGTATCGGCAGGAAGGACATGGTCAGTATTATCGAGGGGGCAATTTCAACCTCAGAGGAATCAATATGTGCTAGAGCCGATACAGCATAGCTATGGAGGTAATGGAAATGTTGAATGGGCTGAAAAAGTTGCTGAGATTATGTGTGAACGACTTGGACTTAAGCCCAAGGAACAAACATATATGTATCGACACCCATATCCAGATTGGTTTGATAGGGTTCCATTACCTAACCGATACAGAATTCTAGATTTCTCAAATTTTTCTGGACATGAGAATGTTTCTACAATTGAACACGTCAGCCGATTCTTAGCACAATGTGGGGAAGCATCGGCTGAAGATGCATTGAGGGTTAGATTCTTCCCATTATCCTTTTCTGGATCGACATTTACATGGTTTTCATCTTTACCACCAAATTCCATCAGATGTTAGGCCGATTTAGAAAAGCAATTTCATAAATATTTCTTTGCTGGAGTATAAGAGATGAAGCTATCAGATTTAACATCTATCAGACAATGACCAGATGAAGCAGTTCCTGATTATATTCAGAGATTTTGTGATGCTAGAAGCTGATGCTATAGTTTGAGTTTGAATGATGCACAATTGGCAGACTTGGCTTTTCAGAGATTACTAGGTCCGATTAGGGATAAATTCTCTTCTCAAAATTTTGAGCGTTTGTCTCAATTAGTACAAAAGGTATCGGCTCATGAGAAAAGATTTCAAGAAGCTAGAAAGGAGAAATTTTCCAAGAGAGTAGCCAATGTCAACAATTATGGTTGAGATTCAGAACAAGATGAGGTTGCAGAAATTGGCTTAGCTGAGTGGTCAAGGAATAAAAAAGAGGTCATATGTCAATGGGTGAAGGATACCAACAAAGAGGAAAATATGATTTTGATATAAACAAAGTCAATAGGATCTTCGATCTTTTTTTACAACAAAAACAAATTCAATTGCCTCAATATCATGTAATTCCATCGGTTGAGGAGTTAAAGAAGAGGAAGTATTGTAAATGGCATAATACAACTTATCATCACTGAAATGAGTGCAAGGTGTTTAGGCAACAAATTTTCAAACAGCTTCCAATGAATAAGGCTTACGTAAGTCGATCGGATGGTCGAACCGATAGGAGAAACCATCAGAATTAGAATATTGCAGCTGATATAATCAAGAAATATCAAAAGAGACAAGAGAGAAAGGCTAAAAAGTATTATGAGGAAGAAGATAGATTCAATCCACGTTGGAATTGTGAGTTTTTCCAATTTTGCTGGAATGGAAGGATGAGATTGCCATCGATTGAAGATTGCCGAAAGTGCAGTAATAATTATCAAGGAAGTTCTTCTCATCGACATAGTCAAAATCACTGGGATCGGCCTATCCAAAGAACTCTAGTACATCAGAGATTGGGCCGATTCATCAAGATTATTTTGAAGAAGATGAATTAAATGAGGATGATAAGACTCAAAATCCTTGATAGTGCCAAGTGAAATTTTTACTAAAAATCAGAAAAGAAGGGTTCAAAGGATCAGGAACAGAGAGCAAATAGAGAAAGTTAAAGAGGAAATCAATCATGGGCTAAAATAGACAAGAAAAGAGTGGTGGGCTAAGAGTACGATTGTCAAAGCCCATGATATGGAACCTTTGGTTCTTGCTAGTAACAAAGGAAAGGCTATTAAAATTGATGAGATAGGGACTTCAGCTTCTATCAATATGGTGTGCATGTTGCCTACAGAATATAAAGCATAGATGTCCGATAATGAAGAATATGACTCCACAACAGGCAATATTTCACAAACCAAAAGAATTAGAGCATCGGCATCTTAGACCTTTGTATATCAAGGATTTTGTTAATGGGAAGCCGATGTCAAAGATGTTAGTCTATGGGGAACCACAAACAATTTAATGCCCTATACAACTTATTGGAAATTGGGCAAGACTCCAGAGGATCTTATCAAGACAAACATGGTTTTAAAGGTCTTCGGAGGAAACTCATCAGATGTGAAAGGGGTGTTAAATGTGGAACTGACTATTGATAGTAAAACAATTCCTACTACATTTTTGTGATTGATGGAAGGGATCTTATAGCTTGTTGCTTGGTAGGGATTGGATTCATGCTAATTGTTGTATTCCATCAACTATGCATCAAAGTTTAATTCAATGACAAGGTGACCAAATAGAGATCATGTCAGCCGATAGGTCAGTCAATGTTGTTACGGCCGATATTTATTTGGGAGATGAAAGGGATTGATTGCTTATCTGGCAAGGTTTGGGAAGGCAGTTTTTTAAAAGTGTCCAATTGTGATATGTAGCCGATCAGCGATGGAGAGGCCCAATTGTTACTCTAAGGGCACTATGGATGATATTGAAGGTGAAGGGAAATTAGGGCAAGGTTTTATGTCGGCCGATGAATTAGGAGAACTTGATATTGAACCAGAAGATAGACCTAGGCTGACATATATAATTGCTAAATTACCCAATGATTATAAAGTAAAGTTAGTAAATTTATTAAGAGAATATCGGGATTGTTTTGCTTGGGAGTATCATGAGATGCAAGATTAAGCCAATCAATTGTGGAACATCAGCTACTTATTAAACTAGGATATCGGCCGTATAAACAGCCTCTAAGGCGATTTCAACCAGAAATGTATGAAAATATTAAGGCAGAAATTACTAGGCTTTACGATGCTAAATTGATTAGGCCTTGCCGATATGCTGAGTGGGTTTCTAATATTGTGCCAGTTCTAAAGAGAAATGGAAACCTAAGGATTTGTGTTGATTTTCGAAATTTAAACAAGACTATCCCAAAAGATGAATACCCAATGCCGATTGTAGATTTGTTAGTTGATGCAGCTTCTGGACACAAAATTATCAGTTTTATGGATGGCAATGCAGGATACAATTAGATTTTATGATCAAAGAAGATATTCCGAAGACTGTGATTGTGAAGTCTAAAGAAAGTGAAGGACATTTAGCCGATTTACGAAGAGTGCTAGAGAGAACCAGAAAATATGGGTTGAAGATGAATCGAAACAAATGTGCTTTTGGTGTATTGACTGGAAAGTTTTTGATTTTATTGTTCATGAGAGAGGGATGGAGATTAGCCAAAGAAGCATTAAAGCTATCATGGATATAGAGGCACCAATAAACAACACAAAGTTGCAATCTTTGATCGGTAAGATAAACTTTGTAAGGAGATTTGTTTCAAATTTGTCAGGAAGTGTCGAGCACCCGAAAATTATATTGTCCGGTGTCATTTGTGATCACCACATGATTTTGGGAGAGTGGGATCCATACACACATTATAGCCACTCAAGCCTCAATGTGCCCCATGATCACAACTAATCACCATTCAATATAAATAACGTAGTGCCGAATATTGAGCAAAAGAGACATTGTTGGGACTTAGCATACCAGTCAACTTTAGCCTGAGGCGTGCCCATCAAACCACACGAAGGCAGCGACCAGATGTGTTACACATCCTAGGAGACTTGACAATTTGCTAAGCTCTACAACATTTCATTTGTTCAACATCCATACTCATATCTAGATAGTTCTATAAGTTAGAACATACCAAGACATTTTCACCAAAGCATAAACAAGGAGTACTAGCACACTATTAATTTAGAATCTAAGTCTATGATATATATGGCCAAATGGCCTTGTAAATAGAGGTTCGTACAGAAGCTTATTTACCCAAGACTCATAAGCAATTCGACTAGGGGTAGACCCCTAATGAACCATCCCGAAGAGATCAACGGAACCCGTAGCACTCAACTATACCTGCAAAACAATGTAAACAAACACCCCACAAAAGATACAAGTGTCAGTACATTAACTATGTTAATGTACTGGCAAAGCAATACAATCCTACATACATGCAAGCTTTAAATATCAAAGAATGGCTATTCATAGGTTCATTTGCATAAAGCTAAGTTGTTTCATAGTACTTCGCAAAACGGTCAATTTTGTAAAATATGTAGTAAGGCATGGTGATCCATATACATAAATATAGAAATATAATCATCATTTATCCTCATCATCATCATCATAAACCATAAACATCAACTTTCACCTTCCCTGGTAACAAGTCATCATTAACATCAAAATCACCATCAAATTCCCATTCCTCAACCATTTTTATAAAGAAATTTAAGAAAGGATAAAATTACACTCATGCTATTTCCCCAAGTCGCTCTTGACCATGAGCACGGCTAACCGGTTAGTTTTAACTCTGCAGAGTTTGTACAAATCCACATGATGTGATAGAAGCCCAAAGGCTACACTCTAGTTGGTTCGGTGCTGGCCTAGCACCCCACACTCTATAAGTTGAGTGCGGACTAGAGGTCACAACTTAGCCGTTACATTGCCTAGTGTCTAGCCTTGCATCAGCGATGGCAAGTGTGAATCCACCCTAGAAATGACCCAGAGCCGTTAGGTGACGGGCCCACGCCTTAAACCTAACGCCGTGGCAGCGAACACATCCGTTCCCCCACGAGACACTATACCGTTGAATTGGACAGACTTAGATGCCCATGCTGTGAGGCGGACCATCCGTCCCCTCACAGAACACACACAGCTAGTAATATTCGCTAGCAATCAATTCAACACACACATGGGTAGTTCCTATGAATCATCGCTCACACTAATTCATTCTACTCCGGCCTACCAATATGCAAGGCTAAACACTAAACAACTTAATGAGCCAAGGTTATCCCATACTAACACATGTGGCAATACTGTATACTTAGTTGGTAACATAGAGTTCGGTCCTTAATCGACTCAGACGAACGCTCCCCCTATCGGTGCAGAACTACAACCATATGTACACCACTTGTCGCCCAAGTCTAGAATCAAGATTTTCCTCCATTTTATTTCACAAATAACCAGAGGCTTCACCTCTGTCCATAAATTGTAAATTGCCCATTTTCAAATACATAAGGTGATCACAATGTCTGGAACCATTTCACTAAGCATGGCTAAGCATACGACATTATATTTAGCAATTATAAGCCCATTTGAGCACATGGAGAGTACTCTAAACCATTCTAAGGTTACAAACATCAAGGATAACAAATCTCAAGGTGGATTATGCAACAAATAGGTCATAACTACCATTTCATCGCTTTCAAATAATTTTTTCAAACATAACTATCTAACGTGTGCAACTTTGCAATACAAAATGTTTGCCCAATAAAAACATAGGATCAAAGTGTTCAAAGGAGGAAGGCAACTTGCCTTAGTTTGAATTTCCATCTTGGTCAGCAATAAAACCCAAACTTCTCACCGAAAGCGATGTCGTTCACTATACGAAATGATGGTAGCGTATAAAACACCAAATCATACAAAAATCCAAAAATGCTTCTAATATGCATGAATTTATCATAGTAGATAGGTAATGACTAAATATGATTTTAGGGTGAAGGAATTTCTATTTTATCACTTGTATTTTAGGGTATATGAATTTTATAAGTTTTATACTAGTAGTAGGTTATTTAAGCCTTAGCTAGACTTGGATCACATTTTTATTTTAGCGGTGTTAAGTTTCTGGTTACAGCAGTAGAGGGCATGGTTTTATAAGTTCAACAAAGTTTATTTCATTATTTTTAAAGCTAGCATTAATTTGTTACGAATTTCAGAAGCCATAGGATGCATAAGGTTAACTATATGCTATATGTACTTTAAGGGTGTTTTACACACATAATGTGTTAAGTTTTAGTTTACAGTAAATAAGTTAACAAGTTTGTTAGCCCAACAAATATGAGTTCATAATTTTAAATGTTTGCATTAATCTCATATTAATCATGACCATTTGTATTTACTTAAAAGTGAACTATATTTTGTATACTAAATATTCTAGATCTTAGCTCATATAAATAAAGCTCATACTTTTGTGAAGCTAACAAGTTTTGGTGTGATTCATTTAGTGCTAAAATGAATTTTCTACAAATTTTACAAGTTAGATTATGTTTTGTGTTAATTATTCTTTATACTAAATTTTAGAGATATTTATTCTACTGTAAGTGGCAAGTTTTATTATACTATATTAAAGATCATAATTGTATGAGTCATCTGGAATTTGGTTCATTCAAATTGGAGCTAAGATGAATTTTCTATGGATTTTACAAGTTTGATGACTTTCCAATTGAACAATAATTGTTTTAATTATTTTCTTTATATTTTCCAGATTTTAATAACAAGGGTCCACTGTCAGTGCCTGGCAATCATGCAAATAGGTCCCTATAGAATGCATAAATCAACCCGCACTGCCCCACGTGTTAATGTCATAGTTTGTAAAGAGTATCCGTTTTCTTTTATATTTACGGTTTAGTCCGTGACCCACATGTCAGTGATTTGTTAGTTTTTAACTTGAACCCTTGATGTAGTCAAATTTATAAATCGTGGTCCCTGGGCATGAGTGCACAGGCAGTAAGCCATGGCTGCAGCTCGAGTGAGCTCGCCGCCGGCGAACGGCACCTTGGATTGGGTCGTGGCCAAAAGCAAAAAGGTAGAGGGGACTTTTGCGAACCCGATGGTGTTTTACTTGTTGGTTGTGGTGTCCGGAATAGGTGTCAGCGACGGCGTGGGCGGCGGTGTCCCTCGGCATGCAATTGCATTACAAGCTCTAGCTCAATTTAGCGCAAAACCATGCATGCATAGGCTCCCTAGAGATCCTTGGATGCTTACCGAAGCATGAATACGGCTTGGAGTGGTCGGGTTGAAGATAATGGCCTTTGGTTCATCCCGGCGACGGTGGCTGCTTCACACGAACGACCATAGCACAATCCTCTCGACGGGCTGCCATGCATGCGAGTGGGTGATGTTAGATAGGTCTTGAGGATGCTCTATGCGCGAGGAATCGGACGGAGGCTCACCGGGGAGGGAGGAATTGGTGTTGGCGCTCGGCGGCTGGAGTGAGAGAAGACGACGGCGACGTGCACGACCCTTCGGGTTTCTTGAGGGCTTTTGCAGAGAAGGTCGAGGAGGTGTTGATGGCGCGGTGGCCAGGCTTGCGATGGTCCACGGCAATCGGAACGGCGACGAGGTCGTAGCGGCAGCGATTGGTGCGAGCTCCGGAGCTCCCGTGGCGCGGCGGCGTTCCCGTTGCTGCAGTGGACCACACGACCAAATCAAAAGGGAAAAGTTTCGGCATGGTGAGAAGAATAGGGAACGCGGAAGAGATGGAGATGGCGGCAGACTGACAGCGACGGCGAGCGTCGTCTTCCTCGCGGCCGGTGGAAAATTTTAGGGCCACGGAGAGGCTAGGGCTCCTCCTCCTCGTTTTGGTCGGTACTGGGGAGGAGAGGAGAGATGTGCGACGCTATATAGGTGGTCTCAACATCGGACACGAATGCAAACACGCGTCGATCTTTTCTCACCGCTTTCGGTTTCTCTCTGTGCCTGTTCTCTAGATAGAAAAGAGAGAAAAGAACAGGAACAGAGGTGTAGCTAGATAAGTTGTCTGCCATGTGGGTCCACTTCGTTGTGCACTAGGCTGGGTTAGAAGGTTGGGTAGAATATTTGGTGAAAAAGAACTGTGGCTAATTTCAGGATTTCTCCCATTTTCTTTCTTTCTCCCTTCTTTATAATTCCATAACTTAATTTTTGTGCATGATAAATTAATGTGGATTTTTCTGGAGATAGATAAAAATGTCTAGTTTTCATTTTCCTTGGTTGCACTTAAAAATTCACTATAATTAAAAATTAAGAAATAAGGTCTAGCTGAAATTGGTTTGAATTTTTAGGGGATCAAAAATAGAGAAATAAATTCTTCAAAAATTATATTAATTCATGATAAATGAGTTAGTATTTGAATAAATTATGTTATATATACACTTTCATATAATTTAATGCATGTTTTGATGAGGCATGAGTTTTGCCGAGTAGGGTTTAGGATTAAACCGGATTTTCATTTCTTAGACCAATTTAATTAAGGGTCTAGATGTAAAGATAAAATTATGCCAAAATTTCAGTGAGTCTAACCCATTGAGTAGAATCCATATGAATTTTTCCATGATTTTATCTTACACCAATTATTTTTAGATATTCATTAAGCTTATCTTTACATATATGTTTACTATTATAAAATATGATTAAATGATTGTAAAATTATATTTAGATGATTCTTGACCTGACATAATGTTGTTGAGCATGATTTATACTTTTAGTTACTCAACTCCATATATTACATGTATGTACATTCTTGTAAATATATATTTAGTAATTTGCCTCAAATTTTTAATTTATGCTCATCCTATTATGAAATGCAAATAAAATCCAAAAACAAGCAAAAGGATTCAAGTCACAACAATACATTATGCAAATACATGCACCCACTATGTTTTATTTTTCTTCCGTTGAGCTATCAAGTAAAAGGTTTTAAATCATTCACAAATTTGTATATTAAAACTGGTCATATTAGACTCACCTAGGTTTTTAGTTGAAAAATATTAGTATTCCTATTTAGGAAAAATATTCTCGACATTTTTTTAGATGCCAAATTTGAAAGTCAAATTTTGGGTATGTTACAGGAAGGATTGAACCATTTACTCCATTGGTAAGATTGAAAGCCGATCAAGAGTTTGTATGGGGAGAAAAACGGTAAAAGGCATTGGATGAAATCAAAAATTATCTGAGACCTCCTCCAGTGTTGATGCCACCTAAGAAAGGAGTTCCCTTTAAATTGTATTTATTGGCCGATGAGAAGTCTATTGACTTAGTTCTTATTCAAGAGTTTGATGGCAAGGAAAGAGTTATATTTTATTTGTGCAAAAGACTTCTTGATGTAGAAGCAAGGTATACCCCGGTGGAGAAATTGTGCTTATGGTTATATTTTCATGCACAAGTTGAGGCATTACTTATTACCAAATGAGTGCACGGTGGTTTGCAAGGTCGATGCAATGTGATATATGTTATCGGTTCCATTATTGAAAGGGGGAACGGAAAATGGATTTATGCCTTGACTGAACATGATCTTTGATATGAATCAGCCAAAGCTATCAAGGGACAGGCTATAGCTGATTTTGTTGTACAACATCATGATGATTCAATTGGTTATGTTGAGCCGATACCATGAACTTTGTTTTTCGATGGATGAATATGCACACATGGATGTGGTATCGGATTGGTGATAATTTCACCTTGGGGGGCAAGTTTTGAGTTTGCCTTTACAATCAAACCATATTATACCAATAATGAAGCAGAATATGAGGTTATGCTTAAAGGACTTCAATCGGTATCAAGGAAGTTAAAATATAAAGCTCTCAAATATGAGTTACTCGATGATGATCTATACTATCAGACGATTGGTGGGGTTTTAGTAAAATGTTTGAATTTGGAAAAAACCAAAGTGGTTATGTGCGAGGTACATGAAGGGATTTATTGAACACATCAAATAGCTCATAAGATGAGATGGTTGCTTAGAAGAGTAGGATGTTTTTGGCCGACAATGTTAGAGGATTTTTTTAGATATTACAAAGGTTGTCAGGATTGCTAGAAATTTGGGACAGTCCAGAGGCACCAACATCGGTTATGCATCCAATCATAAAGCCTTGGCTGTTCAGAGGTTGGGGAATAGATATGATCGGTTAGATTAATCCACCATCAAGTAAGGGACACAAATATATCTTGGTGGCCACCGATTATTTCAAAAAGTGGGTTGAAGCTAATCCTTTAAAGAAAGTTGATACTAAAGACAATTGATTTTATCAAGGAATATATTATCTATCGGTTTGGAATTCCTTAGACAATAACAACAGATCAAGGATCTATATTTTTGGCCGATGAGTTTGTTAGATATGCCGATAGTATAGGGATAAAATTGTTGAATTCTTCACCTTATTATGCACAAGCTAATGGGTAGGCAGACACATCTAACAAAAGTTTGATCAAGTTGATTAAGGGAAAAATCAGCAACCAAGGGAGTGGCATACTACATTAGCCGATTCACTACGGGCCTATCGGATGGCGTGTCATGGTTCTACTCAGGTTCTACCTTATCAGTTGGTTTATGGACATGAAGCAATTTTAACATGGGAAACTAATTGGCTCAAGGAGAATCACAATACAATATCAGTTAACGACTGATAAATATTATAATTTAATGACCGATGATTTAGAAGATTTAGCTCAAAATCCGCTAAGAGCTTTTGAGCCAAATATTTGTCAGGCATTACAACAAAAAAGTGGTACCCAGATATTTTGAGGAGGAAGATTTAGTATGGAAATTGATTTTGCCGATAGAGACAAGAGACATCAAGTTTGAAAAATGATCACCTAATTGGGAAGGCCCCTATCGTGTACATCATTGTGTGCCATGAAATGCGTATATGCTCGAAGGACTTGATGGAGAAGTTTTTGGTAAAGCACTTAACGACAAGTATTTGAAGAAATATTATCCTAGTGGTTGGATCAACTAATAATCGGTTGGTCAGCCGATATATGTAACAGTCGATGTATATTCATCGCTTCTAGATGGCCAATAAAATTATCGCCCTTAGAACAAAATATTGATAAAACAAATTAAAGCAAACCATGAAGCAACTTTTGAGCCAATAAATATATTACAAGACATGTTTGATTATGTGTCAAGCAAAAGGATTGCAAATGTTTCAACTATTACATCAACCCAAGAATTTTGGATTGCCGCTCACACACAGGCGAATTTGATCAACTTCATCTATCGTGCGGAGATCATTGGTGTCGGTTCCCGATACTGGATTGATGGCTTTCCGTTGATTGGCCACATGACGGATTGAAGCTTTCAGTTTGGCTCGTTGGTCTTCGATTGCCTTTGGGAGATCGGCAAGTTTCTGTTCCTCTGATGCTAGGTCTTTATGAGTTTGCTCTAGCTTGGCAAGCATATCGGCTTCTTGTTGCTTTAGTTCTTCAATGTGCTTTCTGGTGGTTTTTGGGCCAGCTATTAGTTCGTGAAGTTTTGACTTGTTGGTTTGAGCCAGTTGCTGATCCGCTTCGAGAGTGGCTTCTAGAGATCCTAATTCGATGCGATCAGCAAGGCGCTAGCATGCTCTGTGGACCTGGAACCAATATGATTCGAGGAAGGCAGCGAGAGCTAATGCATCAAGGATATCATCCGCGAGTTGGCTTTGAATTTCTTCTACCCTGCTCTTGATTGGGCCACTGTTTTCAACCGAGGCATCAAGTGATGCATTTAGCCGATCGGCGATATCATGTAGTTGGCTTTTGAGGGCTTCAGGAAGAGGGGAACTAGCCTTGCTGATTATTTCTTCCTCGTTGTCATCAAAGAACTGGCCGACATCAAAGGAGAATATATCTGCTATATTCTGCATCTTTGAAATATTAAGTTAGTGGCTGATATGGATAAAGTAAGCAAGGATGATAGGTTTGAGTTTATCGGGATAATTGGTGTAGCATAGGGTTGATCTTGATCGACATGGCGGTAATCGGCTGTTGAATGATGATCATCTTTGGTTTGCTCGCTTGAAGTCGATGGATTGGATGGAGCCGATGGATTTACCAGCTATAAGAAGGACAAGTGTTAAGGAGAAAGAAGTAAACAGTTTCTGCAGCATGAGAAGATATGTGAAGGGAAATTGACAATACTGGAGGGGGAGTAGCATGCGTAGGGTTGGAGTGTTCATCGCTTATTCTAGCACCAGCTGCATCGATATCTGTGTTGAGGTCCTCGTCCAAAGCAATGTGGTGGTGATTATATCGGCTTCGGTATCAGGAATAGTATTGGCGGTGGCATCGATCTCATCCGAGATTACTATATCATCCATAGCAGCAGCCGATTCATGATCTATGTCGGGGAGGTCATCTGCTACATTGGACGAGTCAATTTTCTGCATAGATGAATAGTCCCATGGTAAAATCCAAAAACCTATCATCTAGCCACCTAGGCCTCCAGTGCCAGAGCTAAGCAATGTACTAAGCTAGGTCCTTCCCATGAGGACATGTGGTTGCATGGTAAGGCTCAGATCAATGGTGCACGAAGTGAAGTCCTTAACTAACCAGGGCGACTTACCTAAACTGAGGACCTCAAGCACACAGCAAAAAGGGGAGCACACAGCTCAATCGACCACACAGGTTAATGGTAAGCACGCACACAAATGGCTTACCTCCTAGGTTCACACAGATCCACTATCGCCCCAGTCTAAAACATTTTCCACTAGTTCATTACTACATGGTGCAACACATGCCACCAAGAAGATAGCTCAGAGCCACACAGTTTATATAAATAAATGTGGTAGTAGATCATTAGTCAATATTATATTTTGCTTGTAAAGGTGTAAGCAGGACAAAGCAAATCTAACTACCTTGAGTCAAAACCCATATCTGACTCACATGCAAACTAGGGTGACATGGCGTGATAGGTAATCAACAATAATTCAAAGGCATAACTACCCATACAACAATTCATAAAACAAAACAATCCATATAATTTAAATACAAAATAATTTGCAAACTTGGTACAACATGTTTAAGGGTACACTTGCCTTTACCCATGGGATCTTCACACTAAACTTCACTTGCAGCGGCAACTTCCTCGGTGGCAACGTCTACACGATCACAAAAAGGGAGAAAACAAATAAACAAAAAGAAAAGGCAGAAAAAATAACAACAAATGAAAGAACCAAATAATTCAGAAGATAGAGCTCGATTTTAGAAGAATTTAGGAAAAAGAACGGGCCAAATCGGAGTTTTGATGGAAGTGATGTGACCTCCGGAAGTTTGAATCATTAGAAAACTGTGAATAAAGAAATATAAATATTTAGAAAATAATCTCTGGAATTTCTTAAACAAAAGAATTATTTTTGGTGTACCAACGGGTGTGGTCCAACCGCCAGTGGGATGATCAATGGGGAATTGGTTATAATGAGGAGAGTGGTGGAATGATTTCGTGGTTGGCTAAGATTTATTTGTGGAAATGGACGACTTGGATTGGTTCTGGGTTTTAGGAGACCGTCTTGTCTTGGATGCGTGTGATGTGGTGCTGTGCAGCAAGCACGTCATGGGCGTGGCACGACGAACCACCGAATCGAAGTGAGCAAGACGACACCGGTTCATGAAAAGGAGTGGTGATGCTGGTCAATGAAAGAGACATGACTGACACTAGGTTGAATTGGGAGAAAATTTAAAGGAAAGAATAAGAAATATTCTCTGGCGTTTTTGGATTTTATTGGAATAATTTTCTTGGATGAAGGATGGGGTCCGCTTGTCAGTGACAATGAGATAGCAAACATGACATGTGTGGAGAATATGGGTACCGAGTACCCACACGGCCTTCATATTCGACTAGAGATAGGGGGTGGGCCGGATCCATACATTATGTAATAAAATAGGACTCGGTCATAATATTGCCTTATGTTCTATGGTATGGCTTAGAGTCCCGATTGAGTACTACCATGTAATATATTAGAAAACTGATGTTGTATCTAGCTAGGTTTTTCCTCTTTGTAACCCTGCCCCCAACCTATATAAGGTGGGCAGGGAGCCCTCTAGGGGGCATGAGGACAGAGATATTCACAACTCGATCGTCAGATCAATATACATCCGGCGGATACAATCCCCAAACAGGAGTAGGGTATTACCTCTCATCGAGAGGCCTAAACCTATCTAAATCCTTGTCTTCCCGCATCCATTTACTTTTAGGTCTCGTGCGCTACCCCCTTTTATTATTGCCGAATTCCAGTTTCGACAGTTGGCACGCCAGGTAGGGGTTACGCCGAGTTTCCCATCGACGAGTGCGATGGAACCACCTTCATGAGTCGTTAGCTTCGTCCTCGCTTTGGGAGCTTTGACTGCCTCGCTGCTGACAACTTCAACAAGCTCTCGCTCTTTGACTTGGATATAAATCAGTCGGGGAAGATTCAATCTAGCTAAGGAGGATAACAACCACTCTAACATGGCGAGTTTCAGATTCAATCTACTATGGCCGCCACCAGCGCCGCCTTGGCCACCGCCAGCGTCGCCTTTGTCAGCAAGCTTCTTCACTTTGAAGAGTTAGACTTTATCGTCATGAGAATAACTGCTATTACAGACACGTTGTTTCCGACGTCACCGACACGATCATAATGGACATGGACTCGAGGCGTCGCTATGTGGATAATCGACCATGAGCATACATCTTCGTTATTGCCGACTGATATCTTCGCCTCCACGGATGGTGTGCTTCGCCGCCGTCGCCGATGGCGACATCATCTTCACCATTGGTCATCTTCGTCATCGCCGACTAGTTTCTTCGCCTCCTCGGACGGTGCGCTTCACCGCCGTTGCTGATGGTGACATTGTCTTCACCATCGGTCATCTTCGTCATTGCCGACTAGTTTCTTAGCCTTCTCGGACGGTGTGCTTTGCCGCCGTTGCTGATGGCGACATCGTCTTCACCGTCGGTCGTCTTTGTCATCGTTGACTGGTTTCTTCGCCTCCACGGATGGTGTGCTCCACCGCCGTTGCTGATGGCGACATCGACTTCACCGTCGGTCGTCTTCGTCATCGCCGACTGGTTTCTTCGCCTCCGCGGATGGTGTGCTTCGTCGCCGTTGCTCATGGCGACATCGTCTTCACCGTCGGTCGTCTCCGTCATTGCCGACTGGTTTCTTCGCCTCCACAGATGGTGTGCTCCGCCGCCATTGTTGATGCCGACATCGTCTTCACCGTCGGTCGTCTTCGTCATCGCCGACTGGTTTCTTCGCCTCCACGGTCGGTCGTCTTCGTCATTGCCAACTGGCTTCTTCGCCTCCACGGATGGTGTGCTTCGCCGCCGTTGCTGATGGCGACATCGTCTTCACCGTCGGTCGTCTTCGTCATCGCCAACTAGTTTTTTCACCTCCACGGATGGTGTACTCCGCCGTTGTTGCTGATGGCGATATCGTCTTCACCGTCGGTCGTCTTCGTCATCACTGACTGGTTTCTTCGCCTACACGGATGGTGTGCTTCGCCGCCGTTGGTGATGGCGACATCGTCTTCACCGTCAATAGTTTTCGTCATCACCGACTGGTTTCTTCGCCTCCCCGGATGGTGTACTCCGTCGTTGTTGCTGATGGCGATATCGTCTTCACCGTCGGTCGTTTTCGTCATCGCCAGCTAGTTCCTTCGCCTCCACGGATGGCGTATGATGAGGACACAACTAGCTTGGATATAACCATGACTACCTTGTGTATTAATCAGCCAAAGGTTAACCAGTTCTACATAAGATTTACTTGTTATATTTTTGAACATACGTTGCTACACAATGAGTTTTGTTTGTTTTCGTTTGCAGAGGTACTTGCTTGGATGAAGGAAAAGAAGTCGAGCATAACGAATGCATGGAATATCAAAGAAGTTGATTGGGGACCAAACCAAGACCTTCTCCAAGTCGACTTCGGGTGCAATTCGGAGTCCAGGACCAGTCTGCACTAAAACGGGCGCCCAGGACGCATACGTGCTCGGATTGGGGCATTCTTTATATGGATGGAAAGCTAAGAAGATAACCTTTCTAATGGATCTGGTCCCATGTCCAAATTCGTTACGAGTCATCAGGAATTGGCCGAACAATTTGATGTTCAGAGTCTGTTCCGGCGCTGCGACACCGTATTTGGGCCTTTGGCCCGTGTATCGTGTTGGAGCCCATTAGGGTTGCGTCAAGGGGTGCTTGCACGACCCTAAACTCCATATATCAGTAGCCATCGCTATCTTTAGGTTTTGGGTTTTGCTTAGATTAATCTGTCAAGAACAGTTTCGTCGCTAGATCAGTTTGTAAGACCCCAACTTGTGAGCTTAATCATTCATCTACAATTTTGGTTGTATTCTATCTCGTTCTTGTTTGTGTTCTTCGATTGGCAAACAGGGATTAGCCTTCTCGGCGAGGTCACCCGCGTTTCGACATGGGTGATAACCAGAGGGGACGTGGTGCTGCGATTGCGGGGCTCAAGAGCGTGCGCGTTCAAGAAGCCGGATCGATTTGTTTCGCGACTCCGCCTAAATTGTTGTTTATCAAACCTTTCGGAAGATCGAGAACTCTAGTGCACATCAAGTGGTATCAGAGCTCTAGGTTCACCGTCAGGTTCGCCTAGTTTCTTTACCCTAGATTAGTTTTTTGTTTTCGCAATAATCCTAGAGTCTACAGAAAAGCAAAAAAAAAAATTAGTCGTTAGTTACCTTAACCTAGACCGTGTTTAGCCTTTGCATGATTCTTTTTCAGAGTCCGTAGTGTTGAGTTTGAGTCCTAGTTTAAGTTCTTGTTGCTAGTCTAGTGCGTGTTTTAGTCTAGTCGTGTGTTTTTCCTTTCTAACCCTAGCCGCCACCTTTCACCATGTGTTAGGGTTCATCCTTTGAGAGTCGTTCCTCCATCATAAACACCCATCAGATCACCACGCATCACCAGAACACCCTACATACTCCGCTGCCACCATATCCCAATTCCACCGCAAAAAGACTAGGTTATATCCCCTTCCCTCTGGAAAACCTAACCGGAAGCCCAAACTTCAAATAGCCATAACTTTTGTATACGGACTCGGAATCAGGCAAATTTTAACTTTTTGGATAAGAGAAAAAAAATTTACATCCGTTTCCCTCCCACCTCTAGCAGGTTTGGCGAAATCAGAATTCCAAAATTTGGCTTGCAAAATTGTCTGTTTGAGCTCACAAGTTTCTGCACTCTCTTAATAGTGGTATCAAAAAATTCCATAGGCCACATATCAACTCCGATTGAGCTGTAACTTTGTGGTGTTCCTATTTTTGTGCTCCTGGAAAATAAAAAAAGAAAAGAAAAATAAAAGAAGAAAAAGAAAAGTTGATTTCCACTAGTGCCTCGAGCTCACGACGCGTTCCGTTGAGCCTATCAGCCTTGCGGTTTTGCTATTTTTGCTGAGACTCGCCAAAGCTTGCCTGCCAGTCCTTCCTTGCTGTTTACTAGTGTCATATTCATTTGCGTCATCATTGTTACCACTACTGTCTAGGACACGAGTAGACCAGCAACTAAGGGCATGTGACTTGGGATTTTTATTCAACATTACTATCTGTCATTGGATTGTGTACCACTCACATATATTTGGCCTTCTTAGCTCCACATATTACTTCTGGATAGCACAGGTTCTTGATCCCTGCAATCGCTGACTACGCCTTCCAAGTATCCTTTGCTTTGCTGGTAAGAACTTTATAAGAGCTTGGTTTGGTGCTCCATATTGCTGAGAATTGTTGAGAGGCACCACCGCACCTGCGTAGTAGATTATTAGGGATAACCTTCACCGTTTGTTGTTGTTTTGGTGTTTCAATGGCAGGTGACGATGATGAGGTCCATGTAAGAGCTTGGTAAGATGCTTCCATGATCTGTAGTTAATAGGAACAATATTGTTCTGTTGTTCTTTTTTTCTACTGATAATGGTAGGTTACGTCTCTTATGGATATGAGATAAAGTTAGATGGGAGACAAACCATAGCTGCTGCATCACCTTCCACAGATGCACGTGATGAAAGTACTTTGGTGCAACAAGTGCTAAGTTCTCAAATGGAGAAAGCGGAGCAATGGCAGTACCACGAATTATTTGAAACAAAGTTTGTGGTTAAGAATAGAGCATGTCGTATTCTAATCGATAGTGAGAGTTGCAATAACTTTGTGAGTTCAGATTTGGTTGAGAAACTTGAGTTGCCTACACAACCGCATCCTCATCCATATTACATCAAATGGTTCAACTTTTGTGGTAAGTTCAAGGTAAATAGAATTGTGAGAGTAAACTTTTCGATTGGAAATTACCATGATACTGCCAATTTTGATCTTGTCCCTATGCAAGCATGTTCTTTGTTGTTTGGTCAACCATGGGTATATGATAAAAATGGTTTGCATAATTTTGTTGCTAATACATACACATTTAGACATAATGGTCGAAAAATGAAATTGGAACCAATGAGTTTTTCTGAAATTTTCGAAGATAATCTTGAATGGATGAAGAATGGAATCAAAGAAATTTTCAAAGATAGTATTGAAAGGACGAAGAATAGAATCGATGAGATTTTCAGAGATACCAGGAATAATAATAATATTGTGATGCCTTCAACTAAGTCTGAGTTATTACAAAACGAACGTAATGTTCTGCCTATTGTTTTGGATACTAATATTTTGCAGGCAGCTGAGAACAACCATGGTGAGAAGGAAGAGAAGAAAGACGAAGAACAAAAAGACCTATCCATAGCTCCATGCATGTTTGAGGAATGTTTAATTGACCAAGCACCTATAATTTCTAAAGATGAGAAAAAAGGTAATGATAATGTTGCTACAACTACTCAAGGTATGCATAGTTATGATGTGCCGACTATGTCCACTACTTATGCTACATTAGAGCAACCCATAGTGGAAACAATTGTTGAAATACCTTTGTCACAAAACAATTCGCTTGATGTTCCTTGTGATAAAGAAGAGTTGTGCGATGCTTCACTTATATCCATGCCACAACTAGTGAATGAACATGTTAGTTCTATAGTAGAGCCACCATGTGTTGAGTTTAAACATGTTATTCACATTGCTAGCGAGAATGAAAAACTTAAATTGCTATCTTCTTTAAATACTTGGGGTTATATTCAATTTGATGATCTTCGTCCACTCAACTGTTTAGAGAAGAAATTATTTGCTAGATTTGAATTGCCATGCCCTTCTGATGTAATTTTTCATGTTATTGGAAATTATGATAGTAGAGGAGAATATAATGTGCATAGAGTATATATTTGTTCGGATTTGACTATACATCCTTTTCATGATGAAATGTATTGTCTAGAGGACCGCATGTGTATACGTAATTCTCTATCAAGTTCCTCTAGTTGTTTCAATGAGTTACAGGTTGGTTTGCAAGAAGGGGAGTGTTGTGGTTTTTCGACTAAAAAGATTTCAGGATCCAACCATATGGCCATCAAGAAATGTTCCTCATCGGATGTTGTGATAGATAAATATAAGTTCAAAATGCTCCATGATAAGATGAAACCGAGAACGGTTTCCAATCAAGAAGGGGAGGATGATGAGGATACAACTAGCTCGGATATAACCATGACTACCTTGTGTATTAACCAGCCAAAGGTTAACTAGTTCTACATAAGATTTACTTGTTATATTTTTGAACATACGTTGCTACACAATGAGTTTTGTTTGTTTTCGTTTGTAGAGGTACTTGCTTGGATGAAGGAAAAGAAGCCGAGCATAACGAATGCATGGAATATCAAAGAAGTTGATTGGGGACCAAACCAAGACCTTCTCCAAGTCGACTTCGGGTGCAATTCGGAGTCCAGGACCAGTCTGCACTAAAACGGGCGCCCAGGACGCATACGTGCTCGGATTGGGGCATTCTTTATATGGATGGAAAGCTAAGAAGATAACCTTTCTAATGGATCTGGTCCCATGTCCAAATTCGTTACGAGTCATCGGGAATTGGCCGAACAAGTTGACGTTCAGAGTCTGTTCCGGCGCTGCGACGCCGTATTTGGGCCTTTGGGCCGTGTATCGTGTTGGAGCCCATTAGGGTTGCGTCAAGGGGTGCTTGCACGACCCTAAACTCCATATATCAGTAGCCGTCGCTATCTTTAGGTTTTGGGTTTTGCTTAGATTAATCTGTCAAGAACAGTTTCGCCGCTAGATCGGTTTGTAAGACCCCAACTTGTGAGCTTAATCATTCATCTGCAATTTTGGTTGTATTCTATCTCATTCTTGTTTGTGTTCTTCGATTGGCAAACAGGGATTAGCCTTCTCGGCGAGGTCACCCGCGTTTCGACACGGGTGATAACCAGAGGAGACGTGGTGCTGCGATTGCGGGGCTCAAGAGCGTGCGCGTTCAAGAAGCCGGATCGATTTGTGTCGCGACTCCGCCTAAATCGTTGTTTATCAAACCTTTCGGAAGATCGGGAACCCTAGTGCACATCAGTGTACTCCGCTGTCGTTGCCAATGGCGATATCGTCTTCACCGTCGGTCGTCTTCGTCATCACTGACTGGTTTTTCGCCTCCACGGATGGTGTGCTCCGCCGCCGTTGGTGATGGCGACATCGTTTTCATCGTCAATCGTCTTTGTCATCGCCGACTGGTTTCTTCGCCTCCACGGATGGTGTACTCCGCCATCGTTGCTGATGGCGATATCGTCTTCACCGTTGGTCGTCTTCATCATCATTGACTGGTTTCTTCGCCTTCACGGATGGTGTGCTCCGCCGCCATTGGTGATGGCGACATCGTCTTTATCGTCAGTCGTCTTCGTCATCGCCGACTGGTTTCTTCGCCTCCACGGATGGTGTAGTCCGCCGTCGTTGCTGATGGCGATATCATCTTCACCGTCGGTCGTCTTCGTCATCGCCAATTGGTTTCTTCGCCTCCACGGTCGGTCGTCTTCATCATCACCGACTGGCTTCTTCGCCTCCACCGATGGTGTGCTTCGCCGCCGTTGTTGATGGTGACATCGTCTTCACCGTCAGTCGTCTTCGTCAACGCCGACTAGTTTCTTCGCCTCCACGGATGGTGTACTCCGCCGTCGTTGCTGATGGCGATATCGTCTTCATCGTCTGTCGTCTTCGTCATCGCTGACTGGCTTCTTCGCCTCCATGATGGTGTACTCTGCCGCCGTTGCTGATGGCGACATCATCTTCACCGTCGGTCATCTTCGTCATCGCCGACTGGTTTCTTTGCCTCCATAGTCGGTGTACTCCGCCGCCGTCGCTGATGGCGACATCGTCTTTACAGTCGGTCGTCTTCATCATCACCGACTGGTTTCTTCATCTCCACGGTTGGAGGATTCTGTTGCCGACTGGTGTTTTCGCTTCCATGGTCATGCATCTTTGTCACGTTGTTGGGAACCTTCACCTCCACCATCGGTCGCCTCCACACTGCTTTCTCGGTTGGTGTCTTCGCCGCCATTGATGGACGACCTTGCTCCTAGAGCGACCACCTCTGGCGTCATCAGTGGAAATACCAAAAAGCTAAGTCATCATTAATCTTTTTCTTTATATGATATTTTCTTTTTCCTCTGCCTCACTACATCAACTGGTCCTCCATTGAGTAGTGAGTCGGGGGCTACAGATGTTATATCATATTTTTGCAATAGTTTTTATAGTGTTTATCTCGATTGCTTGCGAAATAATCCAAGTAAAAAAGTGCCGATCGAGTTATGAACTCGATTTTCCTATGCTTTCTGTTTGGTTTGTTGATGGATAGTTGCCCTTGGGCCAAATCCTAGCACCCGGGAGCTCGTTGGATGGAGTGTATAACGCAAGGTGCTAAGTATTACTCGGAAGAAATCAAAAGCATAGAGATAAGATAATTTGTTTTCTGCTCCAAACAATTACAAAAGTACCCGAGTAGTAAATTCTGATATGTGAAACTTTGTTCCATTAATGACGAGCTCATGTCAATGACTAGTCAGGCAGAGTGTTTAAACGCGAGGAGTCATCTACTCGGGGAAATCAAAATCAACAAGAGGAGAAATACATATTTATAAATATTTTAAAATATTTGAATTTTCCTCAAGTATTATATTTACATCAAATACTACTCATCCTACATATTTATACTGCAGGATCCAAATCCAGATATGCATAGTAGGGATTCATGGCTTATAAGCTTATCTCCTACGCTTCGAGAATGGATCAGTCAGAACATCATCGTCGGCCTGCCTTCGCCGCCGCCGACTGGTGTCTCCACCTACACGGTTGGTTGGTCACACCACCATTATTAGGTGTTTACGTCTTCATTGTCGGCCTGCCTTCACTGCCGCCAACTGGTGTCTCCTCCTACATGGTTGGTTGGTCACACCACCGTTGTTAGGCGTCTACGTCTTCATCGTTGGCCTGCCTTTGCCACCGCCAATTGGTGTCTCCGCCTACACGGTTGGTTGGTCACACCACCGTTGTTGGGCATCTACGTCTTCATCGTTGGCCTGCCTTCGCCGCCGCTGATTGGTGTTTTCGCTTACACGGTTGGTTAGTCACACCACCATTGTTGGGTTTCTAAGTCTTCATCGTCAGCCTGCCTTCGCCGTCGCCGACTAGTGTCTCCGCCTACTCGGGGTGTTGGTCACACCATCGTTGTTGGGCCTCTTCGTCTTCATCATCGGCCTGCCTTCGCCGCCGCTGACTGGTGTCTCTGCCTACACGATTGGTTGGTCACACCACCGTTGTTGGGCGTCTACGTCTTCATCGTCGGCCTGCCTTCACCGCCGCCGACTGGTGTCTCCGCCTACACGGTTGGTTGGTTACACCACCGTTGTTGGGCGTCTACGTCTTTATCGTTGGCTCGCCTTCGCCGACACCGACTATTGTCTCCGCCTACACGGTTGGTTGGTCACACCACCGTTATTGGGCATCTACGTCCTCATCGTTGGCCTGCCTACGCCGCCGCTTACTGGTGTTTTCGCTTACACGGTTGGTTGGTCACACCACCGTTGTTGAGCGTCTAAGTCCTCATCGTCGGCCTGCCTTCGTCGCCGCTGACTGGTGTTTTCGCTTACACAGTTGGTTGGTCACACCACCGTTGTTGGGCGTCTAAGTCTTTTTCGTCGGCCTACCTTCGCCGTCGCCGACCGGTGTCTCCACCTACTCGAGGTGTTGGTCACACCATTGTTGTTGGGCGTCTTCGTCTTCATGGTCAGCCTACCTTCGCCGCCGCCGACTGATGTCTCCGCCTACTTGGGGTGTTGGTCACACCACCGTTGTTGGGCATTTACGTCTTCACTGTTGGCTCACCTTCGCCGCCGTCGACTATTGTCTCCGCTGACATGGTTGGTTGGTCACACCACCGTTATTGGGCGTCTATGTCTTCATTGCCGGCTTGCCTTCCGTCGATGCCTTGTTTTGCCGCCTGGTTTTGCCGCCGTTGACAACTACGACTGGTGGTTTTGCCTTCACAACTACGCGCTTTCAACATTATTGTTGGAACCTTCTCTTCGCCACCGGTTTGCCTCTGTTACCGTCAACTCATGTCCACGTCATCGTGGCTGTACAATTCTGTCATCATTGTGGAGCAACTTCATCTTCATTGTCTTCGGCACCGGCAAAATCCATTGCCTCTACTTCGCAAGCTTCGTTACTTCACCAACCACGACGTCTCCAAGAGCCTCAACATGAGGGCATGTGTCACCAAATATGACGCCATGTTAATCTACTACAACAAATGGTGTTCCAATGCTCAAGATTTCTACTCAGGACATCCTCAATGCGTATCTTCACTCAAGCAATGGCAACTCAATGACAAGTTATAGTTCTTGACTCTATGTTCAGTTGTTTCCCAACTAAGCATAGAGTCGAGAGCTACACAAATATAAGACTCAAAATTCTGGGTGTTATGACAAGATGAAGCAATTAATTAACCAGTTAGCAAGTTCTATGAAATCAACTTCGAAATCATCAGCTTCGTCTTCACTCCAGAGCAAACTTTCTACTTCAGCAACTCCAACATTTTCACCGATAACTTTGGCTCTCAGTTGATGCTACAGCCTATTTCAAGTTTCTCAAGTGTCTAGTTCAAGATTTAATTTATATGTCATGGTCAAGTTTAGAGTTCTACTCGGATATTACTTCAAGCCTCCTACGTTCGGCCTAGGAAGTTTGGAGTTATCAATCAATCAACTCGGATTCGATGAGTTGGACAACAGCATCTACTTTGCTCCAAGTGAAGCATTTTCAACAGCTATAATATCAAGTTCTACTACCATCATCATATATCAAGAGTTTAATGGATTATTATCATTGACGTCACCATCGTCACCTTCATCATCGACATTAACTTTATCTTCAGTCAACTACACTTCTCCGTCACCGTTGTTGAGAAACATCATCTTCATAGCTGACCATCTCTGCTGCCGCCAGTCGTCATTACTGCTGGTCACGTTTGTCATCACCGACTGTTTTTTTCGTCTCCATGGTTGGTGGATTTCGCCATCGCTGTTGATGGGTAACTACGTCTCCACCACTGACATATTTGTCACCTCTTATGGGCAATTTCATCTCCACATTGCTGATCTCGCTTCCATGCCGACTGCATCAGTTGCCACCAATGGATAACTTCGACTGCGACAGAAGGACAAGCAACATGCTCAGAAGCTTACTAGCTCTAGCACGAGGATCATACCTTCAATTTGGAGTTATTCTGGATATATGCAACATGAATTCATGGCCGCGAGCTTATCTCCTACGCTCAAGGTTTGGACCAATCATTATTCCCCACAAGGGTCACAAGCTGAGTTCTTGCGCCATTCGGGATTCAATTATCAAATCTACTTCGATACATCCCATGAGGGATATCTATTCGGATCAGAAGCTATTCATATGAGATGTGCTTGGTCTATATCACCCGGGAGATTTGTCACTCGGGAGCTTATTAAAAGGCGTGCTATACATGTCATTTTTAAGGGTATCGGTGGGCATATTTTGGGCTTGATCCCAATATGTCTGCAGCCCGTATTTTCAGGTGTGGCTTGACACGTGTCTCTAGGGACTTAAGCAAATTTGCCTTGGCAATATGCGCGTGCTCTATTGCCCGATGCCTTCAAAATCCTTTCATACAGTAGTTACACAACTTTTTAGGAGTTGGTACAATGCAATTTGGAAGGTGACAAATAGTAAAGATTTTTATAGCTGTCCTGGTAACTTTTCTATAGGTTGTAGGAGCTGTTTGGTTTTTTACAAAACAATTGATTTTATATTATATCGATGCTATTTTGTCACCTTGGTGTGCTTTTCTGATTAAGACCAATATTATGGCTTAGGCTAATTATATTTTGGTCGTATTCTTCAGGCGGTTGGTAAATCTATGGGTTTTGTTAACTCGGATTTTATACCACAAATGCCATATATTTCTGAGGATGGTAAAGTTGTGTGTATCGAGGGGACTCGGACATGACTGTTTTGGCAGCATGTGCACAATGTGATGCCAGTACTCGGGGTCATTATGCACCTTGCCTTATTAATGAGGTTATGTGCTATATGATTTTTTAGGATGCTTTGGGCTTTGGCTAAACATTTATTCATATTAAGACCACTCGGATGGGTGGGTTGATTAAAAGTTCTTGACTATATGCTTAGTTTGTTCAACTAAACACATAGTCGGGGGGCTACACCTAATTAGGTGCATCTAATCGATGCACCCAGGTATATCTTTTATTGCAGTTTTTCAACCCTTCACAGCCTTTCTATTGGATTGATTAAAGCACTCAGGAGACTATGGTAGAGACGATTGAAGCACTCGGCTATGGATTCATTTGGTTCGAGGTGCAGTTATCTTGTCGACTGCGAAGGTCTCAGGGGCTACTGTGGAGAATATGGGTACCGGGTACCCACACGGCCTCTATATTCGACTAGAGATAGGGGGTGGGCCGGATCCATACATTATGTAATAGAATAGGACTCGGTCATAATATTGCCTTATGTTCTATGGCATGACTTAGAGTCCCGATTGAGTACTACCATGTAATAGATTAGGAAACTGATGTCGTATCTGGCTAGGTTTTCCTCTTTGTAACCCTGCCCCACAACCTATATAAGGTGGGCAGGGAGCCCTCTAGGGGGCATGAGGACAGAGATATTCACAACTCGATTATCAGATCAATATACATCCGGCGGATACAATCCCCAAACAGGAGTAGGGTATTACCTCTCATCGAGAGGGCCTGAACCTGTCTAAATCCTCCTTGTCTTCCGCATCCATCCACTTTTAGGTCTCGTGAGCTACCCCCTTTTATTATTGCCGAATTCCAGTTTCGACAACATGGCATGATCGATGATGCACGCAACCAATGAGGCGGCGTGGGAGGAAACAGTGTTTGGATGAGGGAAAAATGACTGATGGAAGATTGAATTTTACTGGAAATTTAGAATGAACAAGAAAAGGAATATTTTTGGAATGTTCCACCGGAATTTCTGAAATAGAAGTATTATTTTTCTGTATGTGATTGATATAGGAAGAACCATGGATCATTGGGTAGGTGTGACACGGTGATGACACTACGCGAGAGCAAGGCGACAGAGGTCGGGGTGGCTTGTTAGATAAGTTTACTTAAGCCGATAGGCGCTATTATCATTTCATCGGAGTTTCAGCTGATGAATTACCTGCTTATCATATATTAATTTACTAAATTGGCTTGCTTGTGAAATCTGATATAATCGGCTTGCTATTGTTTTTACTAGTTTAAATCTTATACTGTCTTGATTAGGTTTGATCTATCGGTTAGGTTTGATCTATCAAAATTCAAATTAGTAATTGTAACTTGCTAAACAATTATATTTTAAGTCATAGAAGCTGCTTTTAGTTTATCCACTAAATAAGAGCTTTGTTAAGTTTTATTCCATGTTTAAACCTATCAGCCTACATCTGGAACTGTACATATCTTTTTAGTCCTAGCTTCACTATTGTTCAATCTTATACTGTCTCGGTTGGGTCCTATGTCTCGGTTGGGTCCTATCTATCAAGATTGACTGTAATAAAGTTAAGGTTTATCAAATATATATTGATTCATATTCCAGCCAATACTATTTTTATACTTAATTATTATTTGCACAAACTATAGCCGATCGACCCGAAATTATCATCGGCGTCGACTGGGCATATGGTATCGTATCGGCTGCAAAGCCGATTGGCCCAAGGACTAATATTCCCATTGTTTTCTTGTTAATTGTAGGATCAAACTAACGGACACGCCTTGAACCCGATTTGATAGGACCTGCGCTAGAGTAAAGCAAACCTTTGAGGCCTTCGTGTGTGCGACGAATTTCGTGTCAACACCAGGGCGGCTTCGGTTTCTACATCGAGCTCGGGGCGGGCGTGAGAGGGGCGGCCGGGTGGCTTCGGCTCCACCGTCGAGCTCATCACGGGATGGTGCATACCAAGGGTAATACCATGAAGAAGGAGAAGTATGTTACCGGGGATTCTTCCTTGCTCATTTCCTACATTGCTTGGTAGGTGAACTTGATTTCCTTAGCCGTTTGAACCTTCTCTTTGTATCTATGGGGACCTTCGGCCTATTATCTTGCCCCCCGAGCATTGAAGTCTTTAATGTGGTCTTCTCCTTGTCATTGGGGTTCTTCTTCTCTTACAATTCAATGGTGTGTATAGGAAAAGATTGTTCATCTTTTTGCACAGCCACAAACTCCAATCAATGTCCGATTGAACTTGTCTTATGAATATGTTGCAATCATTAGTGGCATGAGAATATGGATTGTGCCACTTACAATATGCTCATCGCTTTAACTCCTCTAGTGGCGGTATGACATGGCCTTGTGACAATTCGATATGCTTATGCTCTAACAAATAATCAAAGATCTTTCTTTCCTTATGCCGATTTTTAGGAACAATAGGCTTAAGGATAGAGCAAACAAATGGTTCAGACTTAGAGATCCAAGCCTATTCGGCTGTATGCACGTCAATCAGATCGTCCAAAGATATAACCTCATCAACTTGTTGATGCAAAACACGGTGGCCTAGAAGATTTGCTTAACTTCAATGCAGGTCCAAAAGCTTCGGGTTCAGGGTGTGCCAGTTGGTTTGATCCTGCAACTAACAAGATAGACAAGGGTAAAAGTTAGAAGACAATAGCTGATCGGCCGATAGGCTAATGTTGTATCATATCAGGCAATGAATGAATGAATCGGCTATAATTGTGAATGGTACTACTCATAAACTGGATTTAGATTGAACATAATCATAAACAACTTTTCCTTGACAGAATCAATCCTATAGGCCGAACCCAATCGATGCAGCATAAAATTAATAATGGCAAAGTCAATTGTTATATAATTATATGATCTAAATAACTAGTTGATGAACAGAAGTTTGGAGATTAAACCTGAGATAACAACTATCGGCTGTAGAAGTGAATAACATGCAATTACTAATTTAATCCTTTTCTTTAAAATAAGCAACTATGATAGATCAGACTCAACCGAGACAGTATTGGTTCCAAATACAAAGATCAGATAAATTAATAATTATATGGATTCAATGTCATAGCCGATGAAGTAACTCAGGTGATTGTTGATAATGTATCATTGTTGATAACGTATCGGCTATAGTTCCGATATAGCCTTATACAAGAATATCAATCTTATTTAAATCTAGTAAACAAGCTAAAATCCCAGCAGATCAGACCCAACCAAGGCAGTGCGAGATTGAAGACAAGCTTAATAAATTTGAAGGATTGATAAACCGATATAAGATGATAGATATAACAAATTAAGTTAAAGACAACATGTAATCCTAAAACGAAACAATTATACCAGGTAAGATTGGTTGAAACCCCGATACTACCCCTATCGGCAATCTAAAAGCAAGTTAGTTCTTATAACTTTGATTATAACTTATTAGGTCAAACCTAACTAATGTAGCACCAAATTATTATCAAAGTTGTAAGGTCTAAACAAATCTTGGATTATTTTTCAGGGTGGTAGATATATTGATCAATCTAAACCAATAATAGTAATTTAGACGATATCAACCTATTTAGATCAAATCAGCTGATAAGGGTAAATAACATTGTTAATTTAGATTAGGTAATATATATAATAACTTAACTCTTGTATCGATCGGTTTAGAGTATCAAATTTAACCGATGAAAGCCCTAGCCCCACCGATACAAGCAACTATAGATGGAACTTACCTCTTGCCGGAGATCAAACCTAATTGATGCAGTCCAACTCGAAGACAAGAACTTGTCGAAAAGAGAACCTAGAAAACTAGGGTGGCGATGTGCCGAAAGTGTATATTGAACTGTTATTGTTTTTACAAGACCCTGGGTGTACATATTTATACCCACGAGCATAAACTAGTCCATTTTGGACGTGATACAAACTTTCCGAAAGATAAAGCAAAAATTACAAGCCCAAACTGGACTCTAATCAATCTTTCCTACAATTATAAAAGGAAAATAAATAACCCTACATAATTAATAGATAATTCTCCATGCCACTTTCTTTTCGAATCCGATCTAATTCTGGTAATATCTTCAATCCCTTCAACCGAATCCGACTAGAACTCAACCTCCTGTCACCTATCAGCAACTTCCATATTCTTTCCAACCGATACATGCTTGCCGATATATCCTTAGCCGATGTAACTTTCCATTTTTAGTTACCCAAATCACGCCGCCAATCTTGCTCCATATTTAACAGAATATGCTAAATTTTGCCATTAACACAACTATATTGTCATGGGGACGATCAGACTCGGCCTTTTTTCGATCTCGAATTTCTTCTCTTGACTTTCTTTAGCTGGATCTTTCTAAATTCTATTATCTACGCTAAACTTATTTTTGATAACTTCAACAATCTTGTTTCCAAGGCTTTTGGGTTTTGTACATGTACTAGTCATATGATTACTAGCAACGATCAAAGTAGGAGCCAAGCCTAAAAGACTTGCCGGCTACAGTCTGGTCGACATTGCCCTCTTGGTTTGGACTGGTCACCACATCCGGTCTAACCGGCAATGTTGTAGTGGTTTGACCGGCCTCTACTACCAGTCTGACTAGCAGTGTCACAGTGATCTAAGGCATATTGTGTCGTCGGGATGAATTTAGGATTGTAGGTACTTCTCATAAGCCAATCTTGTTGTATAGGTACTAATGGTATACTATAAGCCAATGAAACACCATACATGTGCTCGTTGTTGTAGGAAGTAGATGCACCACCTAGGAACCGGCTATTTAGCCAATTCTCTAACTCACCCATGCGAGCATCTAAGGTTTTTTCCAAGGTAGTACCCAAGGTTTTCTCAAAGATACT
This sequence comes from Oryza officinalis, assembly GCA_008326285.1. NCBI lineage: Eukaryota > Viridiplantae > Streptophyta > Magnoliopsida > Poales > Poaceae > Oryza > Oryza officinalis. Next base: position 33,657,755 of record BDMV01000008.1, on the reverse strand, counting down.
AAAAGAGGTAAACCGATTATTTAGACTAGCAATAACAACATCATCTACTATTTCAGCGGCATTAGATGCAAGAACGATGGTATTGCTATGATTGGTTGTTACCTTAGATGTGATGTAGATGAACAATGAGAATTCATGTTGTCTGATGATGCCTTGCCTCATCTTCCAATAGCATGAATCCATCTTTCACCGCAAATCTTCAAGGTGAGCTTCAAACGCTCGATGATTGACTTCCGTCAACTCTCTATAATCCACGACCATGATGTTGTCTTGATCTAGATTGTTGTGAGAGCACATGGTGGAAAACTAGAGTTTCAGTTGTAGCAACCAAAATCGTTCCCCAAGCGGAGTCGCCAAAAAAGTGTGTTGGCACTAGAATCACGCCACCACACCTTGAGCACATTATGTGCAACCTACAGCAGCACCCGAACACATGCCGCCATAGAAGAAGGTAGATGCCGCTGAATGAACACCCGGGAAGGACCCCATCAGGGTAAACGCGCACCGGTTTGTCTTAGGCTTGGCAGGACAGCTAGGACGTCCTCTAACGGCGTAGAGACGAGAGACGACGTGCAATTGAGGCATTGGAGGAGAATAGATTTGGGAATAGGTAGCATGAAGGAGAAAGATGTAGAATACAGAGGATATGGATAATAGATTGATGGGTGGTTATTTCAATCGGCCTTGCTCCCTATATTTATATTTATAGGAGGGGTGGTCTTGCGTCGCTCTTTTCCATGTTCTAACAGGTTTTGAGAAGCTTTAAGATCAAGGAAACGAACATGAGAAAACTTTAATTGGATTTGGACTCCGTGCTGGACCGCCCAAACATATGTAGTCTGACCGCAGTTCATTATCCGGTCAGACTGGCCACACAACGACGGTCAGACCGGCCGCACAACGACAGTTAGATCGGCCTTCGTGGAAATGACTCGATAGTTTCAAAATTCTGCAAAAACTTGCTATAAATTCAAACTAGTACCAAATTTCAGTGTCAACAGAAGTTCTGTTTCATTTCATTGACAGAGAACGCATTGACTCAAGAAAACGATCGCACCAAGTATTTCCATTTAAATAAAAATTGAAACGACGTTTCTTTTATTAAATCTTGAACTTTAAAAATATTACGATAAATTTTAGAGTGTATTTTAAGTCATGTAGAATTTAAGAAAATTATCTGCAGACATAATTATTAAGAAAATATTATTTCCCTGACAATTGTTAATTGATTTACTAAATTCTAGAAATAATTTATTAATTAATTTTTAATCTCCTAAAAAATCAGGGTGTGAAATAAATGATATTGAAATCTAAGTATCTAACTCGGACATGTCTAGGATGAAATATGTATTGTCTTCAGGGCCGTCGATGGGCATGTGCAACGTGCTCGATCGCGATGGGCCCTTGAAAAATTGAGAGCCCCAAAATTTTCATATGTCAATCTAAGCAATGCATCTTAATGTGTTCTTCGAACCTCTTATTCTATTTTTAAAAGTTTGCCTCTTTTTCTCAACTGATTTGGCTATAACGAATTTGTTTTCTTTAGCTCTGATGAGTGCTCGATGATAATCATGACAATGTCAAAGAATTATAGCTTATAACGATGATGTGGCAATTATAGTTTATAACGATGATGTGGGTGTGCGTATTCCATTTTATAGTAAAGAACATTAACTCACTGCATTAGGACAACTATTTTTCCTAACTAGGTATGAACACCCTGACAGATCACCTTACAATTTCTGGAATAGTGCTAGACCCCCTTGAAGTTCAGGGCCTGAACTACTTGTTCAGTTGTGCTCCGTTACTCAGTTTTGCTTAATAGAAGCAAACAGATCCTTGAGAGGGCGATTGGGAGCTTCAGCTCGGGTGACAATCTCGACAACTTTGTAGGAAGATTCCTCTGGGCATAACAATGCCTCCACAGCTACTTCTGCGACTTGCTGTCTCGATATGGAGCCCTCGTAAAGTGTATCCTACAGATCGTTCAAAACAAATATCACATATCTTGTAGGAAGATAGAAATTTCAACATAATACAATTGCATCAAATGAAAACCTTCTGAGGAGCGCATAAATTACATCAGATGTCCCTAGATTAGTAACCGTTTATTAGCCAAGCTGCTAAAAGGTATTTTCGGATATGTTTCTCAAAAATAAAATAATTGGGCCATTCGATTTACTGCCGAAACTAAAAAAAATGGTAATGCCAAAATTTTGGTAAAGATAAAGCAAATCACAAGCAATTTACCATAATTTTGACAGCAAAACAAACACCCATGTTTTACCAAAATCTTGGCATTGACCTAATTTTAGCTAAACAATATTTTGGTAAGGTTCAAATTGGCAATAAACCAAACAACTTGTATTATCATTTTAGCATTGGTTGAATATGATTAACAAACAGTGATGCACTGATGTGGAATGACACATGGCAAAGACAGAATAACATGCCATAAAACATAGCACATACTATACATGGGGCAATACATGTTTCATGCCATATATACGTGTAACTAAACAATATTAATTCCATGAAAGAAACAAAAAAATCCATCCATCCCAAAATATAAGAACTTCTAGCATTGAAATTTGTCTCAAAATAAGGACATCTAGAGTACTACTTCCCCACCAATCACCCTCCAACTCTAACCACCCCTCATTTAATGAAAGCATCATAGTCTTTTTCCTTTATCCTTAATCTCCAAAAGAAACTAGAAATTCTTCCATTTTGGGATGGAGGGAGTAACAGAAATATGATAATAATAATAATAAGGATATATTGGAATAATAATAATAATAGCTTTGCAAATTCACAGACATCTTAAGAAGATTTAAACTAGATCCAGGTGACAACCAGAACTTGATGAAAGAGTTGAGATGCAAATTTATATTTTACCTCTAGCTCCATGACTACATTCCCTGTTGGTGGTTGTTCAGTCAGGCCTCCAGGCCTTATAATGGTGTAATTTATTCCTGACGACCTGGTATATTTCTCTGCCTGCAGCTTTGCGACCAGAACTAAACCAAACAAGTTGAGCACAATATATGCTCGATTCAGCAGTTGACCCATTGCAGCCCCATTGACCAAAATGGAACTTATGAGTACGAATCTTGTAACCCCAGCCTTGCGGCATGCTTCAACAAGGTTTACTGTGCCAAAGTTGTCCACCTGCAATAAGCAGAATCTTCAACTGGCCACCGCTTGTAAAACTAAAAGAGCATAACTGCATTCACAAGTAACATGACAAGTAATCTGAAGTATTCACAGGGCAATTCATAAATACGCTGATCAGATGAGCAGAACAGAGATGAGAGATGTCAGGTTCAATGAAAATACAAATACTATGATCATTTATTCTTTAAAAGAACAATGGTGAAAAAATGCAAATAGATTATTTATATTTTTTAAAGGAACATCTTTTGTTATCTGTATTCCCTGCAGTAAATAGAATGAAATGTACATGCTTATATAAATCTCTGAGGCTTATGCATCTAGGAAACTAACGATTCAAAACATAATGCTTTCCGTAATGAGCATAGTAAATAAATAGAAATTAGGAAATAAAACAAAAAACTATTGACAAACTTAAATAGTCCATCATAAGTAATATTGCTCTAAGAGCTAGGTTAATATGTCACTTAAACACCCAAAAGTGGTAATGTAATTCTTTGTTTTTCAATCGGATCAGACCATCGTATTTTTGTTTTCCGTTGTATAGTTCTTGCACTTGTATAGATATTATATGAAGGCCTCTGTTCTGCGGTAATATTCTGATGTTTCAACCATAATCTAACATGGTATGTAGTATAGTATACAGTAGCAAAGAGAACACATCATATCGAAGTATGCATATATTATAACATAGGCAATTGTGTAAACATATGTGTACAAATGTATACATGCTTTAGTGCTTAAGCATTAGCATGATAACTATTGGATCACATTGACTATTTTTGTTCAGTTGTACTGTCCCCTGATTAGTTTAGTATGCTACTCTAAATACTTGGTCGATCAGATATGACAAACGTATTGGGAATAAGCCTTGAAAGTTTGGCACAGAAACTAGGAGTCGAGAGACAAGACTAGCCGAAGAACTACCTAGCCAGTGTTGACCGACAATTATAACGTCACAATAGCTTCAGACATTCAATCAGAACCAATCAGGCACAAATTGAACTTGAGCTAGTTGCAGACTTAAAAATAGGTAGAAAGCATTGGAATGAACTTCAATCAATTTGCGGGCAAACCTTCCATGGAGCAAAGGGATCGAACGACGGCCGGAACCCCGTCGCACATACGACGGCGTCAGCGCCACGGATCGCATCGACCAGCTTGTCGGCGCCCTCCGTCACGTCAGCCCTCACCTTCAATTCAGACCACACGCATGCATTTCGTGCTATCATCACCAACAAATCAAGAACAACAACACCACAAGCTGCACGGAACGGAACAGTAGTACTAGTCTGTCTCTGCGCAACTCACGAGCTGGAGGTTTGGGTCCTGGGGCAGGCTTCCGCGGGCGCGGCCCACGTCCGTCGTGCCGGCGACCACGCCGAAGCCCCTCTCCAGCAGCTTCTCCACGACCCGCTTGCCGGTGCGGCCCGTCGAGCCGGCCACGAAGACGGTGGTCGTCTTCTTGGCGTCCGACGAACTCGCGGACCCGGCGTCCATGGTGGAGGCCGCCATGGAGGTGAGGCGAAGCTTTCTGGTGGCGGGGCCGGGGCAGAGGCAGGCGAACGCAGCGAGAGGAAGGTGGGGGCGAGCGGCGGCGATGTCTTGGAAAGCGTTGGCCATTAGATTCATGTGGCTCGTGTTCTTTGCTTGTTAGAGATGTTTCTATTACTTTCTACTCCTACTTCCATACTTTCTGCTCCTTTCTACTAGTAGTAGTAGTACTGTGGTGGTAGTAATAATTTTGTGAGAGCGCCTACTTGTCCCTAATTTTTTTAAAAAATAATTGTTTTATTAATTTATATTACTATACATATAAATACATGTATTTGCTTTACCGAATTACTTCATAAACTGATACAATAAATGAATTAGTATAAATAGAGTAAAATCTCAAAAATGTTACCTAGCACCATGCTGCGTTGGAGCGCAACGGATGGCCATGCTGCCAAGGGAGGCACCCTCTGTGAGCCATGCGCAAGGGGTCATGGCGTTGGAGCAGGCGTGTTAAACGCTAGCTCTTCCTGGTCGTCAATTGTTACCATGGACTGTGCGAACTATAATATACTTGTGTGGAACGTGTGTGGCTTAAATGATAAGTCTAAGCGCAATACCATCCAACTAGTGAAGGAGCTTGTTGCTTGGTAATGTGTCTACACGAGACAAACCTAGATGTTATCCCTTCTCTTTATCAGATGGAAATCCTAGGCTCACCTTTTGACGGGCTTTTCTACTCGCCGGTTGATAGCACTAGAGGCAAAATCCTCGTCGGCTAGAACTCCTCTGTCTCTTGCAATTGCCTTTCTCTAGGAGACTTCGCGCTCTCAGCACATATGTCTTTCTCTGTCAGAGCTGTCTCACAACTTACGGTCGTTTACGGACCACAGGATGATGCGGACAAAATCCGCTTCCTGGACGAGCTCTGAGGTATCAAGTCGTCCCCGAGCAGTGGATGGTAGTGGATGAATTCAATCTAATCAACCAAGACCGGAAAAAAAATAACCTGCAGTTCACATAAGAACAATGGAGCGATATTGACAGATTCTCGAGGATCTTGATTGCAAGGAGCTCGACCTCAACGACTGGTGATTCACATGGTCAAGCGAGCGATCCAGGACAACTTTTGAGTAGCTCGACAAAGTCTTCCACTATGTCACGTGGGAAACACTATTCCCCAACTGCTTCCTTGCCACTCTCCTTTCAACAGCGCCGAACCGTTGCCCCCCCTCTCAACTTCTGTATCCACAAAAGGGAATCGTTGCTTACAATTTGAGGCATCCTAGTACAAGCTGGAGGGCTTCTAGCAAATAGTGCAGGCCGCTTGGGAGGACAGTTGCACTATCATCAACCCAATTCGATGGCTAGGTGACAAACTCTGAAGGACAGCTAGGGGTCTAGGCAACTGTCTCGGCAATGCCAGATGACAAAGTGCTAGGGTTGGACGGCTTCACTGGTCGCTTCTACAAGACCTGCTGGCAAACAATCAAGAAGGATGTGTTTGATGCTTTCAATCAGATTTTCTGTATGGATGGAATAGCATACACAAGTTGAACCAAGCCTACATCACTCTCCTCCACAAGAAACCGGATGCATCTTCTATGAGTGATTTCTGACCCATCTGCTTGCTCTATAGCTTCCCCAAGCTTTTCTCCTAACTGCTGGTTATGCGCTTGGCACCAAAGATGGATGGGCTAGAGACCAGAAACCAAAGTGCATTCATCAAAGGCCACTGCAGCATTGACAACTTCATGTTGGTACGGCAATCAACGAAAAAGCTTCATGGCTGCAAGAAAGTTGAGCGTCTTCCTTAAGCTTGACATGAATCAAGCTTTTGACTCAGTCTCCTGGCCATTTCTCTTGGAGGTTATGGAGCACAACAGCTTTGGGCGGCAGTGGCACGAATGGATCGCCATTCTGCCTTCCTCTTCTAGGATGAGAATGTTGTTGAATGGAATTACCGATGACAAAATCTAGCATGATCGTGGAAAGCACCAGGGACCACCTCTCCCCCCACTTATTCATGTGTTGGCAATAGGCACCCTCAACTCGATGTTTGGGGTGGCCAACAAAAGGGCCTGCTCCAAGTGCTAAACATCCCACAACGTGTCTCCCTATATGCCGATAACGTCATTCTTTTTGTCAAGCTGATGGATGCTGACCTACAAGTGACCAAGCAAATCCTTTTCCTTTTCCTCTTCGGTGAAGCGGCAAGACTGAAGGTCAACTACACCAAATGCATGGTGGTGCTGATCCAATGCAGCGACAGTTACCTCATAAATATTGCTGGCGAGCTACCTTGCGAGGTTTGACATTTCCTTTTGCAAGTACTAGGGTGTGCCGTTGGGAATACATAAGCTTTGCAAAGAAGATCTCTAGCTCATGGTTGACAAAGTGGCAAATTGGCTACCAGGTTGAAAGGCACAACTACTCAGCCTAGTTGGCCACCTAGCGTTGTGGCAGTCCATCCTATCAGCCATAGCTATCTACACGCTGATCGCAATTGATCCGCCCAAGTGGGTGATCAAAGCTATCGATAAGCTCAAGGGGGGTTCCTCTGGAAGGATTGGGTGACGTCGAAGGTGGGCACTACCAGCTCGCTTGATCAAAGGTCTATTCTCCCAAATCTTATAGAGGTTTGGAGCTGCACAACCTGGAGCTGTTGGGCCATGGTCTCAAGGTGCGAGGGCTTTAGCAGGAAAGGAACAAGGACAAACCGTGGCATGGGCTACAGATCCAACTAGAACCAACAGCGCGGCGGTTCTTCAAGCCTTAGTTCAATACTTTGTGCAAGATGGCAAGCACACCCTATAATATTAGGACAATTGGTAGACAGAGGCTCACTAGAATTTGTTCCACCAGAGGTGCTTCAGCTGGTTCCCAAGCGCATCCGTTGGCAAAGGACAGTCAAGGAAGCCCTGCTCGACAAGCGATGGATCCAGGACATTCCAGGCAGGCTGGACATGCAGGGCATCCTCAAGTACTTGGACCTCTATGTGCATCAAAGCTCGCTCAAGCTCAACCCCATGGCGAAGGACTCCAAGTGCTGGTGTTGGGATGTTGTATTGCCCTAAAAATCACCCTAAGTATAAATCGTGCTTTAATATATTTATAGATATTTTAAAAGCCAAAAAGAGCCTAAAACAATTAAAACAATTAATATCAATTCGTCTTGTGGGTATTTTTAATAATGTCCCCATGCTTCAAATGCTTAACAAATTTTTACTTCAATTTTCAGAACATTCTAAAAAATTTGAAGGCAACAAAAACAATTAAAAGAGTTTTATAAAAAGAAAATCTAAAAGAAAACCCCATCCTTCTCCTCGGCCGCTTTCGGCCCATTCCATCTCTCCCCTTCTCCTTGGCCCAGTCCAGTCGCCTCCTTCCTTCTCTCCCTTCCTACTGCCATGGGCCCCCTCCTTCTCGGCCCACTCGGCCTGGCCTCCCTCCCCTCCACAAGAACGCCTCACGCGCGCTCGGCCCAGCCGAGCAGGTACGCCCCCTCGAGCCACCAACAGGTGGGGCCCACCTATCGGGGGCATCTTCAACCTTTAGTCGGCTCCTCTCTCTCCGGCCAGGGAGCCCTAGCGCCATGCTGCCTCTAATTTGCCTCCACCGGTCGCCATTCCACCAAATTAAGTGAGTGGAATTAATCCCCACCTCATCCTCTCCACCTCCCCCATGATTCCCCACCTAATCCCGCACTAAATCATAGTGGACTTTGAAGACCTCCATCAATGGTAAGCTTCACCATGGCCAACATCGATCTTCCTCCCCAATGACCTTCTCCCTTCTCTCCGGCCTACAAAAGGGAGCCCTCAACCTCCTTCCCTCGCGCAGCACACGGCCCAAACCCCTCACCCACTCCATAGTCGTCACACCACTCCACCCGGTCACTGCCATCGTCATGTAGCTCCAACCGCCTCTTGCTGGCGGCCGGGACTTCCTTAGACCTTGGTGATGCCACCGTTGGCTTTGCCACATCCTCCTCTCCCTCGTCCACCTCTCCATCAAGCATGAGGACAACGGGAACAACAACGACTCCAACAAACCAAAGCTCTCTGCCAATTTTCCCACACTACCGACCATCTCCGTCGACCTCTCACCGCCGTGTCTACTCGGTGAGAATCGCCATCTCTTCCTCTCTCCGATCTTCCCCTTGTGAACGTCATCGCCGCACTGTTGGCCGTCACCAGCAAGCCGCTGGGCTCCGGCACTGCTCGCCTGGGCGTGCCCGTGTGTCAATGCGCCGTGAACCGCCTCTGTGCGCTCAGCTCATGGTGAACCGAGAGGCTGGCAAGTAGGGGCCTGCCTTCGTGGACTCCATCCGCGTGCCGTCTCTCCTTGCTGGCGCAATATTTCAGTTTTCCTTTAGAAAAATAATTCACTAAATTATAAATTTTCATTTAAATAACACCTAAACTTCAAATGGATATATCTTGACTGTATGAAATCGGAATTGACCCGTTCAAGTCTCTAATTTCTCCTAAAAATGCATAAAACCCATTTGTCTTATTGCTCCCATCTTTCTGTATTTCGTTGCATTGGTCGTGTAGATCCTGCCGTTCCAGAAGTCAGCTGTTCTTTGCAGTTGATGCCGAAGACTTTGTGAGCAATCAAGGCAAGTCATGTCTACCTTGAACATGTTGAATCCCATATTGTGAAAATTATGTTGTTTTACCTACATTGCACGAATTATATCATTCTCTAATAATAATTGTTTACTAGTTATTCCTATGCTCCTTGTTTTGGCCATAATATTGATTTGTCATCCATGATCTTTGTGGACCCTATTAAAATTATAACTTGGCTAATCTAGTACCCTACATGATGGACTAACTAGTTGCTTTAGGTAGATGCCTCTTCGTGCTTAGTTCCAACCTAGAATTTTCGGATAAACTAGACTATGGTGGTTAACAACTAAAATTTGATTAGCTACGGACTATTGACTGGTTTGTCAATAGATGGGTGATAAAATTCTTTATGAAACTAAAATGTATTTTTGCGCTAGGCTCGGGGTGCAGGCTAGTCATCTTGGTAGTCTCACCTAGCTAATATAACGACCAATCTTCGAACCTATGTTGCAATGCATTTTAGTGCAACCACAACTCTAGTGGGTAAGGCCTAACTAGAAGATTAGATCTTCTCAAAACATAGACCATTGGTGGGAAGGGTGTGGGGCCAAGATTAAGGCTGATTTTCACCCGACGCAAGTGGGGCATGTCTCGTCCCGAGGGATTGTATCAAATTCTCTCTTTCTTACTACAAAGATGTGCAAACCTTTTGTGTATTCCCCCCTCCCCAACCCAAAAAAAAATGAAATCGCTTACATATGGAAGATCTTTTCTCTCTTCAGCACTAGCCCCTAGCCCATGTCTTGCTCAAAACAGGAACATTTAGTTGCCTCATTTACTGAGTTTAAAATTGGTTCATTATGCTATTTTCCCCCTGAAGTCTGAGTTTAAAATTGGTGTAAGTCTTTACCTTTTAGTGTGTATACTAAGTTACCACCATATCCACATAAGCATCTCAAACATATCCCAATAAACCACTTCCAATATGGTGTTATTGGGGGAGCCCCAATACCATTTTCAGCATAATTAGGGAGAGGCTTTAGGCAGATTTGTTTTTTATATATACTAGTTGGATGCCCGTGTGTTGCAATGGAAAAAAATTATACATAAATTTTAAACCACTCTAGGTCAAATGATGTTGAATAATCGATGAGTGTAAACTTCTTGGAATAAAAACCTTAATATAGCACGAAAAATAATTACACCATATTTTTACAGCTTTTCGATGTTATTAACAGAAACAACTCCTAGTAACATGCTGGTGCTAACACTATGTCGAATTTTAGTAGTCCAAATGAAACAAACAAAAGGCATATGATATGTTTTGGCAAGCAAGCATGGAATGAGATATAGATTTAAGAATCATAAAAAAGAAATTTAAGATGATTAAATTTTTAATTATAGAATGGATTAGCATCAGGTGATGACTTGTCGAAATTTGGTTTTGGCAATAAGAATCTGGGGGTAGCAGTCAAGAGCCAAACACGATGGGTTAGTATGCAAAGGGAATTTAGACAGGTTCAGGCCCTCTCTTCGAGCGGTAATACCCTACTCCTGTTTCGGGGATTTGATCCACTGAGTGGTTTATTGATCTTTAGATCTCTTTCAATATGTGCTCTCCTGAGTTTGGGTGCTCGTGCTCTTGTGAAAGTCTCGTGTCCCTCAAGGATCGCCCTACCCTCCTTATATAGTATCGGATGGTAGGTTTACAAGTCGGAGATCCTATCATACTCTATGTCGGACTCTCCAATCTTACTAACTACAGACTATGAGCCGTTACCTTATCTCAATGGTAACGTAACACCCAAGTCATAAGCCGGTTTACATAACCATGAGTTATAACCTATCCCCTATGGTAAGTCGGATAAGCTAGCTGTGAGGGTATCTGGTACCCATAATCTCCACAGTAGCCCCTGAGACCTTCACAGTCAACGAAATAATCTTGCCAGGAACCAGAATCTCACACAGCCGAGTGACTCCTTAGCTGAATGCTTCTGTCACCGAGTGCCTCCATGAATCTCCTGAGTGCTTTATCATCCAAAAAGGCTGTGAAGAGCTGAAAACATCTCAAAAATTCCAAAAAGAAATATTTAGGTACATCGACTGATGCACCTAATTAGGTGTAGCCCTCGACTATGTGTTTAGTTAATCAAACTAAGCATATAGTAGAGAACTATAACAATCATATTCTCTTGAGTTAAATAAATCCCTAGCTTAAGCCAAAAGCAATCATAAAAAATCATGTAACACATAACCTTACAATCAAGGCATGGTGTATAATGAATTCCAAGTACTCGGCAAGCTCATGCTTATCCGAGTTATTTTGCCCGAGTCATCTCAGAACAAACCACTCAGCCAACCCTCATGGATAGAAAATCCGAGTTAATAATTTATCAGTCACCTGAAATATATGACCAAAATATTAAATAGCTCCAGCCATAATATTGGTCTTAATCAAAAAGATCCTACCAAGGTGGCAGAAAAACATTGATCAAATCAAATGCTTTGTAAAAAATTAAACAGCTCCTACAACCTTCAACAAGTTATCAGGACGGTTATAAAAAACTTTACTATTCGTCAATTTCCATGTTGCATCGTACCAACCTTCAACAAGTTGTGTAACTGCTGTATGAAAGAATTTTGAAGGTATTGGGCAATAAGACATGCGCATATTGCCAGTGGAAATTTGCTTAAGTCCTCAAGGACACATGTCAAGCCACACCTGTAATATGGGCCGTAAGTTTCTCATGGGCTCGGCCCAAACACGAGAAAACCCAGCAAAACCCTAAAAATCTTTCTTAAAGCGCCGGTGTCTTCCCCGCCGCTTCATCCTCCTGAAATTTTTCCCCTTTTCGCGCTCCTGTGCATCAACTTCTCTGAAAAACCCGAGAACTCGCGCACGCTCAAATCCATCCATCCAAGAACTCAAGTTCCACCACAATCCCTCATCCACATCTAGCCTCTAGCATCTCCTCAAAAAATCCCCATCTCCTGCACTAAATCCACCCCGTCTCAACTCGCATCCATGGCAGAGGAGAGAGAAATCCCTTTCGACCAATAGGCGACCTCGGATGTGAAGGAGTTGACCCTGTGAGAGATGGTGAAGAACGGAGTCCTCCCTCCTAAGGAAATCATCGGCTGGCGCCCGGTGTACGGCGAGGAGTTCCCCACCCCAAACACCGGTGAGATCGTGGTCTTCACCTCTTTCTTTTACTGTGGATTTGGCCTTCCCACCTCTGATTTCTTTCGTGGTATTCTTGAATACTACGGCCTTCAAATCTACCATCTGAATCCCAATTCCATCCTTCATATTGCAATTTTCATTCATGTATGTGAAGCTTTCTTAGGCATCCTCCCCCATTTCAATCTCTTTTTCGCCACATGTTCTATGTCAAGCCACACCCGAACAAAGATGACCCTTGCGTCGTTGGTGGGGCTGGCTTTCAACTCCGCGGGACTCTCCGCAGAGACTACTTCTTCCTCCCCTTGAAATCCTCCAATAAGGGCTGGCACGCTAACTGGTTCTATATCTCAAACCCGGCCCCCAGCTTGCCCGACTTCGTCGGTCTCCCACCAATCCAAAGGGCTAACTGGAGCGCAATGCCAGAAAATCAAGACTGGGTAGAAGCTAATAACCTTCTGGCTAACATCCTTGAAATGAAGAAGAAAGGCCTCCAAGGAGAACAAATTACTCGGCACTTCATCAAAAACCGGCTGGCTACTATCAATGAGAGATCCAAGCCAGCGTTCGAGTATGAGGGCGAAAGCGACCCCAATCAGGAAGACCGCGATTCTCTGAGTTACCAGGTCTTGTGCACTCTTATGTACAAGATTTTCTCCTCTGGGATCACAGTAGATCGTAGCCACAAGATGCCGGTTCCTCCCTTCAACCTATTCCGACCTCCTCCTCCGGTAAGCAGATTCGTCTTCTTAAATGTCTTTCAATCTTGCGTATGTCCTTCAACACATCTCAAAAACTTCACTTGCAGGCAAACGCTCTCATCATCTCTCGGCCGTACAAGGTGTATCATGATGATATGCCGACTCAGCAAGCTACTAAGAAACCAACCGGTGGCCCCAAAATAAAGATCGAACCTCAAGACAAGAGGGTTGCTGATGATGAACCAAGATCTGCAGCATTAGAAAAACCAAGATCTGCAGAACAAGGGACTCAAGATCTTCCCCCGAGTGAGGATGCTCCTGAGGTGGAGCCCCCGAATAAAGATGCTCCCGAAATAGAGCCCCCGACTACCAGCCAAGACATCTCGACTGGAAACCAGTTGGCCGAAGATCCACTGGGCTCGCGCAGTCAAGAAGCACCAATTGAGGACCTGGCTCCTAGAACAGGTAAGCTTCAACATAGTCTCCAGACTCTTGTCTTCAATATACTTCTTACTTCTATCTTCATTCAACTTCTCTAGATCAATCAGCCGAAGAGGAGGAGATCGCCCGACTGAAGTCTCCAGCTGACTCGGTCCCTCCTATCACGATCGAGTGGCGCGATGGCGAAGGCGTGAAGCAGGGCATCGTCTTAAATAAGCAAAAGGAAAATGAAGAACGCGACATGCTCATGGCTAGCCTCAACGAAGCGACCCGGCTAATGAATGTAAGTATGTTTCTTCTATGTCTTATCCTCACAGTCTTATATAGCTAACTATCTTTGAACACGCATGCAGAGAATATATTGCTGGTCGAGGGCCAAATCAGACACCCTTGAGAAGCTGGTTCCCCACGTGAACTCTCTGGAGAACGTCCACCAGGACCTCAAAGCCACCAGAGAAGAAGCTGTAGCTCGAGAGGTCGTCTTGCGGGTAGAGATTGCGAAACTCCGAGACGCAAACTGTAACTCCGTGGTTCAATCGGAGGTGAGTTAAATCATCTTGTCCTTATTCTGTCTTCGTGTATTTTTCTGATCCTGACGTTTGCAAGTCTTGTAGCCAATCTATTCGAAATCGATTCCCTCAAGGCCTAGCTAGAGAAAACGGAAACTGATAAAGCCAAGCTGGAGTCCGAGAAGGACAAAGCCCTGGAAGAAATCGAAGGTAATCCGTGACGCTCATGCTTCTCAATTTACTTGGTCTTTGACTGTTGATGTAATCTGCACCGTATCAACCTCGTAGCTAATAAGGTGAAGTCCCAAGTACAATTTAATGTCTTCGCCGAGAGAGTTCCAAGGGCCGAAAGTGTTTGGGACGACATCGCCAATGCTGCTGCGCCAATCTTGTCGGCGCTATATAGACACAGACTCAGGACGAGCTCATTGGACGCTGTGGAAGTCTTCGACAAGCTCAGAACGGCACCGGTGAAATATATGGAGAATATCACTGATGTGGCCGTCATGAGTGCAAGCTTTGCTCTTGCGTAGACGAAATCACTCTATCCTCGGATAGACGTGGACTCTGTAGGAGATGGCTTCGTAGCTGGCACCACGGATGAGCGAGCCCTGGAGCTCGTAAATGAAGCACAAGAGTCGGCAAAAAAGGTAGCCGCAAATATAGCTGTAAACTTCCAGGAATAGTTGCCTTGACGTATATGACATGTTGTAATTTGTAAATATTTAGCTTATTTATGTTAATGCCCTGATCCGAGTCTTCATATATAATTTCTTAAAAATTTTCGTCCGACTGTCACCAAGCCTAGGCTTGATTAAGTTATCAAAATATTTTTAGTCCTTATCTATTAAACTCAAACCAAAACACTAAACAATGATAAACTAAATATGAACAAGTTATCGATGATGAAGAGAAAATCATACTTTATTGACATATATATATATAGCCCCCGACTGACAACTCAAGAAGTCATCTTGCTTGAAGTTGGCAGTTGAGAAGAACATGGAATCAGAAAGGCTTAAGTATAATATCGACGAAGATGCTCAATATTCCAGGAGTTCTCCACCATGGTCCCATCTTCGCGCTTCAAGTGATATGCTCCTGGCTGAGTAACTTCAGTGATTATATAGGGTCCTTCCCATAGTGGAGATAACTTGTGACGATCTTTTGTAGTCTGGATCTTGCGTAGAACCATGTCACCAACAATGAAGGCTCGTGACCGAGCATTGCGGTTGTGGTAGCGCCGAAGGCCTTGAAGATACCGTGCCGACTGAACCAATGCGGCCTCGCGGGCCTCTTCTAGTCGGGTCAAATCATCAACTCTGTCTTGATCATAGCGCTCGTCGTTGAAACCGCGAACTCGAAGAGACTCGTACTCCATTTCACTCGGCAACATTGCTACAGCTCCATAAACCAAGAAAAAAGGAGATTAGCTGGTAGCCCGACTAGGTGTAGTCCACAGTGACCATAATACCGACAGCAACTCTTGAACCCATCTACCAGCATACGGTCGTAATCTATCAAACACTCGGGCCTTGATGCCTTGGAGAACCATGCCATTGGCGCGTTCGACTTGTCCGTTGCTTTTAGGGTGTGCCACCGATGCATAGCAGATCTTGATTCTGAAATCTTCACAAAATTCCTTGAAAACGCCTCCAGTAAACTGAGTCCCATTATCGGTTATGATTCTGTTCGGGACACCAAACCGGTGCACAATGTTTAAAATAAAATCGCGCGTTTTATCTGCAGTTATCGTAGCAACCGGCTTAGCCTCAATCCACTTGGAAAACTTGTCAATCGCGACGAACAGATGTGTGAATCCTCCCGGAGCCTTCTTGAAAGGACCAACCTTATCCAAGCCCCATACGGCGAAAGGCCATGATAAAGGGATTGCTTGTAGATCTTGGGCTGGAACATGGCTTTGCCAAGCGAAGAATTGACAACCTTTACACGTGCGGACCACCTTGTCTGCGTCGGAGACCACTGTGAGCTAGAAGAATCTTGTCTGTAAGCCTTGCCCACCAGAGTTCGCGCTGCAGCATGACTGCCGCAAATGCAGAGTGAATGTCTTGCAGTAATTGTCGTCCTTCCTCAGGCTTGACGCATCTCATCAAAACTCCAGAAGGGCTTCTCTTGTACAGTTTCGAGTCGACCATGACATAGCCTTGACTGCGACGTCGGACTCGTTCTGCATCATCCCAGTCTTCCAGCAGCTCCTGCTGAGTTAAAAACTTGATGAACGGTGTCCTCCAGTCGGCGTCGAGCATGACAACCTGGTTTGTAGCTTCCTCGTCGGGGGTTAATTTCTTGGCAACAGTTGGCTCGTAGAGGTGCTCCGAGAAAACGTCAGTCGGGGCTGCTTCTCGCTTGGACCCAAACTGCGCCAACTGATCTGCCGCTTCATTATTGTGCCTCAAGACATGGGATAACTCCAGTCCGTCAAACTTGTCCTCAAGCTTGCGAACCTCTTGTCGATAGGCCTCCATGGTTTCATTTAAGCAGGACCAGTCCTTCATTACCTGGTTGACCACCAGCTGGGAATCTCCTCTTACAACCATCCGTCGTATCCCGAGTGAAACAGCAAGTTGTAGGCCATGATGTAAGGCTTCGTACTCGGCAACATTATGTGAAGCTGGAAAGTGAATGTGAAGAACATACCGTAGCCTCTCGCCAGTCGGAGAGATCAGCACGACTCCCACTCCCAAGCTGGTGACTCTTTTGGATCTGTCGAAATGCATCGTCCAGTACTACAAATCCTCCCAGGGTACATCTTCTTGTCGTTCGGTTCACTCGGCTACGAAATCCGCCAGGACTTGGGACTTTATAGACATCCTCGCCTTGAAAGTAATATCCAGCGGCATCAACTCCAGAGCCGACTTCGCGGTGCGCCCAGTAACCTCTCGGTTATGGATGGCATCGCCGAGTGGAAAGGATGTGACGACGGTGACCGAGTGACCCTGAAAGTAATGGGCCAACTTCTTGGCAGTTATTAGAACTCCATATAGTAATTTTTGTACCTGGGGATAGCGGGTTTTGGCTCCTGCCAGCACCTCGCTAACAAAGTAGATCAGCCTTTGAACCTTCTGAGCTCATCCTTCCTCATCACGTTCGACGACCAAAACTGTGCTGACCACCTGATGAGTTGCGGAGACATAGAGTAATAAGGGTTCGTGAGGGTGAGGTGAAGCCAACACAGGTGGCGTTGTAAGGAACTCCTTGAAATCTTCAAAAGCTTTCTGGGCCTCGGTGGTCCATTGAAACTCGTCCGTCTTCTTCAATAACCTGAAAAAAGGCATACCTCGTTTGCCGAGTCTGGAAACAAATCGGCTCAGCACCGCCATGCAACTAGTGAGCTTCTGGACGTCCTTCTGGGTACTCGGGGGCTTCATGTTCCGGATAGTGTTGATCTTCTCTGGATTTGCTTCAATGCCGCGATGAGACACCATAAAACCGAGCAGCTTGCCTGACGGCACACCGAAGATGCACTTCTCCGGGTTTAACTTCATTCTGAAGGCCCGAATATTCATGAAGGTTTCTTCTAAGTCGGTACTCAGGTCTTCCTTCTGCTTGGTCTTGATGACGACATCGTCAACGTAGGCTTCCATGTTTCTCCCGATCTAAGTTTGAAGGCATCTCTGGATCATGCGTTGATAAGTGGCTCCGGTGTTCTTCAGGCCGAAAGGCATCGTGACGTAGCAATAGGCTCCAAACGGGGTGATGAATGACGTCTTTAGGCAGTCGGACTCCTTCAAGCTGATCTAATGGTAACCCGAGTAACAATCCAAAAAACTCAGAAGCTCGCAGCCGGCTGTTGAATCGACGACTTGGTCAATACGAGGCAATCCAAAAGGATCCTTCGGGCAAGATTTGTTGAGGTCAGTGTAGTCCACGCACATGCGCCATTGTCCTGTCTTCTTTCGAACCAGGACCGGGTTGGATAACCAATCGGGATGATAAACCTCCTTGATTAACCCGGTAGCCAAGAGCTTGGCAAGTTCCTCCTTGATGGCATCTTTTCGATCTTGGGCGAAGCGGCAAAGTCATTGTTTTATAGGTTTGGCGTCATCTTTGATGTTTAGTGAGTGCTCGATCACCTCCCTAGGAATTCCCGGCATGTCAGACGGTTTCCAAGCGAAAATATCTTTATTATTCTGGAGGAAGGTAATGAGCGCGCTTTCCTATTTGGGATCTAGCTCCGCGCCTATTACAGCAGTTTTAGAGGGATCAGAGGGGTCAAGGGGAATTTTCTTCGTCTTGGCGTCGCCTTCTCCCGACTTGGCCATCTTCTTTGAAGGGATGTCGCCTTCTCCGAATGTCGACGCAGCGAGTCGAACTTCTTGTTGACCACGTAGTCTCTCACGAGTTTGGGCCATGTCGCAACTTTCTTTGTCACAGGTGAAAGCTTGTTTGAAATCGCTGCGCAAGGTGATAACTCCATGGGGTCCGGGCATCTTCATGATGAGATAGGTATAGTGTGGTACCGTCATGAACTTAGCGAGCGTAGGTCTTTCGATGATTGTGTGGTAAGCTGCCTCGAAGTCGGCAACCTCAAAGGTAATGTTCTCCGTCTGGAAATTCTCCCGAACTCCGATGGTGACTGGAAGCGTAATATGCCCGAGTGGCGTAGATGACAGCCCTGGGATGAGTCCATGAAAGGGGGCTGAACTTGGCTTTAACTCTGATCTTGGTATCTGCATCTCGTCCAGCGTTTTGGCGAATAGGATGTTGAGGGTGTTGCCACCGTCAATGAGGACGCGCTTGAGCTTGATATTGCGAACCACCGGGTCTAGTACCACAGGATACCGCCCCGGGTGAACCACTCGGTCAGGGTGATCCGAGCGGTTGAACGTGATAGCCACCTCCGACCATCATAGGTAGTGTGGGACTTCGGGTTGTGCAACATTGACTTCTCTGTCGGTCAGCTTCTGCTTCCTCTTGGACTCATACGCCTGCGGTCCCCCGCAGATATGGTTTAGCTCCCCGATGGGATTTTGGAAGGGTTCTGAGCTACTAGCCGGGTCGTTCCTCTTGGTTCCCTATGGGCCGGCTTCATCAGCCGGCTTTTGGCGTAGTTGTGCTGCGTATTGCTCAGCGAACTGCTTGTAGATGAAACAATCCTTGGCCGCATGCTTGTGATTCGAGTGATGCGTGCACTGAGCATTCATGATCTTGTCGTATGCGGTGACTCGGGGACGCTGTTGTTGGTAGTTTGACATCGTGGCGACCAGATCCTCGGGCTTGCGCTTGCGATCTTTTTGGCCGTTGTTATTGTTGTTGCCGTTGTCCTTCTTAGGATGCCAGCTGCTTTCGGATGGCCTGTCGTCCTTCTTGTCATGCCGGTCTTGTTGTGAGGCCTTGATTGTGTCATCAGATTTGGCGTATGTCACTCCCGAAAATTCACTACCAGAATTTTCAAAACTGAATGTGTATTAATTTCCCTGTCCAGGACCAGTCAGGGTACACAGACGACAATGTTGACATACGGATCCACGTCTTACAAACACAGTAAAAGTCTTACAGAAATGCAGGAGAAAGACGAAAACAAACTAAACTAAGAGCAGGACTCTTGCAGCGGGCTAGCACCATTCCACAAGCATCCTCGACGGTGGACGAAGCCTACTCCTATGAGAAACCTCCATCGGACGCATAATCCTCTTCTGGTGTAGGGAAAAATTAAGCAAGGCTGAGTACTACCCACTGTACTCAACAAGTCATACCGGAAAGGAAGGTATGATGCAGGGTATTCCAAAGGCAGGCAAGGGTTTATTTGCATAAAGTAAGCATTTTAAAACAGCGGTTGAAAGCAGTAGAAAAACATTGAATCAATTGATCAATATTAACCATCATTGTCCAACGCTACACCACATTCCGACAGGCCCAAACCATCCACCTGAACTAAACCAGTTCCGGTAATTCCGGTTATTATGAAGGTGGGACTAATCATAGTGAATCTGGTTGATCGCCCATTTCCGCGAGCAAGGCTATTCGAATAGTTCTACTCCGATCAGAGGTGTACATCTGTACCCACAAGACACAGCCCCACGACACGTTTCCGAGTGCCGGTATACCACCACAGTACCTCGGAAAGGGACTGTGACAGGACCCTTCGCATAACCCCCTCTAACCAATCGTACCACCTCAGGTTTCGCCCCCACCCCTCAAAAGGCAGTGGGCAGCCCCCCTCGTGCCTTGGTGAATCCGGCAGCCGCATAGACCTCCGCGGGATCCATCCATACTCCATCACGCTCACCCTAGCCAGTGTACGTCAGCTAGAGGAAAGGTACACTACAATTCCAGCCGTTGCCCACGCTTGCTTGTGGTACGCATGGTATTTCTTCCAGGGTTTCCCGCGAACCGGTCCTTAATTGCCATGGGTGCTTCCATCAAAACCATGCACCCACAGCCCACCATTTGCATATTTTAATTAATTATTATTACCATGGTGGCTCCTAAACCAAAGTGTCACCATAGGGACTACATTAATTAATTATTTAAGGTGACCCCTTTAGTGAGCTAAGTTAGCTAAGCATGGCTAAGCATTCCTAAAATCAGTGATTAACTAGTTAATTACCCAGGCTACTCAAGGTACATGATAATCAATATACATGGCTGAGTACAATAGGTAAAAACCCACATGAAATGATATGGCGAAATAATGCGGTGTTTACAGAAAAATAAGGTATTTGTAAATATGGGTACAATATGATCAATGCGAAGCATGACTTACCTTGCTCTTGAGCTGAAGCAACTTCTGCGATGATCTTGAAATAAACGGGAGCGTCGGAATTGCCGGAATCTACGCGACAAACAAAGCAAACAACAATACATGCTATAAGTCTACTGAAACAATGCACAAAACCATTTTTAATGGATTCTATGTATTTTTATGAATTTAATGAAATTTGAATGGACTTAAACGGAGCTCGGATGAATTAGTTATGAATTTTTGAAGTTATCTGTGTTTTTTACTATAACAGAAAAACCTTAATTGGATTATTGCGCAATTAACCCCTAGGGCTGGCGTCAGCGGGCGTGTGACGGCCGGTCCACCGTGGACTGAGTCCATGGGTCCACGGCGCCGCGACGCACCACGTGGCGCACGCGTGGCGCCGACGCGGCGGCCACACGGGACGGGCGGGGAACGCCCGGGATCGGCCCGAGTGGCCGATCCAACGGCCCAAGGCGCACGGGCGGCTAGGCGGCTCGGCACCGAGCTGGCCGGGCCAGCCATGGCGCTCGGCGGCGGCGACAGCGCGGCCAGCGGCCGGGGAGGCGGTGCTGCAGGTGGGGACGGGCGGCAGCACGGCGCTCGGGCGCACGCGCGGAGAGGAGCGGTGCGGCCAGGATCGGGAGAGGGAAGGGAGAGGGAGAGAAAAAAAAGAGAGGCTCACCGAGCTCCACCGAAGGCGGAGAAGATGGGAGGGGCGGCGGTGCTCCGGCGCGGATCTGGCGGTGCGAGCGCCCGGCCGAGAGGCTCGGGGAGACGGGAAAGAGCACACGGGGAACGATTTAAAGTGCGTGGAAATAGGAGATCGTGGCCGAGAGAGGCGTAATCAGCGGCGGAGTGAGAGAGAGAGAGAGACCGGGAAAAGGGGATGCCACCCCTCTCGTGCGGCGGTTGCGGGCGGAGTGGGGCGCGGATGGGGCGCGGCGTGGGCGCGTGCGCGCGCGGAGCGTGCGGGGCACAGGGAGGTGGGGAAAACGGCGGCGGGCAGTTGCTCCTCTCCGATTCCGCCGGCCATAGGAGGGAGACGACCCCGACAGGTAGGGCCCACCTGTTGGTGGCCCGGACCGGCGGGCGAGCGCGGCGTGAGAGAGAGAGGGGGCGCGAGGAGGAAGGCCGGCTGAGCCGGCCCAAGTGGGAGGGGACGGCGCACGCGCGTGCACGGCGGCTGGGCTGGGCCATCAGCCCGAGAGGGAAAACAAAAAGGAAAAGAAAAGAAAAAGGAAGAAGAAAACCCTGGGATTAATTTAAATTCCGAATTGATTTTAATTGATTTAAAATTATTTCTAGGGCTCTGAAAATTCCACTAAAAATCCTGTTAATGTATTTTGACATGGGGAACTCAAGAAAAATTCCACCTTACCATTTCCACTTCTTTACTGCATTATTTAATTGGATTTTTCTCTAGATTAATTAAACAATTTCTCAGATAAATTATTAAACTTGATTTTTACGATTTGGGGAAACTTCAGGGTGTGACAGCGTAGGAGTTTGCCGTCTCGAACATTTGCTTGACCGTCTTTGGTGGTTTGCGCCCAAATTTGCGGATCAGCAACTCGTCTCGGACGCCTTTCTGGAACGCGGCTATGATAACGTCATCGGTGATGTTGGGGATCTTGTTTCGCTTTTCCGAAAAGTACCGGATGTAGTCCTTTAGCGATTCGTCTGGCTTCTGGATGACATTATAAAGATCAAAGTGGGTCCCGGGCCTTTCTAAAATACCCTGGAAGTTGGCGATGAAGTGGTCCCGAAGCTCACTCCACAAGTCGATCGAGCCCCTTGGCAAACTCGTGAGCCAGTTCCTGGCTGAGTCGGCGAGAGCAACGGGCAGGTAATTAGCCATAGCCTTGCTGTCTCCTCCTGCTGCGCGGATGGCAAGGGTGTACATGGTCAGGCATGACTCGGGGTCGGTCTTTCCGTCATACTTGTCGATCCCAGTGGGCTTGAAGCCACTCGGCCAATCCACTCGACGCAAGTCCCGAGTGAACGCAGGTACTCCATTGTCGTCGTAGTCGGGTGATCTCCTTCGGTCTTCATAAGAGCGTCGTTCACGCTCCCGATGGCGCGGGTCAAGGACCTCCCTCAAGTCACTCGGCGGGGGCCTTCGAGAGCCGCTTTGATGGTTGGAGTTGAAGCTGTGACGAATCCGATCATGGACGGGTGGTCGACCATAACCTCTCTCATGAGAGTTGGCCGATTGTTCTCGATGCTTCCATGCTGCTTCGTGGCGAGGGTCTTTCGACTTGACGGGTGTCTTGCTTTGTTCGAGCCTTTTGTAGTCTTTGGATCATAATGGCGGTAGGCGGCTTCCACCAAGTGTTTCGGCGACGGACTCTGTGGATCTTCATGCGGAACTAGATGGAGGGCCGTTGGCCGTTGCCGCAACGATGGTCTTGATCTTGTCCGAGAGTGGTGTTACCACAGCAGGTGCCGCTTCGATGACAGTGTCGATGAGGGTGAGGGCAGCAACGGCATTTTGTTGGCGTTGTCGACTCGTGTCTGTAATATAGCCTCGCGGGCGGAACGCCCCGTCGCCCTCAGGTCTCGTTTTCTTTTGTCGACTTCTTCTTTCTTCTTGAGTTCTTCCTCCTTGCGCTTGTTCTCCTCCTCCACGCGCTTGCGCTCCTGCTCAAGCCTGGCTCGTTCCTCCTCGACACGCTTGCGCTCCTACTCAAGCTTGGCTCGTTCCTCCTCCGCGATCCTCCGGGCCATGGCCAAGTCGGTCTTGGCTACTTCGGCCATGAGGACGTTGAGGAGTGCCGGATCGTAGTAATCTTTATCTGAGTCAAGGCTATTGATTTCGTCGGTGGAGATGTCATAGAGGTCGTCGAAGTCGGTGGCGCTGAGGTTTTCGTCAAGGTCCGTAAATGAGTATGACCCGAGTCGTTCGAGAACGACAGCAACTTCCGTCGCACCCGAATCACAGCATGTAGATGACGAAGAAAATTCTCCCGAGTGGATCGAATCCAGCTCGGAAGACAGAAGGTTGTGGTAGATCTTAGCGTCATCCGGTAACCCGAACGGTGCCGAGGGATTTGCCCCTCCTGACTGGTTCGAATCTGAGTCAAGGAGGGAGAGCTTATCGAATTTGTCGGCGATGAAGTCGAGGCTGCCGAAGCGAAACGCTTGCCCAGGAGCGAAGACGAAGTCGTCGAAGCCTGATGTAGATCCGACCGGGCTTGTCGGCGAGACGAAGAAGAAAACTTGACGCGGAACCCCTACCTGGCGCGCCAACTGTCGAAACTTGGTTTCGGCAATTAGAATCTGGGGGTAGTAGTCAAGAGCCCAACACGATGGGTTAGTATATCCTACTCCTGTTTCGGGGATTTGATCCGCCAAGTGGTTTATTGATCTTTAGATCTCTTTCAATATGTGCTCTCGTGAGTTTGGGTGCTCGTGCTCTTGTGAAAGTCTCGTGTCCCTCAAGGATCGCCCTACCCTCCATAGATAGTATCGGAGGGTAGGTTTACAAGTCGGAGATCCTATCATACTCTATGTCGGACTCTCCAATCTTACCAACTATAGCCTATGAGCCGTTACCTTATCTCAATGGTAACGTAACACCCAAGTCATAAGCCGGTTTAAATAACCATGAGTTAGAACCTATCCCCTATGATAAGTCGGATAAGCTAGCTGTGAGATTATCCGGTACCCATAATCTCCACACGACTCCAACCATTTTCCAGAGTTCACAATCCAGAATGAATAAGTCTAAAAGGTACTACATTCTGACTATAAGACGCACCGAAGTCTGAAATTTCATAAGAACTGTTAGAAAAATTAAATTTCCCAGAGAAAAATTAAATTTCCCATATTTAATTAGTCCAATTGAGCTTTAATTTGATGAATGTCATATTTCAAATATTTTTTGAAGAAAAGTTCAAAATATCATATTGTTTGGAAATTAATTCGAAACCATCAACAATTATATCTAACCAGAATCAGGTAGCAAATAGTAGTACTAAGGAGTTGGGAAAAACTATGAGTTCAAATCACAGGTTTGATTTATTTTCCGCAGATCGTCATGACTTGTGCTCCAGATTGCCGGTGTTGCTTTTTCTAAAATGCAATTCAACAAACTGAAGATGCAGCAGGCATACGGCAAAAAATTACGACCGAAGAGATTAGATATGTAGATCTGGACAAGGAGCAGCGAGATACACTATTAGCCACCTTCCTGGCACAGTGCCGCTGGTCAATGGTGCCTAGAATGCACAGAAATATGATAGCAACATGGAATAAAGCTGCACACCTAAGCAACATGCTCGTACTTGCCGGCTCGTCAGCCGCCAGGTGGCGTAGTGCTGCAAGGAGATCAGGAACCAAAATCAATATTAATGGAGGCCAATCCACTGGACTAGGAGGGTCACCTCGTATGCATCCATGAAATATGACAGGTGCCGCCCTCCAATGAAGTTCCCCTCGTATGCAAGTGAATATCAGAATTAATGCACCAGTACAAACCAATGCATGCTACACAGCTAATAGCTATAATTAAATCTGTGCAAATTGCTCTCATTACCATTGCCAAAAAAAAAAAGTTTACGACAGCCAACGTGCACTACCACAAAAACCTTCATAGGTACCGGTCACATAGGTATCGGTTTTACTAGAACCGGCACCTATAAGACGTTTCCCGCTCATTTTCACGAACCGGCACCTATAAGGTCTTATAGGTACCGGTTCGTTGAGAGAAGTACATTGGTGCCGGTTCATTAAGAGAAGTACATTGATGCCAGTTTCTAAGAAAAATCGGCATCAATGACTCCCCTCCAAACCGTCATCACGCCCAAAAATATGTCGGCCCTCCTTATAAACCGACACCTATAATATAGGTGCCGGTTCGTAATAAGAACCGGCATCTATGTCACGCCCAAAAAGGTGCCGGCCCATCTTATAAACCGGCACCTATCACATAGGTGCCGGTTCATAACAAGAACCGGTACCTATGTGACAAATAGGTATCAGTTCTATCCCTACCGGTTTTCATATAACTTTTTTATATAAAGTCGGATGAATATAAACTTTATGTTAAATTTGTAGAACTCGACGAGATCTATAATTTTGTAGTTGATGACTTTTTGATTTAAGGTCGTTTAGATGTCCGAAAATGTGTTATAATGTCTCAGATCTATTTGCATAAGTAAATATTTAAAATTTCTAAACGATATCAGATGAAGACAAAACATATATAAAAGTTGTAGATCTAGATGAGATCTACAATTTTTGTAGTTGACAAAAATTTTATTTGAGCTCATCTTTGGTGTTAAATATGGATTATAAGTTCAGATAACAATAGTCTCAAAAGAATAGCATTTGTTTGCAAGACAACGAGTGTTCGTAGGTGAGATGGTTACGATGCTTTGGACAGAAAGGAAGGTTTTGAGTTTGAATCTTGTTTGAGGCATATATATGAATATGGGTTGAAAAAACCATAGGTTTTATGAGTAATGAATTGTGATGGTATAGATACTAAATAAAATACAAATTATATTTTTTGGGTCTTTTTAGCACCTGCAAAAATTAAAAACAGGTCCACCCCAACATGTGCCGGTTCTAAACCGCACCTATAGTATCATATAGGTGCCTGTTCTAAACTAGAAACGGTACCTATAATGTCACACAGGTGCCAGTCTTCGAATCAACATATATGAGACTTTATGTACTAGTGGTGTACAAGCAAAAGCGTGTGCAAACGCAACCCTCCCAAATTAACGGTTCATCTTGAATGTGTTCAAGTAATAATACACCTGAATATGTTCATCCGTCCAAGCATAACACATCAGGCATGAGAAAAAAGACACGTTAAAAATGATTAAATTTATTGTATTCCATAGTTCAAATATAATGCCTAATTCTTTATTGGATAGTTGTCAAAATCTCATAAATTAACAAAAGTAATGCTGGTGTATTATCTTAACTAATGAAGTGATTTAACCAAGAGTTGAATAAATGAGCATAACTGTCAATCAAGGAACCTGCAATTGTGAAAAGCACATCTATCAGCTATTATTCAGATTGCATCTGTCTGCCCATACCCCTGCACCACAACATATAGATCAGCTTTCTGCGCTCATCGCACAGGCATCCTCGTAATGTTTACCGTTCGTACCAGATTGATTTCCTCCTTGTTCATCCTCCTTCCGTTGCCTTTTCTCACGGGCCTTCTTATTCCTCGTTTCCTTGTCCTCTACGCTTTGCAAAGCATATCTCTCTCTAGCATGTTTTTTTCTTGTCGAAACTTGGCTTTGGCAATAACAATCTGGGGGTAGCAGTCAAGCGCCAAACACAATGGGTTAGTATGCAAAAAGAATTAGACAGGTTCAGGCCCTCTCTACGAGAGGTAATACCCTACTCCTATTTCGGAGATTTAATCCGCCGAGTGGTTTATTAATCTCACAATCTTTTGATCTCGGTTGTCTCGTATGCTCTTGCTATATTTTTCTCTGTAGTCGTCTATCCCTCAAAAGATACCCTACCCTCCTTATATAGTCTTAACCTATCCCTATGTTAGGCTTACAAGTCGGAGACCCTATCATACTCTATGTTGGACTCCTCAATCTTACCAACTATGGACTATGAGCCGTTACCTTATTACAATGGTAACGTAATACCCAAGTCATAAGCCGGATTACATAATCATGAGTCATAACCTATCCCCTATGGTAAGTCGGATAAGCTAGCCATGAGAGTATCCGGTACCCATAATCTCCACAGTAGCCCCCGAAACCTTCACAGTCGACGAGATAATCTTGCCTCGTACCAGAATAACACACAGCCGAGTGACTCCTTAGCCGAGTGCTTCTATTGCCGAGTGTTTCCATCATCTCTGCCTGAGTCTCCCGAGTGCTTTATCATCCAATAGAAAGGCTGTGAAGGGCTGAAAACATCTCAAAAAATTTCTTAAGAATAGATATTTAGGTGCATCAACTGATGCACCTAATTAGGTGTAGCCCCCGACTATGTGTTTAGTTAAACAAACTTAGCATATAGTCAAGAACTATAATAATCATACTCTCCTGAGTTAAATAAATGCCTAGCCTAAGCCAAAAGCAATCATAAAAAATCATATAGCGCATAACCTCATAATCAAGGCATAGTGTATAATGAATTCCGAGTACTCGGCAAGCTCATGCTTATCCGAGTCGTTTTGCCCGAGTCATCTCAGAACAAACAACTCAGCCAACCCTCATGGGTAAAAAATCTGAGTTAATAATTCATCAGTCATCTGAAAAATATGACCAAAATATTAAATAGCTCCAGCCATAATATCGGTCTTAATCAAAAAGAGCACACCAAGGTGGCAAAGAAAGCATTGACATAATCATAAAATCAAATGCTTTGCAAAAAACAAATAGCTCCTGCAACCTATAAAAAAGTTACCAGGACAGTTATAAAAAACTTTACTATTTGTCACTTTCCAAGTTGCATCGTACCAACCTTCAACAAGTTGTGTAACTGCTGTATGAAAGGATTTTAAAGGCATTAGACAATAAGACAAGCGCATATTGCCAGAGCTAATCTGCTTAAGTCCCTAGAGACATGTGTCAAGCGACACCTGTAATATGGGCCGTAAGCTTTTCATGGGTCTCGGCCCAAACACGAGAAAACTTACGGATACCCTAAAATTTCTGAAGCACCGGCGTCTTCCCCGCTGCTTCATCTTTTGATCCGAATGGTTATCCCTCATGGGATGCACCAAAATAGATTTGATAATTGAATCCTGACTGACGTAAGAACTCATCTTGTGACCCTTGTGAAAAATAATGATTGATCCATACCATGAATATAGGAGATAAACTCGCGGCCATGTATTTATGTTGCTATCCAGAATAAGCCCAAATTGAAGGTATGATCCTCGTGCTGGAGCTATTAAGCCCCTGAAGACGTTGCTTGTCCCTCTGTCACAGTCGAAGTTATCCATTGGTGGCAACTGATGCAGTCGACATGGAAGCGAGACCACCAATGTGAAGATAGAATTGCCCATCAAAGGTAACGAAGATGTCGGTGGTGGAGACATAATTGCCCATCAACAGCGATGGCGAAATCGACCAACCATGGAGACGAAGAAAATAGTCGGCGGTGATAAACGTAACCAGCAGTAATGACGTCTGGCAGCAACAGAGATGGTCGGCTTGAAGGAGAGAATACCAGTCATTGGCGTCCAAGGCAAGTTGGTGTGGAAGATGAATACACACATCTGCAGCAACGACGTAGGCTAGCAATGACGACGAGACTACCAGTCAGCAATGACGGAGATAGCCAGACGATGAAGACAAAAATACTAATCAGTTACGGCGTAATAGGGCAACCAACTGTGACAGACGCAACCGGTGGTGATGATGATCCGTAGCAGAAAAAACAACCAGTTGTAGAGACAAAGTTGCCCGTCAACGGTGGCAGAATTGATTAGGCCGAAGAGACATGGCAAGGTGTTGATGAAGATGGCGAGTTGATATCCCAGTCAAATTTTAGTGTAGACGAAGCCTAAACTCCTGAAGCAAAGAACTTGGTTGACAGTAGTTGACTGAAGATGAAGATAATGCTGATGACGAAGGCGCCGATGGTAACATTAATGATAATAATCCATTAAACTGTTGAGAAGATATTGAAGCCCAAGTAGTTTCCTTAACGCTAGCATGTGTGTGGCGAAAAACTCCAAACTCCATGATATATAAATGAAATCTTGAACTTGACATTTGAAAAAGTTGGAGTAGACTGTAGCATCAACTGAGAGCCAAAGTTGTCGACGAAAATATTGGAGTTGCTAAAGTAGAAAGCTTGCTCTGCAGCGAAGATTTTGAGTCTTGTATTTGTATAGCCCCCGACTCTATGCTTAGTTGGGAAACAGCTGATCATAGAGTCAAGAACTATAGTTTGTTATTGAGTAGCCATTGCTTGACTGAAGATATGCATTGAGGATGCCATGGTGAGGCTCTTGGAGACGTCGTGGTTGGTGAAGTGACGAAGCTTGCGAAGTAGAGGCAATAGAACTAGTCGACGATGAAGTCGTAAACGCCCAACAACTGTGATGTCACCAATCAACTGTGTAGGTGAAAACACAAGTCGGCGACGGCGAAGGCAGGCCGACGATGAAGTCGTAGAGGCCCAACAATGGTGATGTCACCAATCAACCGTGAAGGTGGAAACACCAGTCGGCGGCGGCGAAGGCAGGCCGACGATGAAGTCATAGACGCCCAGCAACGGTGATGTCACCAATCAACCGTGTAGGCGGAGACACCAGTCGGCGGCGGCGAAGGCAGGCCGACGATGAAGTCGGAGACGCCCACCAACGGTAATGTAATCAATCAACCATGTAGGCGGAGACACCAGTCGGCGGCGGTGAAGGCAGGCCGACGATGAAGTCGTAGACGCCCAACAACGGTGATGTCACCAATCAACCGTGTAAGTGGAAACACCAGTCGGCGGCGGCGAAGGTAGACCGACGATGAAGTCGTAGACGTCCAAGACGACGGTGATGTCACCAATCAACCGTGTAGGCGGAAACACCAGTCGGCGGCGGCAAAGGCAGGTCGACAAAGAAGTCGTAGATGCCCAACAACGGTGATGTCATCAACCAACCGTGTAGGCGGAAAACACCAGTCGGCAACGGCGAAGGCAAGCCAACGATGAAGTCAAAGCCAGTCGGCGGCGGTGAAGGCAGGGCGGCGATGAGATCGTAGATGCCCAGCAACGGTGATGTCACCAATCAACCTTGTAGGCGGAAACACCAGTCGGCGGCGGCGAAGGCAGGCCGACGATGAGATCATAGACGCCCAGCAACGGTGATGTCACCAATCAACCGTGTAGGCGAAAACACCAGTCGGCGGCGGCGAAGGCAGGCCGCCGATGAGATCATAGTCGCCCAACGACGGTGATGTCGCCAATCAATCGTGAAGACGGAAACACCAGTCAGCGGCGGCGAAGACAGGCCGACGATGAGATCGTAGACGCCCAGCAACGGTGATATCCCCAATCAAGCGTGTAGGCAGAAACACCAGTCGGCGGCGGCGAAGGCAGGCCGACGATGAGATCGTAGACGCCCAGCAACGGTGATGTCGCCATTCAACCGTGTATGCGGAAACACCAATCGGCGGCGACGAAGGCAGGCCGACGATGAGATCGTAGACGTCTAGCAACGGTGACGTATAATTGATCGATCCTTGAGTATGAACACGTAGGATGAGTAGTACCTGATGCAAACATAGTACTTGAGGAAAATTCAAGCATTTTAAAATATTTATAAGTATGTATTTCTCCTCTTGTTGGTTTTGATTTTCCCGAGTAGATGACTCCTCACGTTTAAATACTCTGCTCGACTAGTCATTAATATGAGTTCGTCATTAATGGAACAAAGTTTCACATATCAGAATTTACTACTCGGTTACTTTCGTAATTGTTTAGAGCAGAAAACAAATTATTTTATCTCTATGCTTTTGATTTCTTTCGAGTAATACTTAGCACCTTGCGTTATACACTCCATCCAATGAGCTCCCGGGTGCTAGGATTCGGCCCAAGGGCAACTATCCATCGACAAACCAAACAGAGAGCATAGGAAAATAGAGTTTCATAACTCGATGGGCACCATTTTACTCGGATTATTTCGCAAGCAATTGAGTTAAACATTATAAAAATTAACTTCAAAAATATGATATAACATCTGTAGCCCCCGATTCGCTGCTCAACGGAGGACCAGTTGATGAAGTGAGGCAGAGGAAAAAGAAGACATCATATAAAGAAGGAAAATTAATGATGACTTAGCTTTTTGGTATTTTCACTGGTTTCGACAGAGGTGGCCGATCTAGGGATAATGTCATCCATCAATGGCGACGAAGACACCAACCGTGGAGACAAAGATTCCATTCGGCAATAATGAAGACGACGATGGTGAAGACGATGTTGCCATCAACAGCGGTGGTGGAGCACACCAACCGTGGAGGCAAAGATACTAGTTTGGAGCTCGTTGGACGAGCACAGAGGTTTTCCCAAGTGGGTCGATTCCAACTCGGAAGATAGAAGATTGTGGTAGATCTCAGCATCGTTTGGTAACCCAAATGGCGCCGTAAGATTTCCCCCTCCCGACTGGTCCGAATTCGAGTCTAGGAGAGAGGTCTTGCCAAATTTGTCGGTGATGAAGTCGAGGCTGCCGAAGCGGAACGCCTGCCCAGGGGCGAAGGCAAAGTCGTCGATGCCTGATGAAGATCCCATCGCGCTTGTCGGCGAGATGAAGAAGAAAACATGACACAGGACCCCTACCTGGCACGCCAACTGTCGAAACTTAGTTTCGGCAATAACAATCTAGGGATAGCAATCAAGCGCCAAACACAATGGGTTAGTTTGCAAAAGGAATTAGACAGGTTCAGGCCCTCTCTACGAGAGGTAATACCCTACTCCTGTTTCGGGGATTTAATCCGCCGAGTGGTTTATTAATCTCACAATCTCTTGATCTCGGTTGTCTCGTATGCTCTTGCTATGTTTTTCTCTGTAGTCGTCTATCCCTCAAAGAACGCCCTACCCTCCTTAAATAGTCTTAGAGGGTAGGCTTACAAGTCGGAGACTCTATCATACTCTATGTTGGACTCCTCAATCTTACCAACTATGAACTATGAGCCGTTACCTTATTACAATGGTAACGTAATACCCAAGTCATAAGCCGGTTTACATAATCATGAGTCATAACCTATCCCCTATGATAAGTCGGATAAGCTAGCCATGAGGGTATCCAGTACCCATAATCTCCACACTTCTTAAATTCAGCAGCAATATATCGAAAAGAACGCCTAAGGAAGGATTACCTGGTGAAATTAGATGGCAAAAAATATATTAATGGACAAAAAAACACATAGTTGCAGCGATCAAATTGGACAACTATCGGGAGATGAAAGAGCTAATCACAAATAATAACATAGCTGAAGAAAGAAAATAACTGACCTAGTATTGACGATGATGTTGGTGTGGAGACATCAGCATTATTATCCATTGCAAAGCTAGATAAGCAGAATAACTAACTTAACTGAACACTATGCAATGCACGATGTCTGCAGCATATTTATAAATCAGTCAAATGGCGTCCGGTTGCAGCAGTAATAACAATAACCATTGGATCATTACAGTTCAATTTTCATGACCCAAGCGCTTTAGAAAACATTTGTTCACTTAGAGCAAAAAAAAATGTTGGATTGTCACACTAAATGATGCAATAGAGAAAAGAAGTATAGTATGAAATTGTCACGCCCAGAAATTCGCAAACCCGAATTCCAAGCAGGATGTGTATTAAAATCCCCGTTCAGGACCGGCCAGGGTACACAAACGACAAAGTTGACATACAGATCCACGTCTTACAAACACCATAGAAATTTCTTACATAAACGCAGTGGAAAAAGTAAACAAGCTATTTTAGTTAACTAGACACTCGCGGCGTGGCAACTCTATTCCACGGGCTTCCTTGACTCCAACCACAAGCCAACTCTTCTGAATAGCCTTCATCTGACACGTATTCCAAATCTGATGTGAGGAAAAAATAAAGCAAGACTAAATACTGCCCACTGTACTCAACAAGTCATACCGGAAAGGGAGTAATGATGCAAGTAATAGCAAAGCAGGCTGAAGGGGTTTATTTGCAAGAAATACGCATTTAAAGACAATAGTTGAATGCGGTGAAACAGATGAGTTAATTAATCAAAATTGAACCATCACTGTCCAACGCTACCCCACGTTGCAACAGGCCCAAACTACCACCTGAACTACATCAGTTCCATTAAGTCAAGTTATTAGAAGTATAACTAATCACGGTGAATCTGGTTGATCGCCCAAAACCGCGGGCACGGCTATTCGAATAGTTCTACTCTGATCAGAGGTGTACAACTATACCCACAAGACACAGCCCCACGACACGTTACCGTGCGCCAACATACCACCACGGTACAGCGGAAAGGAGCTGCGACGGAACCCTTCGCACAACCCTTCCTAACCAAGCGTACCACATCACAGGTTTCGCCCTCACCTTTAAACCAAGGCAGGCAGCTCCCTCTTGTCCCTAGGTGAATCCGGCAACTGATCAACAGGTAAACCCCCGCCGACCCAACTCCATCATGCCAACCCTTGCCTGGATACGTCGGCTAGGAAAAAGCCATACTACAAGTCCAACCATTACCCATGCTAGCTTGTGGAAAGTACGATAATTCTTTCAGGGTTTCCCGCGAACCGGTCCTTAATTGTCATGAGCACGACCATCAAAACCATGTGCACACAACCCACCATTATTCAAGTTTTAGTTGAACCAATTATTTAATCATCCACGATTAACCATCGTGAGCTAACATTAAATAACCAACATTAAGTAACAATGAGGCATTAATTATCCCTTTAATGTGCTAATGTTACTAAGCAGGGCTAAGCATATTCTATCCTAGCGACTACTCAAATTACTTCCCCAAGCTATCAAAGGAATATGATAATTGGAGTATAAGGCTGAATACAATAGGTAATTTAGCCCATAAATGACATTATAAAACAATGCAACATTTAGAGAAAAAAAAGACATTTGCAATTTAGGTACAATATGTTCAAGTGAATAAGCATGATTTGCCTTACTCCTGCACTGGATCAACCTCGGCAACTACCTCGAATTAAACCGGAGAGTTGGAATTACCGGAATCTAAACGAAAAACAAAGCACACAAGCAAACAGGCTATAAGTCTATTGAAACAGAGAACAAAACAATTTTTAATGGATTCTAGACATTTTTATGAATTTTTTGCAACTTGAACGGACTCAAACGGAGTCCGATGAATTAGTTATGAGTTTTAGAAGATTAACAATGTTTTGACTATAAACAGAAAAGTCCTTATTCAATTATTGCGCAATAAACCCTAGGGCTGACGTCACTGACGCCAGGGCTGACGTCAGTAGGAGGGCAGCGGCGCCAATAGGTGGGCCCCACCTATCGGTGGCACGGGGTCCTGGTCCATGGTGGACTCGGTCCACCGGCCGGCGAGCGGGCGGCGCTCCATGTGGCGCTGACGGGGCGCCGACGCGGCAACCACGTAGCAGCCACGCGGCGCCAACCGTGACCACGGCGCGGCCATGGCACGGCGGCGCGCACGGTAGTCGGCCCGGGAGGCAGCGGGCACGGGCGACGGCCGGATGCGATGGGTGGGCGCGCGCGAGCGGCGACCGAGCGGCGGCCGAGTGGGCGGCGGCCGAGCGGGGCGGCGTGCTAGCGGCACCGAGAGGAGAGAGAGAGAGCGGAGGCGGGTGCTCACCGGAGAGGAGGGAGACGACAGCGGCAGCGGTGCTAGGGTGCACGGGAGGCAGCGGCGCTAGGGAAAACAGAGAGAGGGGAGCGCGGGGAGGCAAATTTATAGGGGGCCGGGGCTAGGGTTTGGCCGACGGCTCTAGATTTCTCGCTGGAGTTCAGCGGGAGAGAGGAGAGAGGGCCGGGATTTGGTTGCGAATCCTGGCCTCCACGGCACGGAGGAGAGAGCATGGAGTGGGGGGAACGGGAGCGGGCAGTGTGGGCGACGCAAGTAGGTGGGTGGCGCCGGTTGCGGAGGCGCATGCGGTGCGGGGATGCGGGCGGCGTGGGCGGTGGCAGCCGGCTGCGAGGGAGACGGCCCAGGTGGCGGCCTCACCTGTCGGGGTGGAATTCGCGGCTGCTCAGGCCGTGGCCTTGGGCCGGCCCGAGAGAGAGGAGGGGCGGCGAGCGGTGCGGGCAGCCTTGGGCTGGCCCCGGAGGGGGAGGAAGGTGGGCCGACGGCCCAAAAAAAGGGAAAAAGAAAAAGAAAAATTCCAATAAAATTTTCCCAGGGATTTAATTGTTGCGGTGGAGATTTTTAATTGATTAAAATTGTTTCTAGGGCTCTGAAAATTCCACTAAAAATTCTGTTAGTGTATTTTAACATGGGGAACTCAATAAAAATCCCACCATGCCATTTTCACTTGATTAAACATATTTTTAAATTAGAATTTTGCTCTAGGTTAAAAAGGAAAATTTATTTTACGTGATTAATTTCACGAATTTTAACTTGGAAAGCAAACTTCGGGGTGTGACAAACATATCCCCCTTAAACGGAATCTCGACCCCGAGATTCGGTGAAGAGGTGCGGATGGGCGGCTTTCAACTCGTCTTCTCTTTGCCAAGTGGCTTCTTCCTCTGAATGGTGGCTCCATTGAACCCGGCAAAACCTAATTACCTTACTCCTTGTCTCTCTTTCGCTGGTCTCGAGGATGCGAGTAGGTCTTTTCATGTAAGTCAAGTCCTTTTGAATTTCGATTTGATCTGGGTTTGCTTGCTCGTCGGGTACCCTTAAGCATTTCTTTAATTGAGACACGTGGAAAACATCATGAATGCCGAGCATGTTGGAGGGTAGTTCAAGCAGATAGGCAACTTCACCTGGGCGCTCCAGAATTTTGTATGGCCCCACAAAGCGTGGTGCTAGTTTTCCCTTGGTTTGGAAACGATGCACACCTCGAAGTAGTGTGACCCGAAGGTACACATGGTCCCCAACTTCAAAGATGAGCTCTCTTCGGTGGTTGTCTGCATAGATCTTCTGCTGAGACTGTGCGATCCTCAGTCTTTCCCGAACTGTTCTGACTTTTTCCTCTTCGTCATTTAGGACTTCAGTCCCGAACAACTGATGTTCTCCGGTATGGTCCCAAAAGAGCGAAGTGCAGCACTTCCGACCGTACAATGCTTCGAACGGTGCCATCTGCAGACTAGCCTGGTAATTATTGTTGTAGGTGAACTCGGTGTATGGCAGGCTTCTGTCCCAAGCCCCACCAAAATCAAGTGCGCAAGCTCTCAACATGTCTTCCAAGATCTGGTTGACTCGCTCGGTTTGACCATCAGTTTGAGGGTGGTAAGTGGTACTGAAGTTCAGACGAGTTCCCAACTCTTCTTGTAGTTTCTGCCAAAATCTCGAAGTAAACTGGCTCCCTCAGTCGGACACAATCTTCTTAGGTACCCCATGCAAACTCACGATCCTTGCCAAATAGAGTTCTGCGAATTTCTTTCCCGAGTAAGTGGTATGTACTAGGATAAAGTGAGCGACCTTGGTGAGTCGATCCACGATCACCCAAATGGAGTCGTGCCCCGTTGATGTTCTTGGTAAACCCGTGATAAAGTCCATCCCAATCTCTTCCCATTTCCATTCCGGAATCTGCAGAGGCTGTAGTAACCTTGCTGGTCTCTGATGCTCTGCCTTCACTCACTGACATACGTTACAGAGCGCGATGAATTCGGTGATTTCCCTTCTCATGCTAACCCACCAGAACTTCTCTTTGAGATCTTGGTACATCTTGGTATTGCCAGGATGAATTGAGTATTGAGTCTGATGAGCTTCCGTAAGTATTAGATCCTTTAGTTCCTTGTTCTCTAGAACACATATTCTTTCTCCCATCCAGATTGTCCCATGTTCGTCCTCGGCGAAGTCTCGTGCTTTGCCGACTCTCATATTCTTCTTGAGTTCAGCTATCTCAGGGTCATTGACCTGGGCTGCTTGAACTTGCTCCACGAATGTGGGATGTGCCTCCAGAGTAGCCACAAATCCGTGTTCTACAATACTCAGATTTAGCTGTTCAAACTCTCATCGCAATCTGTCACATATTCCCTCAGTAAAAGTAGCATTGCAGTAGCTTTTCCTGCTCAAAGCATTGGCCACCACATTAGCCTTACTGGGGTGATAATGTATCCCAGGTCATAATCCTTGATTAACTCCAACCATCGGCGTTGTTGGAGGTTCAGAACAGGCTGAATGAAAATATACTTCAAACTCTTGTGGTCAGTATAGACCTTACAACTATTACCAATGAGGAAGTGCCGCCAGATTTTCAACGCGTGAACCACTGCTGCTAATTCCAAGTCATGAGTAGGGTAGTTGTTCTCGTGTGGGCGCAGTTGGCGTGAAGCATATGCGACCACCCTGCCTTCTTGCATCAATACACATCCCAACCCTTGGCGGGATGCATCACAAAACACTTGAAAATCTTTCGTCTGATCTGGCAAAATTAATACCAGTGCAGACACCAATTTCTTTTTAAGCTCCTCAAAACTTCTGTTGCATTCTGCTGACCACTTGAATTTCTCATCCTTTTTCAGCAACTGTGTCATTGGCTTGGCAATCTTGGAGAAGTTCTCAATGAACCGACGGTAGTAACCCGCGAGTCCTAGAAAACTCCTGATCTGTGAGACCGTGCGCGGAGGCGTCTACTTGGTAACCGATTCCACATTTGACGGGTCCACCGCCACTCCTTGAGCACTGATGATGTGGCCTAGGAACTGTACCTCCTTGAGCCAAAAGTCGCACTTGCTAAACTTGGCATACAATTGGTGCTCCTTGAACTTCCTGAGTACCAGGCAGAGGTGTTGTTCATGCTCCTCCTTGGACTTGGAGTAAACGAGTATATCATCGATGAAAACCATGATGAAGTTATCCAGAAATTCTATGAACACCTTGTTCATCAAGTTCATGAAAAAGGCCGGTGCATTGGTAAGTCCAAAAGACATGACCGTGCACTCAAACAACCCATACCGAGTGATGAATGCCGTCTTCGGAATGTCCTCCTCTTTGATCCTCAACTGGTGATAGCCTGATCGCAGGTCTATCGTGGAGAACCATGTTGCTCCTTTCAGCTGATCAAACAAATCATCGATCCGAGGTAGCGGATATTTGTTCTTGATGGTCACATCATTGAGGGCGCGATAGTCGACGCACATCCTCTTGGTCTTATCTTTCTTCTCCACGAAGATCACCGGAGCACCCCAAGGTGACGTACTCGGGTGAATGTATCCTTTCTGCAACTACTCATCAACTTGCTTCTTGACTTCCGTCAGTTCGTTGGCTCCCATCCTGTAGGGCCTCTTGTGTATCGGGGCAGTTCCCGGTACTAAGTGTTGGCGCAGAATTTCGACCCGCCTTGCGACCAAATAGGTTCCGCGTTTCCACGGCGGCCTGGGAGGTTTGCTTTACTCCAGTGCAGGTCCAACTGGCTTGCCTAATCCCCAGAAAGTTGATTAACTACCAGCTGTGAATCACCAATGATCTCCACGGAATCGGCCTCAACCTCTTGTAATAACTGCAAGCCTTTGAGAACAGCCTCATACTTTGCTTGATTGTTTGTATAATAAGGCTTGATAGTAAAAGCAAATTCGAAGCTTGCCCCCCGAGGGGATATAATGACCAGGCCGATACCGCATCCATGTCGACAAACAGATCCATCAAAATACAGCGTCCATGGCACGATGTCTGCATATGCGACTGAATCATCCCTGTGTTGAACAATGAAATCGGCCAGGGCTTGTCCTTTGATTGCTTTGGCCGATTCATATCTGAGGTCAAACTCTGTTAGAGCAAAAATCCACTTCCCAATTCTTCCTTTTAAAACAGGGGCTGATAGCATGTATTTCATCACATCGGCCTTACTGACCACGATGCATTCATTGGAAAGTAAATAATGCCTTAACTTAATACATGAAAAATACAAGCACAGACATAATTTCTCCACCGGCGTGTACCTTGTCTCGGCATCTAACAACCTCCTGCTGAGATAAAAAATTGCTCGTTCCTTGCCATCAATGTCTTGAACCAAGACTGAGCCGATGGATTTCTCATCGGCTGATAAGTACAGCCTGAATGGAATCCCTTTCCATGGAGGGATTAAGACTGGGGGAGAACTTAAGTATTCTTTGATATCGTCCAGTGCTTTCTGTTGCCTATCACCCCATACGAACTCCTGATCGTCCTTTATCTTCAATAATGGAGTGAATGGCTCTATTCTGCCTGACAGGTTTGATATGAAACGCCGGACGAAGTTGATCTTCCTGCCGGACGAAGTTTGATATTTTTTATGGCATCAATATTCTTCTGCGTGATCTCAATACCTCTTTCATGGACCAAGAAACCCAGAAACTGACCGGCCGATACGCCAAAGGCACACTTGTTAGGGTTCATCTTTAAACCATATTTCCTTGCTCTTTCTAGTACCTTGCGTAAATCGGCCAGGTGCATGTCGTACTCCTTGGACTTCACGACGACGTCGTCAATATAGACCTCAATCAGTGGGCCGATAAGATCATGAAAAATATAATTCATAGCCCTCTGGTAAGTAGCTCCAGCGTTTTTCAAGCCGAAAGTCATAACAACCCACTCATATAGGCCGATTGCCCCCGGACACCGGAAGGCGGTCTTGTGTATATCTTCTTCAGCCATAAAAATCTGGTTGTAGCCTGCGTTTCCATCCATGAAACTGATGATTTTGTGTCCAGATGCGGCATCCACTAGCAGATTGGCCAGCGGCATAGGGTATTCATCTTTTGGTGTTGCTTTATTCAAATCTCTGAAGTCGATGCAGACCCTAAGCTTGCCGTTTTTCTTTAACACTGGAACTATGTTGGAAATCCACTCCGCATATTGGCAAGGTCTGATAAAGTTGGCGTCGTAAAGTCTTGTTATCTCTGCCTTGATAGCTTCGTGCATATCGGCCTTAAATCTCCTAGGCGCTTGTTTAAACGGGCGATAGCCTGGTTTGATAGGCAGCCGATGTTCTACAATCGATCGGCTTAATCCTGGCATCTCATGGTATTCCCATGCAAAACAATCTACGAACTCTTTCAAAAGATTTATCAAATTATTCTTATATTCCTTTGGTAGGTTTGCACTTACATACGTCGGCCTAGGCTTATCACCTATTCCTATATCAACTTCCTCGAGCTGATCGGCCAACGTAAAGCCTTGTCCCAATTTTTCATCTAACTCATCCACCGCATCGTCTGTGTAGGGACTAGTTTGTTCGTCTTGGACGGTGGATGGTACATCTTTGTTAAAGCAACTGCTGGTCTTGATCTTCAATCGTCTCAATATCACAATCAGTTACTTTGAGGAAATCAACATCCCAGACTCGCCCGGACAAGCAATCGATTCCCTCCATCTCCCAAACTGCGAGATCGGCATTGGCCACGTGTATTGACCGATCGGTCTGCACGATCTCGACCTGGTCCCCTTGCCATTGTATCAAACATTGATGCATTGTTGAAGGGACGCAACAGTTTGCGTGGATCCAGTCTCGTCCCAACAACAGGCTGTAGGAACCCTTTCCATCGAAGACGAAGAAGGTTGTGGGTATCGTCTTACTGCCCACGGTGAGTTCCACGTTGAGCACCCCCTTCGCCTCAGAGGCGTTGCCACCAAAGTCTTTTAACACCATGTTGGTCTTGATAAGGTCCTCTGGTACCTATCCAAGCTTCCGGAAGGTTGTGTATGGCATTAGGTTGACCGCCGCGCTGCCATCAACCAACATCTTCGTCATCGGCCGCCCGTTAATGAATCCTTTGATGTATAACGGTTGTAGGTGCCTGTATCTGGCGTCGGCTGGCTTGTCGAACATGGCTTGATCAGGTGACAACTGTAGCCTAGCCGAAGATTGCTCGTCGTCGGCTACTGCTTCATCGGCCACCTGCACGCTGTATTCTGCTGGCAGTATAAAAACCATGTTAACAGACGTCGATGGCATTCCTTTACCTTTTGAAGCCGCAGAAGCCCGAGCTATATCGGAGGTGCCTTCATCGGCCGTGACCACCGTGGATTTTATCCTCCACTCTTTCTTGGTCTTGGCCGGCCGATGGGCTATTGTTGCTTGTTGTTCTTGGGTTTGTTCCCTCCTTCTTAGTCTTTGAACCCACCATTTTTGTGTCTTGCTGAATACATTGCTTGGGCACCATTGGGGGTTCTGGATCTGTTCCTCGGCTTCAATCTATTGCTCTTGGTGCATCGGCCCCAGCCTTTCATGAACAGATTTTCTTTGCTTGGCCGGCCGATGCGTTTGCCTGCTTGAGCTACCCTGATAAGAGTCTTTTGCCTCATTGCACGCAGGGCACTCCTGGATGGATGGCAATCTCATCCCCTCATTCCAACAGAACCGGAAAAACTCGCACTCCCAATGTGGGTCGTAAGAGTTGTTTTGATTGGGGCAGTCTTGAGCTTGTTCTTCCTGCCTCCGCTGGTACTTTCTGCTCAGGCCCTCAGAGGTCTGATAAGATTGCTTGCCGGTCCGATGGCCACCGTCGTCGGCCCTGTCTGCTCGTACCATGTTGATTGGGAACGGGTGCCCTTCTATCTTCATCGGCTTCTTGGCGTCATCGATTTTAATTCTGCCTTGTTCGATAGCCGATTGGATCTATTGTCTGAAGATCTTGCATTCATTGGTATGGTGTGAATAAGAGTTATGCCACTTGCAATATCTTCTCTTCTTGATTTCTTCGGCCGGTGGCAATATGTGACCTACTGGCAGCTGAATCTGCTTTTCTTGCAATAGTAGATCAAATATCTTATCGGCCTTGTTGATGTCGAAATCAAACTTGTCTTCTTTGTCGCCCTTTTTTGCCCATTGGCAAGTTGTCAGCTTCCTCATCCGGGCCCACTCGGCCAAGTCGACGTCGACATCCTCCTCATCATCATCGTCGGAGGCATACTGATAGACCGTATTGATCTTCTTTGCAAACTTCTTTGCCTCCTGGAATCGTTGCTCGTGGGCCGATACCCTCTGTGCTAGCTGAGCTAGACTGTCAAATTCTTGTGACGAGAACCTTTCTCGTATCGGCCCGAGTAATCCTTGAAACGCCAGATCGGCCAATTGAGAATCGGTCAAGCTGAGGCTGTAACACCTGTTCCTTATGTCCCTAAACCTTTGGATATATTCTGGGACCGATTCATCAACTCGTTGCCTAATGACGGTGAGATCGGACAGTTTCATCTCTTGTACACCATTGTAGAAATATCTGTGAAACTGTTTCTCAAGATCTATCCATCCTCTGATGGAATTGTAGGGTAAGGATGAAAACCATGTAAATGCAGACCCTGATAAGGACAGAGGGAAAAACCTCACCCTCAACGCCTCGATAGCCGATGCCTCCCCGCACTATGCTAGGAATCAGCTCACATGCTCATATGTCGAGACGTTGTCCTGCCCCGAAAATTTGGAGAAGTCTGGGATCTTGTATCGGCCTGGCAGTGGCACTTTGTCAAATTCCTCGGGGTACGGGTGCCGATACACCGTAGAATTCTCCTTGGGCTTCAAGCCGAACTGATCTCGCATCACTTCGGCTATCATATCAGCCCAGTATTCTGCGGGCCGATGCGGGAGGTCTTGCTGATATGATTGTTGCAAGCCCTCTGCTTGATACTGCCTGGGGGAGTACGGCTGATAATGGTGATCAAGGTTCTACGCGCCATACTGCCCTGTGGTGTGCTGCTGGTAGCCTTGTGGCATGTGGTAAGCAGCCTGTGGTGGGGGGTTGTTGATGAACACAGGGGCTTGTGGCTGTCTGGCCGATGGCTGGTTGACAGGAACTTGCTGCATCGGCTCGATCACTGGTTGCTTACCCTTGGTCCATTGAGCATATTGCTCCTCCGTGATGTGCTGGGGGCTTCCTCCCACCTGCTTGGTGAGGACCAGCGGCAGGGTTGTTGGTTGCGCCGATGGGGGTGGCATCGGCGCCGTCTGCTGAGTCATGCTCAGGTCATTCCTCAAGGTCCGATAGGCAGGGAACTTATTCTCCGGCAGATAAATTGGGCCTTGAGACTTGTACTGGTGGATCGACCCATCTAGGATCGATTTGATCGTATTGGTCAATGTGTTCACCAGGATTCCCGACTGGTTGACTAGCGCAGAATGAACCGCGGAGTCAATCCTGTCTTGCAACGTCGGGGCCACAGTATCCTCGGTCTTGACGGTGTGGTCGTGTGCCACCACCGATGTGCTAGCTCCATCTCTAGGACTCGGCATTATTACCTTAGACTTTTGGACCAAGGTGCCTTGCCGAGTCCTAGAATATGTTTGCAAGTACATATTCTGGAACTGCTCAACCAGCTTGTCCATCTCGGCTTTCTGTTCTGCGTTAAGCTGGTCGACGGTTACGGAGATGACATTCTCCTCGGAGATCTCGGCCTGCTTCGACATTTTGAGGTGATCTTGTTGCTGTCGCAAAGCCTGTGTTCTTAATGTCCCACTAGGCGTGCCAAAAGCGTGTTGGCGCAGAATTTTGACCCGCCTTGCGACCAAACGGGTTCCGCGTTTTCACGGCGGCCTGGGAGGTTTGCTTTACTCCAGTGCAGGTTCAAATGGCTTGCCTAGTTGTACGCAGAGCGTGCCAGTTGATTTGATCTGCAATCAACAAGAAACAAGTAAACCATGTCAGAAAACAACGGCCGATCGGCCGATAGGCCGATGACACATTGTCATAGCCCAGCTGATAGGGCAAAGCTATATCGGCTTACTCATGATAAAATAAGATTAAAGCATGAATCCAAACTTATTGGCCTTTGTCAACATGTTAATGCCAATCAACAGCACCGGCCAATAAAGAATAATAAAGATTACTACACTAGCTAGTACTCTAGTGCAAATCTACATGAACCAATCAGTCAATATAAACACATCCATCACAGATAAACCCAAAGGACTAACCTATAACAAATGCATCTATATTTATTAATCTACTCATGCAGATGGCAGACACATATAAAAACCTAGCGATAATCACATGCGTCAAGTAAGACTGGCTGAAACCCCAGTGCTATCCTTAATTA
The DNA here is from genome assembly GCA_008326285.1 of Oryza officinalis. Classification (NCBI taxonomy): domain Eukaryota; kingdom Viridiplantae; phylum Streptophyta; class Magnoliopsida; order Poales; family Poaceae; genus Oryza; species Oryza officinalis. The sequence goes on along the minus strand of BDMV01000008.1, from coordinate 33,613,372 downwards.
CAACCGGAAATAGGCTTTGTGTTGAATCTCAAAACAGGACTAAGGTCGATGACAACTCAAAGTGTGGATCAAGACTTAACACAAAGAAAATCAAGCCGTCGATTGCTTTTGGGGATGGTATATGCATTGAACAATCTGGCCAAGCACAAGTAGATTGCTGGCGATGCATAACTAAAACGCCTGTCAAAATTATCCAAGACATGATAAACGATGATCACATCATCAGGCTTAACGTGTCTAAAGCGACACGCTGGCCCCGACGATGCAAATCGTCGGGAACGAGTTCTTACCTCTGCTCTAGGAAGTAAGAACTCGTCCACATTAACCTCTTGCGAGGGTTGGCGATGCGCCGAAATAGATTGAAACTGTTTGTTGTATTTAGTTGTGAGAGAGTTTCTATGTACAAACTACCGGGATATTTATACCCGAGATTACAACAGGATCCTTGTAGGACACAATCTTATCTCTAACAAACAATAAGTCTTTACGGCAGACTCTTGCCACAGATTAGATCTAAACCTACTTGATTTACAAGATACAATTGCCTAAAACCGAGCTTTATCTCTATTTGGCAACTTCCTTGAAGCTTATCTCGAGCCCAGACCAAGCCCACGCTGACTCTGTCAACTTACAACCCGTATCGGCCAACAATCACATCGAATCCGTATTGGCCGATACACTCTTTCTGGCAGCACCTTCCCAGTCCGATACGGTTACCGGGTCCGATACGAAGTCTGGTCCGACTCCAACTCAATCCTTCTTCTCTGCTTTAGTTTCCTCTTTCACTTCCAAGTCGATTACCAAAATCCGTCGTTAACACTAAGTCAATCCGAAATTCAATTTCTCTCTTTGGTGGCAATGTGGTTAAGTCATCTGGGAAAACTTCAGGGTACTCTCTAATGATGGGAATATCCCCTAACTTCTTAAGGTCTTTTCCTACTTCTGCGGTCTGTTCCACCCCATCGACCTGATTCAAGCACACTCTCTGCTTCTGGGGTGCCGACGAATGGAATGTCACCACTTCTCCTTTCTCATTAACCAGAGTGATAGTGCAACTAGTGCAATCGATAACTCCCTTGTGCTTTGTTAACCAATCCATCCCAAGAATGACATCTAGGTCCTTGGATTCAAGAAGGATAAGGTTGGCTAGAAATTTAGAACCCTGGATTTCTATTACCACAGAGAGACAGTAGTGAGCTGTGGTCATCTCATTCCCAGGAGTGTGAACCCACATAGGCGTTCTAAGTTCCACTACTGACAACCCAGGCGTTCCAGCAAAAAGCTTTGATAAAAAGGAATGCATAGCACTAGAATCAAAAAGTGTGGTGGCTAGAATTGAGTTGAAAGGAAACATACCCAGTACCACTTCTGGTGCAGCCTGCACCTCCTCTGTTGACGCATGGTTGACGCGGGTATGAACAAACTTAGGTCCTGCGCGCCTTGGTTTCGGACACTTGTCGGCGAAGTGACCGGGCTCGTTGCAGTTGAAACAGACCAATGGTTTTTCGCCGGGCTCCTTCTTGGGTTGAGTTGATGGAGCTGGCTGAGCTGGGGCCATTGGTGGGCGCGGAGCTGGGTTGTGGTTGAGCTGTCCCCCGTGATTGTTGCGGTTGCCAGTGTTGTTGGTGTTGAAGTTGCCGGGCTGGTAGGGTCGGTGTTAGCGAACAATCATGGTAGAAGGTCCACCCTGAACTCCGGCGATGAACCGGGGCTTCTTTTGACTCCCCTGGTGCGCCCTGAATTGAGCTGCCTTCCTCTTTCTGTCCATCTTATTGCGTTGATCCTCCTGACGGATCGCCTTGTCAACCAGCTTCTCGAAGTCAGCATAATCTCCCGAGATTAGTTGGTTGGTCAACTCATCATCCAGGCCGAAAAAAACTTTTCCTGCCTTTCTGCATCGGTGCGCACGTCCTCCGAGGCGTAACGCGCGAGACAGTTGAACTCATGGAGATACTCCGTCATAGTCTGGTTACCTTGGTATAGTGCTCTGAATTCCCTCTTCTTCTGGGCCACGATGCCATCGGGAATTTGGGCCTTCCTGAAACTGCAACAGAACTCCACCCAGGTGACTTCTATTCTGGGTGGACGGGTGACCAAATAATTATCCCACCAAGCTGAAGCGGGACCCTGCAACTGGTGGGTGGCGAAGGCGACCTTCTCTTGGTCGTTGCATTGTAGTAGGTTAAGTTTCTTCTCAATGGCATGGAGCCAGTCATTCGCCTCCATGGGGTTAGTGGTACTTGAGAAAATTGGCGGCCGGATGCAAAGGAACTCCGGCAGCTTGGATTGGGGTGGAGGACCGAATTGCTGGTTCTGCTGGGCCTACTGTTGCTGCTGGGCCTGTTGTTGCATCTGCTGCATCATTTGCTGTTCCATCTATTGGTGTTGCCATTGCATCTGTTGCATCATGGCCATCATCATCTAAGTTTGGCTGGCGAGAGATAGTGGGATTCTTAGGTGGTGGGGGAGGAGGAACATTGTTGTTTGCTCCATTCGCTTGTGCTCCCGCCAATGGATCCTCATTGCCGCTGGTGTTACCACTCATTCTTGTGTTGACCATCTGAAGGAGAAGAACCAGCAGAAAGGGATGGAAAAGAAAGAAAACAGACTGCTCAAAAACTAAGCTTTAATATATTATAATTAAACTGTAATTGTTCTGATCTAATTTAAAACACTTTAAAACAGCAAGCAGAATCCTTATTAAGATAGCCATACCATAGGCACATGATATCGACCATCGGCTAACCCCCAAGCAACAAACCTAACACACAGAAACTAACAAGAAAGCAAACTAAGAAAAACGGTAAAACTAAGTGTAGCGAGCCTAATGCTCAGAACGGCTCCTGCAATCGGTGGAGTCGTAGCCAGGCTCCTGCTCATCTCCTGGCTCCTCCGAACAGCTCCTGGAATCAGCCATGGCAGTGTCACCATTGATTGGCTCTGAACTAGAACCACTGCCGTTGTTGCCACTGGATGTGGCATGCAACCAACCTCCGCTGCCATTGGCTGGACCCTGGTACGCAGACACTGGGGCGAAGGTTATGGCGAACACTGGTGAGGACGGCGGAGCTGGCGCTGGAGGTGGTGGTAGAGCGGGTGGTGGGTTCCTCGGTGCAAGCTAGATACGCACTGGAGCGGTGGTCCTTTTCCTGGGCGTAGTGCGAATCCTGAGTCCACCTAGCGCTGGACGTCCGTGTAGCCTAGAATTCTCGGCCTTGAGCTGAGCGACCTCGTCCTCCAAGCGGGCAATCTTGATTAGCTTCTGGTCGTTAAGAGCCTTGGATGCCTTATGGAGGTCGGCGTGCATCTGGTCCAATCCCTTCATCGTTCTCTGCAGTCGTCGGGCGAAAGATGCTGACGTCGCTGTTGGCAGAACGACGAGGGTGGTAGTGGTATGCAGAGGCACAAAATACGTAGGACATACTGTCGGCGCTAGCTGAAACAACGCCACGCTTGTCGGCTGCATGGCTTGTCTCCACGCTCAGAGGGGGAGCTCCGCCACCGCTGCCACACATCGGTCTCTCCACCGCTGCTCCTCCCTATCTCCACCGTGCTGAGGGAGAGCTGTTGCAACCATCACCGCACACCGAACTATCTTTGCCACGCTACAACGCCGACAGCCGCCGCACACCAGCCTATCAACCCATGTTATTTGAATCTTTATGTAGACATGTTGTGGCAGCGAGCTCATCTCGTCAAAGCAATGTTGCATTCTCTGCCCATCACCTTGTGAACACACCAAAAATGGGTGAAATCCATGATTTGGCACATAACCCCATAACCCTATGGTGAGACATTTGCAACTTTCAAAACCTATTTGTTTGTAGGCAACATGTGTTTTATGTTTCTGTTTGATATAATAAAAAAGGATGCATTACAAAATTGTTTGCAGATTGAAGATGAAGGTTATTCAAATGATATAAATGTTGATGATGCTGGTAATGTTTCAGTTTACATTGATGAAGATGAAGAAACAGATGATGAGGACCAAGCTGAAGCATAAGAAGAAGATGTAGTATGCTCTTCACCGATAATTCCCTTTATGGGCATGGAATTTGACACTGTTGAGGAAGTAAGAAATATGTACAATGCTTATTGATGTGACCATGGCTACTATGGATACAACCGTTGGTCACATCATATGACAACAAGAGGACATCAATATCAAGCCATCCAAGTGGTGGAATCCGATTCAGTCACCTGCTACATTGCTGACTTCAAACGGCCGCCAAATATACATACGAGCTCCGTTTTGGGTCCATGAGTAGCCTTATTGCCAAATTCCATCTCAGTCAGTTGCAATCATAGAAACAATATGTTGCGTCACTTATAATAGGCCTATGAGCTTGTAACTTCATTTGGGACCCCGACCCAAGTGAGGCCCATGTGGGGTGCTCCCCAACTTGGTGGAGGACGATCCTAAGGACCCCTTGGTCATCCTCCCAACTCTTTAAATAGCTTTAAATAGCTAGGTACCCTTTTTGGGTTTCTTGGGTTTTGTTAATTAGAGTTAGGGACTTGCTATTTGCTTGCAGCGCGCGGGTTGGATAAACCGCCATATGTTTGTCTTCGGAACCCCACCATATTTTGATTTCACAATGAAACATTCATCTCCATCTTGCAATTCGGTGCTTGTTCTACTTGTTCTTCGAATGCTTGCAGGATAAGTGCCCTTGTGGCCGGGTTGTCGCACACCGCAAGTTCACGACGACCATTGAAGGTGGTGTATCGGTTGCTAAGGCGTAGCGTCCTTGGATGGCTGTAGATGGGCCGTGAACATCATCTCCATCCCCAATTGAGTTATCCAATCCTCTCATCAAAAGATCAAGAAGCAAACCCTCGCGGGTTCGCATCAAGTGGTATCAGAGCTTTCGTTGTTCGGTGAGTTTTTATCTACCTATAACTCGAAAATAGCCGTACAAAAAATAGGATTGCATCCATTACCTAGCCATCTTTGTGCCATTGCATTGTTCTTTTCAGTTTTTACTTTATTGGGTTTTATTTAGATTAAAGTTTAGTCATTGCTACTTTATCTTATACTTACGCATGTCGGCTAGATCGCCTAATTACTCGTCTTCGGAACCCCACCTTATCGTGAACTTTAATTCCTATTTGTGCTTCAGATTGCTTTTATCTTATTCTTGCTTGTTTCTTCGATTTGCTTGCAGGAATAAGGTTGATTTGCACTGGCAAGATCAATAACCCACGGAGAGGTGTATCGATCGCTAAGGTGTAACACAACAATGTCTTTTATGGTTGTAGTAGGGTCATCAACGTTTCTCCCAAATCGTAGTTATCATAACTGACCATAAGATCAGGCCAACCAGAGCCATGAACGTATCGAGTGGAGCTCAGGGTTTATCAGGTGGTATCAGAGCGTGATTGATTGGTGAGAGACTTTTTACCCTTCGTTGTCTTTATTTATCCATAACTAGAAAAAGCCAAAAAGAAAATTCATACATTAACTAGCCATCTTTGTGCCGCTACATTATTCTATTTAATTTTTGCTTTGTTGAGATTTGCGTTGCATCATCGAGTCGTGTTGCTGGCCTCTTAACGTCTAGTCTGTTTAGAGTTTTGAGTTCAGGTCATGTTTAGTACCACTGTTGTTGCCGCCGTCATATCTTTGTTGTTGTCGAGACCTAAAAAATGGAATAGCCTCACTACCATGGTTGTATTTGTGTAGTTTTCACAAGTTTCTATCAGTTGGTTTTCGGGTTGCATCTAGGGTTTGGCCGCTTACCCGTGCTTATGTTTTTGCTCCATGGTTTGTATGCATGCTATTTCGCATGAGAAAGATAGAAGGAGGAGATTAGATTAGATTGGTTGCTGTTTGGTTCGGAAAATAAATAGTAGATTGGATCAGTTTCCGTTTTTGATCTCATGCACAAATATGGACTCTTGGACATCCATCTCACCGAACCTTTTCTCTTCATCCTGTGAATCCGACTCCCTCTTTCTCCTAATCACGTACATCCTAAGTTTTGAGCTGTGTCAAACAACTTGGTAAAATTTTGTTTTATGTTGGTTTCAATATCTGTTTGGAAAAATGTAACCGGCATAACAAGAGCATTCCATTTTTTATAGTTCTAATTTTAGGGTTTGGACTTTTATGTCTTGTATGGTTTTAGTCGGGTTGTCAACATTTCTCTCAAATCATAGTTATCATCAACTCATCGAAAGATTGGGAGAACCAGATCCCTGAGCGTACCGAGTAGAGCTCAGGGTTTATTACCTCTCTAGCGAACTATAGGTTGTTGTGTCTTTGGGTTAAATTCTAGTTAGTAGATATACACACACGTTCCTCGTGTTCGATACCCTTTGGTCACCCTAAGGGGAAATGCTCTCAGGTATCCGTGAGCTTGGGGATTTATCTATGAATGTAAGAAATACCAACAAGCATTTCTGGCGCCGTTGCCGGGGAATGGTTGCTGTATTATCTACGAGCTTGGTTCACCCTCGTATCTTTTTTCTTTCCTTCTATTCTTTCCTTTCTCTTCTTACCTACCATGGAGTAGCCTTCTATTCAAAACCTCTCTGCTCCAAGGGTCGAGTTCTTTGAGCCATCACCATCTTCAAAACCTATCCGGTCATCTGGCTATGAACTCAGTCCTGGTTTTATAGCCATGGTTCAGGGACTGACCTTCTCGGGTAGCGAAAGTGAAAATCCCTACATTCATCTGTGTGAATTTGAGAAATTGTGCTGATGCTTGTCAATTGCTGGCATGGCACAAGATACCTTGCAGTGGAAGTTGTTTTCCTTTTCTCTGTTGGAAGACGCGAAACGATGGTACACCCTTACAGTGAGCAAACTATATGGTCAATGGGAGGAATTGAAAATAAGGTTCTGCCTTGCTTTCTTCCCGTTAATCCGTGTAGACTCTCTCCGTAGGGAGGTTCTCAATTTTCAGCAGTATGAGAAGGAGTCCATTGGTGCAGCCTAGGCGCTATTTTCCTTGTTAACTAAATCCGGCCTAGATTTGTCTTTACCTGACCATGTGTTGTTACAACACTTCCGTCTGGGTTTAGATAAGGAAAGTCTGCCATGTATCTCGATGCTTCCGCCGGAGGTTCGTTCTCACACAAGACGACGATGGAAGGTAGATATCTCTTGCATCGTATCCTACAGAATACCACTTTCGCTCGTTGCGAAACCATCCAGGAAATTGAGTACACACATGCGGAATCACCAATCCTTGAATCGAAGCCTTCTACCTCCGCATCCCATGATTCAATCGTTGAATCCTCAACCGAACCATCGGAAACAAAGGAAGAAGAAATTTAGCCTTCGGAATTCCCATTCTAGTTTGAGTGTGATCTTTTTGAAGAATATGGACACCTCAAACTATTATGCGCAAAAAAGACCACCGGTCTCGCGTAGTTAGAATGAGCCTCTCGAGGAAAATTTCCTCGAAGAAACGGTTCATGATCTGACTACTATCATGATCGAAGAATGGTTAAGGGAGACAGAGATTTTATCTGAAGCAATTCAGATTAGCTCCCCGTCCTTAACCATTCCTTGTCTCGTGAGAGAGGTCATGGTGAAAACTCTTTATAATCCCACTGTCGAAGCCAATGTTATGTCTACATCCTTTGCACTTGCATACTTAGGGGATGAACCGTTGGTACCAATAGATAAGACCTTTCAGGATCCATCTGGTCCTATCATAAAAGGGTATGGGGTTATCCACAGAGTGTTGATCCAGCACAACAATGTTGAGATCATCCTTAATTTTGACATGTTTGAAGCCTGCGACTTCAATATTCTTATAGGCCATCCCATAGAAAAGCTTTTATTTGATGTGCCCAGAACCAGCGTTCTCAACATCAATCTTGGGAAATTGGCCTTTTTTCCCGATCTCACGATCAAAAAATTCTTTCACGGAACCCTTTCCCGAGTCTAAGACAATTGAGGAACTGCTTGCTGTCTCTCCTTTTGAGTCCCCTGAATCCCTCCTCGAAGATGATGCCACTACATTCATCGAGGAAGAGGACGATTTTGGAGAGGTGATCGAGTTACCTAGAACCAATTTTGCCTTCATGACCTCCAGTTGAGCTCAAACCTCTTCCTTCAGGCCTTTGCTATGCTTTTCTACATGGTGATACCGAGTCTCCATGTAGAAAAATTGACCGATGATGAATCTACCCGACTCATAAGTGATAAACTGACCGATGATGAATCTACCTGACTCATTTCCATGCTAGAAAAGCATCGTTCTGTTCTTGGCTACTCACTTCAAGATCTCAAGGGGATTAGTCCGCCTCTCAGCACATATTGCATCCCTTTAGATCGTTCTTGCACGCCTTCTCAGGAGCCGCAACGGAGGCTAAACAATGCGATGAGAGCAGTCATGAAAAAAGAGGTCTTGAAACTCCTACACGCCAGGATTATCTATCCTGTGCCATATAGTGAGTGGGTCAGCCCAGTTTGGGTTGTGCCTAAGAAGGGAGGTAGGACAGTCGTTGAAAACTCGAGGAACGAATTAGTCCCTCAATGAACTGTCACGGGATGGAGAATGTGCATTGATTATAGAAAGCTCAACAAGACTACTAACAAGGATCATGTCACGCCCGGAAAATAGAACACTATATTCCGTTTGTGAGTGCATAATTCCTTGTCCCAGGAGGCAAGGTACACATTACAGAGTTGGTAAATTTCAGAGTAAACAAGCGGAAGCGAAGGTAGAGTACTTTATTACATGGGCGACCAATGGCCCAACACTGAAAGATAAACAAATAAAAGGCGGCAGCTACGACGGACCACCACAGGCACTTCGACGACAGGCATGAGCTAGACACCAAAGTCTTCAACTCCAAAGTACTCCTCTGCTAGAAGGGGGAAAAAGTGAGCAAGGTTGAGTACAACCACCGTACTCAGCAAGCCATGCCGGGAAAAATGCAAATATAATGCTAGGGAGTACAAAGGAATTCATACATAGGGATATTTTGCATAAAACCAGCATTTTGAGATATTTAAATATTTTAAAGGCATTTTAATCCAACACGAACCTATCTCTAGTCAAAATTTATCATCAAGCCATGCACCGATGCGACCTTGCCTTAACCTAGGCCAACAAGTGCTAACTCCAATTATTTTAATTTTAAACAGAATCAAATTCTAACTTGGGTACATTGCTCAGCTTGCCCATAACCGAGGGCGCGGCTATTCGAATAGATTAAACTCTGATCAGAGGTGTACATATTTACCCACCAGACATGTCTTCCTCACGTGTTGCGACGTGCCGCATGCCACCACGGCATTCGGACGAAAGTCCTGACATAACTCGTCGTTTAGCTCCAAGGGCTTCATCCATCCCTATCCGTGTCTTTTCTGTTCATGACCGTACTAGACGACGTGTTAAGCCTTACCCATTAGACAAGTGATAGTACGGAATATGTTTTGCAACAGAGGCCCGAAGACCGGTCCTTATGACGGCCGAGGTGCGACTAACAAAACCAAGCACCCCGAGCCCAGCCGAAAACAAGTTTGGGGAAATTTTGAAGGGAAACATCACTTCATGGCTAAACAGCCATTAAATTTTATAAATTATTCACAATTTTAATTAATAAAATTTAACTCTAATTGTTTCTATGTAAGCAAGGCTAAGCATATTCCTAAAGTTTATAGTAAGTACCACATATATTTAGTCCTTACTAGTTTTATTTTCCTAGGGTTATCAAGGATCAAAATAATACAAATAATAAAGTCGTAATGAAGGGAATCGGTAAGGCTAAATAAAACGGTAATTATCGTGGGAATTTAATAAAGCGAAATGCAATAATTTAAATAAACATAATTTTGTAAACTAGGATAGCAATATGATCAAAATGACACGACTTGCCTTGCTCGCTACCAAAGTCTTCCGCGTCAACCTCGATGTAGAGCGGTTCTTCCGGATCTGCAGCGTCGACCCGACAAACGCAAAGGAAAAAGGCCAAAAGATAAATAAAAACCATATAAGATGCATGAACAAAGCATATAAATGGGTTCTTTACTGATTACGGAGAATTTAGCAACTTGAATGGGTCGATTCCGAGTTCAAATAGTCAAGATACGACAATTTGAATTTTAAATGTTGTTTAAATGGCATATTACGAATTTGCTAATTAATAATTTTTTTGTTTTACAGACAAAACATGTACAGAGATAGAGAGAGGGAGACAGTGAGGAGGGAGATAGATGGCAGTGAGGGCGTGGGAGAGGTGAGGGCGGCGGCAAGGCTCACCGGAGCTACGGGAACGGTGAGGGGACGTTGACGACGAGCTTGGCAGCGAGGTACAGTGGCGGCCGGAGTTGCGACGGCGACTTCGCAAGAGAACAGCGGCGCGGCAGCTCGGGAGAGCGGGAGAGGAGGGTGGCGGTGTGTGGGGAGGAAGGAGGAGGCCGAGGGCTTCCTTTTATAGGCCGGAGGGAAGGGAGACGGGCGCCGGGGAGGGAGATCGACGCCGACCATGGTGGAGCTCACCATTGATGCAAGCCTTCAAAATCCACCATGAAATAATGCCGATTTGAGTGGGGTTTGTTGGGGGAATTGATGAGGAGGATGTGAGGAATCCATTTTCGCAATTAAATCGAAGGGAAATCGATCGTGGAGGGAGATTAATCGGTGGCTGCGGCGTCTGTACGTTCACGGGAGAGAGAGAGCTGGCTGGAGGTTAAAGATACCTCCGACAGGTGGGCCCCACGGCTGGGAAGGAGGAGGTGGCGAGCTGGCGGGCTGGCTGTGCCGGGATGGGAGGAGGTGGCTTGGCTGGGCCAGGAGGGAGGAAGTGGCGGTGGCCTGGCGGGCTGGCGGCTCGGCTGGGCCGGTAGGGAGGAAGGCGGCCTGGCGGCCTGGCGGCTTGGGCCAGGGCGGAAGGCGGCATGGCGGCCTGGGCCGGGGGGAGGAAGGCTGCCTGGGCCGCGGGAAGGAAAGAGGCGGCGGCCTGGGCCGAGAGGGGAGGGTGGCGACCTGGGCCGGGAGAGGAGGGGGGCGGCCTTGGCCGGGAAGGGAGGGGGTAAGGAGGGAGAGGCCGGAGTGGGCCGAGAGTGGCCCAAGAGAGGGAGGGAGGTTTATTTTTTAGGGAATATGAGAAATGTTTTTGTTGCATTAAAAATATTTATAGTGCTCTGAAAATTCAAGTAAAAATTGGTTAAATATTTTGAAGCATGAGGAATTCAACAAAAATTCCCACACTTCGGTTCGAGTTGGATCTTGGGGATTTTTAATTGTTGAAGGCTAAATTTAATTTTTACAATTTCTAGGAATACATTAAAAGGTGAAATTTTATGGTGATTTTCAGGGCGTGACAAATCATTTCTCGCTACCCTTCATTGATGAGATGTTAAAGTGGCTGGCAAACCACTCCTTCTATTTTCTTGATGGCTATTTTGGCTATCATCAAATTCCCATCCATCCCGATGATCAAAGCATAACAATGTTCATGTGCCCATCCGGAAAGTATGCTTACCAGCGAATGTCATTCAGGTTCTGTAACTCAGCCACATCATTCCAACAGTGCGTGATGTCTATCCTCTCCAACATGATCGAGCAAATCATGGAAGTTTTCATGGACGACTTCTCTGTCTAGGAAAAACTCTTGATCATTGCTTGGGGAATTTAGACAAAGCCTTCCAACGATGTTAATAAAAGGACTTGGTACTTAATTGGGAAAAGTGTCACTTCATGGTTCATGAAGGAATAGTCCTAGGAAATCGTTTCTCCGAAAGGGGAGTTGAGGTGGACAAGGCTAAAATAGAGGTAATCCAACAGCTTCCACATCCTACCAATGTTAAAGGTGTCCGTAGTTTCCTGGGTCAAGCGGGGATCTATCGTCAGTTTATTAAAGATTTTTCTTTAGTAGCTAGATCCCTCACTAGCCTGCTAGCTAAGGATGCTCCCTTTAACTTTGATGATGAGTGTCTAAAATCTTTTAATTACCTAAAAGAAGCACCCATTTCAGCACCAATCATTCAAGCCCTAATTGGTCGCTTCCGTTTGAAATCATGTGAGATGCTAGTGATTATGCTATTGGGATCGCTCTCAGTCAAACTAGAGATAGGAGCTCAGCTTAACTACGCCACAACTGAAAAGGAGCTCCTGGCTGTGGTTTTTGCAATCGATAAATTTAGATCTTATTTAGTTGGAGCCAAGGTAATAGTATATACTGATCATGCTGCATTCAAATGCCTGCTCACCTAAGAAAGATACAAAACCACGGTTAATAAGGTGGGTTCTTCTACTCCAATAATTTGATCTTGAAATTAAAGATAAAAAGGGAGTAGAAAATTCTGTAGCAGATCATCTGTCGCGTATGCAAATCACTAACATGCAGGAGGTACCGATAAATGATTTCCTACGAGACGACATGCTACTGATGGTGACAGACTCAAAACCGTGGTATGCGAACATCGTCAACTTCATTGTTGCAGGATATATTCCACCAGGAGAAAACAAAATAAGACTCATTTATGAGAGCCAAAGGCACTTATGGGATGAGCCATATCTTTCGGCCTACAATGTACGAAGACACAAAATAGTTCATTTGGCGATGCGCAACGTGCCAGAAGCATGGAGGTATCACCGCTCATGATGTGATGCCCCTAACATACAACCTTCAAGTGGAACTCTTTGATATATGGGATATTGACTACATGGGGCCTTTCCTAAAGTCCCATGACTATGAGTATATCCTAGTTTCCGTCGACTATGTGTCCAAGTGGGTGGAAGCAATACTGTGCCATAAGTTAAGGTAAGATAAGGTAAGTTAAGGTAAGTTTTCTAACATTCCTACCAAATAAAGTTGTGAATAAAATTGACTCACCGGGCTTCACCGGGTGTGTTCTTTGCTTTCACTTTTGTCTTTGTGTCTTTTGAAGCACCCTAGGTACAAGAACAAGTGTGGGATTGATCTTGTGTTCGCACGATGCACTCACATACAAGATTACAGTCACGCCCAGAAATTCACTACCAGAATTTCCAAAGCAAATTGTGTATTAAAATCCCTGTCCAGGACCAGCCAGGGTACACAAACGACAAAGTTGCCATACAGATCCACGTCTTACAAAAACAATAAAAATCTCTTACAAAACTGCAGCGGAAAAAGGAAACAAACTATTCTAATAAACTAAACACTCGCAACGTAGCGACTCCAATCCACAGGCATTCCTCGACGGTAGCCACAAGCCTACTCTTCTGAAAAGTCTTCCTCTGAAACATACTCCAACTCTGGTGTGGGGGAAAAATAAAGCAAGACTAGGTACTACCCACTGTACTCAACAAGTCATACCGGAAAGGAAAATAATGATGCAAGTAATAACAAAGGAGAGCTGCAAAGTCTATTTTGCATAAAATACGCATTTAAAAAAAATAATAGTTGAAAACAGTAAAACAGTTGAGTAAATTAATCATAATTAAATCATCACTGTCCAACGCTACACCACGTTGCGACAGGCCCAAACCACCATCTGAACTACACCAGTTCCATTAAGTCAAATTATTAGAAAGTTCAACTAATCACGGTGAATCTGGTTGATCGCCCATAACCGCGGGCATGGCTATTCGAATAGTTTTACTCTGATCAGAGGTGTCCAACTGTACCCACAAGACACAGTCAAACAACACATTACTGTGTGCCGACATACCACGATGGTACACCGGAAAAGGAGCTGTGACAGGACCCTTCACATAACCCTTCCTAACCAAGCGCACCACACCTCAGGTTTCGCCCCCGCTCCCTTACCCGGCAGCGGGCAGCCCCCCCTCGTGCCTTGGTGAATCCGGCAGCCGATCAACGGGTACACTCCCGCTGACCCAACTCCGTCACGCCCACCCTCGCCTGGGTACGTCGGCTAGGAAAAAGCTATACTACAAATCCAGCCATTACCCACGCTGGCTTGTGGAAAGCACGGTAATTCTTCCAGGGTTTCCCGCGAACCGGTCCTTAAATGTCATGAGCACGACCATCAAAACCATGTGCTCACAACCCACCAATAATCAAGATTTTAGTTGAAATAATTATTAAATGGCTCACGATTAACCATCGTGAACCAACACGAAATAACCATCATTAAGTAATAATGAAACTTTAGTTACCCCATTAGTGAGCTAATGTTTCTAAGCAAGGCTAAGCAAGTTCTATTATAGCAACAACTCAAATTATTTCCCAAGCTATCAAAGGAATAAGATAATGGCAATATAGGGCTGAGTACAATAGATAAACTATCCCATAAGTGACATTATAAAACAATGCAGTATTTAGAGAAAAACAAGACTATTTTGCAATTTAGGTACAATATGAACAAATGAATAAGTATGACATGCCTTGCTCTTGCGCTGGGTCGACTTCGGCAACGATCTCAAAATAAACTCGAGAGTCGGAATTACCGGAATCTACGCGACAAACAAAGCAAACAACAATACATGCTATAAGTCTACTAAAACAAAGAACAAAACTATTTTTAATAGATTCTAGACATTTTTATGAATTTTCTGAGACTTGAACGGACTAAAACGGAGTCCGGATGAATTAGTTATGAATTTTTGAAGATTAAATGTGTTTTTACTATAACAGAAAAATCCTTAATCAAATATTTATTGCGCAATAAACCCTTAGGGCTGACATCATGCTGACGTCAGGGCTGGCGGCAACGGCTAGGGTTGACGTCAGCCGCGGTGGCGGCGGCTGCGCTCCACGTGGCGCACACGTGGCGCCGACGCGGTAGCCACGCGGCGACCACGCGGCGGGGCGGCGTGGTGACACGGCGGCCACGCGGCGCGGCACGGACGGCCCAGATTGACCCGGGTGGCCGATCGGGCGGCTGAGGCTCGCGGGCGCCGAGCGGCCGGGGCTCGGGCTCGACCAAGCCAACCATGGCGCACGGCGGCGGCCGGCGCTAGGGTTTGGGCGACGCGGCGCGGGAGGCGGCGGCGGGTGCGCACAGGCGGCACGGCAGCGGCGGAGCGGCGCGGCGCGGAGAGGGGAAAGGAGGGGCGGCGGCGGCGGTGCTTACCGGCGGAAGGCGGCGGCGAAAGACGGCGGCGGCTCGGCGGCTTTAGGGGCTCGGGCGAACGCTAGGGTTAGGGTTTGGGGCGGCGGCGGCGGGGAAAACGAGGGGAGGGAGTGCCTCGGGGGGGATAAATAGGGGCGGCGCGGCGGGAATCCCGCCGGGATTCGCGGTGGCGGGGCGCGCGGCAGGCGGCCGAGTCGGAGACGGACTCGGCCGCGGCGGGCCCACGCGTCAGCGAGCGCGGGCGGGGGGAGGCGGTGCGGACTTTCCGGGCGGCTCGGCTTGGGCCGGCCCGGGAAGGGGAGGGGCGCGGGAGGCGGGCGGCTTGGGCCCCTTGGGCCGAGGGAGAGGGGAGGGAGAGCGGCGGCCGAGCGGGCGGCTTGGGCCGGCCCGGGAGGAAGGAGGAGGAGTGGGCCGACGGTCCAAGAGAGTAGAAAGAAAAAGAAAAGGAAAAAGAATTTTCCCAGGGATTTATTTACTGCGCTTGAGGGTTTTTAATTGGTTAAAATTATTTTTAGGGCTCTGGAAATTCTACTAAAAATCATGTTAATGTATTTTGACATGGGGAACTCAAGAAAAATTCCACCTTGCCATTTCCCACTTCTTTAATGCAATTCTTAATTGGATTTTTCTCCAGATTGATTAAACAATTTCTTAGATAAATTATTAAATTCGATTTTTACGATTTGGGAGAACTTCGGGGTGTGACAAACCTACCCCCCTTAAACAGAATCTCGACCCCGAGATTCGGAGGTGCTGGCAAAGAGGTGCGGATGGGCAGCCTTCAATTCATCCTCTCTTTCCCATGTAGCTTCTTCGTCGGAATGATGGCTCCACTGAACTCTGCAGAACCGGGTAACCTTGTTTCTGGTCCTCCTCTCGTTGGTTTCGAGAATACGAATCGGCTTAACCACATAAGTTGTCCTCTTGAATCTCAATTTGATCGAGACTGACCTGTTCTTCCGGTACTCTCAAGCATTTCTTCAATTGCGAGACATGAAACACATCGTGGATACTAGCCATGTTGGGTGGAAGCTCAAGCTGGTAAGCAACTTCTCCTCGACGTTCGCGGATCCTGTATGGTCCCACAAAGCGTGGTGCCAATTTGCCTTTAGTTCGGAAGCGGTGTACTCCTCGAAGCGGTGTGACACGAAGGTACACGTAGTCCCCTGTTTCGAAAGCTAACTCCCTTCGACGATTGTCGGCATAGCTTTTCTGTCGAGACTGCGCAATTCTCAACCTTTCCCTGACGGTTCTGACCTTTTCTTCTGCGTCACTCAAGACCTCAGTCCCAAATAGTTGTCGTTCTCCGGTCTGATCCCAAAAGAGCGGGGTACGGCACTTTTTGCCATACAACGCCTCAAATGGTGCCATCTGCAAGCTAGCTTGATAACTGTTGTTGTAGGAGAACTCGGCATATGGCAAACTCTTGTCCCATGCTCCTCCAAAATCGAGGGCACAGGCCCTGAGCATATCCTCAAGTATCTGGTTCACTCGCTCAGTCTGGCCATCGGTTTGCGGATGGTAAGCCGTGCTAAAGTTCAAACGTGTACCCAATTCTTCTTGTAGTTTTTGCCAAAACTTTGAGGTGAACTGGCTTCCTCGATCCAATACGATCTTCTTAGGCACTCCGTGCAAACACATGATTCTTGCGAGGTAGAGTTCTGCTAACTTCTTTCCAGACTAGGTAGTATGTACAGGAATGAAATGAGCCACCTTCGTGAGTCGATCCACGATGACCCAGATAGAATCATGTCCAGACGACGTTCTTGGCAAACCTATGATGAAATCCATTCCAATTTCTTCCCATTTCCATTCTGGAATTTGGAGAGGCTGTAACAGTCCTGTAGGCCTTTGATGCTCTGCCTTGACTCGCTGGCACACGTCACAGAGTGCGGCGAATTCAGCTATTTTTCTTCTCATGCTAACCCACCAGAACTTCTCTTTGAGGTCTTGGTACATCTTGGTACTGCCAGGATGAATTGAATACTGAGTTTGATGGGCTTCCGTGAGTATTAACTCCTTTAACTCTTTGTCTTCTGGGATGCATAGTCTTTCTCCCATCCATATCGTGCCATGCTCGTCTTCGGAAAAATCTCGGGCCTTTCCAACCCTCATGTTTTTCTTGAGCTCCGCTATCTCCGGATCTTTAGCTTGAGCTGCTCGGACTTGCTTCACGAGCGTTGGTCGTGCTTCTAGAGCAGACGCGAGCCCATGTTCAACAATACCGAGGTTTAGCCGTTCAAAGTCTTGTTGCAACTGGATGCTCATCCCTTCCATACTGGTGGAACTGCAGTAGCTCTTCCGGCTCAAAGCATCTGCCACTACATTAGCTTTACCGGGATGGTAGTGGATTCCCAGATCATAATCTTTAATCAATTCCAACCATCTCCGCTGGCGGAGATTTAAGTCCGGTTGGGTGAAGATATACTTCAAACTCTTGTGATCCGTATACACTTCACAACGGTTTCCAATAAGGTAATGCCTCCAGATCTTTAGGGCATGTACCACTGCTGCCAATTCCAGATCATGAGTGGGGTAATTATTCTCATGTGGGCGTAGTTGACGCAAAGCGTATGCAACCACTCTGCCTTCTTGCATCAATACACATCCTAGCCCTTGGCGAGACGCGTCGCAATAAACCTGAAAATCTTTAGTCTGGTCTGGCAGAATTAAGACTGGTACCGTTACCAACTTCTTCTTAAGTTCCTCTAAACTTCTATCGCATTCTGCTGACCACTTGAATTTCTCATCCTTTTTCAGCAACTGTGTCATTGGCTTAGCAATCTTGGAGAAGTTCTCAATGAACCGACGGTAGTAACCCGCAAGTCCAAGAAAACTTCGGATCTGCGTGACTGTTTTCGGTCGGGTCCACTTCATAACTGACTCCACATTCGACGGGTCTACTGCCACTCCTTGAGCGGTGATGATATGGCCTAGGAACTGTACTTCCTTGAACCAAAAGTCCCACTTGCTAATGTTGGCATACAATTGGTGTTCCTTTAATTTCTCAAGTACCAGGCGGAGATGTTGTTCATGCTCCTCCTTGGACTTAGAGTAAACGAGTATATCATTGATAAAAACCATAACAAACTTATCCAGAAATTCCATGAACACCTTGTTCATCAAGTTCATGAAAAAGGCCGGTGCATTGGAAGTCCAAAAGACATGACTATGCACTCAAACAACCCATACCGAGTAATGAATGCCGTCTTCGGAATGTCCTCCTCTTTAATCCTCAATTGGTGGTAGCCTGATCCCAGGTCTATCTTGGAGAACCATGTTGCTCCCTTTAGCTGATCAAACAAATCATCAATCCAAGGTAACGGGTATTTGTTCTTGATGGTCACGTCATTGAGGACGCGATAGTCGATGCACATCCTCTTGGTCTTATCTTTCTTCTCCACAAAGATCACCGGAACACTCCAAGGTGACGTACTCGGGCGAATGTATCCTTTCTGCAACTGCTCATCAACTTGTTTCTTGACTTTCGCCAGTTCATTGGCTCCCATCCTATAGGGTCTCTTGTGTATCGGGGCAGTTCCCGGTACTAAATCAATCCAAAATTCAATTTCTCTCTTTGGTGGCATTATGGTTATGTCATCCGGAAAGACTTTAGGGTACTCTCTAACACTAGGAATATCCTCCAACTTCTTAAGATCTTTCCTTTCTTCTGTGGTCTGTTCCATCTCGTCGACTTGGTTCAAGCACACTCTCTGCTTCTGGGATGTCGGCGACTGGAACATCACGACTTCTCCTTTCTCATTAACCAGAGTGATAGTGCGACTAGCGCAATCGATAACTCCCTTGTGCCTTGTTAACCAATCCATCCCAAGAATGACATCTAGGTCCTTGGATTCAAGAAGGATAAGATTGGCTAGAAATTTAGAACCCTGGATTTCTATTGCCACCGAGGGGCAATAGTGGGTTGTGGTCATCTCATTCCTAGGAGTGTGAACCCACATAGGCGTTCTAAGTTTCACTACTGACAACCCATATGTCCCAGCAAAACGCTTTGATAAAAAGGAATGTGTAGCACCAGAATCAAAAAGAGTGATGGCTGGAATTGAGTTGACAGGAAACGTACCCAATACCACTTCGGGTGCAGCCTGCGCCTCCTCTGCTGATGCATGGTTGATGCGAGCATGAACAAACTTGGGTCCTGCGCGCCTTGGCTTTGGGCACTTGTCGGCGAAGTTTCCGGGCTCGTTGCAATTGAAACAGACAAATGATTTTCCGCCGAACTCCTTCCTGGGTTGAGTTGATGGAGTTGGCTGAGCTGCGGCCATTGGCGGGCGCGAAACCGGGTTGCGGTTGGGCTGTCCCCCGTTGTTGTTGCGGTTGCCGGAATTGTTGTTGTTGAAATTACCAGGCTGGTAGGGTCGATGTTGATGAACAATCATTGTAGAAGGTCCACCCTGCCGTCCGGTGGTGAACCGGGGCTTCTGTTGACTTCCCTGCTGCGCCCTGAATTGGACTGCCTTCCTCTTTCGATCCATCCGGTTGCGTTGATCCTCTTGACGGATCACCTTGTCAGCTAACTTCTCGAAATCAGCATAATCCCCTGAGATTAGCTGGTTGGCCAACTCATCATCCAGGCCGGAAAGAAACTTTTCATGCCTTTCCGCATCAGTGTGCACATCCTCCGGAGCGTAACGTGCAAGACGGTTGAACTCATGGAGATACTCTTTCACAGTCCGATTGCCATGATGGAGTGATCTAAACTCCCTCTTCTTCTGGGCTACTATGCCGTCAGGAATTTGGGCTTTCCTGAAACTGCGACAGAATTCCGCCCAAGTAACTTCTGTCCCGGGTGGACGGGTAACCAGGTAATTATCCCACCAAGCTGAAGCGGGACCTTGCAATTGATGGGTGGCGAAAGCGACCTTCTCTTGATCATTGCACTGGAGTAGATTAAGCTTCTTCTCATTAACATGAAGCCAATCATTCGCTTCCATGGGATTGGTGGTACTCGAGAAAATCGGCGGCCGGACACGAAGAAATTCTGGCAACTTGGATTGGGGTGGTGGTTGATTCTGTTGGGCCTGCTGCTGCTGCTGTTGGGCTTGTTGTTGCATCTGTTGTTGCATTTGTTCATGTTGCTGCTGCATTTGCTGCATCATAGCCGCCATCATCTGCGTCTGGCTAGCTAGCACTTGGGCAAGAGTGGGGTTGTCAGGTGGTGGGGGAGGAGCGTTGGTGTTTGTTCCATTGGCCTGTGATCCCTCCTGTCCGTTGTTGTTACCACTCGTCCTTGTGTTGACCATCTGGAGGTGAAGAACCAGCAGAAAGAAATAGAAAAGAAACAAAACAGACTGTTCAGAACTAAGCTTTAATATATATTAATTTAACTGTAATTGTTCTGATCTATTTTAAAACACTCCAAAACAACAAGCAAAAGTCCTTAATAAGATAGCCATACCATAGGCACATGGTATCGACCATCGGCTAACCCCAAGCAACAAAACTAACACACAGCATCTAACAAGAAATCAAACTAAGAAAACGGAAAACTAAGGGTAACGAGCCTAATGCTCGGAACGGCTTCCGGAATCCGCCACTGAGAGGCTCGATCTTAGTGTACTCCGGCGCTTCAAGGTACCCTACAACCAAAGTCATACGGGCAAGCTCTACCACGAAACCTTCCATATTCTGACCGTGGTGTGTCGGGGGATGGCCTACCATCTACAGAGGGCAAAGGAACGGGACTCAACGCATGCTCAAATCCAATTTTAAAAATGATTTTTAAAGAACTTAGGTAACAAAAGAAAATTTTTGATGCAAGGCACTTTTTTTTTTCAAAAATCCCAAGGACCACAGATCCCGAATTTTTCCCAAAACAATTTTAAATTAAGGGAAAATGCACATGAAAAAGTTTTAGAGGGCTCTTAGGGTTTCCGGTTGGCTTATCCTACAGTCAAGGTCGTCTCTGATATCTACTTGTCACGCCCAGAAATTCACTACCAGAATTTCCAAAGCAAATTGTGTATTAAAATCCCTGTCCAGGACCAGCCAGGGTACACAAACGACAAAGTTGCCATACAGATCCACGTCTTACAAAAACAATAAAAATCTCTTACAAAACTGCAACGGAAAAAGGAAACAAACTGTTCTAATAAACTAAACACTCGCAACGTAGCGACTCCAATCCACAGGCATTCCTCGACGGTAGCCACAAGCTTACTCTTCTGAAAAGTCTTCCTCTGAAACATACTCCAACTCTGGTGTGGGGGAAAAATAAAGCAAGACTGAGTACTACCCACTGTACTCAACAAGTCATAACGGAAAGGAAAATAATGATGCAAGCAATAACAAAGGAGAGCTGCAAAGGCTATTTTGCATAAAATACGCATTTAAAAAAACAATAGTTGAAAACAGTAAAACAGTTGAGTAAATTAATCATAATTAAATCATCACTGTCCAACGCTATACCACGTTGCGACAGGCCCAAACCACCATCTGAACTACACCAGTTCCATTAAGTCAAATTATTAGAAAGTTCAACTAATCACGGTGAATCTGGTTGATCGTCCATAACCACGGGCACGGCTATTCGAATAGTTTTACTCTGATCAGAGGTGTACAACTGTACCCACAAGACACAGTCCCACAACACATTACTGTCCGCCGACATACCACCACGGTACACCGGAAAAGGAGCTGTGAGAGGACCCTTCACATAACCCTTCCTAACCAAGCGCACCACACCTCAGGTTTCGCCCCCATTCCCTTACTCGGCTACGAGCAGGCCCCCCTCGTGCCTTGGTCAATCCGGCAGCCGATCAACGGGTACACCCCCGCCGACCCAACTCCATTACCCCCACCCTCGCCTGGGTACGTCGGCTAGGAAAAAGCTATACTACAAATCCAGCCATTACCCACGCTGGCTTGTGGAAAGCATGGTAATTCTTCCAGGGTTTCCCGCGAACCGGTCCTTAAATGTCATGAGCACGACCATTAAAACATGTGCTCACAACCCACCATTAATCAAGATTTTTGTTGAAATAATTATTAAATCGCCCACGATTAACCATCGTGAACCAACATGAAATAACCATCATTAAGTAATAATGAAACTTTAGTTATCCCATTACTGAGCTAATGTTTCTAAGCAAGGCTAAGCAAGTTCTATTGTAGCAACTACTCAAATTATTTCCCAAGCTATCAAAGGAATAAGATAATGGCAATATAGGGCTGAGTACAATAGATAAACTATCCCATAAGTGACATTATAAAACAATGCAGTATTTAGAGAAAAACAAGACTGTTTCGCAATTTAGGTACAATATGATCAAATGAATAAGTATGACTTGCCTTGCTCTTGCGCTGGGTCGATTTCGGCAACGATCTCGAAATAAACCGGGGAGTCAGAATTACCGGAATCTACGCGACAAACAAAGCAAACAACAATGCATGCTATAAGTCTACTGAAACAAAGAACAAAACTATTTTTAATAGATTCTAGACATTTTTATGAATTTTCTGAGACTTGAACGGACTAAAACAGAGTCTGGATGAATTAGTTATGAATTTTTGAAGATTAACGGTGTTTTTACTATAACAGAAAAATCCTTAATCAATTATTTATTGCGCAATAAACCCTTAGGGCTGACGTCATGCTGACGTCAGGGCTGGCGGCGACGCCTAGGGCTGACGTCGGCCGCGGCGGCGGCAGCTGCGTTCCACGTGGCGCACACGTGGCGCCGACGTGGCAGCCACGCGGCGACCACGCGGCGGGGCGGCGGGTGACAGCGCGGCCACGCGGCGCGGCGCGGACGGCCCAGATCGACCCGGGTGGCCGATCGGGCGGCTGAGGCTCGCGGGCGCCGAGCGGCCGGGGCTCGGGCTTGACGGAGCCTACCATGGCACACGGCGGCGGCCGACGCTAGGGTTTGGGCGGCGCGGCGCGAGAGGCGGCGGCAGGTGCGCACAGGTGGCACGGCAGCGGCGGAGCGGCGCGGCGCGAAGAGGGGAAAGGAGGGGCGGCGGCGGTGGTGCTTACCGGCGGAAGGCGACGGCGGAAGACGGCAGCGGCTCGGCGGCTTTAGGGCTCAGGTGACGCTAGGGTTAGGGTTTGGGGCGGCGGCGGCGTGGAAAACGAGGGGGAGGGAGTGCCTCGGGGGGGGGGGGATAAATAGGGGCGGCGCGGCGGGAATCCCGCCGGGAGTCGCGGTGGCGCGGGCGCGCGGCGGCGCCGGCCGAGTCGGAGACAGACTCGGCCGCGGCGGGCCACGCGTCAGCGAGCGCGCGGCGCGGGGAGGCGGTGCGGACTTTCCGAGCGGCTCGGCTTGGGCTGGCTCGGGAAGGGAAGGGGCGTGGGGAGGCTGTGGTGGCCTTGGGCCGCCTTGGGCCGAGGGAGAGGGGAGGGAGCCTCGGGTGGCTTGGGCCGGCCCGGGAGGAAGGAGGAGGAGTTGGCCGACGGCCCAAGAGAGGAAAAAGAAAAAGAAAAGGAAAAAAATTTTTTCCCAGGGATTTATTTTCTGCGCTTGAGTGTTTTTAATTGGTTAAAATTATTTTTAGGGCTCTGAAAATTCCACTAAAAATCCTGTTAATGTATTTTGACATGAGGAACTCAAGAAAAATTCCACCTTGTCATTTCCACTTCTTTAATGCATTTCTTAATTGGACTTTTCTCCAGATTGATTAAACAATTTCTCAGATAAATTATTAAATTCGATTTTTATGATTTGGGAGAACTTCGGGGTGTGACAATCACCCACGTTCGTGCTACACTGCGCACTTGCACATTCATGAGACGAGACTGGCAACCATGCATGCACGACCGCTCGTCATCGCACTCATATGCACATCGGTTTGCACGTTATCCCTCATCCCCTTAAATTTTGAGCTGGATTAATTCTTTTATATCGAAATTAACTCAAGAATTAAAATGGGTATTGCCATGATCATCTAGACTATTTGGTTTGCTTGCAACAATGACTTACATGCCTTATATTCCTTGTATATTACCTGTTGTTGTGAATCAATTATTTAGGACCACATGTTATCTAAGTTATTGATGCATGAGAGATGGCCCGATGATATGAACCTTGTTCTTGATGATAAACCCTTGGGAATTTTATAAAAGAAAATAAAATAACTTTAGTTACTCCTCATTGATGTTCCATTCCTACCAAAGCCATATGTTGAGCTTCATGATATAACTTTATACATATGCTGCTCATCATCATTTTGAGTTTTGTCAAATGGTTGTGACCCTTGTTAGATTCTTTTCATGTTTTCATGATACAAGTCTTGTGCACTTAGCCACAAAAAATATTACTCTTCCTCTGCACTGGAGGTTCAGCAAAAATAAATAAATAAATTTCCATCCATCCACCATATGCTAGCTTCTACACTAGAAGTATGCATCCACCATATCCATCCACAAAATAAGGCTCCCAACCCTATGGTTACTCCTCCAATGATTCATGCCAAATGAGACATGAGCGGAAAAAAAGGGAGAGAAAAAGAAAACTCTGCTGAAAAGAGAATGATGTAAAAATATTCTCGAGCATGAAAAAAATGAAGATAGAAAATGCCATGTTCTCTAAAATAAAATGGAAGGAGGAGGATCATACAAAAATGAGTCATCATCCCATTTTTTATTTTTTTCACTTTTCCACCCCATATATCTAGGTGCACAAGCTTGGTCATGGTTATATGATTTGTATCTTCTTGGATCCTCCATTTGACTTTACAAAATATCTGATGCAAGTATGCAGTTTCTTATTCCTTACCCTGAGCTCCACATGAGCCTTTTTAGAAGGTAGGATAAGAAAAGGCAACATCAATGCCTTGGTGAGGAATGAAACACTCTGAGTGACTCGAGAGAATCAATTGAGGAGTATAGTAAAAGTTATGTTTTTATGAGCATCAAAGAAAACCCCAAAGTTAGTTCATCAGAAAAAGTAAAGGTGACTTGAATCAAGGACCGTTCCATTCATCAATCGTCCAAGATGAGATGGTAGACACTTCAAGGTTCACAACGAAGGTATGTCTTAGAATATTTGAGGTGTCATATCATTGGGTCAGAAACCATTACTCTAGTGGATTCATGAGCTTTACTCAAGGATGAGTAAAGGATAAGTGTGGGGGTGTTGTTGACGTCATTAAGTGCTAACATAAACCGTCAACTCCTGCATAAGGAATAAAAGATATAGTATCAAAACTAAGTGGTATGAGTTTTATACTAACCATTTCTACTAGTTTTGATACATATATGTATGCAGGTCATTTAAGGAGAAAATACACCCGTCATGCGATTAAAATGAACCTCCGGCCAATCACGTGCGAGTACAAAGATTGGAGGGCCCACAAGTCAGTTAAAACCAACTTAAAGAGGAGCCAAACCATCCTAACCGCCATAAGGGACCACCTGTCGGCCTCCTGGCCAAAGGAGAGGCCAGGAGGTGGGACCCAGAGGTCGGCCGAACTAGGGGTTCGGCCGAACCGCCACTAACTCCTCTCATCACCACCTTCCACGTGGACGATCTTGATAGCTTCCCAATAATGGTTACAGGGGTACTGACCTTCCAAACCGATCTACAACCGTCGTACTCAAACAATAAAAGGGGGAGGTTTCACACACTTCACTACACACACAACTTGGATTAAGTTGAGTACAACGCACTTGTGAGCTTCATTTTTGGTATGTTGGTTTAGTAGAGAATGAGAGAAAGCTCCGAAAGGAGTGCACCAAAATATCGGAGTTTTCTTCAAGAATTTTACGAAGGAAACCCAAGTTGTTGGCGTGCTTACAACAGAGTTCTGGAGAGAAGTCGGGATTGTCGGACTTCTTCTCTCGCTTGTACCTCGGTGGATGCTTTCTATATAAAGTAAGTATTCGAGTTTCTTTATGTTCTTTAATTAATTTATTTAAGTGAGATATATCCTCATCGGTGCGGGTTCGTCGCTTAGCACAGAACTAAGTGCTCTAGTACTAGGACTCTGGATAAAGGAGGAAGTTCCTGCGCAAGGCTAGAGAAGTAATTAATAACTTACACATGGTGTCTAGGTTAGAAATTATCTTCGTTTGTTGTGTGCTCCATGGAAAGTGAGGTAGGTGGCAGGTGGTGTCAGCCCTGTCCGTTCTTTGTATTCTTCCATGTTCGGGTGCATCATAAAGCTCAAGGCTGGACTTGGCTTGGTAGACCCTAGGGCAGGGCCGGTGCCCAAAGCATGTGATAGAGTTTAACCTTTAACTGAACTTAATTAATTAAAAGACATAGGAATCCTCTCTAGCCAACTATAGGTTATTGTGTCCTTGGGTTAATTCTTGTTAGTACATATACACACACGTTCCTCGTGTTAGATACCCTTTGGTCAGCCTAAGGGGAAATGCTCCAAGGTATCTGTGCGCTTGCGGATTTATCTATGAACGTAAGAAGTACCAACAATTGCTTGAGCTTAAGTCCATTGCACCACCATCATGTGAAGAGAGCATCAAAGGTAAATTAAATGGTGTTGAGATAATCGAAGGTGAGTATTCTCAAGCTAAGCTACACACGTCCAGTTTTCATGCTATAGTAGAGCAACCATTACTGGAACCCATTGCTAAGATTCCTTTATCTCAAGTTGATTTGTTTGTTATTCCTTGTGATAAAGAAGAGTTGTGTGTGCTTCATTTATATCAATGCCACAACTAGTGAATGAACATGCTATTCCTATTGTTAATTCTTTGTGTGCTGATTTTAAGCATGTTGTTCAAATTGTTAATGAAGATCAGGAACGTGAATTGCTATATTCCTTAAATACTCTGGGCTATATTCAGTTTGATGACTTATGTGAGCTCGATAATTTGAATGAGAAATTATTTGCTATTAATTTGCTGTGGGCACCCGGAAATCATACCGTCTATTGTATTTTGTGACCACCACACACTTTTGGATGAGTGGGATCCATACACGCATAAATAACCACTCATACCTCAATGTGCCCATGATCACAAAATTTACAACATTCGGTATAAAATCCATAATGCCGAATAATGAGCAAAGGAGATATTGTTCGGACTCCGCATGCCAGTCAACTTCAGCCTGAAACATGCCTGTCAAACCACACGAAGGCAGCGACCAGATGTGTTACACATCTCAGGAGACTTGACTCAAATTGCGAGAGCTCTACAATATCTCAATTGTTCAAAATCCATACTCATGCTTAGCTAGTCCCCAGGAAAAGCGACTAGCCTTGCATTTTCATCGCAAGCAATTAATAAACATCACAAATGCATAAAGATGGATAAAAGGACAGCAATATACAGATATCATAATGGGATTCTAAGGCCCATCTTACAACACAAACTATAGCAGCGGAAGTTTCATAATTTCACGTAAGCAAAAGTAAAACCCGTGGTTTGCCAACCATCCCACAAGGGCAACCAACCGGGGCAAGAGTCAAGCTGAAAAGCTACTCACCAACCTCACCGCCCTCGGTAGGGTAGTAAGAACAATCAAGTGCGCCAACATCTTCGTCTGAAAGTTGCAGACATCGGGTTAAGTACAGGAATGTACTCGCAAGACTTACACATTAATATATATATATAGAACAAAGGAGTATGCAAGCTTCTATCTTAAAGGTGGCATAATGGTTCAAGTTTTGCATAAAAGCCAATTTAGTTGAGCAAATCACAAGTTGAAAATATAGACATTCTAACATAGCACAATCTGAAATTTAATCACAAATAAGCACAACCCGTGCTCTCAACACCATCCATGTATAAGCACAACCCATGCTCTCATCACCATCCATGGACTACCATTGTCCAACTATGGCTTGCAAATATAACCATTCCATATTCAAGCCTAACCAACCCATTTAACCCAAGTTTGATGCTGACATAGACTGACTAACACATCAAGCGGTCGTCCTGTAATCGTGGACACGGCTATTCGAATAGTTTTACTCTGATCTGAGGGGTACATCTTTACCCACACGAAATGAACAAGGATCAAATGCTTCACACGCACACAGGTGTTACCCACAAGTGATACAAGTTCATAATATGCCCTTTCCTAGTCACACCCCAACCACCTAAACTACGCTTGGGCCCCCGATGACTTAGCCACGTGCGTGTGTGATATGGCTAAGGCGGGCTCACCATCGCGGGAGAAACCCCTTGCCAAAACCAGGCACACCCGGGCACTCCAAAGGAACAGCATCCTCACGATTGACCAGCGTAGCGTAGATGATCACAGTGCGACGTAGTACTAAGTCAAGCCGTCCCATACCGGCGCGTGGTAGTACTTAAGATGCTTGAATAGATGTCAACATGTTCGGTCCTTAACAACCCAGACGAGGTGTTGGCGCAGAATTTAGACCCGCCTCGCAACCAAAGATGGGCTCTACGTTTCCACAGCAGCCTAGGAGATCTGCTTAACTCCAGT
Organism: Oryza officinalis; assembly: GCA_008326285.1. Classification (NCBI taxonomy): domain Eukaryota; kingdom Viridiplantae; phylum Streptophyta; class Magnoliopsida; order Poales; family Poaceae; genus Oryza; species Oryza officinalis. The sequence continues at coordinate 33,584,998 of BDMV01000008.1, read as the reverse complement.
GCAGGTTCAAATTGGCTTGCCTAGTCGTGCGCAGAGCGTGCCAGTTGATTTGATCTGCAATCAACAAGAAACAAGTAAACCATGTCAGAAAACAATGGTCAATCGGCCGATAGGCCAATGTCACATTGTTATAGCCCAGCCGATAGGGCAAAGCTGTATCGGCTTACTCGATATAATAAGCAAATTGAAGAGACCTAATCTCATCGGCCCATGCCAAAAGCATGTGACAAATTAATAGAATTAGCCGATGAGGGTTTCACGAGGATAACTACACTAGCTATTACTCCAGTGTAAACTTATACAAGTCAATCGGCTAACATAAATACACCAACCACAAAGAAGTCATTAAAAACACTCTGTAGCCAATACGTTTATATTCGTCGACCCACATGTATAAGTGACAAACACATGCAAGAACATAAATAATCACATTCATTAGATAAGACCGGCTGAAACCCCGGTGCTATCCTTAATTACAATCGAAAGCAGGCTTCGTGTTAGATCTCGAAACAGGACTAAGGTCGATAGCAACTCAAAGTGTGAATCGAGACTTAACACGAAGAAAATCAAGCCGTCGATTGCTTTTGGGGATGGTAAATGCCTTAGATAATCTAAACTAGCAAACTGATTCAACCATCGTTGGCAATAAACCCTAAAACGAGTCAACTGCTGACAAGACAGAATCAGAAGATCGCGCCAAGATTAGCTAACACACGATAAACGACGATCACATCATCAGGGCTTAACGTGCCTAAAGCGACACGCTAACCCCGACGATGTAAATCGTCGGGTACGAGTTCTTACCTTGCTCTTGGGAAGCAAGAACTCGTCAGAAGTCAGCCTCTTGCGAGGGTTGGCGATGCGCCGAAAGTAGATTAGTTTGACTGTATGATTGATTGAGAGAGAGCTTCTATGTACAAACTATCGGGATATTTATACCCGAGGTTACAATAGGACCCTTGTAGGGCACGATCTTATCTACAACTAACAAACAAGCCTTTGCGGCAGACTTAAGCCACAGATTAGATCTAAACTACTTAATTTACAAGATACAATTGCCTAAAACCGAGCTTTATCTCTATTTGGCAACTTCCTTAAAGCTTATCTTGACCCTAGACCAAGCCCACGCTGACTCTGTCAACATACAACCCGTATCGGCCAACAATCATATCGAATCCATATCGGCCGATACACTCTTTCTGGCAACACCTCCCCAGTCCGATACGGTTACCGGGTCCGATACGAAGCCTGGTCCGACTCCAACTCAATCCTTCCTCTCTGCTTTGGTTTCCTCTTTTCTTTCCAAGTCAATTACCAAAATCCGTCGTTAACACATGCCCCCAATTCTGCTTCATTATATAATGTGGCGGAATTAGCTCCGAGGAACCCATCGACTTCCTTGCTAGGTCTTGTCTGAAAACCGTGCAGATCCAGATTCGAATCCTCCCGCCGCCGATTCAACAAACCCTTCGTGTTCAACTCCGGCGACCCCTCGGCGTCCCGTCGACATCGACCCCCTTCACAGCAACCCCTTCAGCGACAACAATGGCCTCCGCTCCATTCTACGCCTCCGAGATCCCTGCGGTAAATCGATTCCTTCAAAATCCGCATTATCACTTTCTCCGCCGTTTTCTCCAAGTTAAGGTTTTTACTCTCTGCCCCCCTGGTCTTATATTTTCATCGTCATTCTCATGATTTAGGTATTTAAAAGCCAAATCTTGATCCCCACCGACGACAAATCCCATCGCTTTCTGCTAGGCCCTATGGGCGATTGCGACCCAACTTGGCTAATCAATGCTGAAACAGACAGAATCCCCTTCAGGCAAGTCAAGCCCAATGTTTCTTCATGGAAACATACCTTCAGGTCCTGGCCATCAAAGCTAAACGGATACAGAACATGGCACAAGAGGATTGCTGCTGCCAAACAAGTCCACTGGGACGAGATTGGGATCGGCCAATGTATCACTTTATCCCTGGCCGATACCAAGAAGAATGAACCACTCATGTCGGCTGCCAGCTACTTCTGGTCCAGTATCTTGAATGCCTTCATGTTCAAGCAAGGTCCAATGACCCCAACCCTTATAGATGTCAAGACACTAACAGGATTGGATATCGACTCTGAGATCAACCCCTTCAGCCTCCTGGCAAACAGTAGTCACAAGTTGAAGACCAAGAAAATTGGAGGCTGGTCTGGGTACATTTCTGAGCACATGGAACAAGGATTAGTCTCTGAACGAGAGCACGTAGCCTTCCTGACATTGTGGCTGGAAAGATTTGTCTTCTGTGGATTGACCTGTGGCCCCACTACAAACTGCCAACACTTGGCACAAGCTTTGGTCGACAAGAAGCAAATCCCTCTAGGCCGATACCTCTTGGGAGCTATATATCGGCTACTCCATATCGCCACTTAAGATTTGATGCTAAAACAGACTGTAGCTCATGGAGGACCATGGTGGTTTATTCAACTCTGGCTAACCATTCACACCAACACCATGGTTGATCGGCCACCTCTATCAGACTCTCGCTTTCCATCAAAATACGCCGATCATGAAGATCCCAGGAGCAGAAGATGCATGTCCTATGGGGAAGCGGCCTCCGTTTACCCAGGTGCAGACCAATCGGCCGATGACATCGCTACATGGTTCATTCGTTTCTTCACCGGTCATCCATCAGCCAGGATGGACATGTTTGTCTACACATCGAACAGAGATTTTGAACTCCCCGACGATCTTCGGCTGAGCTTGATAAATGACGACATGGAGTCACGGGAGTTATTCATGATCGGCCTCACTCCGAGCCTGCTCCCAGTAGGCATATTTCAGGGAAGGAGCACCATCCTATCTTATGAGTTTTACAACCCAATGGTGGCTGCTAGACAGTGCGGGCTCGGGCAACTCCCTATCAGTCTGTATCTTCATAAGCTCCTAGAGATCAGAGGCACGATTCCATCGGCGCTGGTCATGAGTAAAGCGCTGGAAATCGAGCTCCCAAATCTCGGTGATTGCGACCGGCTGCATCTGAACGCTTTCGTCCATATCAGTTTCCAGGCATGGTGGCAAGAGTGGGCCGCTCACATTTTTCATCAATCGGCCAGATTTTATGTGACAGAGCTTATCCAGGGTATCAGCCCTCAAGTCCCAAACGAGCCGATTCCATACGTGAGCAACAGTGGTCAGAAAATCTTTTATGCTCAAGCCATAGCTCTATCAGGATCAACTATCCTGGAATCCATCATCGGCCTTACTGCCCCGAAGATATCATCATTACTTCAGGGGCCGATGACTAAAGAAAACCCCAAGAGGAAAGCGCCAACCAAGGGCAAATCCCAAAAATCCAGCAAGAAGGCTAAAATTGATGACCAAACCGATCTTGAAGAGCTGGACCCCTCCATGGAAGAGTTCCTTGAAGCACAAGTGATGGAGGAGGAAGTCGATGCAGCGGCTGCCGATGCATATGAAGAAGAAGACCCATCGACCGAAACCACCAAGGAGCCATCGGCCGAAGCTACTGAGATTCCAACGGCCGATGACCAAGGCGCTGCCCCCCAACCAAAAAGGACCAGACATGCAGTTCGCAAGGTCAGTACAATCTCTTCTCCGCGTTTACATAATCCCCTTCTACTACTACACTTTAATTTGATATCCTTTTCAGGCTGCGGTGTCATCTGTACTGAAGGAGAGAACTCGATCGGCCCCTTTACGAAGAACCAAAAAGGCAACCTTACAACGGCGCGAACGAGCGAAGGCACGATTGAGGACTCCTTCTCCTTCTCCACCACCCTCTCCGACTGTCTCGGTAAGAGTTGATTCTTGCATTATCTTTCTAATCACATAACCCTATTTACCAATTCTCTGCTTTTTTAGCCTAGGGTTGCGTCACCTTCACCACATTGGCCAACCCCCTCGCCTACTGCGTCGACACAGCAAAGGGAGGCCGATGCGAGCACCACCGATGCTCCAACACAGGTAACTAGGATTACGCTGATCCCCTTTCTGCCGGTTCCTGTTTAACGAGGCTGACTTTGACCCACGTTGATATTTGCAGAACCTAGCCGATATGTTCTCCTTTGATATCGGCCAGTTTCTTGACGATGAGGACAAGGAGCTACCCAACACAGCCAGGGCACCAATCTCTGATGATCTGAAGAACCGGCTGACCGATATCGCCAATCGGCTGGAGTCCTCGCTGGAGTACTTGGTGGAAGATTGCACCCCCATCAGGGTCAGGGTACAAGAAATTCAAGACAAACTGCCTAAAGACCTGATGGAGGTTCTAACACCGGCCATCTTCTTGGAGCAATACCGATTCAAGCTCAACAAGGCCAAAGAAAGACTCGCAGAGCGACGAGAGAGTGACCAACTGGAATCGGCTTTGTCCGCCAGCAAGGCGCAAGTTAACGCTGACAAGACCAAATTGGACGAGCTAGCGGTGGAGGCGATCGTCTTGAAAAATAGACTTGAAGAACTCCGTCGTCTCGAGGCAGAGCTAGAATCGAAGCTGGAAGCCACGCGTCAAGAAATCCAAGAAGTCAAAGCCGGGATAGCTGCATCACCTAAAGCCATAGAAGACCAGACGGCAAAGCTCAAGGCATCGGCCAAGTACCTTGCAACCCTGAGCAGATCCCAGGGTCTACGGCCGATGATGCCCAGGCTATAGAAGACATCGAGCAGATTCGCCGCAAAGCCATTGCTGCTATTACAGACTTCATAGGGTAACGTAGCATATTCTGTCCTCGTACTGTGTAAATACGAACCTTATCGGCCATGTAGCCGAATTTGATCTTACTGCTGTGTAAAAATTTCAGTCTGAATATTACTTCTGAAATCCCGTTTGCAAACAAATATCCCCTTACTGAAATCAACCTCATCGGCCAGAAAGCCGAATTCAGTCTCAAACTGAAAGAATCCGACGTTAAAATCCCTCGAAAAATTCCTTGAAAAATTCCCAGAAAAATTCATTGAAAAATTCCTTGAAAAATTCTGCGCTTGTATATATATATGCCCCCCAAATTTTAGAAGGTGAGGGCTCATGTTGTAAAATTTGAACTAAGGGCGATAGTATATATCGGCCATCTCAAGACGATGCATAACACATCGGCTGTAATCATAAATCGGCTGGAGGGCCGATCATGAGTCGATCCAGACACTGGGATAATATCTCTTTAAGTACTTGCCATTAAGAGCTCGTCCATAAATCTCGCCATCCAGCCCCTGGAGCAAATAAGCATTGTGAGGAACACATCGATGAATTTGAAAAGGACCTTCCCAATTAGGTGACCACTTGCCAAATTTATTATCTCTGGAACCAATCGGCATTATTAATTTCCATACAAGATCCCCTTCCTCAAATGACTTGGCGACAACTTTTTTGTTATAATGACGAGCCACTCTATCTTTATCATGTTTGATCTTCTCTAAGGCCCGTAATCGGACATGCGCCAAATCATCTAACTCATCTACCATAAGATTATGGTACTCATCGGCTGTCAAGTCGTCTTGCAAGGCAATCCTCCTTGAGCCGATGTTGGTTTCCCACGGCAGCACAGCTTCATGTCCAAAAACTAACTGATACGGAGGCACTTGAATTGCACCATGGCAAGCCATCCGATACGCCCAAAGGGAATCGGCCAGCGTTGTGTGCCATTGCCTTGGCTGTTCGTCGATTTTCCTCTTGATTAACTTGACTAAGGTCTTATTAGAAGCCTCTGCCTGCCCATTAGCCTACACATAGTAAGGAGAAGAATTTAATAATTTAATGCCCATGCTGTCGGCAAACTGGACGAACTCATCGGATACGAAGATTGATCCCTGATCGGTGGTTATTGTCTGATGTAACCCAAACCGATATATAATATATTCCTTGACAAACTGAATTGCATCCTTGGACTCAACCTTCTTAAGGGGGACGGCCTCAACCCACTTTGTGAAGTAATCTGTAGCCACCAAGATATATTTGTGTCCCTTGCTCGATGGCGGGTTAATCTGGCCGATCATATCTATTCCCCATCCACGAAATGGCCACGGTTTTGCGATTGGATGCATAGCCGATGCCGGTGCTCTTTGAATTGCTCCAAACTTCTGACAATCCTGACATCCTTTATAATACTTGAAACAATCCTCTAGCATGGTTGGCCAAAAATATCCGACGCGCTTCAACAGCCATCTCATTTTATGGGCCGATTGATGGGTTCCATAAATCCCTTCATGTACTTCACTCATAACAGTTTGGCCTCCTCGGGGCCTAGGCACTTGAGTAAGACACCATCAATCATCAGATAATACAAGTCATCGTCCATCAAGACATAATGTAAAACTTTATACTTCATTCTTCGTGACGCCGATTGAGAAGGATTCCTCAAGTACTCGATGATGTCAAACCTCTAGTCGTCGGCATGCACGAGAGCAATCTGAATCTGGACATGTTTAGCCATTGGCCGGTATCCCGATGCCCCCTGAGCTAAATCATTGGCCTCAAAGTTCTGCTTCCTGGGTATATGCCTCATCGTCACAATCCTGAAACCTTGTAGCAACCCCTTGCACTCCTCGTTGTAGACTCTGAGAATATCATTCTTGCATTCATACGCGTCAGAAAGTTGATTGATTACCAGTTGCAAATCACCAATGATTTCTACGGAATCGGCCTTGACTTCTCGTAATAACTGCAAGCCTTTAAGCACCGCTTCGTACTCTGCTTGATTGTTAGTATAATAAGGCTTAATAGTAAAAACAAACTCAAAACTTGCCCCCCGAGGGGATATGATAACTAGGCTGATACCGCATCCATGTCTACAGACGGATACATCAAAATACAATGTCCATGGCACAATATCTGCATATGCAATTGACTCGTCTCTGTGTTGAACAATAAAATGATTCATACCGTAGGTCAAACCCTGTCAAGGCAAAAATCCACTTCCCAATTCTTCCTTTTAATACGGGGGCCGATAGCATGTATTTCATCACATCGGCCTTACTTACCACAATGCACTCATTGGAAAGTAAATAATGCCTCAAGTTAGTACATGAGAAATATAAGCACAAACAGAGTTTTTCTACCGGCGTGTACCTTGTCTCGGCCTCCAGCAACCTCCTACTGAGATAGAAAATGACTCGCTCTTTGCTGTCAATGTCCTGAACTAAGACTGAGCCGATATACTTCTCATCGGCCGATAGGTACAGCCTGAACGGAATTCCCTTCTGTGGAGGAATTAAAACTGGTGGGGAGCTCAAATACTCCTTGATGTCGTCCAACGCCTTCTGCTGCTTATCACCCCATATGAACTCTTCATCCTCTTTTATCTTCAATAACGGAGTGAACGGCTCTATTCTTCCTGACAGGTTCGATATAAAGCGCCGAACAAAATTGATCTTGCCGAGCAGAGATTGTAACTTGGTCTTGTTCGTCGGAGGTTTGATTTTCTTTATAGCATCGATATTCTTCTGTGTAATCTTGATTCCTCTTTCGTGGACCAAGAAACCCAGGAACTGACCGGTCGATACGCCAAAGGCACACTTGTTAGGGTTCATTTTTAAACCATACTTCCTCGCTCTTTCGAGTACCTTGCGTAAATCGGCCAAGTGCATATCATATTCTCTTGACTTCATGATGACATCATCAATATAAAATTCAATCAAAGAGCCGATAAGATCATGAAAAATATAATTCATGGCCCTCTGATACGTAGCTCCAGCATTCTTCAAACCGAATGTCATGACAACCCATTCATATAGGCCGATTGCCCCTGGGCATCGGAAGGCTGTTTTGTGAACATCTTCTTCGGCCATGAAAATTTGGTTGTAGCCTGCGTTCCCATCCATGAAGCTGATAACCTTGTGCCCAGACGCGACATCGACAAGCAAATCGGCTAGAGGCATAGGGTACTCGTCTTTCGGTGTTGCTTTGTTCAAGTCTCTGAAGTCAATACATACCCTAAGCTTGCCGTTTTTCTTCATTACTGGAACTATGTTGGAGACCCATTCTGCGTATCGGCAAGGTCTGATGAAGTTGGCATCATAAAGTTGTGTGATCTCTGCCTTGATAGCTTCGTGCATATCGGCCTTAAATCTCCTAGGAGCTTGTTTAAACGGCCGATAGCTTGGTTTGATTGGTAGCCGATGTTCTACAATCGATCGGCTTAATCCTGGCATCTCATGATATTCCCATGCAAAACAATCCATGAATTCTTTCAACAGATTTATAAGATTACTCTTGTATTCCTTTGGCAGGTTAGCACTTACGTACGTCGGCCTAGGCCTATCATCTATTCCTATATCAACCTCTTCAAGTTCATCGCCGACGTAAAACCCTGTCCCAACTTGCCATCGAGCTCGTCCACCGCATCATCTGTGTAGGGACTAGCTTGTTCATCTTCAACGGCGGACGGCACATCTTTGCTAAAGTAACTGCTTGTCTTGATCTTCAATCGTCTCGATGTCGCAGTCAGTTACTTTGAGGAAATCGGTGTCCCAGACTCGCCCGGACAAGCAGTCGATTCCCTCCATCTCCCATACTGCAAGATCGGCATTGGCCACGTGTACCGACCGATCGGCCTGCATGATCTCGACCTAGTCCCCTTGCCATTGCATGAGGCATTGGTGCATTGTTGAAGGGACGCAACAGTTTGCGTGGATCCAATCCCGTCCAACAAGCTGTAGGAACCCTTTCCGTCGAAGACGAAGAAGGTGGTGGGCATTGTCTTGCTGCCCACGGTGAGTTCCACGTTTAGGACCCCCTTTGCCTCAGACGCGTTGCCACCAAAGTCTTTCAACACCATGTTTGTCTTGATTGGATCTTCAGGTACCTTTCCAAGCTTCTTGAAGGTTGTGTATGGCATCAAATTGACCGCCGCGCCGCCGTCGACCAGTATCTTCGTCATCAGCCGCCCGTTGATGAATCCCTTGATGTATAACGGCCGCAAGTGCCTGTAGTTGTCGTCAACTGGCTTGTCAAATATGGCTTGATCTGGTGACAACTGTAGCCTAGCCGAAGATTGTTCATCGTCGACAATTGCTTCATCGGCCGCCTGCACGCTGTACTCTGCTGGCAGTATAAAAACCATGTTAACAGGCGCCGATGTCGCTCGTTTACCTTTTGAAGCCGTAGAGGCCCGGGCTGTATTGGAGGTGCCCTCATCGGCCGTGACCACCGTAGATTTTATCCTCCACTCTTTCTTGGTCTTGGCCGGCCAATGGGTTATTGCCACCTGTTGCTCTTGGATTTGTTCTCTCCTCCTTAGCCTCTGAACCCGCCGTTTTTGTGTCTTAGTGAATACAGCGCTTGGGCACCATTGAGGGTTTTGGACCTGTTCCTTGGCTTCGGTCTGTTGGTCTTGGTGTATCGGCCCTAACCTCTTATGAACAGATTTCCTTTGCTTGGCCGGCCAATGCGCTTGCCTGCTTGAGTTGCCCTGATAATAATCTTCTGCTCCGTTGCACGCAGGGCACTCCCGAATGGATGGCAACCTCATCCCCTCATTCCAGCAAAACCGGAAAAACTCGCAGTCCCAATGTGGGTCGTAAGAGTTGTCTTGATCGACGTGGTCCTGAGCTTGTTCTTCCTGCCTCCGCTGGTATTTTCTAATCAGGCCCTGAGAGGTCTGATAAGGTCGCTTGCCGGTCCGATGGGCACTGCCATCGGCCCTGTCCGCCCGCACCATATTGACTGGGAACGGGTGTCCTTCGATCTTCATCGGCCGCTTGGCATCATCGATTTTAATCCTGCCTTGCTCGATGGCCGATTGAATCTGTTGTCTGAAGATCTTGCATTCATTTGTATGGTGTGAATAAGAGTTGCGCCACTTGCAATATCTCCGTTTCTTAATCTCTTCGGCCGATGGCAATACATGACCTACTGGCAACTGAATTTGCTTTTCTTGCAACAGTAGGTCAAATATTTTATCGGCCTTGTTGATGTCGAAGTCGAATTTGTCTTCTTTGTCGCCCTTTTTACCCATTGGCAATTTGTCGGCTTCCTCATCCGGGCCCACTCAGCCAGGTCGACATCAACATCTTCTTCGTCGTCGTCGTCGGAGGCATACTGATAAACTGTATTGATCTTTTTTGCAAATTTCTTAGCCTCCTGGAATCGTTGTTCGTGGGCCGACACCCGCTGTGCTAGGTGAGCTAGGCTTTCAAATTCCTGCGAAGAGAACCTCTCGCGTATCGGCCCTAACAATCCTTGGAACGCCAAATCGGCGTGCCGTGAATCGGTCAAGCTAAGGCTGTAGCATCTGTTCCTTATGTCCCTGAATCGTTGAATATACTCCGGGACTGATTTATCGACTCTTTGCCTAATGGCGGTCAGATCGGACAGTTTCATTTCTTGTATGCCGTTATAGAAATACCTATGAAACAATTTCTCCAAATCTGTCCATCCTCTGATGGAATTGCAGGGTAAAGATGAAAACCACGTAAATGCAGACCCTGACAAGGACAGAGGGAAAAATCTCACCCTCAACGCCTCGATAGCCGATGCCTCCCCGCACTGTGCTAGGAATCGGCTTACATGCTCGTAAGTCGAGACGTTGTCCTGCCCCGAAAACTTGGAGAAGTCCGGGATCTTGTATCGGCCTGGCAATGGCACTCTGTCAAATTCCTCGGGGTACGGGTGTTGATACACTGTAGAGTTCTCCTTGGGCTTCAAGCCGAACTGATCACGCATCACTTCGGCTATCATATCGGCCCAGTATCCTGCGGGCCGATGTGGGAGGTATTGCTGATATGATTGTTGCAAACCCTCTCCTTGATACTGCCTGGGGGAGTACGGCTGATAATGGTGATCAAGGTTCTGCGTGCCATACTGCCCTGTGGTGTGCTACTGGTAGCCCTGTGGCGTATTGTAAACCGTCTGTGGTGGAGGATTGTTGAAAACCGGGGCTTGCGACTGTCCGGCCGATGGCTGGTTGATATGAACTTGCTGCATCGGCTCGATCACTGGTTGGTTCCCCTTGGTCCATTGTGCATACTGCTCCTTCGTGATATGCTGAGGGCTCCCCCCTGTCTGCTTGGTAAGGACCAACGACAGTGTTGTCATTGGCTGCGCCGATGGGGGTGGCATCGGCGCTGTTGGCTGAGCCGTGCTTAGGTCGTTCCTCAGGGTCCGATAGGCAGGGAACTTATTTTCTGGTAAGAAAATCGGCCCCTGAGGCTTGTACTGGTGAATCGTTTCATCTAGGATCGATTTGACCGTATTGGTCAATGAGTTCACCAGAATCCCCGACTGGTTGACAAGCGCAGAATGAACTGCGGAGTCAATCCTATCTTGCAACGTCGGCGCTGCAGTATCCTCGGTCTTGACGGCGTGGTCATGTGCTGCCGCCGACGTGCCAGCTCCATCTCCGGGACTCGGCATAACTACCTTGGATTTTTGGATCAAGGTGCCTTGCCGAGTCCTAAAATATGTTTGCAGGTACATATTCTGGAACTGCTCGACTAGATTTTCCATCTCAGCCTTCTGCTCTGCATTGAGCTGGTCGGCGGTCACAGGGACGATGTTCTCCTCGGAAATCTCGACCTGCTTTGACATCTTGAGGAGATCTTCTTGTTGTTGCTGGGTTTGCGTTGTTTGGTCCCACCAGGCGTGCCAAAAGCGTGTTGGCGAAACACAGCTTTTGGCAAACGGTGGAGCGTGGTCTCTCCGGAAGTGAAGTTGAAAATCGATGTCCCACCAGGCGTGCCAAAAGCGTGTTGGCGCAGAATTTAGACCCGCCTCACAACCAAAGACGGGCTCTACGTTTCCACGGTGGCCTGGGAGATCTGCTTAACTCCAGTGCAGGTCCAAATTGGCTTGCCTAGTCGTGCGCAGAGCGTGCCAGTTGATTTGATCTGCAATCAACAAGAAACAAGTAAACCATGTCAGAAAACAATGGTCGATCGGCCGATAGGCCGATGTCACATTGTTATAGCCCAGCCGATAGGGCAAAGCTGTATCGGCTTACTCGATATAATAAGCAAATTGAAGAGACCTAATCTCATCGGCCCATGCCAAAAGCGTGTGACAAATTAATAGAATTAGCCGATGAGGGTTTCACGAGGATAACTACACTAGCTATTACTCCAGTGTAAACTTATACAAGTCAATCGGCTAACATAAATACACCAACCACAAAGAAGTTTGTAAAAACACTCTGTGGCCGATACGTTTATATTCATCGACCCACATGTATAAGTGGCAAACACATGCAAGAACATAAATAATCACATGCATTAGATAAGACCGGCTGAAACCCTGGCGCTATCCTTAATTACAATCGAAAGCAGGCTTCGTGTTAGATCTCGAAACAGGACTAAGGTCGATAGCAACTCAAAGTGTGAATCGAGACTTAACACAAAGAAAATCAAGCCGTCGATTGCTTTTGGGGATGGTAAATGCCTTAGATAATCTAAACTAGCAAATTGATTCAACCATCGTCGGCAATAAACCCTAAAACGAGTCAACTGCTGACAAGACAAAATCAGAAGACCACGCCAAGATTAGCTAACACACGATAAACGACGATCACATCATTAGGGCTTAACGTGCCTAAAGCGACACGCTAACCCCAACGATGTAAATCGTCGGGTACGAGTTCTTACCTTGCTCTTGGGAAGCAAGAACTCATCAGAAGTCAGCCTCTTGCGAGGGTTGGCGATGCACCGAAAGTAGATTAGTTTGATTGTATGATTGATTGAGAGAGAGCTTCTATGTACAAACTATCGGGATATTTATACCCGAGGTTACAACAGGACCCTTGTAGGGCACGATCTTATCTACAACTAACAAACAAGCCTTTGCGGCAGACTTAAGCCACAGATTAGATCTAAACTACTTAATTTACAAGATACAATTGCCTAAAACCGAGCTTTATCTCTATTTGGCAACTTCCTTAAAGCTTATCTTGAGCCCAGACCAAGCCCACGCTGACTCTGTCAACTTACAACCCGTATCGGCCAACAATCATATCGAATCCATATCGGCCGATACACTCTTTCTGGCAACACCTCCCCAGTCCGATACGGTTACCGGGTCCGATACGAAGCCTGGTCCGACTCCAACTCAATCCTTCCTCTCTGCTTCGGTTTCCTCTTTTCTTTCCAAGTCGATTACCAAAATCCGTCGTTAACACGAGGTTACTTGCATATGGGAAAACCACCATCCCTTCATCGCCCTATCACTCGTCCAAGTTAAAGCATATTTTCCATATGAACCACTTAGTGAAAGTAGTCAAATTTTATGCCCATAATCGCAAATAGTGAATAAATTCAATCGATAGCTCCATCTATCGATTTTTAACACTACTAGACCTAAGCATGGCTAAGCATCGGTGAAACAATAAAACATTCCCAAATATTTCTATCCCGAGGTTACAAGGATAAATGGCAACAACGAAACAAGGTAGGATATGCAGCAATTAGGTATAACCAAAACTAACCAATAACTATAATTTTATAGTAAATCAACACATGCATATATATTATTTTGCAATCAAATCATTTTAGCAAAATAGGGATTCTATATGCTTAGATGCTTGCCTTGTTGTTGTGAGAAATCACACTCCAATTCAGATTCTTGTTCCACGTACTCCGAAACGTCGGAATCTAAAGAATCATAATGTACGACCATATTTGAATTTTAGAAACAAATACCCTACTGTGAGTGTAGAATTTTATTACACCATATTAAAGTTTACAATTTTATGGACCTACTGGAGTTGGTTTCATTCCAAAATAAGTTATATTCGATTTGATATGACTTTTACAAGTTTGGGGTAATTTTCTGTTGAAAAGATCAAGATTAACTCATTTCCATTATTAATTCCAAAATGAAAATCCTTTGGTCCACAGGTCAGTCTCTGGCTGTTTTGCAGAAAAGCCCCTAGGGTTTGCAGAATCAACCCACAGTCCTTAAACACGTGCCAAAGCAAAGTCCATTAAGAGTCCTTGAGGTTTTCCCTATTTATAATCAGGTCCTGGTCCCATCTGTCACACATAGAGATTTTACAAATCCAACCTTGCAACTTTTAAACTTTTACTAAGCAGAAACATTAGGCGCTAATCAAGTAGGGCCCGCTTGCAGTGGCGCGGCGACTAGGAGGCAGGGCAGCAGCACTCCGGCGACGTTCTCACCGGCGGCAACGGCGAACGGCGGCCGATCTCGGTGGACGGCTATAAGAGAAAATGAAGAGGGACTCTCGGCGAAGCTATTGGTGGTCTTCTCGTCGGCTGAGGTGGTCGGAATCAACGGCGCAGGCGGCAGTGACCTTCGGCACGCAGGTGCAAGTAGAGCTACGGCCCGAACCCGAGCGAACCAATGCATGCATATGATCATATAAGACTCCTGGAGACTTACCACGGGGTTGGAAAGGGCTGGCGTAGCTCGGACAGCGACGGCGATGGAGGAAACGGCTCGGCGGCGGCGCAGACCTTCGGCTTCATAGCGACCACGATCCTCGGCCTGTGATTTGCTAAGAGGAGGTGAGGGACGGCTAAAGAATCCGCTGAGGATGCTCCATGAGTGAGGAATCAGAGTAGGGCTCACCGGAGAACGAGTAATCGACGACGATGGCCGGCGGCTGGAATTGGGAATGAAATGGCCAATCTCCTTCTCTACGGCTTCGGGGTTCGATTCCTTGTGTCGGCGTCTTGCTGGGATCAAGGTGAAGACGGTGGAGCGGCGGCTTGGCTCGGCTTGGACGAGGTTGGCCGGATGACACTGATGTCAAGGCGGCGGCGCTTAGGAGCTTTGGAGTCCACGACGGCGTTCCGGTGTCACCTCTGCACGACATGGGATGGGGTTAGAGAGGATGGAATTGGCATCGAGAGTAGGTTGAGGAACGCAAGAGAGGAGAGGGCGACCGTGGCTCATCGGCGCTGGCGGCGGTAGTTGTCTTCACTGCCAGCGGAGGAATGAGAGCTACGGAGGCTTGGAGAGCTCTCTCCCTCGGCTTGGTCTCCACAGAGGCGAAATGGAAAAGGAGACGATGCCACTGGAGAAGATAAGGCGAGCATCGGCGGCTGTCACCGCGACAGACACGTGTCGAACGCCGGCGTCGATCTCCTTTCCTTCTCTGTCGCTCTCTCCCTGTGTTAGGGCGGTGGAAATTATATGTACTAAGTTAAGAGCTACCCCTAGCGACTGCCATGTGGGTCCAGGGCGTGCTAGGCTAGGTAAGAAGGAGAGGGGTGGGTAGGAAAACTGGTGGACACAATACTAGGCAGGTATTAGGGTTTTTCCCTATGTAATTTTCTTTCTTCCTAATTTAAAATTCCAAAACTTAATTTCTGTGCAAGATAAAATAAGGTGGATTTGTTTGGAGGAAGAAAAAAAATACCTAGGTTCCTTTTTCTTTGGTTTCGCACTGAAATAATCTATATTTTATTCTCAGGAAAATAGAGAAATCTAGTTTAGCAAAAATTGATTTGAATTTTTAGATGGTCAAAACCTACAAGATAATTTCTGGAAAAATTATATTAATTCATGATAAATAGGGTAGTATTTGAATAAATTATAACCTCTATACAGTTTCATGTGATAAAATACATATATGAGATGTGTATTGATTTTGCCGATTAGGGTTTAAATTTTGACTGTTTTGTCCTAATTATTTGAGGTATTAAATATACATACTAAATTATATATATATTGAATAGTATCTACATGAATTTCTCCATGATTTTATATTGCACCAATTATTTTTAAATATTCACTAAGCTTGTCTTTACATATATGTTTCCTATTATAAAATATAATTAAATGATTGTAAAATCATATTTAGATGATTCTTGACCTAATATGATGTTGTTGGGCATGATTTATACTTTTAGTTACTCAACTTCATATATTTCATATATATACATCCTTGTAAATATACATTAAGTATTTGCTTCAAGTTTTTAAGTAAATGCTCATGAGTCCTAAGATGAAATGCTAGTAAAATCCATAAACAAGAAAAAGGACTCAAATCTCAACAATACATCATGCAATTACATGCACACACTATGTTTTATTTTCTTTCTTTGAGCAATCAAGAAAAAGGTTTTAAATTAATCACGAATTTATATATCAAAACTAGTATTAATAGACTCGCCCAGGGTTTTTGTCGGAAAAATTTAGTGTTTCTAAATCACAAAAATCATTTTCAATATTTTAAATGCAAAAGTTGAAATTTAGAATTTTGGGTATGTTACAGATCTACCCCTCTTAAAATAAATCTCGTCCCCGAGATTTGCCTCGGGTTATGGGTGGAAAAGATGGTCAGGTGTAGGTTGATTTTCTGATAACGATACAACATTATTAGTTTTTGGTTATTTAGAAAATCTTTTTAAACAAACCAGATTTAACATTTCAAAAGAAATATTAGTTGGTCCTGCTATGCACACTCCTTTAATCAAAGGAATGAGTTTATAAAAACATTTTAAGTTGTATTATCGACTTGCTGCAGTTAAGGTAACAAGAGTCTTAGTTTGGCTGGGAAAAGAGCGGTGTTTATTTGGTTATGGCGAGCATAGTTCATGAAGTATACAATCTATTGGAAAGGCGTATCCTAGAGGTAGTCAAAATATCAAGATACGACTTTGCAAGACCTATGGTCGCAATTCAATCTTGTCGAACTCACAATCGGTCAAGGGTTTTTCTAAATTTGGAAAATGCAGATAAAATTAAGCTATGGGAATACTACACAAATTACAAGGACATTTTGGGTTACAATTGGCATGTTAAGGTTTTGGCTAGATACAAAACTTTAAACACTACAGTCATGACCTCGCATTGCTAAGCTTATTTTTGGCAAATGGAAAATTTCAGGATAGCAAGCCCGATAATCAGGAAAATAGGAAATAGGTCTCTAATTACCATTACATTCATCCATAAGGGTATTACATAAATGGGAAAATGTGATATCTATATTACATCACATGGTTAATTGAATCACTCACCTGGGAAACTTGGAATGTTGGGACCTGATTAATTGGGACAAGGTTGGGTTATATCTCATTATATACATTCATGTACTTGGGTCATGGTAGAAAGCGAATTGTTAGATGGCATATGTAGCAATAACTTTCTTTTTCTCAAAAAGGCATGGATGTATGCTATGATATCATAATGAATGAATGATGCGATGTATGTATGAAATGATTTAATGCATATGAAAATATTTTGTATTGCATACATGGCATGGAACAATCCTTTTTGGTTCAATCGATTGGTTTGTAGGTTGTGGTGGTAGCATGGCTTGATTGAGCTCAAGTCTCCCTACCTTTTTGTTTAGGGCAACAAGCTAACTAATTAGGAAAATTTCACATTTACAAGCCTTGGATTGGCTTTACATCCATATAATAAGTTATTTCGTGGAGGGAATACTTAACAACTATTGTACACATAGTACATAGTGGAGGTCTCCTTGGCAATCAATGAACATGTGGGCGAATAAACCTGGCAGATTGAAGTATAAACAAAAGGGTATGCTGTAAAGTGATCATGGTGTACCTTCCTGGAAATGATTTGGTCAGTAACAATTACCCTATCCAAGAGTACAACAAGGTTAAGGTTAGAGGCATAAATATGTTTCATAGGAAACTTGTAATAGGGAATGAGTCATGAGCATACAATCTTTTGGGAAAATTGTTCTTGAAGGATTAATTCAACTCAAGACTTACCATGGGCATAAGAAAATTTACATCCCTTTATAGGATATAAGATTATAAGATTACAAGATAAGATAAGGTGCTACCCCCCTTGAAATTTAAAAAGTTTTAGTCTTGTGGTTTGGTAAAAATGAAATAAACCAGCTATGTGATAACAGGTTGGTCCTATGCACCAAAACATAGCCTAATGACCAAGCTGGAGTGGTGGTGAAATCAAACAAAATTTTAAAATTCAGGTTCCTAACAAAGTTTTCTTTGTTGTAGGAAGAAATTAGGATTTTAGGATGAATAGGTCAATCTAGGGAAGTGTTCAAAATATGTATAAATCAATTACAAACTTTAATAATTTTAGATGTTACTTTCATGTTATTAAAGGAATACTTGTGAGTAGCTACAGTTCACACAATTTTGCATCCAACCATAAAGGGGCACAAAATTTTGCATATTGACCCTTCTCAACTTAAATCCTTAGTTTTGCTTATAGCTTGCTTCAAATCAAGATAGTTAGATTTGGATTTATGGAGGCATGAAAAGTTTCAAAATCTTTACTAATAGGTTCAGATTATGGTGATACACTACCCCCCTTAAAATTTTAAAAAGAATTTGGGATAGTGCTGAACAAAAGTCTTAGTGAACAGCTAAAATTTTACACACGCTTAGCTCTATCCTACACACTTCTGAGATGAAAACAGTTGGCAACAACTAGATTAGAGGAGTGATAAAATGGGAAAAATTTTATATTCAAGTTCATAACAAAGCCTTTTTAATCTTGGGAAGGAATTGTAATTTTTGGACAAGTGGTTTGTCTTGTGGAAAATAAAGAAAATAGGTCATGTAGTGCTGAAACAGATTGTTCAATGTGTTTGTCGAATCTTTAAATCAAACTCTAAAGGTGAAGAAAATTTGGACAAAAATCAGGGAGATGCATGTTTAAGTTGTAAAGCTACCCAGAAGAAAACAAAATTTATCACTTTTAGTTTGGGCTATATAAATTCAACAAACAGACTACCTACAAATTTCAGGACATGACCATGCAGTACTATATGAATTTTTAAACCATGAAGCAAGGACTCAAAAATTCTACCAAAATTCATGGAGCCTACTGGGTATGTATACAAGCTACTGCCAAAGCATGCACATTTTATCTCTTATGGTCTGGGCTATACAAAATCATGAATGCAGCTGTCTATAGAGTTCAGCACACAGTTATGCTCACTACTTGAATTATTACCTTATGATGCAAATGTTCAAAAATCACACAATAATTCATGAGGCCTACTGGGTTAGCTTATCATGCCATGATGCATCAACTGAAAATCCATTAACAACCAATCAAGCTCACACTACTTACAGCCCGAGCAAGAAGCATGAAAGCGACATAGTTTTCCAATGCGATCAATCAAGTGGGTCAAAAGCATCAACCGCATGGAACAAAGAACCAAATAAACCAACAGTCAAAAATGGTCACTACAAGATAGATTTCTAATGAGCGTCATTCAGATGGGAGTACCCTTTGATAATTTATTTGATGTATTCTTAATGGTTGTACATTTTATCTCTCAGAATACTAGAGTCTGAAATTTTTAGGACTGCAGGACAGCAGCCAATTCATGAATTTTTAGAGAGGCCTACAGAAGAGAGAAAATTTTGGCAATTTTTGTCTGGCTTCCTGGTAAAGTTGGTGATCTCCAGAAAAATTGGCAAATGAAAATAGTAAGTGGAACTTTCTGTATAAATTCTTGAGTAGCAGCTGGTCAGAATTCCAGAACACGTATTTTTGATACTTTAAAGTTGGGAAGAGGAGTCATAAAAATTTGAAACTTGGAAAAACTTTTATGGTGGTTCATGAGTAAGTAAAGTACTATTTAGTACACTTCATTGTACAATTTTTTTACTGGATTTTATATCGAACTAACATTTGAAAGAGAGAAGTAGATATTTATTTTGCAAAAAAAATCATAGTAAGATGTGGAGATTAAAATGAGTAAGGAGAGGATGGATACTAGAATGAGATAAGAAGTAAAAAGGATCACACATCCTAAAGGTTTTCACAAATAATTCAAGTTGAATCTTTTCAAATTCTTTTCAAATCACCAAGCTAAACTCTAGCCTATGGTCAGCATTGCTCTGATACCAACCGTTGTGGATACCCAGAAATCATACCGTCCAATGTATTTTGTGACCACCACATACTTTTGGATGAGTGGGATCCATACACGCATAAATAGCCACTCATACCTCAATGTGCCCATGATCACAAAATTTACAACATTCGGTATAAAATCCATAATGCTGAATAATGAGCAAAGGAGATATTGTTCGGACTCCGCATGCTAGTCAACTTCAGCGTGAAACATGCCCGTCAAACCACACGAAGGCGGCGACCAGATGTGTTACACATCTCAGGAGACTTGACTCAAATTGCGAGAGCTCTACAACATCTCAATTGTTCAAAATCCATACTCATGCTTAGCTAGTCCCCAGGAAAAGCGACTAGCCTTGCATTTTCATCGCAAGCAATTGATAAACATCACAAATGCTTATAGATGGATAAAAGGACAGCAATATACATATATCATAATGGGATTCTAAGGCCCATCTTACAACACAAACTATAGCAGCGGAAGTTTCATAATTTCACATAAGCAAAAGTAAAACCCATGGTTTGCCAACCATCCCACAAGGGCAACCAACCGGGGCAAGAGTCAAGCTGAAATGCTACTCACCACCCTCATCGCCCTCGGTACGGTAGTAAGAACAATCAAGTACGCCAACATCTTCGTCTGAAAGTTGCAGACATCGGGTTAAGTACAGGAATGTACTCGCAAGACTTACACATTAATATATATATATAGAACAAAGGAGTATGCAAGCTTCTATCTTAAAGGTGGCATAATGGTTCAAGTTTTGCATAAAAGCCAATTTAGTTGAGCAAATCACAAGTTGAAAATATAGACATTCTAACATAGCACAATCTGAAATTTAATCTCAAATAAGCACAACCCATGCTCTCAACACCATCCATGTATAAGCACAACCCGTGCTCTCAACACCATCCATGTATAAGCACAACCCGTGCTCTCATCACCATCCATGGACTACCATTGTCCAAATATGGCTTGCAAATATAACCATTCCATATTCAAGCCTAACCAACCCATTTAACCCAAGTTTGATGCTAACATAGACTGACTAACACATCAAGCGGTCGTCCTGTAACCGTGGACACGGCTATTCGAGTGGGGCCCGCTTGTCAGTGGCGCGGCGACTAGGAGGCAGGGCAGCAGCGCTCCGGCGACGTTCTCACCGCAGCAACGGCGAACAGCGGCCGATCTCGGTGGGCGGCTATAAGAGAAAATGAAGCGGGACTCTCGGCGAAGCTATCGGTGGTCGTCTCGTCGGCTGAGGTGGTCGGAATCAATGGCGGCGACGGCGTAGGTGGCGGTGACCTTCGGCACACAGGTGCAAGTAGAGCTACGGCCCGAACCCGAGCGAACCAATGCATGCATATGATCATATAAGACTCCTGGAGACTTACCACGGGGTTGGAAACGGTTGGCGCAGCTTGGACAGCGACGGCGATGGAGGAAACGGCTCGGCGGCGGCGCAGACCTTCGGCTTCACGGCGACTGCGATCCTCGGCCTGTGATTTGCTAAGAGGAGGTGAGGGATGGCTAAAGAATCACCTGAGGATGCTCCACGAGTGAGGAATCAGAGTAGGGCTCACCGGAGAACGAGTAATCGATGACAATGGCCGGTGGCCGGAATAGGGAAAGAAATGGCTGAGCACCTTCTCTACGGCTTCGGGGTTTGATTCCTTGTGTCAGCGTGTTCCTGGGATCAAGGTGAAGAAGGTGGCGTAGTGGCTTGGCTTGGCTTGGACGAGGTTGGCCGGATGACACTGATGTCAAGGCGGCGGCGCTCTGGAGCTTTGGAGTCCACGACGGCGTTCCGGCGTCACCTCTGCATGACATGGGATGGGGTTAGAGAGGATGGAATTGGCATCAAGAGTAGGTTGAGGAACGCAAGAGAGGAGAGGGCGACCGTGGCTCATCGGCGCTGGCGGCGGTCGTTGTCTTCACTGCCGACGGAGGAATGAGAGCTACGGAGGCAAGGAGAGCTCTCTCCCTCGGCTTGGTCTCCACAGAGGCAAAATGGAAAAGGAGACGATGCCACTGGAGAAGATAAGGCAAGCGTCGGCGGCTGTCACCACAATGGTCACGCGTCGAACGCCGGCGTCGATCTCCTTTCCTTCTCTGTCTCTCTCTCTGTTAGGGCGGTGGAAATTATATGCACTGAGTTAAGAGCTAGCCCTAGCGACTGCCATGTGGGTCCAGGGCATGCTAGGCTAGGTAAGAAGGAGAGGGATAAGTAGGAAAACTGGTGGACACAATACTAGGCCGGTATTAGGGTTTTTCCCTATGTAATTTTCTTTCTTCCTTATTTAAAATTCCAAAACCTAATTTCTGTGCAAGATAAAATAAGGTGGATTTTTCTGGAGGTTGAAAAGAAATACCTAGGTTCCATTTTCTTTGGTTTCACACAAAATAATCTATATTTTATTCTCAGGGAAATAGAGAAATCCAGTTTAGCCGAAATTGATTTGAATTTTTAGAAGGTCAAAACCTACAAAATAAATTCTGCAAAAATTATATTAATTCATGATAAATAGGTTAGTATTTGAATAAATTATAACCTCTATGCATTTTCTTGTGATAAAATACACATATGAGATGTGTATTGATTTTGCCGATTAGGGTTTATATTTTGACTGTTTTGTCCTAATTATTTGACATTTCAAATGTACATACTAAATTATACCAAAATTCCAGTGAGATATATATATTGTATAGTATCTACATGAATTTCCCCATGATTTTATATTGCACCAATTATTTTTAAATATTCACTAAGCTTGTCTTTACATATATGTTTCCTATTATAAAATATAATTAAATGATTGTAAAATCATATTTAGATGATTCTTGACCTAATATGATGTTTTTGGGCATGATTTATACTTTTAGTTACTCAACTTCATATATTTCATATATATACATCCTTGTAAATATACATTAAGTATTTGCTTCAAGTTTTTAAGTAAATGTTCATGAGTCCTAGGATGAAATGCTAGTAAAATCCATAAACAAGAAAAAGGACTCAAATCTCAACAATACATCATGCAATTACATGCACACACTATGTTTTATTTTCTTTCTTTGAGCAATCAAGAAAAAGGTTTTAAATTAATCACGAATTTATATATCAAAACTAGTATTAATAGACTCGCCCAGGGTTTTTGTTGGAAAAATTTAGTGTTTCTAAATCAAAAAAATCATTTTCAATATTTTAAATGCAAAAGTTGAAATTTAGAATTTTGGGTATGTTACACATTTGCCATGTCCAACTAATACTAATATTCCATATATTTGGCAAATCTAATGATAGAGGAGTATATTTAGTGCACAGAGTATACAGATGTTTAGTTCTTGTATATCCTGTAGTCATAGATCAATATTGTCGTGTCCAACTAATGCTATTTTTCTTATCTTTGGTAAATATATTGATGGAGGATTATGTTTGGTGTATAGAGTTTGCATATGTTCGGATTTATAACCTGTTGTAGATGTGGATAAAACTTGTAAGCTAGAGAGACATGTTATTCCTAATCAAATTATCTCGAGTTTGTCGTGTTTTGGTTTAAAGAAACAGGTTGGTTTTGAAGAAGTGAAGCGACCGGATTGCTCAATGCTGCTACCATATGCCATTAAAAATGTATCATGTGATTACTTTGGTCTGAGGTTGGGGAGTAACATGAGCTGCTAAAGGAGCTTACATATGCGGTGCCCACATTGTTTGTTGTGCTACCTCATAATTATGTACATCTGTTTCATTGGAGGCCAAAATTACTTGCTAAAGAACTAATGATGTTGCATGACGAAAGTTTGTTGCATTCGTTTTCATGTACACAAATCTATGGTCAAGATCTTGCACTACGCGAAGATTGTTATATGGAAAAACTGAGGACGGTTTTTCGTGACGAAGGGAAGGATGATGTGACCATGGCTACTATGGATACAACCATTGGTCACATCATATGTCAATAAGAAGACATCAAGATCAAGCTGTCCAAGTGCTGGAATCCAATTGGGCCACCTGCTACATTGCTGACTTCAAACGGTTGCTAAATATACATACGAGCTCCATTTTGAGTCCATGCATACTAGATGGAAAGCTTTCGGAGTTCTCTTTCCAACAGATCCAGCTTCATTACCAAATTCCATCTCACTCGGGCTTGTAACTTCATCTGAGACCCTAGCCCTAGTGGGGCTCATGTGGGGTGCGCCCCAACCTGGTGGAGCACGACTCTAGGGATCCCGTGGTTAGCCTCCTACCTCCTTAAATAGCTAGGTACCCCTTTAGGGTTTCTCGAGTTTTGTTGATTAGAGTTAGCGACTTGCTACTTGCTTGCAGCACACGTGTTGGTTAAACCGCTTGTCTGTTTGTCTACGGGACCCTACCATATTGTGGTTTTTAGAGTGAAACTTCCATCTCCATCTTGCAATTCAGTGCTTGTTCTACTTGTTCTTGCTTGTTCTTCGATTTCTTGCAGGACAAGTGACCTCGTGGTGGGATTGTCGTGCACCGCAAGTTCGCAATGACCATTGGAGATGGTGTATCAGTTGCTAAGACACAACATCCTTGGACGACTGTGAACGTCGTCTCCATCCCCAATCAAGTTATCCAATCCTCTCATCATAAGATCAGCAACCAAACCTTCGTGGTTTCACATCACTTATGCTTACAAATTAGGTTTTGGGATTAGTATAGCAACATCGAGAAACAGTAGGGTGGGTGATAAGAGGTGTATAAGAAGAGATTATGAGTGTACACATGCTTGTAAAAGCGCTAAGACAAGCTGCAAGAATGAAGCTGAATCAAGTGGGAAGGATGCTAATTTAGCACCCTCAACAATGGCAGAGCAACAAGGAGGTGTTATTGCTGGAAGCAAGAAAAAGAGAAAAGTGGGTTGAAGTTGCAAGGTGATAGGAAACGAAGTGTTGTTGTGAGGTATGATTGCAAAGCCCATATGGCAATAGGCTTAAGAGAAGTCAAGTGGTAGGTAACAACGTTTCAACCAGAACACACACACCCAATGGTCAATGTCGTGGGAGAAAGAAGTTCTATAGATCTCATGGGCACATCCCAGCTATGGACTACGAATTCCGAAAAACTTTGCACTACCGCAACATCCAAACATCACACATTTTTGCTTTGTTGGGTCATCTGCATGTTGGAGTAGGGAACTTGAGTTTCACATCAAAGGATGTGTTGAATGCATGAGCAAAGTTGTGAAAAGCAACATCATTCAAAGATATGGTGACAACCATAGACTACTTTCAACAAGTCCAAGCTGAGAATCCATCTTTCTACTATGCGGTGAAATTTGATGAAAAAAATATGGTCAAGGCTCTATTTTGGGTAGATGGCAGGATGAGAAAGTTGTATGAAAGTTAAAGGATTGTGTTTTGTTTGACACAACAATCATGACTAACCGGTATAGCATGCCCTTTGCACATATAGTGGACATCAACGACCACTTGCAAGCTATAGTTCTACGATGTGCACTGGCTGTTGATGAGACAACTGATATATATTTGTATGGATATTTGAAAGATGGATGCAAGTAATGAACGGAAATCCTCCACGATCAATTCTAACTAATAGAGACAAGGCTATGAGGGCGGCAATAGAGAAAGTGTTCCCTAATGCCATTCATAGATGTTGCATTTGGCATGTGACCAGCAAGATGGATCAAAAACTTCTTGCTTTGTACAATAAAAAAAAGGGTTTCGGGCTGCACTATATGCTTGCATTTATGATACAGATTCAACAAAACATTTTGAAACACCGTGGCAGCAAATGCTTGATGAGTTTGAACTTCACGAGATCAACTGCTTGAAAAACTTGTGGGAAACTAGGCGGATGTGGGCACCTCCATGGTTCAGCACAAGCATTTTCCCCTTTGCTGGAACGACAGGGAGGTCAGAGGGCTTTAATAACCTTTTCAAGATCTTTCTTCACCCGCAAGATTTTGTGTGGATGTTTGTGAAACAGTATGAACATCTTGTAGAAACAAGGCTTGAGCATGACGAGCACGAGAGTTACAAAAGAGAAACAATAGAGCCAAGGTTTTGGTCAAGGTACTTCTTTTTGCAACAAAGTGAATTTTAATTCTGTCATTTATAAATGTTTGATGAAAAATAATTTGGATGTTGTGTGAGACATCATGCTTATATGTAGTGAAACATGATTGACTCTTCTTGCAACAAAGCGAAATTTAATTTTGTCATTTACAAATGTTTGATGAAACATAATTTGGGTGTTGTGTGAGACATCATGGTTATATGTGCTGAAACATTATTGATAGTGTGCTGAATCGGAGCCCTTATTCGTTGGGTCGAAATAATTAATCTGACTACGCAACTAGTTGATGTATATCAATACCCAATGTCTGTTTCGTACAATTGGAAGGAAGAGCTAGGAGAGAAGAAAAAGGGAACTACTATCAACAATTGGATGTAACTGTGTACTGAAACAATAAATGTGTTGAATCTAAGACAGTTCAGGCTGTGGATGCAAAGATACCTGCCGATTGATGACAAAAATATGGCCACAATAAAGAAAATAAAACAAACCTACCAGATCCTGTTTGGTGAGTTTTTCCTCTTTGTTAACCGTCTGAAGCTTTTTTAAACAGATCTGAGACATAAAGTTCTTTGGCTCAATAATCAATTGACCCTGAAAAAGAAAAATAAGTTAGGGAAAATAAAACACGCCTG